>CANXME010002697.1:1200000-1800000 GCA_948144175.1 Closterium sp. NIES-65 | reverse complement strand
ACACCCCCAGCAGCTCCACCTCCAGCAGCACCAGCACTGACAGCAGCTGTAGCAGGACCAACTCCAGTAGCTCCAGCAGCACCCCCAGACTCATCAGCACGTCTCCAGCGGCGGGCTAACCACTCGCGCAGCTCCTGTGGAGAGAGCGGCTTCCGCCTCGACGAAGCACCGCCGGCGGCCACACGAGCAGACTCAGCACCCCCAGGCTCTGCACCCCCAGGCTCAGCACCTCCCGGCTCAGCACCCCCTGGCTCAGCACCCCCAGACTCAGCACCCTCAGACTCAGCACCCCCAAACCCGGGACCCACAGGCTCAGCACCTCCGGCTCAGCACCCCCAGGCTCAACACCCCCAGACTCAGCACCCCCAGACTCAGCACCCCCAGACTCAGCACCCCCAGACCCGGCACCCGCAGGCTCAGCACCTCTAACAGCAACAGAGTCAACAGCTAGCTCGACAGGCTCGACTGCGTCTACCTGGGACACACCTGACGGGGCAGGACCCTGAGGGGGGAGGGGGTCTAGCTGGGGAGGACCTGGCGCAAGGAATAGCGGCGGCGGGGGGAGGGGCGCAGTGCGGTAGGGGAAGAGACGGTAGTAAGGCACCGACTCGTCAAAGGTGACGTCCTGGGAGGACAGAACACGGCGCAAGGTGGGGTGGTAAAACTGCCACCCAGGCGCGTCAGGGGGGAAGCCGAGGAAGACGTAGGGAACAGCACGGGGGGACAGCTTGTCCGCAGACAAGTCGCGGACAAACGCCCGAGATCCCCAGACCCGAAACGCAGAGGCATCGCCAACCTTCCCGGTCCACCGCAAGGCAGGGGAGGTCTCTGGCAAGGAGACCCGGGGCTGAAGGTTGAGCTGATGCGCGGCGTACTGAACCGCAAACGGCCACAGAAAATGGGGGGCAGCCGCATGCATCATGGACGTACGAGCGACGTCCATGACCGTGCCAATGCGGCGCTCAGCAATCCCATTTTGCTGTGGAGAGGCCGGAAGCGTGAAGGTCTGGCGGATGCCCTGTGCACGACAGAAGGCTCCCAGACGGGCAGAGGAAAACTCCCCGCCTCTGTCCGAGTGCAGACGTAGAACAGGAAAGTCCGAGCCGAAACTCTCTCTGAGCTGGAGACGAGCTGTGCGGATCCAGTCGATCAACACCTCAGTGACGTCACCCTTGCTGCGCAAGGGGAAGACTGTGGTGTAACGCGAGAAGCTGTCAACCACCAGCAGAAAGTACCGCTCTCGCCCCTGCCCACTGACGCGGGCTGGGCCCCACACGTCCATGTGGAGAGTCTGCAGCGGAGCCTCTGTCGGAGGAAACTCGGAGGAGTGAGGGGCGGCGTGCTGTCGCCCCTCGACGCAGGGGACGCAGGTAGGGCCAGGCCCCGGAGGAAGGGGAGGGAGAGACCGAGGGAGACCAGAGACAAGGACACGGGAGGCCATGCCTCGGAGACGAGGCAAGGAGGGGTGACCAAGGCAGTGGTGCCAAAGGAGAGTCTGGTGGGACAGCAGACGACACGAGCAGGGAGCAGACTCAGGACCAGACCTGGACGCCGCAGCAAACACCTGACTCGACGCAGCTACCTGGGCAGACTCAGCAGCAGGAGGAGACTCAGTAGTAAGGGTGTACAGGCTCGACCCTGGCCGACGGGTGAACGTGGCCAAGTGTCGACCTGTCCAAGCACACGTGCAGTGGGTCACTCGCTGACTCGCAGGAGTGAACTGGTCAACCCCCCTATCTTGTAGGTCCGCTCCATTCACCAAGTTCGTAGGGAACGAGGGGAGGTAGAGACCAGACAGGGTGCCAGAGGGGGCAGCTGGGCACGGTAAGACAGTGGAGAAGCTAGCAAGGACAGGACCCCCAGAGGGGTCTGCAAGGGAGACTGCAACCGGCCGACTGAGCGGCGTAAGAATGGTGCGGTCTCGAAAGAAGGAGCGGGAGGCACCCGAGTCCACGGTGAAGGTGTGGAAGGCCTGAGCCGACGCAGTACCTGAGAGAGCAGACTCATCAGCACCTGGGGCAGCAGACGCACTGGCACCTGGGGCAGCAAACGCACTAGCACCTAGAGCAGCAGCCTCACCAGCACCTAGAGCAGCGGCCTCAATGCCCGGGTCAGGCGGTACACACAGGTAACAGGCACCCACAACACTAGTATCAACAGCATATATAGCAGCAAGAATAGCATCAAAGTCAAGATCAAAGATAGCAACCCCGGCCTTAGACAGATCTCCCCAGCGAGGGATCTCTGACGCCTCAGGGAACTGGCAACGCCACGCGTCCGTTAGGCGACCAAAGCAGCGCTGGGTGGAGTGCGGGCCTCCGCACTGCTCACCAGCGCGGTCGCTGGTACGGAGGACGTAAGCACAGGGACCAAAACCCCCACCGCGCTGACGCGCAGTGTACAACTCACGAAGCTGCTGAGGGGACAGGGTCACACCACTCCGCTGCTACTGCTGGCGCGGACCACCACCTGAGCCACTCCTCTGCGCAGAGTCGCGACCGGCTCCACTACCGCCGCCGCCGCCGCCACCGCAGCCTCCGCCGCCACCGCAACCTCCGCCGCCTCCTCCACCTCCGCCACCTCCGCTGCCTCCGCTCCCTCCGCCACCTCCACCGCCTCCGCCTCCTCCACTGCTGCCGCCGCCGCCGCCACCCCCGGCACCACTCCCACCACCACCCCCACTCTCTCCACTGCCTCCACTACCACCTCCACCGCCCCCTCCAGCCCCTCCTGCGCCCTTGTCCCCCTTGCCCTTGCCGGTGCGGCGTCTCTCGCACGGGGCAGACGCAGCGCCGACCGACTCGAAACCAACGAGGTCGGCCGCAGCAGCAGAGGCAACAGAGGGCAAGAGGGGGGAGGGAGAACACCCCTCAAAGACGGGGGTGTGAGGGTCACCACGAGAGGCTCCTACAGCGACTATGCTCTTCTCTATCGCTAGGAGGGCCTTCTCGAGGAGGTCAACGGTGAGAGTGGTGGGGCAGACTGAGAGGAAGTGGTCCTTGACTACGCGAAGAGAGTCAGGGAGCCGGGTGACAATGCAGTAGAGGGTGATGTACATGGGGGGGGGGTTCTTGGCGCAGAACTCAGCAGGAAGCGCAACACGGTAGCGAGTGTCACTAGTGCGGAGGTGCGTAATGAGGTCAGCGACTATGGGAAAGGCAGCAAGGTCAGGGAAGAGGTACGGTAGCATGAGGCGGCTCAGTGCAGCAGTGGCAGGGGAAGAGTAGCGTTCAACTACAACGTCGTACAAGGTCTAAGCACTCTTGTACTGGCTAAAGTGTGCACGCTCAGTGGTCGGTAAGTGGCGGCGCAGAGCAAGGCAAGCAGCAGCATCGGGCGTGGCCCACTGTGAGCGAACAGTGCGTCAGCATCAGCAGCAGGGGCAGGAGAGACACCAGAAGTGAGGTCAAACAGGGAGAGGCCGTTTGCCCTATCACACTGAAGAAACAGCTGAAGGTCATCGACCCAGACCTCAAAGTCAACGGCACGGCCCTCAGCATCAAAAGTGAGGACACTGGGGATAGCCATGACTGTAGTGGCCTAGGAGGAAGTGAGCTCACCAGTCCAAGGAAGGAGGGTCCGGGGAGCACCAGTAGGACCAGCAGCTGCTAGACAGTAGGGCGGCTCGGTGGCTCGACGGCAGGGCGGCTCGGCTGCAGGGCGGCTCGGCTGCTGGGCGGCTCGGCGGCAGGGCGGCTGCTGCTGAGCGGCTCGGCGGTAAGGCGGCTCGGTTGCTGGGCGGCTCGGCTGTTGGGCGGCTCGGCTGCTCGGCGGGCGGGCGGCTCGGCTGCTGTGCTGCTTGGCCGCTAGGGTAGGGCGACGGGGCCGCGGATGGCGGTGGGGCCGCAGGTGGCGGCAGAATCGCAGGTGGCGGCGGGGCCGTAGGTGGCGACGGGGCCGCAGTTGGCGGCGGGGCCGCAGGTGGCGACGGGGCCGCAGGTGGCGACGGGGCCGCAGGTGGCGACGGGGCCGCAGAGGGGGGCCTGAACGGCTCCGTAAAGGGGGCCAGACGGGGCCGTAGCGGGGCCGTAAAGGGGCCAGACGAGGCCGTAAAGGGGCCAGACGGGGCCGCGAAGAGTCCTAGGTGGGGCCGCAAGGGGCCTAGACGGGGCCGTGAAGGGGCCGTAAGTGGCCTAGGCGGGGCCGTAAGGGGCCAGACGGGGCCACGGAGGGGCCTAGGCGGGGCCGCGGAGGGGCCGTAAGGGGCCTAGGCGGGGCTGTAAGGGGCCGTAAGGGGCCATACGGGGCCGCGGAGGGGCCTAGGCGAGGCCGCTAAGGGGCCGTAAGGGGCCTAGGCGTGGCCGTAAGGGGCACGACGGGGCCGCGGAGGGGGCCTAGGCGGGGCCGTAAGGGGCCGTAAGGGGCCAGACGGGGCCGCGGAGGGGCCTAGGCGAGGTCGCGACGGGGCCGTAAGGGGCCAGACGGGGCCGCGGAGGGGCCTAGGCGAGGTCGCGACGGGGCCGTAAGGGGCCGTAAGGGGCCAGACAGGGCCGTAGAAGGCGGCTCGAGGGGCCGTAAGAACGGCCAAAGGGGGCCACTAAGGGCGGCTCGAGGCGCTACTCGGCTAGGAGCGAAGCGCGCTCCGGGCAGGGAAGAAAAAAATCGTGGTGGGCCCTAGGCAGCATTCCCACTCGGGAACCTGCTCGATACCATGACGAGAAATGAGAATGGATGAATGAACTATGAAACAGTTGGGTACAAGTACTAACCCTAATTGGGTTGTACCCCTTATGGGCTACCCCACTACATGTATAAGCTATAATGTTCTGACAAGCAAAGCTTAGGGTGGTTTCAAGGACACCACACAATCTGAGCACAAGCAGGCGGCCACAAGACCAGTTCACATGCAGAGTTATAATAGCAAGGCAATACACTGATCACAACCTAGCAAAAGTAAACGAGCAGGTATAAAGATATATATCAGTGTACAACAAGAGCAAGTCAAGCAACCAACAGGTGAGACAGAGTGGACACAAGCCCAAGAGCAGTGCAGAAACGCTGATGATCTCCAGCCCCAAGGGCCTTGGTGAGGACATCAGCAGTGTTGGCCCGAGAGGCCACGAAAGCAAGGCGCGACTGACCACACTGCTGCACCTCACGCGCAAGGAAGTAGCGAAGAGCAATGTGCTTCGTTCAGTGCTCCAGTCCCTGCTCGCGACAAAAGGCAAGCATTGCCTTGTTGTCGACGTACAGAACTAGAGGAGAACGAGGCCGCTCCCCCGAGTCGGTCAGCAGGTAGGTCAGCCAGCGGAGCTCCTGTGCAGCCATGGCCCCAGCGTAGATCTCGGCCTCACAGCTGGAACCAAGCACAGAAGAAGAACGAGTGGACCTCCACGAGACAGAACCAGCGCCAAGACTGAAGGTTTAGCCCTGTGACGAATGCTGAGTCGCCTGGTTGTTGGCCCAAGAAGCGTCTGAGTGTCCTGTGAGGATCACTGAACCCCGTCCTCCAAGCACGAGCCCCATGCCCGATGTGCTGCACAAGTAACGCAGTACCCTCTTCGCAGCATCAAAGTGCACCTTTCGGTGTCGACCAGGTGCCAAGTAGCGAGCCAAGAGGCTGAGAGAGTACGTGAGGTCAGGTCGTGTGCACGTCGTCAGGTACATGAGGCAACCCACAAGCTATGGGTATGGACCACTCGGCTCCACTGACTCGTCCGAAGGTGGAGCTGAGAGCGAGTGGCCGGTAGTCAGAGGAGTGGGCTGTGGCGAAGAGTACGTGAAGCGGAAGCGCTGAAGGACCTGGTGCACCATGTGAGACTGCGTCAGGGTGATGGTGTGCCGTGCTCTGTCCCGGGTGATCTGCAAGCCAAGATAGCTCCGCAGCTCACCCAGGTCGGTGCAGGTGTGTCTCTCCTGCAGCTCCGCCTTCACTAGGGCTAGTGCCTTAGTGTTAGCAGTAGCAAAAACCAAGTCGTCGACGTACATGAGAATGTAGAACGGCGGCAGAGTAGTGTCGGTGCGTGGAAACAGCGATGGGTCAGCAGTCGAAGGAGCCAACCCAAGAGACGCGAGTGTCGTCCTCAGTGTGTCGTGCCACTTGCAAGGCACCTGACGCAGGCCGTACACTGGTCGCCGTAGGCTCGACTGGGTACCCTCAGGAAACGACCCAGTGAAGCCCTGTGGACGGCGCAACCAGATGGCCTCGTGAAGGTACCCTGCAAGAAAGCTGTCGAGAAGTCGAGGGAGTGCAGCTCGTAGTCACGCTGAGCTGCAGCGTGTAGCAACACCCGAAGAGTGGTCATCTTTGGGGTGGGGGAGAAGGTCTGAAAGAAGTCGACCCCTTACGCTGACTGAAGCCTCGAGCAACGTAACGTGTCTTTTAGGCAAGCGGAGAACCCGGCGGCCGCTTCACCCTGAAAATCCACATGCCACTGACGATGTTCGCCCCAGGTGGGGGAACATCGTCGACGTAGGTGCCCGTGGACTTCCAGGAAGCCATCTCTGCGTCCATGGCTGTCTGCCACTGAGAGGAGTACTCACCCAAAATCGCCTCCCTGTAGGAGCGCAAGGTGGGGATGTCAAGTGCATCCGGGTCTCCCTCAGGGGCAAGCAGCATGGTCGCGTGATGGGGTGAAGCAGCCGCAAGGCACTCCAGCTCCTCCTGTCTGTCCTCAACAACGTCACAACCAGGGGCAGTACAGCCAAGGGCAGTCTCACCCTCGATGGATGGAGGACAGGCAGGGTCAGGGTCAAAGACAAGACTCGCAAGGTAGTCTGGGCGGTACACAGCAGCAAAGTCAACGAGCTCAGCGACTAAGGCAGACGCAGCAGGAGACAAGAACGTAGGGTCTGTCACAACCGTAGCAAGGAAGCGAGCAACAGTCAGACTGGACGCACGAGAAAGGTCAGATGGAGGGTCAGCAACGTTAGGAAGAGAGGACGCAGGAGGTAACGGTAGGACAACACGCTGTGGAACAGAGGAAGGACGGAGTGTCATATCTTGAGTGCCTGGGACAACCGGAGCACGCTAACGACGAACACGAGGAACACGAGCACGGACAGCAGCTCTAGGCTCACGCTCAAGGTGAAAGCTAGACTCAGGTTCTCGATGCTCAGGGTGGGAAGCACGAGTCTCAGCCTCTCAACGCTCAGTCAGTGACTGTGTCACCGCAATGTAAGGAGCAGGAGCAGGCAGTAGGGAGTGCGGTAGCAGCGGCGGCTGTGACTGGTCTGCCGGTGGAAACAACAACGGGGGAATAGTACCTGCCACAGGGAAGTCAGTAGCACCGGGCGGAAGACTGAGAAGGTGGCGAAGAGCACCAGCAGCTCCCGTACCTCCTGCACGAGCAGATCCTCCAGTACCCCCAGCAACACCTCCAGCACCAGTAGCACCAGCACCTCCAGCACCACGAGCTCCGACACCGCCAGCACCTCGAGCACCAGTAGTACCTCTAGCACCTCCAGTGCCTCTAGCTCCAGCTCCAGCGCCTCCAATACCAGTAGTACCTCCAGTACGTCCCGTGCCAGCAGCTCCAATAGCACCTCCAGTACCTCCAGCACCAGCAGCACCACCTGCTCCGGCAGCTCCAGCACCTCCAGTACGAGCACCTCCGGGACCAGTAACTCCAGCACCTCCAGTACCTCCAGCTCCAACACCTCCAGCACCAGCAGCACCAGCACCTCCAGGGTCAGCAGCTCCAGCACCAGTAGCACCAGCACCTCCAGTGCCAGCAGCTCCAGCACCCCCAGCACCTCCAGTAACAGTAGTACCTCCAGCACCAGCATCTCCAGTACCTCCAGCACCGACAGTACCTCCAGTACTAGCAGCTCCAGTACCTCCAGCACCAGCAGCAGCTCTAGTACCCCCAGCACCTTCAGGCCTAGCAGCTCTAGTACCTCCAGCACTCGTAGCACCTCTAGTACCTCCAGTAGTGCCTCCAGTACCTCCAGCTTCAGGACCTCCAGAAGGACTCGCAGCACCCCCAGATTCAGCACCCGAAGTCTCAGCACCCCAAGAGTCAGCACCCAAAGTCTCAATACCTTCAGTCCCAGCACTCGGAGGCTCAGTGCCCTCAGTCCCAGCACCCGCACGCTCAGTACTCTCAGTCCCTGCACCCTCAGTCTTAGCTCCAGTGTCCACTGCAGAAGGCTGCAGAGGCGGGAAACCGGGGGGGGGGGGGGGGGGGGGGGGGGATAGCCAAACGAGGAGAGCGGACACCCCCAGACGTACCAACCCCAGGCCCTGCTTTAGCAGTCTTAGCTCCAGAGTCCACAGCAGCAGGCTGCGGAAGGTGGCGAAGACGGCCGAGGTGGGAAACCCGGGGGGGTCTCCAAGCGAGGAGTGCGGCGAGTGGTCGCTGTGTCGTCGGCGGCGGTGTCACCCCCCTCAGCTGGGTCAGAGGAGTCAGAAGAGATCTCCACTGGCTCATCCAAGGGGGGTGTGTCTACCTGAGACACACCTGAGGGAGCAAGACCCTATGGGGGAAGGGGGTCTACCGGGGGGGTGACTGGTACCAGGAAGAGAGGCGCGAGGGGGACCGGGTGGGACGCGTGTGGGTGAAGTCGGTAGTAACAGACCAACTCGTTGGAGGTGACGTCCTGAGAGGACAGAACACGACGCGAGGCAGGGTGGTAGAACTGCCACGGCGCGGCGCCGGTGGGGAAGCCAAGGAAGACACAGTGGAGAGTGCGAGGAGAGAGCTTGCTCGCTTTGGTATCGCAAATAAGGGAGAGCGTGCCCTAGACCCGAAACGACGACGCATCGCCAACCTTCCCCGTCCACCAGGGTGTGGGCGAGGTCTCTGGCACAGAGACACGGGGCAAGAGGTTGAGCTGATGCGCGGCGTATCGGACCGCAAACGGCCACAGGAAATGGGGAGCAGCCGCATGGATCATGGAGGTACGAGCAACCTCCATGATCAGGCCAATGCGACGCTTCGCGATCCCATTTTGCTGCGGAGAGGCCAGAAGCGTCAACGACTGGGCGATGCCCTCGTCCTGACAGAACGTCTCAAGGACGCTACAGGAGAACTCACCACCCCTGTCAGAGTGCAGACGCATGACTGGGAAGTCCTGCTGAAAACGCTCGTGCAGCTGGAGATGAGTAGCATGGATCCAGGGGATCAAAGCACCGCTGATGTCCGCCTTGCGCCGCAAGGGGAAGACGGTGGTGTAGCGTGTGTAGTCGTCAACATCCAGTAGGAAGTAGCGCTCCTGGTCCGTTCCACTGACTGGGGCCGGACCCCACACGTCCAGGTGGAGAGTATGCAGATGAGCAATGGTCGGAGGAAACTTGGAGGAGTGAGGAGCGGCGCGCTGCCGCCCCTCGACGCAAAGAAGGCACGGCGGGGAAAGCGAGTGCGGCAGGGGGGGCAGGGTCCTGGGGAGGCCAGAGACAAGGAGACCGGAGTGCATACTGCGTAGACGCGGCAGGGAGGGGTGGCCAAGACGGTGGTGCCAGCGCTGAGTCTCGTGCGTGAGTACTCTGCACGAGCAAGATGCAGCTAACTGTCCCGACGCAGACACCCGACTCGACGCAGCCACCTGACCTGACTCAGCCACTTGTGCAGACGCGGTGGTCAGTGTGTACAGACTAGACCCAGGCTGTCGAGTGAACGTAGCCAGGTGACGGCCAGTCCGGGAGCACGTACAGATCGCCACACGCTGCCCTCCAGGAATAAAGGTATCAACTCAGACATCCTGAATGGCAGCGTTGCTCACCAAGTTCGTCGAGAATGTGGGGAGGTGGAGACCTGACAGAGAACCGGAGGGGACTGCTGGACAAGGGAGGACCGTGGAGGCTCTCGCAACTACTGGTCCCCCAGAGGGGTCAGCCAGTGAGACTGGGACAGGTGCTGTGAGTGGTGTGACTGTGGTGCAATCATGAAAGAAGCAACGTGACGCGCTTGAGTCAAGTGTGAAAGTGTGCAAGACCTCAGCGGAGGGAGGACCTGTGGCAGTAGACGCACTAGCACCTAGAGCGTCGGCAGACTCACGGGCACCTAGAGCTGTAGCAGACTCACTAGCACTTGTCGCGGCAGCAGACTCACTAGCACCTGGAGTGGAAGCAGACTCACTAGCACCAAGAGCAGCAGCCTTAACACAACGATAAATTCCACCACCAGGCCTGCCTCGCTGAACAACCCACTCACGAAGCTGCTGAGGGGTAGGGTCGTCCGGGAGAGGCACTGTCCGCTGCTGTCCACCCCTGGCCGCAACAACTGCCGTGATAGTGGCCATGATAGACAGAGATGGTCAGGAGTAGGTCCAGCACTTCCAGCAACAGCAACACCTTCAGCACTCCCAGCAGCACTTCCACCAGCAGCAGCAGTAGCACGCGTAGCAGCAGTAGTAGTAGTAGCAGTAGCAGGGCGGCTCAGTGGGCCTGGGCGGTCGCACCTCTAGCACTCCCAGGAGCACCTCCACCAGCAGGAGCAGTAGCACGAGTATTGTTATTATTATTATTATTATTATTATTCTTCTTCTTCTTCTTCTTATTATCATTATTATTATTTTTATTATTAATATTTTTAGGGTTTAGGGTTGCGCGCGGCCCACGGGCTCTAGGGGCGACGCGCGGCTCGGCAGGGTGGCACGCGGGCTGCAGGGGCAGCCCCCACAGGCTGCAGGGGCAGCGCCCACGGGCTGTAGGGGCGATGCGCAACTCAGCACAGCGGCGCGCGGGCTGTAGGGGCGGCGTGCGGCTCGGCAGGGCGGCGCCCAGGCTGCAGGGGCGACGCTCGGCTCGGCAGGGCGGCGCGCGGGCTGTAGGGGCAGCGCTCACGGGCTGTAGGGGCGACGTGCGGCTCTGCAGGGCGGCGTACGGGCAGCAGGGGCGACGCGCGGCTCTGCAGGGCGGTGTACGGGCTGCAGGGGCAGCGCCCACAGGCTGCAGGGGCAACGCACGGCTCGGCAGGGCGGCGCGCGGGCTGCAGGGGCAGCGCCCAGGGGCTGTAGGGGTGAACTCGCGGGCTGCAGGGGCAGCACGCGGGCCACAGGGGCAAGCACGGCTGCAGGGGCAGGCACGGTTGCAAGGGCAAGCACGGCTGCAGGAGCAGCACGGTCGCAGGGGCAGGCACAGCTGCAGGGGCAGCACGGTCACAGGGGCGAGTACGGCTGCAGGGGCAGCACGGACGCAGGGGCGAGCACGGCTGCAGGGGCAGCGCGGTTGCAGGGGCAGCACGCGGGCTGCTAGGGCAGCGCGGCTGCAGGGGTAGCGTAGGAAGAAAACATTTACGGTTAGGGCAGGGCGGAACGTTCGGTGGGCCCTAGGAACGATTCTGCTCTAATACCATGTTAGAGTAAGCAGGCAGAAATGATGGACTAGGTAGCATGCTTGAGTACAAGTACCTAACCCTTAAGTGTTGTACCCCTTGTAGGCTAACCCATTATAGCCTAGAGATAACACAAACATACAGTTTGACAGCTATGTGCGAAATAGCAGGCAAACCCTGGCGACAGTAGTAACCGTTATTTCGAACAGACGGTCCGATAAACGAACCGTCAGGAAGAATAGTTACTCACCCTAAGTACCCGAAAGTGTTTTGCATTTGCTTCTGGGGCAATGACGGGGTGTGTCGTGCTGCGATCAGAAAGTAGATCGACCCTAGGATCACATCGGAAAGGTTTGCACACAACTGAATAGTAGTAGTGGGCCCTTGACCTCAAATCAGAGTGAATGCAAAATGATTGAGATGTCAAACTTATATGCTATAGTCTATCTAGGCTATAGTGGGGTAGACACTATAGGGTACAACACTTATAGGTATCATACTTGTACCCACTTCTTCCTTGGTCATTCATTCCTCATGATTTCCACATGGTATAGAGCGGGTTCCCTAGTGGGACCGTTTCTTCCTAAGGGCCCACCATTTTTTTTTTGTCCTAACCTGCCCGAAGCGCGCTTCGCGCTCTGACCTGCCCTACCCTTTCGCGGCCCCTTAGCGGCCTGCCCTGCTCCTGAGGCCCGTCACCCCCCCCCCCCCCCTTTGCGGCCCCTTCGCAGCCCCTTCCTGGCCCCTTAGCGGCCCCTTCACGGCCCCTTCACGGCCCCTTCACGGCCCCATCACGGCCCCTTCGCGGCCCCTTAGCGGCCCCTTATCGGCCCCCCCCTTCGCGGCCCCTTATCGGCCCCTTTGCAGCCCTTCATGGCCCCTTAGCGGCCCCTTCGCGGCCCCTTCGCGGCCCCTTAGCGGGCCCCTTCGCGGCCCCTTAGTGGCCCCCTACGCGGCCCCTTCGCGGGCCCGCCCCGCTGCCCGTAGCGGCCCCGCCTCGTCGCCAATCGCGGCCCCGCCCCGTCACCAGTCGCGGCCCCGCCCCGTCGCCCCTGCCTCGTCGCGACGCCTCAGCGGGACCCGCGCGTTGCCCTTGCCTCGTCGCGACGCCCCTGCTGGACCCGCATGGCGTCGCCCCTGCCCTAACCCGCGCCCTTGCAGTAGCCGCCCCTGGCCCCTGGAGCAGCCGCGCCTACAGCAGCCGCCCCTGACCTGTTAGAGACTAAGGACGGAGTCTACGAAGATTAGGTGCCTAAAATTCTCAAAATCGTTGGCTTAGAATTCCGGACAGAAAACTCGCGCTCACAAGAAACGCCGTCGACGAAAACTTCACCAAACTCAGATATGTTGTACCTCTACTCCGTGGCTACAATTTCCAAGTTGAATCATACGAAAAGGTGAAGTATTTCTTGAGTTATCAATTTCGGCGCACTAGGGGGTATGCTGCCATGGAATCTTAACTCAATCACAAAGTTCTCATAATAACACAATCACTACACAAGAGAGTTAGAGTGGCAATAAACCAGGTGGGAGGGATGAGGAGGACGAGAGGGAAGGTCCCAAGAGAGTCCCCAACCAAGGAAACCCCATGCCACAATTCCCTTCTCCATAGGCAACCCCACTTTCACTTTTGTCACTTTCCAACCCATGCCATCCACCTTGCCCAACTTGGCCACACTTGCCAACCTGGTTTGGCTCCTCCCAACCACTTGGCAGCATCTACAGTGATGTTGACGAATTTCCCAACCCCCAAAAGTCTGTACTCCATATTGAGTCAACCCCACAACTTCCCATAGTCACCACAACCAAATATGAAAAGCATACGAACTCCAACGTTCGTAACTTTCTTGTTCGTGCTCCGATTGAAGCGATACTTGGTTCGTCGGAAAGCTCTTGAGCAGAGGAGTCACTTCAAATATATGCTCAAGCCAAATAACATTCACACACACTCAGAAAAACCAAAGCGCACAAAACACAAATTCTTGCACACGCTCACACCACGCATGCAACGCACGAACATATGATGGGAGGCAGACAGACGTGAATGCATATGATTGCATCACACAACAAACTCCCCCTCTGGCTGCCAACCATCATCCCACATGCCATAGCTCAAGCATGCACCCTCAATGCACACTCATCCCAGCAAGCTTCATGCCCTTCCAATGCTCAGATTCAGCCAGGCGCTTGGTGAGGATGTCAGCCGCCTGCTGATGGGTCTTCACAATCTCCAGTCGCACCTCCTTGTCCAGGAGCCTCCTCACCCAGTGCCAGTTGGGCCTGATGTGTTTGGTCAGCCCATGAAGACAAGCATTCTTCGCTAGCTTCACCGCCGACTCATTGTCACAGAAAATCACAGTCGGCTCCCTCTGGCACACTCCGATCTCCTCCAACAAACGCCTCAGCCAAACCACCTCCTTTGCCCCATGATGCAGGGCCATGTACTCTATCTCACATGAGGACTGCCCCACCTCGTTCTGCTTCTTGCTGCGCCAGCTCACTGCACCACCTCCAAACAGGCACACATAGCCCCCAATGCTGGTGCCATCCGCTTTCACCGAGTTGAAGCTGGCGTCGGTGTAGCAAGTCAGGAGCATCTCCCCCTTGCCCAAATCAGCTGCACCCCTCAGCAGCCTCTGTCTCACAGCACTGTACTCCAAGCCCACTGATGCTGTAGCGCTCACATAGCGGACCAACCTCTTGGCCGCTTCCAGCTGCTCATGACTGGGGCATGCAACCACACTTGCAAGCCTGGATGTAGCAAAGGCAATGTCAGGCCGCGTGTGGTTAGCCGCATAATTGAGTGCCCCCACCATGGAATGAAACAGCTTCCTGTCACTCTCACCCACCACCTCCTCATCAGCACAGGGCTCCACAGTGAACCCCGAAGGCAGTGGGGTGGCTGGCTTCCCTCCATTTTGCAGCCCATACTTCTCGGCCAGCCCCTCACAGTACTTCCTCTGGTGCAACCTCAACACTCCCTTGTCAAGGTCCCTCTCCACATGCATCCCCAAATAGTATTTTACATCTCCCATCTTGGAACACTTGAACTGCATCTCCAGCATCTCCTCCACATGCTCAATCATTGCAGACGACTCAGAGAAGAGCAGGATGTCGTCCACATACACCAGGAGCATGAGAAACTGCTCCTTCTCTTGTAGCAGGAACAGGCTGTGGTCACACTCACTCTTCTTGAACCCCCCAGCCAGCAGTGTCTCCTCTAGCTTGTGGTACCATGCACGAGGAGCCTGCTTGAGGCCATAGATGGCCTTCTTCAGCCTGCACACCCTGCCGCTCCCATCATCCAAACCCTCAGGCTGTAACATGTACAGCTCCTCCAGAATGATCCCATTGAGGAAGGCGGTGGTGATGTCCATCTGCATCACCCGCCATCCACGGTTTGCTGCCATTGCCAGTGACACTTTCAATGTTGTGCCTTTCCCCACAGGAGCAAAGATCTCGTCAAAATCCTTCCCCTTTGTCTGTTGAAATCCCTTAGCCACAAGCCTTGACTTGTAGCAGGTCAGCTCCCCATCTGGTCCGTACTTATGCCTGAAGATCAGCTTGGAAGAAATGGCCTTCTTCCCAGGTGGCAGCTCACACAGCTCCCACGTCTCGTTCTCCAGCAGAGAGTCATACTCCTCCTTCACACTCTGCTTCCATTTTTCAGCATCCGGCCCGCTCAATGCTTTAGCTAGTGTCTTGGGCTCAGGAACGGTTGCCCACTAGCAGTGTGCTATCTCATCCTCATCACACTGCTCAGCCACACTCCCAGCCCTTACCACCTTTGGCTTGCCAAAGCTCGGATAGGTCAGCCGGTTAGGAGGGCGCACATCCCTCCTTGGACGGTCAGCCGGACGTGCGGCACCTTGTGGAGCATCTTGCTGCTGCTGCTGCAGCTGCGGCTGCTGCTACTGCTGCTGTTGCTCCTCCACCTCAGGTTCTCCCCCATCCTCAGTAACCCCAGATGTGAGGATCTAGGATCGAGCTCAGAAAAGAGAATGAAATTGAATAGAATTGAATGCTCACCTGGGTACAACACGAGGCTATATATAGGCTCGACACAAGGCCCCATAACCAGGTGTTACGCGAAGGTTCCGCGGGTCGCGTAGCGTCCCTAACAGACCCTTACCGAATTCGGTAGAAGGCAATTCGGTGACAACCGAAAAGGCCAGAATTCGGTGCACGCAACCTAGCTCGGTGCTATAACTATAATAATATATAGGAAAGCACCTAGCCTAGGAAATCAAGCAATTCATGCATGCATATGATTATCCTATGCTAGAAATAGCATAATAAAGTAGAGGCAAGCAAGCATAGCTGGCATAAGCCGTCGTACTCTCACACGTCCCCCCCTCAAAGCTGGGTGGCGTGAGATACACCTTGCTTGACAAGATAGTCCTTGAGAGCACGGCGTGCGTTGCCCATATCAGCTTCTGCAACCCAACTGTCCTCAGTGGGGTCGTATCCCTTCCAGCGTATCAGGAACTCGAGAGTCTTGCCGCCGCGACGCCGATGAGAGAGAACGCGCTCGATCTCGTACTCGGGTTCATCCTATACAAGAACAGGTGGAGGTGGCGGTAGCTGCCGTCCCTGGAACTGGTTGTTGGGGTCCTTGTAGGGTTTCAGTAGCTGCACATGGAAAGCGTTGTGAAGCTTCCATGTATCTGGTAAGCGCAAGCGGAATGTAACTGGTGTCACCTGTGCCTCAACGAGAAAAGGACCACAGAAGCGAGGCCGGAGTTTGGATGGGAGGTGAGACAGGTTCAAGTTGCGCGTGTCAAGAAGCACCTGATCTCCGACTGCTACTAAGTGATCACGTCGCTGACGATCGGCATACTGCTTCTGGGAGGTCTGCATCGTGGTGAGTCGTCGCTGAGTCCTCTCCCATAGCTGCTGCATGGTGGTGACGAAGTCATGTGCGGCTTGGACGTGTGCCGGTGTGGTTGGCTGCTGTGGTGTGGGTGGTTCCCGTCCGTAACACAGGAAGAAAGGAGTTTTTCCTGTGGCCGCATGTGATGCGTTGTTGTAAGCAAACTCTAGAGTCGGTAACTGTGTGTCCCAGTGGCTGATGTCGTCCTTGCAAGCTGTGCGCAATAACTGTTCAACCACCTGATTGAGTCGCTCTGTCTGTCCGTTAGTCTGGGGGTGGTATGCTGAAGACATTGCAAGTTTTGTCCCCAACTGTCCCATGAGCTCCTTCCAGAACTTACTGGTGAATTTTGGGTCTCTGTCTGAGATGAGTGTAGCGGGGATGCCGTGGATGGTGATGATGCGGTCGAAGAAGAGGCGAGCAGTTGCTTCAGCTGTAGCGGTGGCGTTGGTCGGTATGAAGTGACCCATTTTGGAGAACTTATCGATGACTACGAGGATGGAATCGTGCCCTCGTGAGGTCGAAGGAAGTCCTGTGATGAAGTCGAGGCTGACGACCTGCCATGGCTGCTCCGGTACGGGTAGAGGCTGAAGTAACCCTGCTTTTTTCCGCTTGCTACTTTTCATCCGCTGGCACGTGTCGCAAGAGGTGACGAACTGCTGCACGTCTGCTGCCATCCCGGGCCAGTAGTAATACTTCGCTATCCCTGCTAACGTCTTGTTGCTCCCGAAATGTCCCGCGTAAGGTACGTCGTGAAACTCCTCCAATAGGATCTGCCGTAGCGGGCCGTAATTCGGTACCCAAATCTTTCCTGAACCCTTCCTTGCCGCTAGGTCTTTCTCCCACTGTAACAGCTTCTTGGTTTGTGCTGTAGCGATTTCTGCGTCCACGGAGTACCCATGTTGGAATAGACCCTTGAGGAGAGGGTTCATCCCGTCGAGCTGTATGCCTGCTACATGTCCGGGGCGGCTCAACGCGTCTGCCTTGTTGTGTAGCCCAGGCTTGTAGACGATGTCGTAGTGGAAGTGAGTTTCCAGGAAGTCCACCCACCGCACCTGTCGTCGTGAGAGTGTCGGCTGCGACTTCAGGTATTTGAGACTGCAGTGGTCAGTATAGACTGTGGTCTTGGCTCCCTCTAGGTAACACCTCCACGCCTTGAAGGCTATGACTATCGCTAAGGCTTCCTTGTCGTGAATGGGGTAGTTCATTTCTGCTCCGTGTAGCTTCTTACTGAGGTAGGCGATAGGCTGCAAACCGCGTCCGTGATCCTGCATCAGTACTGCTCCGACTGCTTGGCCACTAGCGTCTGCTTCCACCACGTAGTCCTTGTCTGGATCTGGTAGGATGAGTACTGGCGCTGTAGTCAGTGCTGTCTGTAGCTGCTCCATGGCTTGCTGATGAGGGGTATCCCATTTGTAGGGCGTATCCTTTTTCAGTAGGTCGGTCAGTGGCGCTGCTGTCTTAGCGTACTGTGGCACGAACCTGTTGTAGTAGTTGGCAAAGCCTAGGAACTGCTGCAACTCCTTCACGCTCTCCGGTACTTTCCACTTTTTGACGGCTTCGATCTTCTGCGGGTCCACGTGTACGCTCTCGGCACTCACCATGTGCCAGAGAAACTGCACCTTCTTCAGGGCGAAGTCGCTCTTTGACAGCTTCACGTAGAACTTGTTTTTCCGCATGATCTCGAACACCTTCCGCAGATGCTCCACGTGCTCCTTCAGGTTCTTGGAGTAGATGAGAATGTCGTCTAGGTACACCACCACGCACTCGTCCAGCAGGGGTCGTAAGATGTGATTCATCTCCTCCTGAAACGTTGCTGGTGCGTTGCAGAGTCCGAACGGCATCACCAAGTATTCGTAGGAGCCGTATCGAGTACGGAACGCCGTCTTGTGGACCGAGTTGTCTACCATCTTGATCTGCCAATAACCCGAGCGTAGGTCCAGCTTCGAGAAGACTGTTGCTCCACGCAGTTGGTCCAGTAAGTCGTCAATGCGCGGTAGGGGGTATTTGTTTCTTACCGTCTGTTTGTTCAGTGCGCGGTAGTCGATGCACATCCGTAGACTGCCGTCTGGTTTTGGAGTGAAGAGAACTGGTGCGCCGTAGGGGGAGGTGGAGGGTTGGATCAGTTGTCTGTCCAGTAGATACTCGATCTGTTTCTTCATATCTGTCAGTTCGGTCAGACTCAATCTGTATGGTGCACGTGAGACGGGTTTCGCACCTGGTTCCTCCACGATCCCGTGCTTGTGGGTGCGCGCTGGAGGTACGCCTGCGGGTAGGTCGTCGGGCATGATATCCTTGTACTGCTCCAAGACCTCCTTCACTGCTGCAGGTAGCTCGGAACTCAGCTTCTCCTCCTCTGCTGCTGCCATAACCAGTGCTAAGTATCCCGTGTTACTCTCGTTCACAGTCCGTTCCAACCGTGTCAGTGTCGTTTCAGGTACGTCCCCTGTATCCGTCCAGCTTCGCAGTGCTATCCGCTTCCCGTTGTTGTAGATGCACACCTTCCTGTTGGTCCAGTCCATCTCGGGGTTGAAATGCTTCAAGAAATCTCGCCCCAAGATGAAGTCTAAACCCTTGATGTTCGTGATCGGCAACGTCGGCTTCCACCTCAGCGCTCCTATGTGCAGCTGCAGTGATGCTTCGCCGTAGATGGGAAGTTTCGTACCGTCCACCATCGTTGCCGAGAACTTGGTCTCCTCTGAAGATTCTCCAATTTTCTCCAACGTCCCGTGGTCGCACACCGAGTGAGATGCACCGCTGTCCACCAGTGCCTGGAGGCGTCGCCCGTTGCAGATCACCTCGAGTAGTAGTGGTTGTTGCTGCTCCGAGTAACCGTAGATGGTCTCGCTTATAGGATCGTAGGGTACGTCAAATAGAACATCCCTCGGTCCTGCGCTCGAAGCAGATGACTCCATATCAGTTTCCAACTGAGTAGGGTTGGAAGGATTTATCCGAGGCCGATTCAGCTTCGTCTTGGCCCGGAACCTTCCCATAAGCCTTTGCAGCTGTGTAGGTTTCTCCTGTGGGCAATGGGGAGCCTTAACACTATGCTGCGGGGAGAGAATATGAACTCCTTGGAACGCACGACCCTTTTCAACGCTCCGGAGTGGTTTGCCCAACTTCTCAAGTACCTGAATAATGTCTGAAGGCTTTTTCTTGTCCTTGAAATCTCCCCTGCATTTTTTAAAGGCTTGAAAACCACGAGAAGCAATATTCTTCGTTAGAGCATCTTTGTAGGATACTTTTAACGAATTCTTACTTTCGTGGGGGTCCGGCTGGAGTTTCCCGGTCGGTGCAGAGTCTTTTTTCGCGGAGCCACCAGTGGCCTCGGCGATTTCCCCTAATGCTGGCCAGTCGTGACGTTTTATATTCGCGCCATCATTTTCTCCTTTTTTCGCCCGTTCCGAAGTCGCCACGTCGTCGTGTGAAGAAAGGAACGTGAATGAAATGACAATGAATGAAGTGAGTACAAATAGGAAACCCTAGTTGGGTTGTACCCCCTATGGGATACCCCACTATAGCCTACACAAATAAGTAAGCTATAACATTCTGACACACCCCTATAGGCAAAGTGGGGGAGAACAAGGGGTCACAAGACCAGTCAAGCAAAACAAAGCAAAGCTCAGGGTGGATCACAAAGTCACCACACATTCCGAGCACAAGGTCAAGGGCCACAAGGCCAGTTCACATGCAAGACCATATATATAGAGATATACAAGAGTCAAGCAAGCAAGAGCAAGAGTATATATAGGTCGAGGTACAAGCAAGGTCAAGAAGTGAGCAAGTGAGGCAAGACAGGCACAAGGCCCAACTGCGTGCAGCAACGCTGATGATCACAAAGCGCAAGTGCCTTGGTGAAGACATCAGCAATGTTGGCCTCAGAGGCCACGTACGCAAGTCGCAACTGTCCACGCTGCTGTAGCTCACGAGCAAGAAAGTAGCGGAGAGCAATGTGCTTTGTCCTGTGCTCCAGTCGCTGCTCTCGACACAAGGCCAGCATGGCCTTGTTGTCTACGTACAGGACTGGAGGAGAACGAGGCGGCTCTCCAAGGTCGGTCAACAGGTAGGTGAGCCAGCGTAACTCCTGTGCAGCCATAGCCCCGGCGTAGATCTCAGCCTCACAACTGGAGCCGAGAACAGAAGACGAGCGGGTAGCCCGCCACGAAACAGAGCCGGAACCAAGGCTGAAGGTGTAACCCTGTGACGACCGCTGCGTAGCCTGGTCGTCAGCCCAAGAAGCGTCCGCGTGCCCAGTGAGGACCACTGGACTGCGCCCTCCAAGCACTAGCCCCATGCCCGACGTACTGCACAAGTAACGCAACACCCTCTTCGCTGCAGCCATGTGCTCTGGTCGGTGTCTCCCAGGAGCAACATAGCGTGCGAGAATGCTAAGAGGGTATGCAAGGTCAGGTCGTGTGCAGGTCATCAGGTACATGAGGCAGCCAACAAGCTCTACATACGGGCCACTCGACTCTACGGACTCATCCGAAGGCAGAGCTGAGAGCGAGTGGCGAGTAGGCAGAGGAGTGGCCTGAGGCGAGGAGTACGTGAAGCCGAAGCGCTGAAGGACCTGCTGCACCATGTATGACTGAGTCAGGGTAATGGTGCGGCGTGCTCTGTCTCGGGTGATCTGCAAGCCAAGGTAGCTGCGCAGTTCACCCAGGTCAGTGCACGTGTGTCTCTTCTTTAGCTCGGACTTCACGTAGGCGAGTCCAGCAGTGTCAGCTGTGGCAAAGACCAAGTCGTCGACGTACACGAGGATGTAGAACGGCGGCAGAGAGGTGTCGGTGCGCAGAAACAGCGACGGGTCGGCTGTAGAAGGAGCAAACCCAAGTGCCGCCGGCGTAGTCCTCAGTGTGTCGTGCGACTCACGAGGCGCCTGGCGGAGACCGTAGACTGGACGCCGGAGACTCCACTGGGTACCAGGAGGGAAAGACCCAGTGAAGCCAGGTGGGCGACGCAGCCAGATCTCCTCGTGCAGGCTGCCCTGCAAGAAAGCTGTGCTGAAGTCGAGAGAGTGCAGCTCGTAGTCACGGTGAGCAGCAACGTGCAGCAGAACCCGAAGAGTGGTCATCTTCGGGGTGGGGGAGAAGGTCTGAAAGTAGTCAACCCCCTGCCGCTGACTGAAGCCACGAGCCACGTAACGCGCCTTGAAGATAGGCGGAGAACCCGGCGGCCGCTTCACCCTGAAAATCCACATGCCACTGACGATGTTCGCCCCAGGAGAGGGAACAGCGTCGACGTAGGTGCCTGTGGACTTCCAGGAAGCCATCTCTGCATCCATAGCTGCCTGCCACTGAGACGAGTAGGGACCCTCTATCGCCTCCGCGTAAGAGCGCGGAGTCGGGATGTCTAGTGCATCCGGGTCTCCCTCAGGGGCTAGCAGTACAGACGCGAGATGAGGTGAAGCGGCGGCCAGACACTGGAACTCCTCCTGCCTGTCCTCAAGGACGTCCGTGCCAAGGGCACACTCACCCCCGACGGACGGAGGACAGGCAGACTCAGACTCAGCGATAAGACTAGCAGCATAGTCTAGACGACAGCGCGCAGCAAAGTCGACGAGCTCAGTGACAAGGGCAGACGCAGCAGAAGACTCGAAAGAAGGGTCAGTGACAGCAGTAGCAAGGAGACGCGTGACAGTAGGACTGGCAGCACGAAGAGAGTCCGACTCCGGGTCGGCAAGAGCAGGAAGAGAGGAAGCAGGAGGAGAAGGCAAAGGGGTACGCAGAGGAGCAGTAGACGGACGCAGAGACATCCGGTGCGTGCCAGGGACAGGAGGAGGACGCTGACGCGAACCGCGACCACTAGCACGCGCAGTACGAACAGGCGACGCAGGACGAGACGCAGGCTCACGACGCTCAGTAAGACCTCCAGTCGGACCAGCGTAGGGAGAAGGAGCAGGCAAAGGTGAGGCAGGCTGTAGCTGTGACTGTGACGAGACAGGCTGTGGACCCTCTAAGGGAGGAGGAGGAGGACCAGGAGAAGGTGTAAGACCAAGAACCTGCTGCAGGAGCGGAACGAAATACGGCCGGGGCCGCGCGGCGACGCCAAAACCAGCAGGGACAGCACCAGAACCCCCAGCAGGAGTACCCGCTCCAGCAGCACCTCCAGTAGCTCCAGAACCTCCAGCAGTACCACCAGGAGCACCGCCAGTCGGACCTCCAGCGGCAGTCTCAGCGCCAACACCCTCAGCAGCACCAGCTCCAGGAGAACCCTCAGACCCAGCAGCTCCAGCACCCACAGTACGAGCACCTCCGGGACGCTCGGCAGCAGTACCCTCTGCAGCCGAAGAACCTCCAGTACCAGCAGCACGCCTCCAGCGCCTGGCAAACCACTCACGTAGCTCCTGTGGGGAGAGTGGCTCTCGGCGAGACGAAGCACCTCCAGGCGGAGCACCCCCAGTCTCAGCACCCCCAGGCTCAGCACCCCCAGGCTCAGCACCCCTAGGCTCAGCACCCCCAGGCTCAGCACCCCCAGGCTCGCACCCCCAGGCTCAGCACCCCCAGGCTCAGCACCTCCAGACTCCGCACCCCCAGGCTCAGCACTCTCAGGCGTAGCACCTCCAGTCTCAGCACCCCCAGGCTCAGCTCCCGCAGCAGCACCAGAGTCACCAGTGACCTTGACAGGCTCGACCGCGTCTACCTGGGACACACCTGAAGGGGCAGGACCCTGAGGGGGGAGGGGGTCTACCGGGGGGGGACCTGGTACCAAGAAGAGCGGGGGCGGGGGGAGGGACGGAGTGCGGTAGGGGAAGAGGCGGTAGTAGGGTACCGACTCGTCGAACGTGACATCCTGGGAGGACAGAACACGTCGAGAGGTGGGGTGGTAGAACTGCCACCCAGGGGCGTCGGGGGGGAACCCCAGGAAGACGCAGGGAGCAGCGCGAGGGGACAGCTTGTCCGCAGACAAGTCGCGGACAAACGCCCGAGATCCCCAGACCCGGAACGCCGACGCATCGCCAACCTTCCCCGTCCACAGCAGCGCTGGGGAGGTCTCCGGCCTGGAGACCCTGGGGTGGAGGTTGATCTGATGCGCTGCGTACCTGACCGCAAACGGCCACAGAAAATGGGGGGCAGCCGCATGCATCATGGACGTACGAGCGACGTCCATGACCATGCCAATGCGGCGCTCTGCAATCCCATTTTGCTGCGGGGAGTCCGGAAGCGTGAAGGTCTGGCGGATGCCTCGCGCACGACAGTAGGCACGCAGAAGGCCAGAGGAGAACTCTCCGCCTCTGTCCGAGTGCAGACGCAACACAGGAAAGTCCGAGCCAAAGCTCTGCCTGAGCTGGAGACGAGCTGCGCGGATCCAGTCGATCAGCACCTCTGTGACATCACCCTTGCTGCGCAAGGGGAAGACTGTGGTGTAACGCGAGTAGTCGTCAACCACCAACAGGAAGTAGCGCTCGTGACCGAGTCCACGGACGCGGGCAGGGCCCCACACGTCCATGTGAAGCGTCTGCAACGGAGCCTCTGTCGGAGGAAACTGGGAGGAGTGAGGGGCAGCACGCTGGCGCCCCTCGACACAGGGGACACAGGCAGGGCCAGGGCCATGAGGAAGGGGAGGTAGAGACCGGGGGAGACCAGACACAAGAAGACGGGAGGCCATGCCTCTGAGCCGAAGCAGAGAGGGGTGGCCAAGGCGGTGGTGCCAGAGGAGGGTCTCGTGAGACAGACGGCGACACGAACAGGGGGCAGACTCAGGACCAGACCTGGACGCTGCAGCAAACACCTGACCAGACGAAGGGACTCGACCAGACTCAGCACCTGGAGGAGAAGCAGTGGTCAGTGTGTACAGGCTCGACCCTGGCTGACGTGTAAACCTAGCCAGGTGACGACCCGTGCTAGCCTCTGTGCAGTGCGTCACTCGCTGACTAGCGGGGGTGAACTGGTGGACTCCCGCATCCTGTAGGTCAGCACCACTCACCAAGTTCGTAGAGAACGAGGGGAGGTAGAGACGAGACAGGGTGCCAGAGGGAGCCGCCGGACACGGGAGGACTGTGGAGAAGCGAGACAGGACAGGACCCCCAGAGGGGTCAGCCAGGGAAACCGCAACCGGCCGACTAAGCGGCGTAAGTGTGGTGCGGTCCCGAACGAAAGAGTGAGACGCTCCAGAGTCAAGAGTGAAGGTGTGGGAGGCCGAAGCCGACGCAGTACCTGAGAGTGCAGACGCACTAGTACCTGAGAGAGCAGTCTCACGAGCACCTGAGAGCACAGACGCACTGGCACCTAGAGCAGAAGCCTCACCAGCACCTAGAGCAGCAGTACCAATGCCCGGGTCGGGCGGGAAACACCGGTAACAGTCACCCTCCTCACTAATGGTCACAGCATACATGGCAGCAAGGATAGCATCAAAATCAAGATCAAAGCTAGCTACACCAGCCCTAGACAGCTCTCCCCAGCGGGGGATCTCCGCGGCCTCTGGGAACTGCTGACGCCAAGCGTCCGTCAGGCGGCCAAAGCAGCGCTGGGCGGGGTGGGCACCCCCACACTGCTCTCCAGTGCGGTCGCCAGTGCGGAGAACGTAGGTGCAGGGACCAAAACCCCCACCGCGCTGACGCTGCGTGTACCACTCACGGAGCTGCTGAGGGGTGGGGACGTCGCGAGAACGTTGCTGCTGTTGCTGCTGCTGCTGGCGCTGACCGCCACCAGTGCCGCTCCGCTGCGAAGCTCCACTCCGACCACCTCCACCTCCGCCACCCCCGCCTCCGCCTCCACCGCCCCCGCCTCCACCTCCACCGCCGCCACCTCCGCCACCTCCGCTACCACCGCCACCGCCGCCGCCACTCCCGCCGCCACGCTGCCACTAGCACCCCCGCCCCCACTACCACCTCCACCGCCACCCCCACTCCCTCCGCCGCCTCCACCTCCACCGCCACCGCCCCCACTGGCCCCACCCGCTCCCTTGCCCCCCTTGCCCTTACCAGAGCGGCGTCTCCCGCTAGGGGCAGACGCCGCACCGACCGACTCAAGACCAACGAGGTCGGCCGCAGCGGCAGAGGCGACAGAGGGCAGGAGAGGGGAAGGAGAACACCCCTCAAAGATGGGGGCGCGGGGGTCACCTCGAGAGGCTCCTACAGCAACTATGCTCTTCTCTGCTGCAAGAAGGGCCTTCTCGAGGCTGTCGACTGTGAGGGTGGTGGGACAGACCGCGAGGAAGTGGTCCCGGACTACACGAAGGGAGTCAGGGAGGCGAGTGACTAGGAAGTAGAGAGTGATGTACATGGGGGGGGGGTTCTTGGCGCAGAAGTCAGCAGGAAGTGCAGCGCGGTAGCGAGTGTCACTAGTGCGGCGGTGCGTGATGAGATCAGCGACAGTGGGAAAGGCGGCAAGGTCAGGGAAGAGGAAGGGGAGCATGAGGCGGCTCAGTGCAGCAGTGGCAGGGGAGGAGTACCGCGCAACTACAGCGTCGTACATGGTCTGAGCACTCTTGTACTGGCTAAAGTGCGCGCGCTCAGCGGTGGGCAGGTGGCGACGCACAGCAAGACGTGCAGCAGCATCGCGCGTGGCCCACTGAGAGAGAACAGTGGCGTCAGCATCAGCAGCAGGGGCAGGGACGGCGCCAGAGGTGAGGTCAAAGAGAGATAGACCGTCGGCCCTGTCGCACTGTAAAAACAGCTGCAGGTCGTCGAGCCAGACCTCAAAGTCAATGGCTCGACCCTCAGCGTCAAAAGCGAGGACACTGGGTGTAGCCATGACGACGACAGTGGCGCAGTGCAAGCAGTAGGGGAAGGGTACGCAGTGACAGCAGTGCAGTGCTCACCGGGCAGGGCAGGTCGGGCGGCTCGGGAGGAAGGTCGCCAGACGACACGGCCGCTAGGCTGCTGGGCGGCTCGGCTCCCGGGCGGCTCGGCTGCTGCTGGGCGGCTCGGCTGCTGCTGGGCGGCTCGGCGGCTCCTGGGCGGCTCGGCTGCTGCTGGGCGGCTCGGCGGCTCCGGGCGGCGCGGCTGCTGCTGGGAGGCTTGGCTGCTGCTGGGCGGCTCGGTGGCTCCTGGGCGGCTCGGTTGCTCCGGGCGGCTCGGCTGCTACTGGGCCGCGTAGGTAGGGCGGCCGGGCGGGCCGCAGGTAGGGCGGCGGGTAGGCCGCAAGTAGGGCGGCGGGACGGCCGCAGGTAGGGCGGCGGACGGCCGCAGGTAGGGCGGCGGGTAGGCCGCAGGTAGGGCGGCGGGACGGCCGCAGGTAGGGCAGCGTTCAGCCGCAGGTAGGGCGGCGGGTACGCCGCAGGTAGGGCGGCGGGACGGCCGCAGGTAGGGCGGCGGACGGCCGCAGGTAGGGCGGCGGGGAGGCCGCAGGTAGGGCGGCGGGTGGGCCGCGACAGAGTGGCGGGGCCGCTCGAAGGAGTGGCGGGGCCGCGACGAAGTGGCGGGGCCGCGCGAAGAGGCAGCGGGGCCGCGACTGGGTGGCGGGGCCGCGACGGAGTGGCGGGGCCGCTCGAAGGGGTGGCGGGGCCGCGACGGAGTGGCGGGGCCGCGACGGAACGGCGGGGCCGCTAGCAAGGGCGGCGGGTGGGCCGCTAAGGTAGGGCGACGGCTGGGCCGCGAGTAGGGCGGCGGTCGGGCCGCGAAGTAGGGCGGCGGGGCCGCGAAGGAACAGGGCGACTCGAAGGGTCGCTAAAAAAAAGGCGCGCGCCTCGGGCGCGCTTCGGTGGGCCCTAAAGAACAGTCCCTAGGATGGGACCTGCTCTGATTCCATGTGAAGAAAGGAACGTGAATGAAATGACTATGAATGAAGTTAGTACAAATAGGAAACCCTAGTTGGGTTGTACCCCCTATGGGATACCCCACTATAGCCTACACAAATAAGTTGTCAAAAGTTAGAAGAAGAAAGAGGATTGAACTAGCAAGAATGAGGATACAAATAGCAAACCCTAGAAGGGTTGTACTCGCTATAGAGCACCCCACTACAGGCTAGAACAATAAGATAATATTCTGACACACCCCCATAGCCAAAGTGGGGTGTAATCAGCAGAGCAGGCAAAGCAAAAACAAGCTCAGGGTGGATCACAATGTCACCACACATTCTGAGCACAAGTTCAAGAAGAAATAGTTTAGAGTGTACAATTATAAGCAAAGCTAGTGGTAGTCACAACGGGCAAGTGAGGAGGAGGAGGGAGAGTGAGGGGAGAGGAGACAGGAGGCGACGACTGCAGCTGCAGACACACGGGCAACAGGAGGCAGACTGGCACAGCGGCTACCGGACAGCGCCCGGACTACAGGAGTAACAGGCCCCGCGGCTCAAATAGCGGCGGACGGGCAACGGACCCACGGGCGGCTGGCACAGCTGGCTACGACTGGGCTACCGGGACAGCGCCCCGGACTACAGGTCCTGCTGACGACAGACTGGCAACCTCCGCTCATCCTCCCACACACAGTCCCACCCCCCTGATACACACCCACTGCTACACCACTAGCTCTACTCCCACGCACCCCCCTTAAACCCTAAACCTAGTCTCCCACACAACCACCCCCCTCAGCGACAGCTGCAGCAGTGGGAGACGAAGGAGGAGGAGGAGAAAGGGAGGAAGGCACACCGACCACCCCCATACCCGCCACCCCACAGCTCGCCCCTCAGGTCGTCCGTCGTGGCGACCTGAGGGGGCCGCTTGCGGCCCCCGAAGGAGCCGCGACGGGCGACGGGAATTGGGGGGGAGGGGAGAAAAAGGGGGGGGGGGGGGGGGGGGGGGGGGGGGGGGGGACGGGGCCGGGGCCGCGACGAGGGGCGGGGCCGCGACGGTCGGGGCGGGGCCGCGACATAGGGCGGGGCCGCGACGTAGGGCGGGGCCGCGACATAGGGCGGGGCCGCAACGTTGGGCGGGGCCGCGAAGGTAGGGCGGGGCCGAGCCGGGCAGGCGCACGGGCGGCGACGGGCCGGGGCGGGGCCGCGACGTAGAGCGGGGCCGAGCCGGGCAGGCGCACGGGCGGCGACGGGCCGGGGCAGGGCCGCGACGTAGAGCGGGGCCGAGCCGGGCAGGCGCACGGGCGGCGACGGGCCGGGGCGGGGCCGCGACGAAGGGCGGGGCCGAGCCGGGCAGGCGCACGGGCGGCGACGGGCCGGGGCGGGGCCGCGACGAAGACGAGAAGCCCGCCGCGCGCCCCGGGGCGCACAGCGGGCAATGAACCGCCGCGCGCCTCGGGGCGCACGGCGGGCAGAAAACCGCCGCGCGCCTCGGGGCGCACGGCGGGATGAAAACCGCCGCGCGCCTCGGGGCGCACGGCGGGATGAAAAAGTAGCAGCGGAAGCAAGGTGGGGACACACCCACAGGATCGATCCAAGGGGATCGACCTGCTGTGATAGCATGTCAAAAGTTAGAAGAAGAAAGAGGATTGAACTAGCAAGAATGAGGATACAAATAGCAAACCCTAGAAGGGTTGTACTCGCTATAGAGCACCCCACTACAGGCTAGAACAATAAGATAATATTCTGACATAAGTAAGCTATAACATTCTGACACGTCGCCCTTTTTCGCTTTTCGGATCTTTACGCGATCGCCAGTTCGATCCGTGACAACTGGCGATTCCCGTTTTTTGACTTCGGGGGTGCTCCACTGTTACCGTCCTGCATGATCGCACGTACTTTCTTCAACTTGTAGCACGACAAAATCTGATGCCCTGCTGCGCCGCAAAATTCGCATTTGGTCGGCTGCCGCTTCGCGTCGAATTTGTCGATATCCATTGGTTCGGCGAACATGGGGGGTGCCGATCGCTCCGTGCTGAATGTACGGTTCGGCGTGAAACGTCGTGTTTCAGGTTGACTTCGGGTCAGCGCGTCGTAACGCTCGGCTGCACGCACGATGTCCCTGTAGCTTTCGTGATTTGACGCGATCACCTGCCGCTGAACCCCCAATTTTAACCCTTCTGTATATGCCGTGATTTTTTCGCCTTCGGTCAGGTCGGGGATGCGGGTGAGCAGGAGCTCCATCTGCTGCGTGTACTGCGCTACACTACCGTACTGCTTGTGCCGATGAATTTGTTGCCGCGCCATATAGGTAGTATTAACCGGTTCGAAACGCCCGATAAATTCTGCCCGAAACTGCTGCCACGTTTTCTCCCCGCGGGCCACGTCAGTGTTGTAGATCCACTCGAGTGCTGGTCCACGTAGCAGTGTTGCTGCGAGCCGGATTCGTGTTGCGTCGTATGTCGGGGTCGAACAGCCAATGGCCTCGAAGTAGATCTCGAGGATTGCCACAAAACGCCAGACGTCGGTTCCCTTTGCGCTTGGATCAAACGCTTCCGGGAGCCTCGGTCGTGCTGCTTCGAGGTTCGGCGTTGGTGGTGCCATTGGGCCGTGAAATATCGGTGTCGCCACTGCTGTTGGAATTGTCGGTGTTGCAGTGGTTGCAGTCGCTGCTGCTGTCGTGGCGAGCGCCGGGTGGCTTGTTAAAAAAGCCTCGAGTCGACGAAGCGTCGCCTGCGTCTGCTCCATGTCGGTGCGGAGGCTCGCGACGTCGCTCATGGTCGCGTAGTTGTCGCCACTGCTGTTGGAATTGTCACCGTTTTCCTCCATTTGGGGATTTATAGGAAGATTTGCGACGAAAATAAATGAATTTCAGGCGCTGGTCATCTTACTGTGAGTCGAGTTGACTGCAGAAATGACGAGGGCTGTTTCTGTAGGTCGCGTTATTCTCCCTTAGTCGAAATTCGCGTCTGATCTCGGCCGTTGAGAAGAAATTCGATCCGACGCTCCAAACTCCAACTTTTTTGGGCGAAATTCTCAGGGCCGTTGAGATTCGAATCGATCCGACGGTCGAAATTCCAACTTTTTCGCTACTGGACCTGAGGAGTGTTCAAAAACCGGTTCGAGGGGGACGTTAGAAAATGGCGCGGAACTGGTTTTACATACCCGTATCGGCGCTTTCGATGTCGCCCCCGCGGTTTTTTAAAGGCCGGAACTAAGCGGTTGAAGACCTCGCGTGTAAACCTGCTCTGATTCCCAAGTGTGAGGATCTAGGATCGAGCTCAGAAAAGAGAATGAAATTGAATAGAATTGAATACTCACCTGGGTACAACACGAGGCTATATATAGGCTCGACACAAGGCCCCGTAACCAGGTGTTACGCGAAGGTTCCGCGGGTCGCGTAGCGTCCCGAACAGACCCTTACCGAATTCGGTAGAAGGCAATTCGGTGGCAACCGAAAAGGCCAGAATTCGGTGCACGCAACCTAGCTTGGTGCTATAACTATAATAATATATAGGAAAGCACCTAGCCTAGGAAATCAAGCAATTCATGCATGCATATGATTATCCTATGCTAGAAATAGCATAATAAAGTAGAGGCAAGCAAGCATAGCAGGCATAAGCCGTCGTACTCTCACACCAGATATTTCCTTCTTTGATACAGTGACCTGCACTTGTCTCGAAGGCCGTTGCACCTCATCGGCCTCAATGATCAGCGGTGTAGTAGGAAGCTTCTGCTGCTGCTGCTTCCACTCCTTGTAGTACAAGGACTCAAGGAACTTCACATCCCTCGACACAGTCGGCTGCTGGCTGGTCAAGTCCCAAATCAGCCAGCCTTTGTGATCCTTAGCAAGCCCCAAGTGCACACCCCATCTCCCAGAAGCTTCCAGTTTTCCCCTCTTCTCCTTAGGCACATGAAACACCACCATGCACTTATAGGCTCTCAGCATGTTGACAGCTGGTGCACTCCCATACCACATGGTGAAGGGGACCCACTGCTTGTCCCCCACAGTTGCCAGCACCCTGTTCTTCACAAGGGCGACCTGCCGCAGTGCAGTCACCCAAAACGGATCCGGCAGCCCTGCACGCCCATGAGAGTGCGAGCACCTTCCTGCAGGGTCCGGTTGAACCGCTCAGCCACGCCGTTCTGCTGAGGGTTGTAGCGCACCGTAAGCTGATGCTGGATCCCCTTCTTCTTCAACACCGCCTCAAAATCAGCGCCTCCCCCTTAGTCTTCAAAGGGTACACCCACACCGCACGCGTGTGGACGTCCACAATCGTCAAGAAGTAGCGGCTGCCCGAGAGAGAAAGGGCCCTCGTGGGGCCCACCACATCCATGTGCACTAGTGCAAGTGGTGCCTTGGCTGGTCCTGTGCTGCTGCTGAAGGGAAACTTCGTGAATTTGGTCTCAAGGCAGGTAGGGCAGCTCCCAATCTCTTTTGCTCCCCCCTTCACCTCCAGCCCCTTCAAGCACCCATCCTTTACCAACTTCTGCAGCATAGGAATGTTCACATGGCACAACCTCTCATGCCACGTCTCCCAATCAGCCTCACCACTCCCAGATGAAGCCTTTGCCCATGCAGCTGTCGCATCCACACCAGCAAGCACCTCACCATGTGGTTGCTGTGACTACTGCACCCTTCTTGACTGCATCCAGGGCCCCAGCAGTTGGTGCAGTCTCCTCTCCTCCCGCAGTTACTTTAGCCGCTGCCGCTGCCTTTGCCGTTGCTGGTGGTTTCCCCTTCCAAGGGATGATGGGCAGCTGCCACAGGTCCTTGATGCAGCTGCTCTTCTCCTCCAAGTTCCACAGCAGCAACTTCCCAAGCTTTGCACGGCAGCTGGTTGGGCCGAACGTAACTTTGGCCTTGCTTTTCTGCAACCGGCGCACAGAAAGAAGGTTAGCGGACAAACCTTCAACCAACAACACATTCCCCAGGCCCACAAGCCCCCCATTGGCTCCCATGACCTTGGCATTCCCAACACCAATCACAGGGAGCAAAGCACCTGAAGCGGCAGCCACAAACTTGATCTTCCCAGGAGGTTTTACCTCGTCAAGCAAATCTGCCCGTGGGGTCATATGACTCGTGCAACCTGAATCGATCACCCAGTGAGTGAGGGGGTGCATCACAACCTTCCCAACTGAACCCACATCACCCTCACTCCCTTGCACATCCTCAACCATGAGGAACATCCCAGGGTCGGCTTTACCTTGTGCACCATCACCTTGTGCACCTGAACCTTGCACAGCGCCACCTCGTGCACGTTCACCACTTGGCGGCTTCATGCCTGGAGGGGCCCATCCTTCAGGCCGACTGAAACACTTGAACCACGGGTGTCCAGCCTTCTTGCAGTACCAGCACGCACCCTCCATTCGGGTGCTCCCCCTGCCACCAGTGCTCCCATGCCCCTCATTATAATCACCTCGGCCTCTCCCTCTGCCAAAGCCTCTTCCACGGCCTTGGCCTCTCCCTCCCCTTCTTCCTCTGCTGCCTCCTGCAGCTCCATACCCCTCAGCAGTTTTGTTGGCAGCACCACCTCCAGTGTGGCGCCTGCGGAAGTCCTCCTGCAGGATCTGCTGCCGTAGCCACTCAGGCGTCCACTTGTCCTGCTGAGCGTTGAGGGTGGGGATAAGGTTGTCCCACGAGTTGTCGAGCACCGAGATGATCTTGGTGCACTGCTGCATCTCCGACACCTTGCTGCCCGCCGCTGCCATCCTCGCATAGGTGTCCTTGATCTTGTCAAGGACCGGTTTCACATCATCTCCCGGCCTCATCGAAAGGGCAGCCAACTCCTTCTCCAACACAATCACCATCGGCAGCGTGTTGGGCTGAATCACGTCGCGTAGCAGCTTCCATGCCTTTGGTCCGGAATCATCCAATTCCACCAAATCCTTGATGTGCTGGAACATGTCGTTGTTGACTGATTGGAGGATGAGGTCGTACAGCACCGCACTCTTCTCAATCCACCGATCGCGGGCATCTCCTTCCCCCGGCATCTTCTTCTCTCCCATTGCAATTTTCAGCAGCTTGTAGCGCTTAAAGGCGCTCCGCATCCGCCCGCTCCATTCCTCATAGTTGGAGCCATCCAAAGCTTCAATCTTGGATTGTGGCGGCTCACTCCTCTTCTCAGCTGCTTCTCCACTCCCTTGACTCATCTCCTCTGCTCCCAATCAGAGGTTTCAGCTCCCCCTTTTGCTGGTCACAATGTAGATCCACACAATCTTCACAAGTGTCGGCGCCAACGAAATTTCGGCAGAGTTTCCCCTTAGCGGAAGTCACATCCAACCTCCAGAACTCCACTTACGCACGCCCACAGGCCATGGTGGGTCTAGGAGGGTCTTCACACTTCAGTAGACTCCCCAAAAGGTCCTTTATCAGCTCTGATACCACTTGTTAGAGACTAAGGACGGAGTCTACGAAGATTAGGTGCCTAAAATTCTCAAAATCGTTGGCTTAGAATTCTGGAAAGAAAAGTCGCGCTCACAAGAAACGCCGTCGACGAAAAGTTCACGGTCAAAACTTCACCAAACTCAGATATGTTGCTCCGTGGCTACAATTTCCAAGTTGAATCATACGAAAAGGTGAATTATTTCTTGGATTATCAATTTCGGCGCACTAGGGGGTATGCTGCCATGGAATCTTAACTCAATCACCAAGTTCTCATAATTACACAATCACTACACAAGAGAGTTAGAGTGGCAATAAACCAGGTGGGAGGGATGAGGAGGACAAGAGGGAAGGTCCCAAGAGAGTCCCCAACCAAGAAAACCCCATGCCACAATTCCCTTCTCCATAGGCGACCCCACTTTCACTTTTGTCACTTTCCAACCCATGCCATCCACCTTGCCCAACTTGGCCACACTTGCCAACCTGGTTTGGCTCCTCCCAACCACTTGGCAGCATCTACAGTGATGTTGACGAATTTCCCAACCCCCAAAATTCTGTACTCCATATTGAGTCAACCCCACAACTTCCCATAGTCACCACAACCAAATATGAAAAGCATACGAATTCCAACGTTCGTAACTTTCTTGTTCGTGCTCCGATTGAAGCGATACTTGGTTCGTCGGAAAGCTCATAAGCAGAGGAGTCACTTCAAATATCTGCTCAAGCCAAATAACATTCACACGCACTCAGAAAAACCAAAGCGCACAAAACACAAATTTTTGCACACGCTCACACCACGCATGCAACGTACGAACATATGATGGGAGGCAGACAGACGTGAATGCATATGATTGCATCACACAACATGACCCTTGGAGCAGCCGCCCTTGGCCACTGGGGCAGCCGCCCCTGGCCCCTGGAGCAGCCGCCCCTGCAACAGCCGTCCCTGGCCCCTTGGGCAGCTGCCCCTGCAGCAGTCGCCCGTGGCCCCTGGAGCAGCCGCCCCTGGCCCCTGGAGCAGCCGCCCCTGGCCCTTGGAGCAGCCGCCCCTGGCCCTTGGAGCAGCCGCCCCTGGCCCCTGGAGCAGCCGCCCCTGGAGCATTCGCCCCTGCAGCTGCCGCGGAGCCCTCGCCCTGCAGTGGTAGCGCCCTCCCCGTTGCCGCCGTCGTACGCCTGCCCTTCTCGCCTTTGGTGAGCACTGCCTTGCCCGTACTGCTGTTAGTGCTGCTCTTGCTGCTACTGCTCTTTCTACTACTACTGCTGCTCCTAGCGTGGCCAGATGCAGCTCTAGCGCCTTCCACGTGTGTCCCTCATCCCCCAACAGCTTCGTGAGTGGTATGCTAGCTGAAGTTGTAGGGGTGGCCGCGCTACTACTACTGCTACTACTGCGGCTACTGCTGCTACTGCTACTACTCCTACTACTGCTGCTACTGCGACTACTACTGCTACTGTTGCTCCTGGCGGTGGCCAGATGCAGCTCCAGCGATGTCCGCGTGAGTCCTTCATGCCCCGGCAGCTTCGTGAGTGGTACGCTAGTTGGGGTTGTCGGGGTGGCCGTAGTGGGAGTCGTCTTGGAGTGAGTAGTTCGGGGGCTTCTTGTAGTGGCCAGGAGCAGCTGCATCGTCGTCCGCGCGCGGTCCTTTCGCCCCAGCAGCTTTGTGAGTGGTACGCTCAGCGTGGAGGGTCACGGAGTACTGCTTGCTGTCTATACGTCATTCGCACTGATGCTCGGACTGGTCAGCCTTGTGGGACGTTTGGTCACACAGCGTCCCGCTGCTTCGCCCGTCTAAGCGACGCCTGGCGTACGGAGTTTGACGACGCGGCTGAGCTCCCCGACTGGGTGGAGCTGCTTGGGCAAAGGGTAGATATCTATGCTCTTGACTATGATGCTCTCCTCACTGCCATGTATGCATTGCCTACTAGTGCTGCGGGTGCCTGTTGCCTGTGTGTGCCGGCTGACCCCGGTATCCAGTCTGCTGCTCTAGGTCCTGGTGAGGGTGCTGCTCTAGGTGATCGTGCATCTCCTGCTCCGGGTGTCGGTAGGGCTACTCCTCTAGGCGCTAGTGGGTCTCCTACTCCAGGTGCTGGTGCGTTTGCTCTCTCTGGTGCCCAGCCTACTGCAGTATTACACACCTTCACCCTTGACTCAGGGGCCTCCCGCTCCTTCTTTCGAGACCACACCACACTCACGCCTCTAAGTCGGCCGGTTGCAGTCTCCTTGGCAGACCCCTCTGGGGGTCCTATCCTTGCCCACTTCTCCACTGTCTTACCGTGTGTGGCGGCCCCTTCTTGCACCCTGACAGGTCTTTACCTCCCCTCGTTCTCTACAAACTTGGTGAGTGGTGCTCACCTACAGGATGGGGGGGTTGACATGTTCACTCCTGCGAGTCAAGGAGGGACCCACTGTACGTGTGCTCGGACGGGCCGACACTTGGCCACGTTTACCCGTCAGCCGGGGTCGAGCCCGTACACACTGACTACTGAGTCTCTTCCAGTTGCTGCGTCTGGTCAGGTAGCTGCGTCGGGTCAGGTGTTTGCTGCAGCATCCAGGTCTGGTCCTGAGTCTGCCCCGTGCTCGTGTCGTCTCCTGTCTCACCAGACTCTCCTCTAGCACTACCGCCTTGGTCACCCCTCCCTCCCTCGTCTCCGAGGCATGGCCTCCCGTGTCCTTATCTCAATTCTCCCCCGGTCCCTCCCTCCTCTTCCTCCAGGGCCTGCCCATACCTGCGTTCCCTGCGTCGAGGGGCGGCAGCGCGCCGCTCCTCACTCCTCGGAGTTTCCTCCGACAGAGGCTCCGCTGCAGACGCTTCACCTGGACGTGTGGGGCCCCGCCCGCGCGCCGCTCCTCACTCCTCGGAGTTTCCTCCGACAGAGGCTCCGCTGCAGACGCTTCACCTGGACGTGTGGGGCCCCGCCCGCGTCCGTAGACAGGGTCACGAGCGTTACTTCCTGCTGGTAGTTGACGACTACTCGCGTTACACCACACTCTTCCCCTTGCGCAGCAAGGGTGAGGTCACTGAGGTGTTGATCGAGTGGATCCGCGCAGCTCGTCTCCAGCTCAGAGAGAGTTTCGGCTCGGACTTTCCTGTTTTGCGTCTGCACTCCGAAACAGGCGGAGAGTTCTCCTCTAACCTTCTGCGAGCCTTCTGTCGTGCACCGGGCATCCGCCAGAGGTTCACGCTTCCGGCCTCTCCACAGCAAAATGGGATTGCTGGGCGCCGCATTGGCATGGTCATGGACATCGCTCGTACGTCAATGATCCATGCGGCTGCTCCCCATTTTCTGTGGCCGTTCGCGGTTCAGTACGCGGCGCATCAAATCAACCTTTGTCAGAATCCCAACGACTTGACCATTGGGATAAAAGGGCTTGTTTCAGTAACGTGTCAGTGCGCCCTTAACCCCCAGGCGAACGCGCGTGTAACCCTCTCCAGGATCAATCGGGCATCCACAGTGCAGATCTACTGACACCCCCACACACTGGGAGGCCCAGGACTAAGCACAGCGGCAACGGCCTACATGTGCATACACCGGGAATCGAACCCGAGATCGCTCTGATACCATGTCAGAATCCCAACCACTAGACCATTAGGATAAAAGGGCTTGTTTCAATAGCGGATCAGTGCGCCCATAACCCCCCGGGCGAACGCGCCTGTAACCCTCTCCAGGATCAATCGGGCATCGACAGTGCAGATCTACTGACAACCTTCAGCCCCTGGTCTCCTTGCCGGAGACCTCCCCTACTCTGCAGTGGACGGGGAAGGTTGGCGATGCGTCTGCGTTCCGTGTCTGGGGATCTCGAGCTTTTGTCCGTGACTTGTCTGCGCATAAGCTGTCCCCCCGTGCTGTTCCCTGCGTCTTCCTTGGCTTCCCCCCTGACGCGCTTGGTTGGCAGTTTTACCACCCCACCTCGCGCCGTGTTCTGTCCTGCCAGGACGTCACGTTTGACGAGTCGTTTCCTTACTACCGTCTCTTCCCCTTCCGCACTGAACCCCTCCCCCCGCCGCCGCTCTTCCTCGCGCCAGGTCCACCCCCCGGTAGACCCCCTTCCCCCTCAGGGTCCTGCCCCCTCAGGTGTGTCCCAGGTAGACGCAGTCGAGCCTATCGAGGTAGCTGTTGACTTTGGTGCTGCTAGGGGTGCTGGGTCTAGGGGTGCTGAGCCTGGGGGTGCTGAGCCTGATCGTGCTGAGTCTGGGGGTGCTACGCCGAGGGGTGCTGTGTCTTGGGGTGCTGAGCCTGGGGGTGCTGCGACTGGGGGTGCGGAGCCTGAGGGTGTTGGGCCTGCTCGTGTGGAGTCAGGCGGTACTAGGTCTGGAGGTCCTTCGGGTGCTTCCTCTCGGCGGGAGCTACCCTCTCGACAGGAGCTGCGCGAGTGGTTTACTCGGCGCTGGAGCCATGCTGCTGGAGCTCGAGGTGCTGCCGGAGCTGTAGGTTCTCCTCCTGCTGGGGGTGCTGGGGCTGCTGAGCCTGGGGGTGCTCCTGGCGCTGGACCTGCTAGCGGTGTTGGAGCTGGTGGTGCTGCTGGCGTAGGTGCTGCTGGAGCTGCTGGGGCTGGGGCTGTGAGTCTTCCGGTGGTCCTGCTGGTGCTTCAGCTGCTGGGGGTGTTGGCGCTGGAGGTGCTGCTGGCGCTGGTGCTTCTGAGGGTGCTGGAGTTGGCGCTACTGGAGCTGGGGGTGCTGCTGGCGTTGGTGCTGACGCTGAGGGTGCTGGTTCTGTACCTGCTGGTTCTGGAGGCGCTGCACGGCCGCGGCTGTACTTCCTTCCGCTCCTTGAGCAGGTTCTTGGTCTCCCGCCTTCTACTGGTTTTGCTCCTTCTTTAGAGTGTCCACTGCCTATCCGATCCGAATCACAGTTACAACCCGCCTCCCCACTGCTTGCTCCTTCTCGCTACACCGGTCATACTGGAGGTCTTACTGAGCGTCGTGAGCCTGCGTCTCGTCCTGCGTCGCCTGTTCGTGCTGCTTGCACTAGTCGTCGTGTTCCGCGTCCGCGTCCTCCTGCGGTCCCGGGCACGCACCAGATGGCACTACGTCCTTCCAAAGCTCAAGTGCGTGTCCCTTTGCTGTCTCCTCCAGGGTCCTCTCTTCGTGCTCTTGCTGACCCGGAGTCTGACTCTCTTCGTGCTGCCAGTCCTACTGTCACGCGTCTCCTGGCTACTGTTGTCATTGACCCTTCCTTTGAGTCCACTGCTGCGTCTGCCTTAGTTGCTGAGCTTGTCGACTTCGCTGCTCGCTGTCGTCTAGACTACGCCGCTAGTCTTGTTGTTGAGTCTGAGTCTGTCTGTCCTCCGTCCGTTGGGGGTGAGTGTGCTCTTAGCACGGACGTCCTCGAGGACAGGCAGGAGGAGTTCCAGTGTTTTGCTACTACTTTGCCTCATCTCGTGTCCATGCTGATTGCTCCCGAGGAAGACCCGGATGCACCAGACATTCCGACTCTGCTCTCTTGCGCAGAGGCGATAGAGGGTCCCTACTCCTCTCAGTGGCAGTCAGCCATGGACGCAGAGATGGCTTCTTGGAAGTCCACAGGCACCTACGTGGACAAGGTTCCCCCACCTGGGGCGAACATCGTCAGTGGCATCTGGATTTTCAGGGTGAAGCGGCCGCCGGGTTCTCTGCCTGTCTTCAAGGCGCGTTACGTGGCTCGAGGCTTCAATCAGCGGTAGGGAGTTGACTACTTTCAGACCTTCTCTCCCACCCCGAAGATGACCACTCTTCGGGTGCTGCTGCACATAGCCGCTCAGCACGACTACGAGCTTCACTCTCTTGACTTCAGCACAGCTTTCCTGCAGAGCAGCCTGCACGAGGAGATCTGGCTGCGCCGCCCACCTGGCTTCACTGGGTCTTTCCCTCCTGGTACCCAGTGGAGCCTCCGGCGGCCAGTCTACGGTCTCCGCCAAGCACCTCGTGAGTGGCACAGTTGTGAGGCTGAGATCTACACAGGGGCCATGGCCGCACAGGAGTTACGCTGGCTCACCTACCTGCTGACTGACCTAGGAGAGCCGCCTCGTTCTCCTCCAGTTCTGTACGTAGACAACAAGGCCATGCTGGCCTTGTGTCGGGAGCACAGACTGGAGCACAAAACGAAGCACATTGCTCTTCGCTACTTCCTTGCTCGTGAGCTGCAGCAGCGTGGTCAGCTGCGCCTTGCTTACATGGCCTCTCGGGCCAACACTGCTGATATCTTTACCAAGGCACCACAGCCTTGTGATCATCAGCGCTTTTGTACGATGCTAGGTCTTGTGCCTACTTGGCCTCACTTGCTCACTTCTTGACCTTGCTTGTATTGTGATCTATCTATACCTGCACATGCATGTTTACCTTTATATATAATTCTGCATGTGAACTGGCCTTGTGGCCTTGAACGTGTGCTCGGAATGTGTGGTGACGCTGTGATCCACCCTGAGCTTGCTGTGCTTTGCTTGTCTGGTCTTGTGACCTCTTGTTCTCCCCCACTTTGCCTATGGGGGTGTGTCAAAGTTATATGCTATAGTCTATCTAGGCTGTAGCGGGGTAGACACTATAGGGTACAACACTTCTAGGTGTCATACTTGTACCCACTTCTTCCTTAGTCATTCATTCCTCGTGATTTCCACATGAGAAAGTAAAAGCATGCAAAAACAAACATACAGGTGGAATAAGAAATGACCTAACTAGCCATGTACTCTAAGGGATATAGTCTCTTATTACAGTGGAATCCAACCGTGCGACTCCAGACGGTTACGAAACTTTCAGGGCAGAATCCTCGCCACTGCTGCTGCCTGATGCTGTCTGCCCTGATTGTCCAGATTCTCCGTAATCGCATTAAACCTCGATATTGTGTGCTTCACTTGCTGCGGTTAGGAGTGCACAGTGCCTTTCTCATTTCACTATTCGTAACACCCCCCTTCTCTCCTGGCTGTAGCCAGTCTTTACCCACTTGACTACTCCGCTGAGTTCGTAGTAGTGCTGATACTGCTGTCGTAGTAGTTGCTTCGTCAGGAAGTCGGCTGCCATGTCACATGTCAGGCAATATATTAAGTCAACCTTGCCCTTGTCCACTTCGTCCTTGGCGAAGAACTACCGCAGCGCGATGTCTTTGGTGCGGTTGATGAATCCTGGCTTGTTCGCAATTCTGATCGCGCTATGGTTGTCGCAGTTCAGGCGGAAGTTCGGCGAAGCTGGTATTTTCGCCTCCTGCAGCAGCTCCTGGAGGTATAGCCCTTTGCAAACGGCTGCCGTCGCGGCGATGAATTGGGCTTCCGATGTTGATAGGCCAACCAGCTCCTACTTCTGTGAATTCCAGGAGATGGGTCCTGTTGGTTCGAGGTGAAACAGGAACCCGTTCTGGACCGTCGATTGTCGATGTCAGCAGCATGATCAGCATCCACGTAGCCGATGAGGTTGAAGGACGTGGTTGGGGCTGTGGAGTAGTAGAGCCCAACATTGGGCGTTGAGATGAAGAATTGCAGAGCGCGCTGAAGGTCTAGAAGATTCTTAGCCGTTGGTTTGTATGAGTATTGAGCCAGTTGGCTCGCAATGTATGAGAGGTCGGGCCTGCAAGTGATAGAGGCGAAGAGCAGGCATCCCAGCTGCTGCTGGTAAGTCTGGAGTTTAGAGGGGGACAGGGCTTTGTTGTCAGGCTTGTGGTTCGGTCCGGGAGTGCGGTAAGGGGTGGAGAGCGGTGCAGGTGCAATGCCGAAGCGTTTTCCAAGTTCTTCTGCGTACTTGGCTACTGAGAGGTGAATGGCTTCTAGTGAGTTGGAGATGTTCAGCCCTAGGAACTGCTTCACGTCATGGTTGTATGTGATGTCGACGCGCCCTGCCAGATTCTTCTTGAACTGCTCAAGTAACCCGATGCTTGACCCTGTGTAGAGGAGGTCGTTGATATAGACCGTGAGCAGGATGTATTCGCCGCGGAAGTCTCAGCGGTACAATCCTGGATTGTGAGGCAGCAGCTTGAAGCCTATCTTAAGTAGGATGTTATGCAGCTACTGCTGCCAGAGCCTTGGTGCCTGTTTGACCCAGTAAAGGGACTTTCGCAGCTGACACACGCGTGAGTCTCCCTCGCCGTATGTGTGCGGATGCTCCACATAGACCACCGCGTCCACTAACGCGTAAAGGAACGCGTTCTTCACATCAATTTGTGTGATCACCAAAGCGACAAGTGCCTTGTGGCGGCGATGGCGAGTAGAACTCTGACAGAGGTGTGACGGCTGACCGGTGCAAACGTCTGGTCCAATTCTATGCCGTGCCTCTGATCGTAGCCGCGTACGACCCAGCGTGCTTTGAATTGCTCGATATCGCCATCCGTTGCGGTCTTCACGTGGAAGACCCATTTGTCAGAGAGAATCCATCTCCTCTTGATTGCGGCGCGATTGAAGAGCACCCAGGTGCTGCGGGACTCGAGCGCCTTGATCTCTGCGTCCATTGCCTCGCGCGGTTCCTTGATGTGTGGTCCCTTGAAAGCTTCGCGCGGGTTCTTCGGCTCGATGACATGTGGCGCCGATGAGATGGCGGCGTGGAGCCCTAGAAGCTGCAGTCCTAAGACGGTGCTGTCGTGGCGATGCTGCGGGATAACCTCCTGCACGTCATCATCGTCGCTCTCTGGTTTAGGTGGTGGTGGCGGTGCTGCGCCTCTGCTACTTCCTACTGCTCCGCCGACTCCTCCAGGGGAGTGTTCCTCGTTGTCATCACTACTGTGGCGATCACCTCCTATGCACCCGCCTCTGGTGTCCTGCTCCAGGATGGCTGCCGCGGCTTCGTCCTCATGTGTGGTGTAGCTATGCCCATTGTTGGTGTAAACGCGGTTCGCATTTGTGTGTTCATCTTTGCGGAACTGGGCGAGGTTAAGCCGTTCGTAGAAGATAACGTCGCGCGCATTCGTAATCTTCTGATTGAGCAGATCCACTATAATCCATGCCTCGTATTCACGACTGATGCCAAGGCGAATTCCCCAGCGTGCGCGGATTGCGAATCTGCCGATGGTTGACATTGGCGGGCGGTACCGCACCATGCATCCCCACACGCGGAGCATGGATGTGTCGCCCTTCATGCCTGTCCACTTCAGATGCGGGGACAGGTTGCCGGTGATGGCGGTGGTTGACAATAGGTTGTGTACCCGTACGGCGTGGTGCATCGCGTAAGTCCAGTACGTCGGTGGAAGCTTTGATTGCTTCAGGAGCGCTCGCACCTTCGTCATGAGTGTGTGATTTGTGCGCTCCGCAACACCTTGCTGCGGGAGTGCGTAAGGAAGGGAGATATGGTGCTCGATCCCCTTGTGCTGCGGAATTCTGCTGCGCCATCCAACTGCCAAATCTCCAGTTTCTTTCTAGCCTATCTCTGCGCGTGCGCCAGCCAGAGGCGGAGGACTTCGTACGCTCTGCTGCACGCCTCCACGTTCACAGTCCAGACGTAGCGTCCGCGTCGACAAAGGTGAGCATATACTACTCGTCGTTGGTTTCGCAATAGCCCACGACGAGGAAGGCGCTGTACACGTTGTGCAGCTGGGGAAGCGGTTGGTTCCAGGTTCTAGCAGGGGGAACGGCTGATGACTCAGCGCCGCTTCAAGACAGTCGATGCAACTTTGCGGCTGTGTTCTGCTCCTCACTTCAGAGCCATCAGGGCGCAGGAGTGCGGCAGACGCCAAACACGCCGGCTTCGATGCAGTTCTTCAGTGTCACGCGCGAGGGGTGACAGAGGCGTTGGTGCCAAAGGTCATCGTTGGCGCGGAATCCAGAGGTGCACATGTAGAGTGCGCGCTCTACTTCCGGGTCCTCGTCAGGTAGGGGCAGGTTCCGCCGATGCTTCTTCTTCTTCTTCGTTCATCGTCGTTAACATCAGCGCCAAAAATTCCCTGTCGAGAACCACGGAAAGGGGAATGTCAGGTCCGTAAACGGTGCGCCGCGGGGTCAAGGGCTCATTGCCCTAGTCGATGGTGTCACAAGGGTCGCGGTGTGGCTGGACATCAGGTGGGGGTAGCGCAGGTGCAAGGCGGCCTGACCTTGCTGCCTTTCCCACTGTCGCTGACCTCATTACGCACCTCCGCACTAATGACACTCGCTACCGCACTGCGCTTCCTGCTGATTTCTATGCCAAGACCCCCCCCCCCCCCCCCCCATGTACATCACTCTCTATTACATAGTCACCCGGCTCCCTGACTCTCTTCGAGTAGTCAGGGACCACTTCCTCTCTGTTTGCCCCACCACTCTCACCGTTGATCTCCTCGAGAAGGCCTCCCTAGCGATAGAGAAGAGCATAGTCGCTGTAGGAGCCTCTCGTGGTGACCCTCGCACCCCCGTCTTTGAGGGGTGTTCTCCCTCCCCCCTCTTGCCTTCTGTTGCCTCTGCTGCTGCGGCCGACCTTGTTGGTTTCGAGTCGGTCGGCGCTGCGTCTGCCCCGAGCGGGAGACGCCGCACCGGCAAGGGCAAGGGGGGCAAGGGCACTGGAGGGGCTGGAGGGGGCGGTGGAGGTGGTGGTGGAGGCGGTGGAGGGAGTGGGGGTGGTGGTGGGAGTGGTGCCGGGGGCGGCGGCGGAAGCGGCAGCAGTGGAGGCGGCGGAGGCAGTGGAGGTGGCGGAGGGAGCGGAGGCGGCGGAGGTAGTGGAGGAGGCGGAGGTGGAGGAGGCGGCGGAGGCGGCGGCGGCGGCGGAGGCGGCGGTGGTGGAGCGAGTCGCGACTCTGCGCAGAGGAGTGGCGCCGGTGGTGGTCAGCGCCAGCAGCAGCAGCGGAGTGGTGTGACCCTGTCCCCTCAGCAGCTTCGTGAGTGGTACACTGCGCGCTAGCGCGGTGGGGGTTTTGGTCCCTGCTCTTACGTCCTCCGTACCGGCGACCGCGCTGGTGAGCAGTGCGGAGGCCCGCACTCCACCCAGCGCTGCTTCGGTCGCCTGACGAACGCGTGGCGTCGCCAGTTCCCTAAGGCGTCAGAGATCCCTCGCTGGGGAGATCTGGCTAAGGCCGGGGTGGCTATCTTTGATCTTGACTTTGATGCTATCCTTGCTGCCATGTATGCTGTTGATACTAGTGTTGCTGGTGACTGTTACCTGTGTGTACCGCCTGACCCGGGCATTGAGGCTGCTGCTCTAGGTGCTGGTGAGGCTGCTGCTCTAGGTACTAGTGCGTCTGCTGCCCCAAGTGCTAGTGCGTCTGCCGCTCCAGGTGCTGGTGAGTCTGCTCTCTCAGGTACTACGTCGGCTCAGGCCTTCCACACCTTCACCGTGGACTCGGGTGCGTCCCGCTCCTTCTTTCGAGACTGCACCACTCTTACGCCGCTTAGTCGGTCGGTTGCAGTCTCCCTAACAGACCCCTCTGGGGGTCCTGTCCTTGCTAGCTTCTCCACTGTCCTTCCGTGCCCTGCAGCCCCCTCTGGCACCCTGTCTGGTCTCTACCTCCCCTCGTTCTCTACGAACTTGGTGAGTGGAGCAGACCTACAGGATCGAGGGGTTGACCCGTTCACTCCTGCGAGTCAGCGAGTGACCCACTGCACGTGTGCTCGGACAGGCCAACACTTGGCCACGTTCACCCGTCGGCCAGAGTCGAGCCTGTACACCCTTACTGCTGAGTCTCCTCCGGCTACTGTGTCTGCCCAGGTAGCAGCGTCGAATCAGGTGTTTGCTGCGGCGTCCAGGTCTGGTCCTGAGTCTGCCCCCTACTCGTGTCGTCTCCTGTCCCACCAGACTCTCCTTTGGCACCACCGCCTTGGTCACCCCTCCTTGCCTCGTCTCCGAGGCATGGCCTCTCGTGTCCTTGTCTCTGGTCTTCCTCGGTCTCTCCCTCCCCTTCCTCCGGGGCCTCGCCCTACCTGCGTCCCCTGCGTCGAGGGGCGACAGCGCGCCGCCCCTCACTCCTCCGAGTTTCCTCCGACAGAGGCTCCGCTGCAGACTCTACACATGGACGTGTGGGGCCCAGCCCGCGTCAGTGGGCAGGGGCGCGAGCGGTACTTCCTGCTGGTGGTTGACGACTACTCGCGTTACACCACAGTCTTCCCCTTGCACATCAAGGGTGACGTCACTGAGGTGTTGATTGACTAGATCCGCGCAGCTCGTCTCCAGCTCAGGGAGAGTTTTGGCTCGGACTTTCCTGTTCTGCGTCTGCACTCGGACAGAGGCGGGGAGTTTTCCTCTGCCCGTTTGGGAGCCTTCTGTCGTGCACAGGGCATCCGCCAGACCTTCACGCTTCCGGCCTCTCCACAGCAAAATGGGATTGCTGAGCGCCGCATTGGCATGGTCATGGACGTCGCTCGTACGACCATGATGCATGCGGCTGCCCCCCATTTTCTGTGGCCGTTTGCGGTTCAGTACGCCGCGCATCAGCTCAACCTTCAGCCCCTAGTCTCCTTGCCAGAGACCTCCCCCGCCTTGCGGTGGAGAGGGAAGGTTGGCGATGCGTCTGCGTTTCGGGTCTGAGGATCTCGGGCGTTTGTCCGCGACTTGTGTGCGGACAAGCTGTCCCCCCGTGCTGTTCCTTGCGTCTTCCTTGGCTTCCCCCCTGACGCGCCTGGGTGGCAGTTTTACCACCCCACCTCGCGCCGTGTTCTGTCCTCCCAGGACGTCACCTTTGACGAGTCGGTGCCTTACTACCGTCTCTTCCCCTACCGCACTGCGCCCCCCCCCCCCCCCCCCCCCCCCCCTCGCCGCCGGTCTTCCTTGCGCCAGGTCCTCCCCAGGTAGACCCCCTCCCTTCTCAAGGTCCTGCCCCGTCACGTGTGTCCCAGGTAGATGCAGTCGAGCCTGTCGAGGTAGCTGTTGACTCTGGTGATGCTAGAGGTGCTGAGCCTACGGGTGCCGGGTCTGAGGGTGCTAGGTCAGGGGGTGCTGAGACTGGGGGTGCTGAGCCTGGAGGTGCTGAGTCTGGGGGTGCTGAGCCTGGGGGTGCTGAGCCTGGGGGTGCGGAGCCTAGGGGTGCTGGGCCTGCTCGTGTGGCCGCCGGCGGTGCTTCGTCGAGGCGGGAGCCGCTCTCTTCACAGGAGCTGCGCGAGTGGTTCGCCCGCCGCTGGAGACGTGCTACTGCGTCTGGGGGTGCTACTGGAGCTAATTGAGTTGGTCCTGCTGGAGCTGCTGTCGATCCTGGTGCTGCTGGAGGTGGAGCTGCTGGGGGTGTTGGCGCTGGTGTTTCTACTGGTGCTGGTGCGTCTGGGGGTGCTTGTGAGGCTGCTGGTGCTGACGGTCCTACTGGAGTTGGTGCTGCTGGAGCGGGAGCTGCTCGGGGTGTTGGCGCTGGCGGTGCTGCTGGCGCTGGTGCTTCTGAGGGTGCTAGAGTTGGCGCTGTTGGAGCTGGAGGTGCTGCTGGCGCTGGTGCTGCCGCTGGGGGCACTGATGCCGTCCTTGCTGGTTCAAGAGGCGCTGAGCGGCCGAGGCCGTACTTCGTTCCGCTCCTGGAGCAGGTTCTTGGTCTCCCGCCCTCTCCTTGTCCTGCTCCTCCCTTAGAGTGTCCACAGCCGGTCCAGTCGCAGTCACAGTTACAGCATGCCTCCCCGCTACGTGGTCCTTCTCCCTACACTGGTCCTACTGGAGGTCTTGCTGAGCGTCGTGAGCCTGCGTCTCGTCCTGCGTCGCCTGTTCGTGCTGCTCGCACTAGTCGTCGTGCTACGCGTCCGCGTCCTCCTGCGGTCCCCTGCACACACCAGATGGCACTGCGTCCTTCCACTGCTCCTCTGCGTGTCCCGTTGCCGTCTCCTCCACAGTCCTCTCTTCCTTCTCTTGCTGACCTGGAGTCTGACTCCCTTCGTGCAGCTAGTCCTTCGGTCACGCGCCTTCTTGCTACTGTTGTCACTGACCCTTCCTTTGAGTCCACTGCTGCGTCTGCCCTAGTTGCTGAGCTTGTCGACTTCACTGCTCGCTGTCGTCTCGACTACGCTGCCAGTCTCGTTGCTAAGTCTGAGTCTGTCTGTCCTCCGTCTGTCGGGGGTGAGTGTGCTCTTAGCACGGACGTCCTTGAGGACAGGCAGGAGGAGTTCCAGTGCTTTGCTGTTGCTTTGCCCCATCTCGTGTCCACGCTGATTGCCCCTGAGGGAGACCCGGATGCACCAGACATCCCGACTCCTCGATCGTACGCTGAGGCGATCGAGGTTCCCTACTCCTCTCAGTGGCAGTCGGCCATGGACGCAGAGATGGCTTCCTGGTTCCACAGACACCTACGTTGACGAGGTTCTCCCATCTGGGGCGAACATCGTTAGTGGCATGTGGATTTTCAGGGTGAAGCGGCCACCGGGTTCTCCGCCTGTCTTCAAGGCGCGTTACGTGGCTCGAGGCTTCAGTCAGCGGCAGGGAGTTGACTACTTTCAGACCTTCTCTCCCACCCCGAAGATGACCACTCTTCGGGTGCTGCTGCACATAGCCGCTCAGCGCGACTACGAGCTTCACTCTCTTGACTTCAGCACAGCTTTCCTGCAGGGCAGCCTGCACGAGGAGATCTGGCTGCGCCGCCCTCCTGGCTTCACTGGGTCGTTTCCTCCTGGTACCTAGTGGAGCCTCCGGCGGCCAGTCTACGGTCTCCGCCAGGCGCCCCGTGAGTGGCACGACAGACTGAGGACTACACTTGCGGCTCTTGGGTTTGCTCCTTCTACTGCCGACCCGTCGATGTTTCTGCACACCAACACTTCTTTGCCGCCGTTCTACATCCTCGTGTACGTCCACGACTTGGTCTTTGCCACTACTGACACTGCTGGACTCGCCCACGTGATGTCCGAGCTGCAAAAGAGACACACGTGCACAGACCTGGGTGAACTGCGCAGCTACCTTGGCTTGCAGATCACCCGGGACAGAGCACAGCGCACCATTTCCCTGACTCAGTCACACATGGTGCAGCAGGTCCTTCACCGCTTCGGCTTCACGTACTCCTCGCCTCAGGCCACTCCTCTTTCTACTCGCCACTCGCTCTCAGCTCTGCCTTCGGATGAGTCCGTAGAGCCGAGTGGCCCGTACCCAGAGCTTGTTGGCTGCCTCATGTACCTGATAACCTGCACACGACGTGACCTTGCATACCCTCTTAGCATCTTGGCACGCTATGTTGCTCTTGGCAGACACAGGCTAGAGCACATGGCTGCAGCGAAGAGAGTGTTGCGCTACTTGTGCAGTAAGTCGGGCATGGGGCTAGTGCTTGGAGGGCGACGTCGAGTAGTCCTCACAGGTCACGCTGACGCTTCTTGGGCTGACGACCAGGCTCTGCAGCGGTCGTCACAGGGTTACACCTTCAGCCTTGGCTCCGGCTCCGTTTCGTGGCGGTCTACCCGCTCGTCTTCTGTTCTCGGCTCCAGCTGTGAGGCTGAGATCTACGCAAGGGCCATGGCTGCACAGGAGCTACGCTGGCTCACCTACCTGCTGACTGACCTAGGAGAGCCGCCTCGTTCTCCTCCAGTCCTGTACGTAGACAACAAGGCCATGCTGGCCTTGTGTCGGGAGCACAGACTGGAGCACAGAACGAAGCACATTGCTCTCCACTACTTCCTGGCTCGTGAGCTGCAGCAGCGTGGTCAGCTCCGCCTCACCTACGTGGCCTCTGAGGCCAACACTGCTGATATATTCACCAAGGCCTTTCCGCCTTGTGATCATCAGCGCTTCTGCACTTTGCTAGGTCTTGTGCCTACCTGGCCTCACTTGCTCACTTCTTGATCTTGTTTGTACTGTCCTCTTTCTATACCTGCACTTGCTTGTTTACCTTTATCTATATGATCTTGCATGTGAACTGGCCTTGTGGCCTTACTCTTGTGCTCGGACTGTGTGGTGACTTTGTAATCCACCCTGAGCTTGCTTTGCTTTGCTTGACTCGTCTTGTGACCACTTGTTCTCCCCCACTTTCCCTATGGGGGTGTGTCAGAACATTATAGCTTATACATTTGTGTAGGCTGTAGTGGGGTAGCCCATAAGGGGTACAACCCAATTAGGGTTAGTACTTGTACCCAACTGTTTCATAGTTCATTTATCCATTCTCACTTCTCATCACGCAGCCGACCTTTAGCAGTGGGCGAGGTGGTCGACTTGCGTGGGGGCCACTGCGAGGGCGCCGACTTTGGAGGGCGTTGAGTATGGGGTGGTCGACCTGGCGGGGTCAACCTGGTAGGGCGCCGACTTCAAGGCGCCGACCTTGGGTGGCCGACGACTTCAGGGCGCCGACCATGGGTGGCCGACGACTTGGCAAAGTCAGCGGCCTAGTCCCGAAGTGGTCGACGAGGGGACGTGGACCAGGGAGGACGCCGACCTGACGGCATCGACTTGGTTGCCCGGTCCACCGTCTTACCCGGACGACGGACTTCTGCGGAAGCATGCGAAGGTCGCCGGGGTGGTTTCTGCGAGGCCGGCCTTGGAAGTGGTATCCGGAGGTCGACGTGGCTCGTGGGCGTAGTCGCTGGCGTGGAGTCTGCTAGGCGTCTGCGCTGGGCTCGTGACAACGCGTGGAGCACCAACCAGCTGCGCGCACCTGCGAAGCAGGTACACCGTTGTTCTACAGGTGCAACGCTGAAAAGCATACGAACTTCAAACGTTCATAACTTTCTTGTTCGTGCTCCGATTGAAGCGATACTTGGTTCTTCGGAAAGCTCTTGAGCAGAGGAGTCACTTCAGATATCTGCTCAAGCCAAAATAACATTCACACACACTCAGAAAATCCAAACCGCACAAAACACAAATTCTTGCACACGCTCACATCACGCATGCAACGCACGAACATATGATGGGAGGCACATAGACGTGAATGCAGATGATAGCATCACATAGCAGTAAGTTCCGATTGTTAGAGTTTAAATCTGTAACTGCCTGTAGCTGTAGTTAGTGTAGTTATTACAAACTGTGTTAGGTGGTGCACCTTTGTTCACTTGCATATATGTAATTGCAAACCTATAGTGAACAACACTTTTTCCCAAAATTCTCTCGACACCCTTTGCACGAACTACTCGATCCTCCTTGGCCTAGGCTACTAAGCCTAGGCCGAACTATTCTCTAACTACCCATTGTGTTAGTTTCACGACATGCTATCAGAGCTAGTTTCGTCCTGGCCTGTGGGCCCGCCGTATGCTTCCGCTGCAGTTCTTTTCCGGTCGCGCGCCTAGGTCGCGTAGCGATTTTCATTAATGTCCCGCCCTCGGATGGCGAGTGACATCTACCCTGCCCGTCGCGCGCCCCGTGGCACACGACGGTGCCCTGCCCGTCGTGCGCCCCGTGGCACGCGACGGTGCCCTGCCCGTCGTGCGCCCCGTGGCGTGCGACGGTGCAGTACCTACCTACCTACCCGCCCCTGGCGCACTCGGCGGTGTCTCACTCGCGCCTGCACTTGCTGCAGCCGCCCCTGCACCACCCGGCGCCTGCCCTTGGAGCAGTCGCCCTCCCTCCTGCACTCGGTGCAGCCGCCTCTACCTCTCCCCACGCCTGCACTCCCTGCAGCCGCCCCTGACCTACCCGCGCCTACCAACTGTAGCCGCTCTGCGGCTTTCTCCCTGCCCACCCCCTCCTCCTTCGTTTCCCTGCAGTCGTGGGGGGGAGGGTATGGGGTGGCGGGTGTTGGGGTGAAGGGTGGTATGCTTCCCTTCCCCTCCTCCTCCTTTCTTTCCCACTGCTGCACCTGCCGCTGGGGGGAGGGTGTGAGGGTGTGGGGGAGCTGGGGGAGTCGCATTGGGATGGCGGGTGTGAAACCAACTTCCCTTCCCCTCCTCCTCCTCCTTTCTTTCCCGCTGCTGCAGTTGCCGCTGGGGGGAGGGTGCGAGGGTGTGGGGGAGCTCGGGGAGTGGCACTGGGGTGGCGGGTGTGAGACCATCCAGCAGCCGTCCCTCCACCTCTCCTCTCTTCCCCCCCTCTGCTGCTTCTGCAGCAGAGTGGGGGGGAGGGGGAGGGGGAGGATGAGGAGATGGCAGGAATTCTTGCTGTACCTTTGCTGCTGTACTACCTACCTACCTACCTGCTGCTGCTGCTATTTGTGTACCCCTGCAGGTTGTGTTATGCAACGTCAACTGCCCCTACGCGCAACGTCATGAGCAACATGGCCATGACAGGCGAGTCACATCGTCACCATGCTCGCTCACCCTCACCTGAGCCAGCACCACACCCCATCGGCGCGTTCACCAACAACAACCCGTTCAACCCGCGCCGCGACTACAACGACGACGACGACCAGGATTGGAACCTCCCAGTCCCGCTGCTTGAAAGTCCCCCGCACATACCAGACATGCGGGTGGCGCCACCTGATTGGCTCTCGCGCGAGCAATTTCTGAAGTTCGACATTCCGCACATTGTCACACCGCGATTGGCGCTCCTCGCACGTGACGACAACAAGCGATACAACACCTGGTACCTGGACAGCTGCTGCGGCCAGCATATGGTGGGCTCCGAGCGTTACATATCCAACGCCGTCCCCACCCCCACAGTAACTTACGTCACTGTGGCGAACAACACGCGCCTGCGCGCAAGCGCACAAGGCATCGTCGTGCTCAAAGCACGTGGAAGCCGCACGCACATCACGCTTAACGATGTGCTGATCGTCCAGAACCTGCGCTTCAACCTCCTGTCCGCCGCACAGCTCATGGACTGCGGCATCGACCTCAGCACAGATCGCGAGACACGAGAAATCCTGCTGCACTACGAATCGAGCACATTTCCCCGCAGGCAGATCGGACGAGCGCACTCCGAAAATGGAGTATATGTCCTAGATTTCGACATTCCCGACTGCAGCGGCGACTCGCACGAGTTGATTGATCTCGTGCCACCGCGCTTCGAGCACATCCACCGCAGGGATTGGAAGCACCCTGACGGCAGACCGTGGGTGCCGCATCATCCCCACCCACGTGAAACGGCGTTACACAACCCCGACCCAGATGGCATCTGCAGGGATTGTCACACGCCGACGACATCAACAAGCGTGATTGCCGGCCGCGGACTCGCCGCCATCGCTGAAGCAGAGCGCCACGCGCCCCCAGAGGAAGGGATGATGAAGCTTGAGCTTGAAGTTACCACCCACGGCATCTTCGGCACGCGAGCATCCCCTCATCGGTCCCCCCTCACAGCACCTTCAAGGCATGCTACGCGGAACCGGCGTCGGCACCTTTGATGCCCATGGCGAGCCGCAACCCTATACCTATGAGAGGTTTTTGGCCATCTACTCCCATCGACGCGACTCATCGAAGCTACTCACCGCGGAGCAAGAGGAAGAATTGGCGCGCCGCGAAGCTGAGGAGCTTCGCCAGCTAAGCCTCGCAGAAGCACGTGGAACCTTCGCTTGCGCCACCTGGGGAGCCGAGGCTGAAGAAAGTGCCTCCAATGAAGGGGGGTGGGGAAGCGCTGGAGGATGGGGAACAAGTGACACTGGCGGCTGGGGAGACACCGGCGGCACCTGGGCTAACGCGAGCGGCAGATGGGGCACCGCAACTAGCGCCGACAACAGCGGCTGGGGTACTTTCCACGAAGAACGAAAGGAGGGAGAGGACGAAACTGAGGAAACTGAGGCAACACCTGCAGTCGTTCCTCTTGGTCGTCCCCTGCGTCACATTCCACTCGCACCGCCTCCTTCTGACAACCCACCGCGGCGCGATCCATCGGACACCATCATCTGGGGCAACGAGCCGTCAACCCCGCGTCGCACCGTCTATGGACCTGCTCCTAAGCCACGCGAACCGGCGTTCGTACTGGGCACGATCCCCAGGACCAACATCCCGCTCTCTGAGATTCGTGACAGAGAGTTCTTGGCGCTGATGCTGACCACCACGCTGGAAGAAGAAGAAGCAGAGGGAGTAGCAACAGAATCTGCTCCTGTACCTGACGAAGACCCTGAGGAAGCACGCGCACGCTACATACGCACCTCCGGCTTTCGCACTGACGATAATCTCTGGCACCAGCGCCTTGGACACCCTTCACGTGCGACACTGAAAAACTGCATCGACGCAGGCGTCTTCGCTCCTGGCGCACTCCTGCGCCCTGATGGCTCCGAAGTGAGAGGCGCGACACATCCGCGCAACTGCACTGTCTGCCCCGAAGCTGCGCTGAGCCACCAACCGTTCCCGCTGCTCGAACCTGGAACGAACCGCTACCCCAAGCTACACAAGGCGTACAGCGATTTCCTGAACGTGGGGCACTGCGGAACCGAGGACGAAATGTACATGCTCACCTTCATCGATGCTGGAACGCGCTACGTGTGGGTCGTGAACGTGGAGTCACGCGATAGAGCCTACGAGGTGTTTTGCCTCAGGCTGGCGCACGCAGAGCGATAGTCTGGGAAGAAGTTGAAAATCTGGCAATCTAACGGCGCGGCAGAATTCAGGAGCAACCAGATGCAAACCTACCTCATGCAAAAGGGGATTGAGCACCATATCTCTCTCCCCTAAGCGCACCAGCAGCAGGGCATAGCTGAGCGGACGAACGGCACGCTAATGACGAAGGTGCGCGCACTGATGAGGCAGTCGAAATTGCCGCCGATCTATTGGACCTACGCGATGCACCACACAGTACGGGTGCACAACCTACTCTCGACCACCGCCATTACCGGCAATCTGTCCCCGCACGTCAAATGGACCGGGACCAAAGGGGATACCTCCATGCTGCGCGTATGGGGGTGCATGATTCAATACCGCCCGCCGACCTCAACCATCGGCAAATTCGCCAGCCGCGATCGCTTGGGGATCCACCTCAGCATCAGCCATGAGTACAAGGCGTGGATCGTGGATCATGCTGGAACTCCTCAGTCAAAAAATCGCTCACGCTCGCAACGTCATCTTCTACGAGCGCCTCTTCCTCGACCAAATCCGCCGCGACGAACAAACGAACGCGAACCGCGTCTACGCTAACGATGGGCACAGCTACGCAACGCCCGAAGACGAAGCCGCTGCAGCAATCTTGGAGCGGGACACAAGGGGCGAGTTTGTGTGGGAAGAACGACGCAGCGACGACGACAACGACGACGACGATTCCTCGGGAGGAGGAATGGGCGCAGCAGGCGGAAGCGGCAGAGGCACAGCACCACCTGCGCCTCCTAAACCAGAAAGCGATGACGACGACGTACAGGAAGTCATCCCGCAACGTCGCCACGACAGCACTATCTCAGGACTGCAGCTGCTCGGGCTTCATACCGCAACTTTGAAGACGCCACGTGTCGTCGAGCCCCGAAATCAGTGCGAAGCTCTTTCTAGACCACACAGCAAGGAGTGGCGTGAAGCAATGGATGCGAAAATCCAGGCACTCGAGTCGCGCGACACCTGGGTGCTCGTCGACCGTGCATCAGTAAAGGGGAGAAGGATTCTCTCCGGCAAATGGGTCTTCCGAGTGAAGACAGGAGCCGATGGAAGGATTCAGCGATTCAAGGCACGCTGGGTGGTACGCGGCTACGATCAAAGGCACAGAATTGATTTTGACTAGACTTTTGCACCGGTCAGCCGTCACACGTCCGTCAGAATTCTCCTCGCCATCGCAGCCGCACGACACCTACCACTCCGGCAGATCGATGTGAAGAATGCGTTCCTATATGCATTAGTGGACGCCGTGATCTACGTGGAACAGCCACACACTTACGGCGACGGAGACCCACGTGTCTGTCAGCTACGCAAGTCCCTCTATGGGATCAAACAGGCACCGAGACTCTGGCAGCAGTATCTGCACAACATACTGCTTGAAATCGGGTTCGAGCAGCTGCCTCACGATCCTGGAATGTATCGCCACGATTTCCGCAGCGAATACATCCTCCTCACGGTCTACGTCGACGACCTTCTCTACACAGGCTCAAGCAATGAACTGCTCGAGCAGTTTGAGAGAAGCCTCACAGGGCGCGTCGACATCACTTGCAATCATGACGTGAAGCTGCTTCACGGACTCAACATCACCTACTTGACGGAAGCCATTCATCTCTCAGCGGCGAAGTATGCGGAGGAGCTTAGCAAGCGCTTCAACATTGCGCCTGCACCACTCTCCACCCCTTACCACACTCCAGGACCCAACCACAAGCCTGACAGCAAAGCCCTGTCCCCTGCTGGGCTTCACACTTACCAGCAGCAGTTGGGATGCCTGCTCTTCGCATCCGTTACCTGCAGGCCCGACCTCTCCTACATTGCGAGCCAGTTGGCTCAGTACTCACGCAAACCAACGGCTGAGAATCTTTCAGATCTTCAGCGAGCCCTTCAATTCTTCATCTCCACACCCAATGTCGGGCTCAGTTACTCCACCATCCCAACCACATCCTTCTGTCTCGTCGGCTACGTGGATGCTGATCACGCCGCTGACCCTGACAATCGACGGTCCAGGACAGGGTTCCTCTTCCGCCTCGAGCCCAGCGGCCCCATCTCCTGGAACTCTCTGAAGCAGGAGCTGGTTGCCCTGTCATCGGCGGAAGCTGAATTCATCGCAGCAACAGCAGCTGTTCGCAAAGGTCTCTACCTTCAGGAACTGCTGAAGGAAGCAAAAATTCCGGCCTCAACGAACTTTTGCCTGCACTGCGACAACCAGAGCGCGATTCGCATCGCGAACAAACCTGGTTTCGTCAACCGCACCAAGCACATTGCGCTGCGGTACTTCTTCGTGAAGGATGAGGTGGACAAGGGCAAGGTCAACTTGACCTATTGCCCGACCGGTGACATGGCAGGAGACTTCCTTACGAAGCGACTACCACGCCAGCAGTATCAGCACTGCTCCGAACTCAGTGGCGTGGTCAAGCAGGTCAAGTCGAGCTGCGGCCAGGAGTAAAGGGGGGTGTTACGAATAGTAATACTTGGATATTACTGTGCACTCCTCACCGCAGCAAAGAGAAGCACGCAGTATCGCGAATGAACGCAAAGTATCAGACGGTTGGAACGCATCTGAACCGTCGTAGCAGACAGCATCAGGCAGCTGCAGGCAGGATGGTTTCGGCTGTCAGAACTTATAGCTTATGCTTTTGTGTAGGCTATAGTGGGGTATCCCATAGGGGGTACAACCCAATTAGGGTTGGTACTTGTACTCACACATTTCATAGTTCATTCATTCCTGTTCCTTATCTTCACATGGTATAGAGCAGGTTCCCCTGTGGGAACTTCGCCTAGGGCCCACCACTCGATTTTTCCTTCCCGAAGCGCACTCCTTCCGAGTCGCGCTTCGGGCCTTTCTCTCACCGAGCCGCCCTAGCGGCCGACCTTTGATCGCGGCCCTGCCGCCCTTCACCTACGCGGCCCCGCCGCCCTTCAGTCACGGCCCCGCCGCCTCAGCAACGCGGCCCCGCCGCCCTTACCGTCGTGGCCCCGCCGCCCTTACCTGAGCGGCCCCGCCGCCCTTTACCTACGCGGCCCCCTGCCGCCCTCACCTACGCGGCCCAGCCGCCCCTACGTCGCGGCCCCGCCGCCCCTACGTCGCGGCCCCGCCGCCTCAGAAACGCGGCCCCGCCGCCCTTACCTGAGCGGCACCGCCGCCCTTACCTACGCGGCCCCCTGCCGCCCTCACCTACGCGGCTCCGCCGCCCCTACGTCGCGGCCCAGCCGCCTCACCTACGCGGCCCCGCCACCCAACCTACGCGGCCCCGCCGCCCTTACCTGAGCGGCCCCGCCGCCCTTTACCTACGCGGCCCCCTGCCGCCCTCACCTACGCGGCCCCGCCGCCCCTACGTCGCGGCCCAGCCGCCCCAACCTACGCGGCCCCGCCGCCCTTACCTGAGCGGCCCCGCCGCCCTTACCTACGCGGCCCCTGCCGCCCTCACCTACGCGGCTCCGCCGCCCCTACGTCGCGGCCCAGCCGCCTCACCTGTGTCGCGGCCCCGCCGCCTCACCTACGCGGCCCTACCGCCGCCCTACCTGCGGCCCTCAGCCGCCCTACCTGCGGCCCTCCGCCGCCCTACCTTCGCGGCCCAGCCGCCCTACCTACGCGGCCCAGCACCGACCGAGCCGCCCAGCAGCAGCCGAGCCGCCCGGCCTCAGCCGCGCCGCCCAGCAGCAACCGAGCCGCCCAGCATCAGCCGAGCCGCCCAGCAGCAGCCGAGCCGCCCAGCAGCAGCAGAGCCGCCCAGGAGCAGCCGAGCCGCCCAGCAGCCGCCGAGCCGCCCAGCAGCAGCCGAGCCGCCCAGGAGCCGCCGAGCCGCCCTGCTACCGGATCGCCCGACCTATCCTGTCTGGTGAGCCCAGCACTGCCCCACTGCTACTGCGTCCCCTTCCCCACTGCTTGCACTGCTAGTCTGTCGTCATGGCTACCCCCAGTGTCCTCGCTTTTGACGCTGAGGGTCGAGCCATTGACTTTGAGGTCTGGGTCGACGACCTGCAGTTGTTTTTGCAGTGCGATAGGACGGACGGTCTTTCTCTCTTTGACCTCACCTCTGGCGCCTCCCCTGCTCCTGCTGCTGATGCTGACCCCACTGTTCGCTCTCAGTGGGCCACCCGCGATGCTGCTGCACGTCTTGCTGTGCGTCGCCACTTGCCCACCACTGAGCGCGCGCACTTTAGTCAGTACAAGAGTGCTCAGACCTTGTACGACGCTGTAGTTGCGTGCTACTCTTCCCCTGCCACTGCTGCACTGAGCCGTCTCATGCTACCGTACCTCTTTCCTGATCTCACTGCCTTTCCTACTGTCGCTGATCTCATTATGCACCTCCGCACTAGTGACACTCGCTACCGCGCCGCCCTTCCTGCTGAGTTCTGCGCCAAGAACCCCCCCCCCATGTACATCGCTCTCTATTACATAGTCACTCGTCTCCCTGACTCCCTTCGCGTAGTCAGGGACCACTTCCTCTCAGTCTGTCCCACCACCCTCACTGTCGACCTCCTCGAGAAGGCCCTCCTAGCGGCGGAGAAGAGTATAGTCGCTGTAGGAGCCTCTCGTGGAGACCCGCGCACCCCCATCTTTGAGGGGTGTTCTCCTTCCCCCCAGCTGCCCTTTGTTGCCTCTGCTGCTGCTGCCGACCTGCTTGGTCTTGAGTCGGTCGGCGCGGCGTCTGACCCTAGCGGGAGACGCCGCCCTGGCAAGGGCAAGGGGGGCAAGGGCGCGGGTGGAGCTGGCGGGGGTGGTGGAGGTGGCGGTGGAGGCGGCGGAGGGAGTGGGGGTGGCGGTGGGAGTGGTGGCGGGAGTGGTGGCGGTGGTGGCGGCAGCGGCGGCGGAGGCGGTGGGAGCGGAGGAGGTGGTGGTGGCGGAAGTGGAGGAGGTGGTGGCGGAGGAGGAGGAGCTGGTCGGGGTAGTGCCCCGCAGCGGAGCGGCTCTGGTGGTGGTCCGCGGCATCAGCAGCAGCAGCAGCGCTCTCAGGACATCCCCCCGCCTCAGCAGCTCCGTGAGTGGTACGCGCAGAGTCAGCGTGGTGGAGGTTTTGGCCCGTGCACCTACGTTCTTCGCAGTGGCGACCGCGCGGGTGAGCAGTGTGGGGGTGCCCACGCCACGCGGCGCTGCTTTGGCCGCCTGACGGACGCTTGGCGTCAGCAGTTCCCTGACGCTTCTGAGATCCCCCGCTGGGGAGACCTTTCTAGAGCCGGTGTAGCGATCTTTGAGCTAGACTTTGATGCTATCCTTGCTGCCATGTATGCTGTGTCTATTAGTGATGAGGGTGACTGTTACCGGTGTTTCCCGCCCGACCCGGGCATTGGTACGGCTGCGCTAGGTGCGTGTGACACTGCTGCGCTCTCAGGTGCTGGTGAGGCTGCGCTCTCAGGTACTAGTGAGGCTGCGCTCTCAGGTACTGGTGAGGCTGTGCTCTCAGGTACCGCGTCGGCTTCGGCCTCCCTCACCTTTACACTTGACTCTGGGGCTTCTCGCTCCTTCTTTCGGGACCGCACCACAGTCACGCCGCTTGGCCGGCCGGTTGCGGTCTCCCTGGCTGACCCCTCTGGGGGTCTTGTCCTCTCTCACTTCTCCATTGTCCTCCCGTGTCCAGCTGCCCCCTCGGGCGCCCTGTCTGGTCTGTACCTCCCCTCGTTCTCGACGAACTTGGTGAGTGGTGCTGCCCTGCAGGATGCGGGGGTTCACCAGTTTACTCCTACGAGTCAGCGGGTGACCCACTGCACGGACGCGCATACAGGCCGGCACCTGGCCACGTTCTCCCGTCGGCCGGGGTCGAGCCTCTACACCCTGACCACTGAGTCTCCTTCTGTCCCTGTGTCTGGCCAGGTAGCTGCCTCGGGTCAGGTGTTTGTTGCTACGTCCAGGTTTGGTCCTGAGTCTGCCCCCTGCTCGTGTCGCCTCCTGTCTCACGAGACTCTCCTGTGGCACCACCGTCTTGGCCACCCCTCCTTGCCCCGTCTCAGGGACATGGCTTCCCGTGTCCTTGTCTCTGGTCTTCCTGGGTCTCTCCCTCCCCTTCCTTTGGGGCCAGGACCTTCCTGTGTCACTTGTGTCGAGGGGCGCCTCCGGGCTGCCCCCCACTCCTCCGAGTTTCCTCCGACAGAGGCTCCTCTGCAGACGCTTCACATGGACGTGTGGGGCCCGGCCCGCGTCCGTGGACAGGGTCACAAGCGCTACTTCCTGCTGGTGGTTGACGACTACTCGCGTTTCACCACAGTCTTCCCCTTGCGCAGCAAGGGTGATGTCACTGAGGTGTTGATCGACTGGATCCGCGCAGCTCGTCTCCACCTCAGGCAGAGCTTCGGCTCGGACTTTCCTGTTCTGCGTCTGCACTCTGACCGAGGCGGAGAGTTTTCCTCTGGCCTTCTACGAGCCTACTGTCGTGCACAGGGCATCCGCCAGACCTTCACGCTTCCGGACTCTCCACAGCAAAATGGGATTGCTGAGCGCCGCATTGGCATGGTCATGGACGTCGCTCGTACGTCCATGATGCATGCGGCTGCCCCCCATTCTCTGTGGCCGTTTGTGGTACGGTACGCGGCGCATCAGATCAACCTTCACCCCGGGGTTTCCCGGCCGGGGAAGGTCAGTACCTCCCCGGCCCTCCTGTGGACTGGGAAGGTCGGCGATGCGTCTGCGTTCCGTGTCTGGGGATCTCGGGCGTTTGTCCGCGACTTGTCTGCGGACAAGCTGTCCCCTCGTGCTGCTCCCTGTGTCTTCCTTGGCTTCCCCCCTGACGCCCCAGGGTGGCAGTTCTACCACCCCTCCTCTCATCGTGTTCTGTCCTCCCAGGACGTCACGTTCCACGAGTCAGTCCCCTTCTACCGCCTCTTCCCCTACCGCACTCCTTCCCTCCCCCCGCCACCGGACTTCCTTGTGCCAGGTCCCCCCCCGGTAGACCCCCTCCCCCCTCAGGTTCCTGCCCCTTCAGGTGTGTCCCAGGTAGACGCCGTCGAGCCGGTCGAGGTTGATGGTGACTCTGGTCCTGCTGCGGGTGCTGAGCCTGGGGGTGCTGACTCTGGGGGTGCTGTGCGTGTGGGTGCTGAGCCTGGGGGTGACGAGCCTGGGGGTGCTGAGCCTGGGGGTGCTGTGCGCGTGGGTGATGAGCCTGGGGGTGCCGAGCCTGAGGTTGCTGAGTCTGGGGGTGCTGCGCCAGAGGGTGTTGCGCCTGGAGGTGCTGCGTCTGGAGCTGCTGAGCCGGGAGGTGCGGGGCTTACGGCCTCTGGACTTCACCTTGTGGCGTCTGGCGGTGCTGGGCCCGGAGGTTCTCCGGGTGCTCCGTCTTGGCGGGAGCCTCTCTCTCCACAGGAGCTGCGCGAGTGGTTTGCTCGCCGCTGGAGGCGTACTGTTGGAGCTGGAGCTTCTTCGGCCGCTGAGGGTGCTGGTGCTGCCAGTCCTGGAGCTGCTGGGCCTTCGGGTCCTACTGGAGCTGGAGCTGCTGAGGGTGTTGGTGCTAAGACTGCTGCTGTCTTCCCTGGCGGTGGTCCTGCTGCTGGTGCGACTGGAGGTCCTGCCGCTGGAGGTGCTGTTGGCGCTGGTGCTGCTGCTGAGGGTGGTGGTACTGTCCCTGCTGGGTCTTGAGTCCCCGCGCGGCCTCGGCCGTACTTCGTTCCGCTCCTGCAGCAGGTTCTTGGTCTTTCTCCTTCTGTAGAGTGTCCGTCGTCTGTCCAGTCGCAGTCACTGTTAGAGCCGGCCTCCCCACTGCCTGCTCCCTCTCCTTACACTGGTCCTACTGGAGGTCTCGCTGAGCGTCGTGAGCCTGCGTCTCGTCCCGCGTCGCCTGTTCGTGCTGCTCACGCTAGTGGTCGCGGTTCGCGTGAGCGTCCTCCTCCTGTCCCTGGCACGCACCGGATGTCTCTGCGTCCGTCCACTGCTCCTCTGCGTGCCCCTTTGCCTTCTCCTCCTGCGTCCTCTCTTCCTGCGCTTTCTGACCAGGAGTCGGACTCTCTTCGTGCTGCCAGTCCTACTGTCACGCGCCTTCTTGCTACTGTTGTCACTGACCCCTCTTTTGAGTCCACTGCTGCGTCTGCTCTTGTCGCTGAGCTCGTCGACTTTGCTGCTCGCTGTCGTCTAGACTACGCTGCTAGTCTTTTTGCTGAGTTTGCGTCTGTCTGTCCTCCGTCCGTCGGGGGTGAGTGTGCTCTTGGCACGGACGTCCTTGAGGACAGGCAGGAGGAGTTCCAGTGTCTGGCTGCTGCTTCACCTCATCTCGCGTCTGCACTACTTGCCCCTGAGGGAGACCCGGATGCACTAGACATCCCGACTCCGCGTTCTTACGCGGAGGCCGTAGAGGGTCCCTACTCCTCTCAGTGGCAAGCAGCTATGGATGTAGAGATGGCTTCCTGGAAGTCCACAGGCACCTACGTTGACGAGGTTCCCCCTCCTGGGGCGAACATCGTCAGTGGCATGTGGATCTTCAGGGTGAAGCGGCCGCCTGGCTCTCCACCTGTCTTCAAGGCGCGGTACGTCGCTCGTGGCTTCAGTCAGCGGCAGGGAGTTGACTACTTTCAGACCTTCTCTCCCACCCCGAAGATGACTACTCTTCGGGTGCTGCTGCACATAGCCGCTCAGCGCGACTACGAGCTTCACTCCCTTGACTTCAGCACTGCTTTCTTGCAGGGCAGCCTGCACGAGGAGATCTGGCTGCGCCTTCCACCTGGCTTCACTGGGACTTTCCCTCCTGGCACCCAGTGGAGCCTCCGACGGCCAGTCTACGGTCTCCGCCAGGCACCGCGTGAGTGGCACGACACACTGAGGACTACGCTTGCGGCTCTTGGGTTTGCTCCCTCTACTGCTGACCCGTCGTTGTTTCTGCGCACCAACACTTTGTTGCCGCCGTTCTACATCCTCGTGTACGTCGACGACTTGGTCTTTGCCACTGCTGACACTGCTGGACTCGCCTACGTGAAGTCCGAGCTGCTGAAGAGACACACGTGCACAGACCTGGGTGAACTGCGCAGCTACCTTGGCTTGCAGATCACTCGGGACAGAGCACGTCGCACCATTACCTTGACTCAGTCACACATGGTGCAGCAGGTCCTTCAGCGCTTCGACTTCACGTACTCCTCGCCTCAGGCCACTCCTCTGCCTACTCGCCACTCGCTCTCAGCTCTGCCTTCGGATGAGTCCGTAGAGTCGAGTGGCCCGTACCCAGAGCTTGTTGGCTGCCTCATGTACCTGATGACCTGCACTCGACCTGACCTTGCATACCCTCTTAGCATTCTTGCACGCTATGTTGCTCCTGGGAGACACCGACCAGAGAACATGGCTGCAGCGAAGAGGGTGTTGCGCTACTTGTGCAGTACGTCGGGCATGGGGCTAGTGCTTGGAGGGCGGAGTCCAGTGGTCCTCACTGGTCACGCGGACGCTTCTTGGGCTGACGACCAGGCTACGCAGCGGTCGTCGCAGGGGTACACCTTCAGTCTTGGTTCTGGCTTTGTCTCTTGGCGGGCTACTCGCTCGTCTTCTGTTCTCGGCTCCAGTTGTGAGGCTGAGATCTACGCCGGGCCATGGCTGCACAGGAGATTCGCTGGCTCACCTACCTGCTGACTAACCTTGGAGAGGTGCCTCGTTCTCCTCCAGTGCTGTACGTAGACAACAAGGCCATGCTGGCCTTGTGTCGAGAGCAGCGCTTGGAGCACAGAACGAAGCACATTGCTCTCCGTTACTTTCTTGCTCGTGAGCTGCAGCAGCGTGGACAGTTGCGACTTGCGTACGTGGCCTCTGAGGCCAACATTGCTGATGTTTTCACCAAGGCCCTTCCGCCTTGTGATCATTATCGCTTCTGCACTCAGCTGGGACTCGCCCCAGTCTTACCTCACTTGCTCACCTCTTGACCTTGCTTGTACTCTTGCATATATATACACCTAGTCTTGCTTGTTTAGCCTTATATATATATATATATATGTCTCCTCCTGCATGTGAACTGGCCTTGTTGCCTTGACCTTGTGCTCGGACTGTGTGGTGACTTTGTGATCCACCCTGAGCTTTGCTTTGCTTTGCTTGACTGGTCTTGTGACCCCTTGTTCTCCCCCACTTTGCCTATGGGGGTGTGTCACAACTTATAGCTTATGCTTTTGTGTAGGCTATTGTGGGGTATCCCATAGGGGGTACAACCCAATTAGGGTTGGTACTTGTACTCACACATTTCATAGTTCATTCATTCCTGTTCCTTATCTTCACATCGGCGGGAACAGTTTCGTAACTGTTCGCGCCGCACAGTTGGGGATGTATTTGAATAAGGGTACCCCTTAGAGTACATGGCTAGTCGAGGTCTTTTCATATTCCCCTGTACTTTTATATAAACTCGATGTATGCATGTCTTAATCATCTCAAGCATTTACATTCACTCTGCTATTGAGGTTAAGGGCCCACCAACACCATTTCTCTGCGTGCGAACCTTCCTGAGTAGATCCTAGGCCACGATCAACTTCTGATCGCAGCAGGCGAGGCCCCTTTTCCCCTCGTCAGTGAATCCCTTTTTCGCTACACTGACTTTGCCGAAATTCTTGTTTTCAAGGTTTCGCTAACACAATTTCAAAACCACATAACTTGAAGAATTACCATGCTGACCCCGGGCTTTAAAGGAAGGACTCGCTATATAGGTTGTCTTGGGGGTCACCAGTGTAAGCAAAAACATATATTGCTGGTCTCACAATGAAGAATTCAGGTAGGAGGGCTTGTCAAGTGATTATGTCAAGTGTCAGGTTGTGATATGGTGTGTTCATATCTGTCCATTCAGCTGGAGATTGTTGGGCTGAGAAGCCCTAGGATCTTTGTAGAGTTAAAGTCTGACTGGGATTGTAATAGCGGAAGCGTTGAATAAAGGTCTTGAACCACCTTGCGCTAGTATGTGAGGGCAAAGTAAGTTGTTTAAAACAGGCAGATACAAAGCTTTATATAAGAGTACAAGGAATACGAAAAGATATAATTAACTACCTTGCTGTTGCGATTCGATACAGTGCGACTCGGGCAACTGCTCAATGTCGAGTCAGTTGTGTGTCCTTGCTGTCGCGCTGTATTGGTCAAGTCAAAGGTCGCTGACCTTTGACCTTCGCGTAACCTCCAGGCGGTTACCCTAACCTCCGAGGGTTGACTCGCGATGCTTCGATTTGGACTGCTTCGCTTTTGTGTCCTGAGTTTCGACACGACAGAGGCGCTTAAGACTTATTGTTCCCAACACTCCCCTTCACTTCTGGAGTGTCGCTGATGGTGACGTGGCCTTGTCTAGTCAGCAGCATGCAGTACTCGAACTTCTGCTTTCCGAGCTTCTTGGTCAAATAGTCGGCTGCCATCTCGGACGTGGGACAGTAGGATAACTTGAGTTTTCCTTTCTCGATCTCGTCTTTCACGAAGAAGTATCGCAGAGCGATATGCTTCGTTCTGTTCGCGAATCCGCTTTTGTTGGCGATGCGAATTGCAGATTGGTTGTCACAGAACAGGGTGAAGTTGGGTAACTCAGCTAACTTTGCTTCTTCCAGTAGTTCGCGAAGGTAGAGTCCTTCCTTGGTGGCTGAGCAGAGTGCGATATATTTTGCTTCAGCTGAAGAGAGAGCGATTAGTTCCTGCTTACTCGACTGCCAGGAGATAGGTCCGATAGGCTCAAGACGATAGACGTAGCCAGTGCGAGAGCGCCTGTTATCTGGATCGCTGGCATGGTCGGCATCGACATAGCCGATTAGTTTCGTTGACGCAACTTCGTTCTTGTAGTAAGTCAGGCCGATCGTCGGCGTGCTCACGAAATAGTGCAGTGCGCGATCGAGCTCTGCCAGGTGATCTGCTTCAGGCCTCTTGAGGTAGGTAGCGAGTTGGCTAGCGGAGTAGGACAGGTCTGGGCGACAGGTGACAGTTGCGAAGAGCAGACAGCCCAGTTTTCGCTGGTAGTCGCGTATTCCGGCAGCTTTGAGTGGAGCGGAGTTTCCTTTGTCACTTCCTGCCGTGTAGTGGTATGGCGTGGCGATAGCGGTAGGTGTGAGCGAAAAACGCTTGGCGATCGTGTCGGCGTATTTCTCGGCGCTTAGATAGATCGCATTTTCTTCTTCGCGGATGTTGAGCCCGAGGTACTGCGTGACGGTAGAAGAGACCGTGAGCGTGAGGTCCTTCTGCAACTCCCCTTCGAACCAGGTGGTGACGTCGTCGGTGGAGCCGATGTAGAGGAGATCGTCGACGTAGACGATGAGTAGGATGTAGTTGGTGCCTTTAGTGAGTCGGTACATGCCTTGGTCGTGAGGCAGTTGGCGGAATCCGATGCGGATGAGGCGGGTGTGTAGGTGCTGTTGCCACAGCCGTGGGGCCTGTTTGATTCCGTAGAGAGATTTTAGCAGCTGGCAGACCTGATTGGGTTCCTCGTGGGTACCGTGAGGGAGCTCGACGAAGATTTCGGCGTCGACGGGTGCGTAGAGGAAGGCGTTGGCGACGTCAATTTGTCGCAGCTTCTTCTTCTTCATGGCGACGACGGCGAGAAGGATTCGGAGAGAGGTATGTCGACTAACTGGGGCGAATGTCTCGGTGAAGTCTCGTCCTTGCTCCTGGTCGAATCCTCGCACGACCCATCGTGCCTTGAACTTCTCAATTGTACCATCTGCTTTTGTTTTGATGCGGAAGACCCACTTCCCGGTGAGAATGGTCTTGTTTCTCGCTATGCTTGCTGGAACGATCTTCCAGGTCTTGCGTTCCTCCAATGCCTTTAGCTCTTTGTCCATGGCTTCACGCCATTTCTCCCTGTGTTCCCCCCCCAGAGCCTGCTGTACTGTCGCAGGCTCCTTAGGAAGCGTGTTGCCGTGCACTGCGGTGACGAGGCCGAGGATTTGCAGTCCGGTCTGTTAGTAGCGGGGGAGTGTTGTGTGTTGAACAAGGAATGAAATGACTAAGAATGAAATGAGTACAAATATGGAAACCTAGAAGTGTGTACCCCCTATAGGCTAACCCATTGTAGCCTAAACAACTACAACAATATATAATGTTTGACACACCCCCATAGGCGAAGTGGGGGAGAACTAGGGGTCACAAGACCAGTCAAGTAAAGCAAAGCAAAGCAAAGCAAGCTCAGGGTGGATCACAATGTCACCACACAATCCGAGCACAAGTTCAAGGCCACAAGGCCAGTTCACATGCAGGAGTACATATATATATAAGACTAAACAAGCAAGAGCAGTGATATATATATGTAACAGTACAAAGAGGGTCAAGAGGAGAGCAAGTGAGGCAAGACAGACACAAGACCCAGCTGGGTACAGCAGCGCTGATGATCACAAGGTGGAAGTGCCTTGGTGAAAACATCAGCAGTGTTGGCCTCAGAGGCCACGTACGCAAGTCGCAACTGACCACGCTGCTGTAGCTCACGAGCAAGGAAGTAGCGGAGAGCAATGTGCTTTGTTCTGTGCTCCAGTCTCTGCTCTCGACACAAGGCCAGCATGGCCTTGTTGTCAACGTACAGCACTGGAGGAGAACGAGGCGGCTCTCCAAGGTCGGTCAGCAGGTAGGTGAGCCAGCGAAGCTCCTGAGCAGCCATGGCCCTTGCGTAGATCTCAGCCTCACAACTGGAGCCGAGAACAGAAGACGAGCGAGTAGCCCGCCACGAAACAGAGCCGGAACCAAGGCTGAAGGTGTAACCCTGTGACGACCGCTGCGTAGCCTGGTCGTCAGCCCAAGAAGCGTCTGCGTGACCAGTGAGGACCACTGGACTCCGCCCTCCAAGCACTAGTCCCATGCCTGACGTACTGCACAAGTAGCGCAACACCCTCTTCGCTGCAGCCATGTGCTCTGGTCGGTGTCTCCCAGGAGCAACATAGCGTGCAAGAATGCTAAGAGGGTATGCAAGGTCAGGTCGTGTGCAGGTCATCAGGTACATGAGACAGCCAACAAGCTCTGGGTACGGGCCACTCGACTCTACGGACTCATCCGAAGGCAGAGCTGAGAGCGAGTGGCGAGTAGACAGAGGAGTGGCCTGAGGCGAGGAGTACGTGAAGCCGAAGCGCTGAAGGACCTGCTGCACCATGTGTGACTGAGTCAGGGTAATGGTGCGGCGTGCTCTGTCCCGGGTGATCTGCAAGCCAAGGTAGCTGCGCAGTTCACCCAGGTCAGTGCACGTGTGTCTCTTCTGCAGCTCGGACTTCACGTAGGCGAGTCCAGTAGTGTCAGCAGTGGCAAAGACCAAGTCGTCGACGTACACGAGGATGTAGAACGGCGGCAGAGAAGTGTCGGTGCGCAGAAACAGCGACGGGTCGGCAGTAGAAGGAGCAAACCCAAGTGCCGCCAGCGTAGTCCTCAGTGTGTCGTGCCACTCACGCGGCGCCTGGCGGAGACCGTAGAGTGGACGCCGGAGACTCCACTGGGTACCAGGAGGGAAAGACCCAGTGAAGCCAGGTGGGCGACGCAGCCAGATCTCCTCGTGCAGGCTGCCCTGCAAGAAAGCAGTGCTGAAGTCAAGAGAGTGAAGCTCGTAGTCCCGGTGAGCAGCAACGTGCAGCAGTACCCGAAGAGTGGTCATCTTCGGGGTGGGGGAGAAGGTCTGAAAGTAGTCAACTCCCTGCCGCTGACTGAAGCCACGAGTCACGTAACGCGCCTTGAAGACAGGCGGAGAACCCGGCGGCCGCTTCACCCTGAAGATCCACATGCCACTGACGATGTTCGCCCCAGGAGGGGGGACATTGTCAACGTAGGTGCCTGTGGACTTCCAGGAAGCCATCTCTGCATCCATAGCTGCCTGCCACTGAGACGAGTAGGGACCCTCTATCGCCTCCGCGTAAGAGCGCGGAGTCGGGATGTCTAGTGCATCCGGTTCTCCCTCAGGGGCTAGCAGTACAGACGCGAGATGAGGTAAAGGGGCACCCAAGCACTGACACTCCTCCTGCCTGTCCTCAAGGACGTCCGTGCCAAGGGCACACGCACCCCCGACGGACGGAGGACAGACAGACGCAGACTCAGCGACAAGACTAGCAGCGTAGTCTAGACGACAGCGAGCAGCAAAGTCGACCAGCTCAGCAACTAGGGCAGATGCAGCAGAAGACTCGAAGGAAGGGTCAGTGACGGCAGTAGCAAGGAGACGCGTGACAGTAGGACTGGCAGCACGAAGAGAGTCCGACGCAGGGTCGGCAAGAGGAGGAAGAGAGGACGCAGGAGGAGAAGGCAAAGGAGCACGCAGAGGAGCAGTAGACGGACGCAGAGACATCCGGTGCGTGCCAGGGGCAGGAGGAGGACGCGGACGCGAACTACGAGCACTAGTGCTAGCAGGACGGACAGGCGACGCAGGGCGAGACGCAGGCTCACGACGCTCAGTAAGACCGTCAGTAGGACCAGAGTAAGGAGAAGGAGCAGGCAGTGACTGGACAGGCTGTGGACACACTAAAGGAGGGGGAGGACCAGGAGGAGGCGAGAGACCAAGAACCTGCTGAAGGAGCGGAACGAAGTACGGCTGAGGGCGCGCGGCGACTCTAGACACAGCAGGGACAGCACCAGTGCCCCAAGCGGCAGTACCAACGCCCGAGTCCGCAGCACCAGCAGGGACTCCAACACCAGGGTCCTCAGCACCAGGCGCAGCTCCAACGCCCAGGTCCGCAGCACCAGCCGCAGCTCCAACACTCGGGACCGCAGTACCAGCAGCAGCTCCAACGCCCGGGTCCTCAGCACCAGCAGCAGCTCCAACGCCCGGGTCCTCAGCACCAGCAGCAGCTCCAATGCCCAGGTCCGCAGCACCAGCAGCAGCTCCAACGCCCGGGTCCGCAGCACCAGCAGCAGCTCCAACGCCCGGGTCCTCAGCACCAGTAGCAGCTCCAACGCCCGGGTCCGCAGCACCAGCAGCAGCAGGGTCCGGGAGACGAGGCGCGCCACTACGAAGTGTGCAACGGCGCTCGTACCACTCACGGATCCGCTCACGAGAGGGGAGCTCCCGACTAGGAGGAGAAGTACCAGCACTAGTCTCCGTAGCGCGCCTGGTCCCAGAGGTACCTCTCCGGAGGCTGCAGTACTGTAAGTACCACTCACGCAACTGCTCCGAGGAGAGGTCTCGTCCAGGCGGAGGACTCCCTGGCCCAGCACCGCCAGAGTCAGAACTCTCAGACCCAGCACCCCCAGGCTCAGCACCCCCAGTCACCGCACCCCCAGGCTCAGCACCCCCAGGCACAGCACCCCCAGGCTCAGCACCCCCAGTGTCCGCACCCCCAGGCTCAGCACCCCCAGAGTCCGCACCCCCAGGCTCAGCACCCCCAGCGCCCGCACCCCTAGGCTCAGCACCCCCAGCAGGACGAGAGTCGACAGCAACCTCAACAGGCTCGACCAGGTCTACCTGAGACACACCTGAGGGAGCGGCACCCTGAAGGGGGAGGGGGTCTACGACAGCAGCACCTGGCGCGAGGAAGAGAGGCGGGGGTGGGAGCGGGGCAGTGCGGTAGGGGAAGAGGCGGTAGTAGGGGACAGACTCGTCAAAAGTAACGTCCTGAGAGGGCGAGACCCGGCGCGAGGTGGCGTGGTAAAACTGCCAACAAGGCGCGTCCGGAACAAAGCCGAGGAAGACGCAGGGAACAGCACGAGAGGAGAGCTTGTCCGCAGACGAATCGCGAACAAAAGCTCGAGATCCCCAGACCCGGAAACGCGACGCATCGCCAACCTCCCCCGTCCACAGTAGTGTGGGCGAGGTCTCCGGCAAGGAGACACGGGGCCAGAGGTTGAGCTGATGCGCAGCGTACCGGACCGCAAACGGCCACAGAAAATGGGGGGCAGCCGCATGGATCAAGGAGGTACGAGCGACCTCCATGACCAAGCCAATGCGGCGCTCCGCAACCCCATTCTGCTGTGGAGAGGCCGGAAGCGTGAACGACTGCTCAATGCTGTGCTCAGCACAGTAGGCTGCTAAGAGGTCGGAGGAGAACTCACCACCTCTATCAGAGTGCAAGCGCAGGACAGGAAAGTCCGAGCGGAAACGCTCGCTGAGCTGGAGACAAGCTCTGCGGATCCAAGGGATCAAAACATCAGGGACCTCACCCTTGGTGCGCAAGGGGAAGACCGTGGTGTAGCGCGAGTAGTCGTCAACAACGATCAGGAAGTACCTCTCCTGACCCTGACCACGGACGCGGGCTGGGCCCCACACGTCCATGTGGAGCGTCTGCAAAGGAGCAGTCGTCGGGGGAAACGAGGAGGAGTGAGGAGCGGCGCGCTGCCGCCCCTCCACACAGGGAAGGCAGGGAGGAGCAGGCGAGGGTGGGAGAGGAGGGAGGACCCTGGGAAGACCAGAGACAAGGTACCGGGAGTGCATGGCACGAAGGCGCTGCACAGACGGGTGGCCAAGTCGGTGGTGCCAGAGGACAGTCTCGTGCGCTAGAGAGCGACACGAGCAGGGGGCAGACAGCTGACCTGACGCGGACGCAAACGCAGACGCAGACGCAGCGACCTGAGGGGAGGCCCCGGCTGCCGGGTGAAGGTAGCCAGGTGGCGGCCCGTACGAGCACACGTGCAGTGTGTCACACGCTCGTAGGCAGGGGTGAACTGGTGAACACCCCCGTCCTGGAGAGCACATCCTGCCACCAAGTTCGTGGAGAACGAGGGGAGGTGGAGACCTGACAGTGTGCCCGACGGGATCGCAGGACAGGGAAGGATAGTGGAGGAGGTCGCAATGACCGGACCCCCAGAGGGGTCAGCAAGGGAGACAGCAACTGGCCGAGCAAGGGGCTCAAGGGCAGTGCGGTCACGAAAGAAACAGCGAGAGGCACCTGAATCCAGCGTGAAGGTGTGCAGTGCTGCAGTCGACACCGTACCAGGGGGGGCAGACACGCACGCACCAAGAGCAGCAGCCTCACCAGCACCTGGGGTAGCAGACACGTGGGTACCTGGAGCAGCAGACGCACTCGTCCTAATGCCCGGGTCGGGCGGGACACTCAGGTACTCAGAACCCTCTCCACTAGTAGACATCACATACATGGCAGAGAGAATAGCATCAAAGTCTAGAGCATAGATATCAATCCCCCTCTTCAGGAGATCAAGCCAGCGGGGCAGCTCAGTGGCCTGAGGGAACTGAACACGCCAAGCGTCGCTCAGACGAGCGAAGCAACGCTGTGTGGCGTGCGGTCCCCCACACGGCTGGCCAGTGCGGTCACCAGTGCGAATGACGTACGTGCAGCTAAGGCCACCCCCCCCCCCCCCCCCGTGCTGAGAGTACCACTCACGGACCTCCTGGGGCGAGGGAGTGTGCTGCTGTCCCTGGCCACCGCCAGTGCCTCCACGACCACCACTCCCGCCACCACCTCCTCGACCACCCCAACCTCTGCCGCCGCCTCGTCCACCGCCACCCCCACTACCTCCTCCGCTCCGGCCACCTCCCCCGCCGCTGCCGCCACCCCCACCACCGCTGCCCCCTCCCCCACCCGCGCCACCCCCCCCGCCACCACCTCCCCCACCACCGCCACCCCCGCTGTCACCACCACCGCCCTTGCCCCCTTTGCCCTTGCCGCTGCGGCGTCCGCTCGAAGCAGACGCAGTCCCGACCTTCTCAGCACCAAGGAGGTCGACAGCAGCAGCAGTGGCGACAGAGGGAAGAAGGGGGGAGGGAGAACACCCCTCAAAGAACGGGGTGCGGGGGTCACCGCGAGAGGCACCTACAGCGACTATGCTAGTCTCGGCTGCAAGGAGTTCCTTCTCGAGGAGGGCAATGGTGAGCTCGGTGGGGCAGCGAGCGAGGAAGTGGTCCCTGACTGAGCGCAGCGAGTCAGGGAGGCGCGTGACTAGGTGGTAGAGAGTGATCCTGAGCGGGGGTGGGTTCGTGGCGAGGAACTCATCAGGCATCGCGGCGCGGAAGCGAGCCTCACTAGTGCGGAGGTGGGTAATGAGGTCAGCGACAGTGTGAAAGGAAGCTAAGTCGGGGAACAGGTAGGGAAGAGAGAGACGGCCTAGAGCAGCAGAGGCCGGTGAGGAGTAGCGGGCAACGACAGCAGTGTACAGTGCCTGTGCAGTCTTGTGCTGCCCAAAGTGCTCGCGCTCATCTATCGGCAGAGAGTTGCGAATAGCGAAGCGAGCATGGGCGTCACGAGTCTGCCACTGTGAGCGAGCAGTGCTGTCGGCAGTAGCAGCAGGAGCAATAGCGTGGCCTAGGGCGTGATCGTACAGCGAGATGTCTTCCTTGGCAGTGAGCTGTAGGAAGAGGTGTAGGTCATCAAGCCAGGTGTCGAACTTCACTGGGCGGCCCTCAGCATTGAAGGCTAGCACAGGAGGGCTAGCCATGGTAGCAGCAGTAGTAAAAGCAGTAGGAGCAGTAGGATAGGTAGGGCGGCGCGGCTCGGTACAGGTAGGGCGGCGCGGCTTGGTTTAGGTAGGGCGGCGCGGCTCGGTCGGGCGGCGCTGCTCGGTCGGGCGGCTCGGGTCGGGCGGCGCGGCTCAGTTCGGGCGGCTCGGTTCCGTTGGGGCCGGGCTGTTCGGTGCGGGCGGCGCGGTCTGGGTGGGGCCGTTCGAGGCGGCTAAGGGTGAGTGCGGGGAGCGGGTGGGGTTAGGGACGGGGCCGACGCGGGCCGAAAGGGGTAGGGACGGGGCCGACGCGGGCTGGTAGGGGTAGGGACGGGGTCGACGCGGGCTGTTAGGGGTAGGGACGGGGCCGACGCGGGCCTCTAGGGGTAGGGACAGGGGCCGACGCGGGCCTCTAGGGTAGGGTCGGGGGCCGACGCGGGCCTCTAGGGTAGGTGCGGGGGCCGTCGCGGGCCTCTAGGGGTAAGGACGGGGCCGTCGCGGGCCTCTAGGGGTAGGCTCGGGGCCGACGTGGGCCTCTAGGGTAGGCGCGGGGCCGACGCGGGCCTCTAGGGGACGAGTTCAGGGCCGGCGCGGGCCATTAGGGTTAGGCGCGGGGCCGATTCGGGGCCTCTAGGTGCAACTTCGCGGGGCCTACAGGGCCTCTAGAGGCGTGATCGCCGAGGCGCCCTAGGGCAGGTAGGCAGATAGGCAGGTAGGTAGTGGTGGGCCCTTAGGAAAAACGGTCCTAGGAAGGACCTGCTCTATACCATGTTGAACAAGGAATGAAATGACTAAGAATGAAATGAGTACAAATATGGAAACCTAGAAGTGTGTACCCCCTATAGGCTAACCCACTGTAGCCTAAACAACTACACCAATATATAATGTTTGACATTGTGTCCTCGGGATAAGCTGCTTCGTCTCCCGCTTCTGGGTCGGGTAAGAAATTCGGTCCTACCCTTTCTGCTTCGTTGGTGTTGGCAGTTGCAGGTGTTACGTAACCATTGTCGGCGAAGTGATAGAAGACTTCGGCGTTGGCACTTTCGCGAGGATTTTCTTCATCCATGGGGACGTTGACGGAGCAGAACGGGAGAGGTCCGGCTTCCTCCGATGCGTTGTCGACGTTCTGTTCATCCCAGTCTGCTTCGTCCGCTGCTGAGGCGAAGGCTCGGTCACCACAAAAGCCACTTGTGGGGTCTTGATTCTCGTGCAAGTTGGCGAGGTACGTTCGAAGGGTGAGTCGCTCGTAGAAGATCACATCACGTGCTGCTACTGTTTCCTTTGAGTGGACGTCGAAGATTTTCCATGCGTTGTATTTTTTCTCGATGCCGAGGTGTAGTCCCCACTGTGCCCGTTGTGAAAATCTTCCCGCTCGTGCTTCTGGGGGTCGGTACTGTACCATGCACCCGAAAACTCGTAACATTTTTGTGCTGCCCTGCTTCCCTGTCCACAGCAGATGCGGTGATGCGTTGTTCGGGAGTGACGACGACGACAGCAAGTTGTGCAGCATGACAGCATGGTCCATTGCTGCAGGCCACTGGTGGTTGGGTAGCCGCATGCCACGTAACAGTTTGCGCATGCTGTTCTGCAGAGTCCTGTTCATTCGTTCTGCAACACCTTGCTGCTGATGTGCGTAGGGAAGGGAGAGGAGTTGCTTGATTCCCCTTTCCGCCAGGTACTGCTTGAAGCGCTGAGAGGTGTACTCTCCTCCTCCGTCTGACTGGAAGCTTTTCAGTTGTGTTCCTGATTCCCTCTCTTCTACTGGTAGCCAAGCGGCGAACGCTGCGAGAGCCATGTCGCGGCTGGGTAGGTTTCGATGCCAGACGTATCGAGTGGCAGCGTCGATGAAGGTTATCGTGTAATTGTAGGTGACTTGTCCTGGTTCTCGATTGAAGAGGATGTCCCTGTATATTTTTTCGAGTGGTGCGTACGCTGGTGCGCTCGGGTTGTGATGTGGAGCGAACGGTCGATGAGGTAAGTCACCTTCAGGGCATGTAAGGCAAGTCCCTCGTGCCTTTTGAAGTTCTCTGCCGTCGGGTAGTAGTAAGGAGTCTTTGTCGAGAACTCCTGCTCTTATCGTGTTGTTTAAAACTGTGTTGCTTGGATGTCCCAATCGTGCGTGCCAGGTTTCTTCGAAGGCGCGATGTCCGGGTGAGCGTCGATACGTGTCGGAGTTGGAGTAGAAGCTGGCGACGAGATTGGCGCTTCTGTGGACTTCTCGTTGAGTCGGGTTCAGCTGCTGTGCGGGTGTTGGTGGTGCTTCGTCGACGATGACTGGTGTAGTTGGTCCTGCTGCTGCCGATGATGTTTCTGCTGCTGCCGATGTTGTCTCTGCTGCTGCCGATGTTGTCTCTGCTGCTGCCGATGTTGTTTCTGCTGCTGCCGATGTTGTCTCTGCTGCTGCCGATTGTCGAATTATTGCTAACGCTCGTGTTCGTTCTACTTCAGGAATGGTGTGTGAGTACCAGAAACCTCCCAGGCTGAAGTCGGGATCGAGATCCGGGGGATGCGTCCAATCGGCGAAGTTGACGATGGCGTCGCTATCGGCAGTGCCCAGGTCGGGGACGAAATCGAGGACGAAGACGTTGTTCTTCAACACCGCCTTTTCGATGTAGAGGCCGCCCTTCCCGTGGTACAACTTAAACTCCTGGGTGGTGCTATCGGCTTCCAAGTGAATACCTTTCGCCATCAGCTGGCTGACACTCAGTAAGTTGTAGCCGAGTCCCTCCGCGATAAGTACCTTTGACATGTGTAATATGACATTTGTTTCTCGTGACTGAAGCTGTACCACTCCTTGTCGTCGTGTGCGCAGGTTCTGATTGTTGGCGACCGTAATGACTACTTCTCGCTGGAGTCGATGCTCGCGTTGGACGAAGCGCCCGGAGGAGCACATATGTTGTCCGCAGCAACTGTCCAAGAACCAAGTGTCTTGGCCGGACGGTTCACTTTGAGCGATGGCGGCGTACGTTGGGTTCGGTTGAAGAGATTCGCGGCGAGGCGTGCTGTTGTCAAGTTGTTCTTCGGGTGAGTAGTACGGTGGTGACTCTGTTGTGCAGGAGTCGTTTATCTTGACCATGCAATTGACAATATTTCTTGCTCCTTGTGCAGGTTGTCCAGTTGAAGTCGTTGAAGCCTGGATTGTGGTCGTCGGATTTGTTTGCGTTGAGGCAACTTGGGAGCTTGAAGGCCAGAGTTGTCGCTGTGGTGTTGTCGACTGCTGACGAGACGGGCAGTGCGTGCGAGGATGACCGGAGGTCTTGCAGATGTGACAAAACGGAGGTACCGTCTTCACTTGTTGCTGTTGTCGATTGTTGTTGCTGTTGTATCGTCGCTGAGTGTGAAACGCAAACTCCGGTGCTAATGTTTTCTGACAAAGTATGAAGAAAGGAACTAGCAGAAATGGGGATACAAATAGCAAACCCTAGAAGGGTTGTACTCGCTATAGAGCACCCCACTACAGGCTAGAACATAAGAATAATATTCTGACACACCCCCATAGCCAAAGTGGGGTGTAATCAGCAGAGCAGGCAAAGCAAAACAAGCTCAGGGTGGATCACAATGTCACCACACATTCTGAGCACAAGTTCAAGAAGAAATAGTTTAGAGTTCACAATTATAAGCAAAGCTAGTGGTAGTCACAACGGGCAAGTGAGGAGGAGGAGGGAGAGTGAGGGGAGAGGAGACAGGAGGCGACGGCTGAAGCTGCAGACACACGGGCAACAGGAGGCAGACTGGCACAGCGGCTACCGGACAGCGCCCGGACTACAGGAGTAACAGGCCCCGCGGCTCAAATAGCGGCGGACGGGCAACGGACCCACGGGCGGCTGGCACAGCTGGCTACGACTGGGCTACCGGGACAGCGCCCCGGACTACAGGTGCTGCGGACGACAAGCCGGCAGCCTCCGCTCAACCTCCCGCAAACAGTCCCACCCCCCTGATACACACCCACTGCTACACCGCTAGCTCTACTCCCACGCACCCCCCTTAAACCCTAAACCCAGTCTCCCACACATCCACCCCCCTCAGCGACAGCTGCAGCAGTGGGAGACGAAGGAGGAGGAGGAGCAAAGGGAGGAAGGAAGACCGGCCACCCCCACAGCCCGAAATGGCAAGGGGGAGGGGGGGGGGGGGGGGGGGGGGGGGGGGGGGGGCGGGGTGGTGAAAGGGACCCACCACGGGCCTGGTTGGAGGGCGGGGCCGCGAAAAGGGGCGGGGCCGCGACGAGGGGCGGGGCCGCGAAGTAGGGCGGGGCCGCTTCGAGGGGCGGGGCCGCGACACAGGGCGGGGCCGCGACGTAGGGCAGGGCCGCGACGGTAGGGCAGACGCCCGCCGCGCGCCTCGGGGCGCACAGCGGTCAAAGAACTGCCGCGCGCCCCGGGGCGCACGGCGGGCAGAAAACCGCCGCGCGCCTCGGGGCGCACGGCGGGAAGGAAAACCGCCGCGCGCCTCGGGGCGCACGGCGGGAAGGAAAGGTAGCAGCGGAAGCGAGGTGGAAACCCACCCACTGGATCGATCCAAGGGGATCGACCTGCTCTGATAGCATGACAAAGTTTGAAGAAAGAAAGAGGAAAGGAACTAGCAGAAATGGGGATACAAATAGCAAACCCTAGAAGGGTTGTACTCGCTATAGAGCACCCCACTACAGGCTAGAACATAAGAATAATATTCTGACATTTTCTTCTTGTGTCTTTCTTCTTGCAGGTCCATATCCTGCTGCTCGGCGTGGATTTCGGCGCAGAGTGCCGCTTCGGAGATCCTCCCGTGTGCTCGTAATATGGCGCGAGTGGAGCGCCAGTGGGGGCCGAGACCGCCGATGACCACCGTGACAAAGGCGTCTTCTGAGATTGACCCTCCGCATCGAAGAAGCTTGTCGCGCAGTTCGCGGCAGCGGCTGATATAAGCCATGCCTTTCTCGCCTGGTTTCATTTCAATCATTGTCAGCTGCGCCATTAATCTGCTTTGATTTACGCTGTCTGTTGCTTGATACAGGTTCTTCAGGTGGTTGTACGCGAGCTCCGCGGAGTTGCCGTAGCCTCGGTAAGTCCTGATGTTCTGCTGCTGGGTCGGGGTGATGTTTTGTTAGCAGTATCGTGTACGCCATCATTGATTGATAGGTGTACTGCTGCTTCTCATGTTGTGTCCCGTTTGTTGGATATGGCAGGGACCCGTCGAAGAAGCCGAGAATCTGTGCTCCTTCCATCATCAGTTCGAACTCGAATGACCAGGTGAAGAAGTCTTTCTCGTCGAAAGGCTTTGTCGTTTGCAACTTGAGAACATGCGCGAATTGCGATTGGACTTGTAATGCGTCCAATGCCCTTTCTTGTCCCGGTGCAGATTGCGGTTGCGGCATGAAACTGACGGAGCCACGCTGAGGTTCGTACGGCGCAAAGGTAGGCTGCTGTTGTTGTTGTTGAATCCCGCGTGCGTAGGATGATCCGTCGAGACTCATAGGAGTCACGTTGTTGTTGTTGCTGTTGTTTGACTGCGCAGGTACTCCTTGCTGGTGTTGCTCGTAGAAGGACATGAAGGAGAAAAACTTCTCCATCATGCTTGGATCGAAGCCTGCTGGCGTTTCCATGGATCCAGCTGTCAGAACTTATAGCTTATGCTTTTGTGTAGGCTATAGTGGGGTATCCCATAGGGGGTACAACCCAATTAGGGTTGGTACTTGTACTCGCACATTTCATAGTTCATTCATTCCTGTTCTTTAGTTTCACATGGTATAGAGCAGGTTCCCTGTGGGAACTTCGCATAGGGCCCACCACTCGATATTTTTTTTTTCCTGCCCGAAGCGCACTCGTTCCGAGTCGCGCCTCGGGCCTTTCTCTCACCGAGCCGCCCTAGCGGCCGACCCTACGATCGCGGCCCTGCCGCCCTACCCACTGCGGCCCGGCCGCCCTACACTCTTGCGGCCTCGCCGCCCTTACAACGCGGCCCCGTTAGCGCCGCCCTACGTCGCGGCCCTGCCGCCTCATCGCGCGGCCCCGCCTCCCTTTCCTCGCGGCCCCGCCGCCCCATCGCGCGTCCCCGCCGCACCTTACTTGCGGCCCCGCCGCCCTGTCGAGCGGCCCCGCCGCCCTTTCTAGCGGCCCCGCCGCCCTTCGTCGAGCGGCCCCGCCGCCCTTCGTCGAGCGGCCCCGCCGCCCTTCCTCGCGGCCCCGCTACTCCGCCGCGCGGCCCTACTGCCGCCCTACCTACGGCTCGGCCGCCGCCCTACCTGCGGCCCTCAAGCCGCCCTACCTGCGGCCCACCGGCCGCCCTATCTGCGGCCCACCCGGCGCCCTACCTGCGGCCCTACAGCCGCCCTACCTGCGGCCCACCAGCCGCCCTACCTGCGGCCCTACCGCCGCCCTACCTGCGGCCCTTCGCCGCCCTACCTGCGGCCCACCCGCCGCCCTACCCGCGGCCCTACCGCCGCCCTACCTGCGGCCCTTCGCCGCCCTACCTGCGGCCCTTCGCCGCCCTACCTGCGGCCCACCCGCCGCCCTACCCGCGGCCCTACCGCCGCCCTACCTGCGGCCCTACCGCCGCCTACCTGCGGCCCTTCGCCGCCCTACCTTCGGCCCACCCGCCGCCCCACCTGCGGCCCACCCGCCGCCCTACCTGCGGCCCACCCGCCGCCCCACCTGCGGCCCGCCTCCCGCCCTACCTGCGGCCCACCCACCGCCCTACCAGCGGCCCAGCCGCCCTACCTACGCGGCCCAGCACCGACCGAGCCGCCCTGCAGCAGCCGAGCCGCCCAGCATCAGCCGAGCCGCCCAGCAGCAGCCGAGCCGCCCAGGAGCAGCCGAGCCGCCCAGCAGCAGCCGAGCCGCCCAGGAGCAGCCGAGCCGCCCAGGAGCAGCCGAGCCGCCCAGCAGCAGCCGAGCCGCCCAGGAGCCGCCGAGCCGCCCTGCTACCGGACCGCCCGACCTGTCCTGTCTGGTGAGCACGGCACCGCCCCACTGCTACTGCGTCCCCTTCCCCACTGCTTGCACTGCTAGTCTGTCGTCATGGCTACCCCCAGTGTCCTCGCTTTTGACGCTGAGGGTCGAGCCATTGACTTTGAGGTCTGGGTCGACGACCTGCAGTTGTTTTTACAGTGCGATAGAGCGGACGGTCTTTCTCTCTTTGACCTCACCTCTGGCGCCTCCCCTGCCCCTGCTGCTGATGCTGACCCCACTGTTCGCTCTCAGTGGGCCACCCGCGATGCTGCTGCACGTCTTGCTGTGCGTCGCCACTTGCCCACCACTGAGCGCGCGCACTTTAGTCAGTACAAGAGTGCTCAGACCTTGTACGACGCTGTAGTTGCGCGCTACTCCTCCCCTGCCACTGCTGCACTGAGCCGTCTCATGCTACCGTACCTCTTTCCTGACCTCACTGCCTTTCCCACTGTCGCTGACCTCGTTACGCACCTCCGCACTAGTGACACTCGCTACCGCGCCGCCCTTCCTGCTGAGTTCTGCGCCAAGAACCCCCCCCCCAATGTACATCGCTCTCTATTACATAGTCACTCGTCTCCCTGACTCCCTTCGCGTAGTCAGGGACCACTTCCTCTCAGTCTGTCCCACCACCCTCACTGTCGACCTCCTCGAGAAGGCCCTCCTAGCGGCGGAGAAGAGCATAGTCGCTGTAGGAGCCTCTCGTGGTGACCCGCGCACCCCCATCTTTGAGGGGTGTTCTCCTTCCCCCCTGCTGCCCTTTGTTGCCTCTGCTGCTGCTGCCGACCTGCTTGGTCTTGAGTCAGTCAGCGCGGCGTCTGCCCCTAGCGGGAGACGCCGCCTTGGCAAGGGCAAGGGGGGCAAGGGCGCGGGTGGAGCTGGCGGGGGCGGTGGAGGTGGCGGTGGAGGCGGCGGAGGGAGTGGGGGTGCCGGTGGGAGTGGTGGCGAGAGTGGTGGCGCTGGCGGCGGCAGCGGCGGAGGAGGTGGCGGCGGCGGAGGCGGTGGGAGCGGAGGCGGTAGTAGTGGCGGAGGTGGAGGCGGTGGTGGCGGAGGAGGTGGAGCTGGTCGTGGTAGTGCCCCGCAGCGGAGCGGCTCTGGTGGTGGTCCGCGGCAGCAGCAGCAGCAGCAGCAGCAGCAGCGTGCTCGGGACGTCCCCACGCCTCAGCAGCTCCGTGAGTGGTACACGCAGAGTCAGCGTGGTGGAGGCTTTAGCCCGTGCACCTACGTTCTTCGCACAGGCGACCGCGCGGGTGAGCAGTGTGGGGGTGCCCACTCCACCCGGCGCTGCTTTGGCCGCCTGACGGACGCTTGGCGTCAGCAGTTCCCTGACGCTTCTGAGATCCCCCGCTGGGGAGACCTTTCTAGAGCTGGTGTAGCGATCTTTGAGCTAGACTTTGATGCTATCCTTGCTGCCATGTATGCTGTGTCTATTAGTGATGAGGGTGACTGTTACCGGTGTTTCCCGCCCGACCCGGGCATTGGTACGGCTGCGCTAGGTGCGTGTGACACTGCTGCGCTCATAGGTGCTGGTGAGGCTGCGCTCTCAGGTACTGGTGAGGCTGCGCTCTCAGGTACTGGTGAGGCTGCGCTCTCAGGTACCACGTCGGCTTCGGCCTCCCTCACCTTTACACTTGACTCTGGGGCTTCTCGCTCCTTCTTTCGGGACCGCACCACAGTCACGCCGCTTGGCCGGCCGGTTGCGGTCTCCCTGGCTGACCCCTCTGGGGGTCCAGTCCTCTCTCACTTCTCCACTGTCCTACCGTGTCCAGCTGCCCCCTCGGGCGCCCTGTCTGGTCTGTACCTCCCCTCGTTCTCGACGAACTTGGTGAGTGGTGCTGCCCTACAGGATGCGGGGGTTCACCAGTTTACTCCTGCGAGTCAGCGGGTGACCCACTGCACGGACGCGCGCACAGGTCGGCACCTAGCCACGTTCTCCCGTCGGCCGGGGTCGAGCCTCTACACCTTGACCACTGAGTCTCCTCCTGTCCATGCGTCTCGCCAGGTAGCTGCGTCGGGTCAGGTGTTTGCTGCTGCGTCCAGGTCTGGTCCTGAGTCTGCCCCCTGCTCGTGTCGCCTCCTGTCGCACGAGACTCTCCTGTGGCACCACCGTCTTGGCCACCCCTCCTTGCCCCGTCTCAGGGACATGGCTTCCCGTGTCCTTGTCTCTGGTCTTCCCCGGTCTCTCCCTCCCCTTCCTTCGGGGCCAGGACCTTCCTGTGTCCCTTGTGTCGAGGGGCGCCTCCGGGCTGCCCCCCACTCCTCACAGTTTCCTCCGACAGAGGCTCCTCTGCAGACGCTTCACATGGACGTGTGGGGCCCGGCTCGCGTCCGTGGACAGGGTCACGAGCGCTACTTTCTGCTGGTGGTTGACGACTACTCGCGTTTCACCACAGTCTTCCCCGTTGCGCAGCAAGGGTGATGTCACTGAGGTGTTGATCGACTGGATCCGCGCAGCTCGTCTCCAGCTCAGGAGGAGCTTCGGCTCGGACTTTCCTGTTCTGCGTCTGCACTATGACCGAGGCGGAGAGTTCTCCTCTGGCCTTCTACGAGCCTACTGTCGTGCACAGGGCATCCTCCAGACCTTAACGCTTCCGGACTCTCCACAGAAATATGGGATTGCTGAGCGCCGCATTGGCATGGTCATGGACGTCGCCCGTACGTCCATGATGCATGCGGCTGCCCCCCATTTTCTGTGGCCGTTTGCGGTACGGTACGCGGCGCATCAGATCAACCTTCACCCCGGGGTTTCCCGGCCGGGGAAGGTCAGTACCTCCCCGGCCCTCCTGTGGACTGGGAAGGTCGGCGATGCGTCTGCGTTCCGTGTCTGGGGATCTCGGGCGTTTGTCCGCGACTTGTCTGCGGACAAGCTGTCCCCTCGTGCTGCTCCCTGTGTCTTCCTTGGCTTCCCCCCTGACGCCCCAGGGTGGCAGTTCTACCACCCCTCCTCTCATCGTGTTCTGTCCTCCCAGGACGTCACGTTCCACGAGTCAGTCCCCTTCTACCGCCTCTTCCCCTACCGCACTCCTTCCCTCCCCCCGCCACCGGACTTCCTTGTGCCAGGTCCCCCCCCGGTAGACCCCCTCCCCCCTCAGGTTCCTGCCCCTTCAGGTGTGTCCCAGGTAGACGCAGTCGAGCGGGTGGAGGTTGATGGTGACTCTGGTCCTGCTGCGGGTGCTGAGCCTGGGGGTGCTGACTCAGGGGGTGCTGTGCGCGTGGGTGCTGAGCCTGGGGGTGCCGAGCCTGGGGGTGACGAGCCTGGGGGTGCTGTGCGCGTGGGTGCTGAGCCAGGGGGTGACGAGCCTGAGGTTGCTCAGTCTGGGGGTACTGTCCCAGGTAGACGCCGTCGAGCCGGTCGAGGTTGATGGTGACTCTGGTCCTGCTGCGGGTGCTGAGCCTGGGGGTGCTGACTCTTGGGGTGCTGTGCGTGTGGGTGCTGAGCCTGGGGGTGACGAGCCTGGGGGTGCTGAGCCTGGGGGTGCTGTGCGCGTGGGTGATGAGCCTGGGGGTGCCGAGCCTGAGGTTGCTGAGTCTGGGGGTGCTGCGCCAGAGGGTGTTGCGCCTGGAGGTGCTGCGTCTGGAGCTGCTGAGCCGGGAGGTGCGGAGCCTACGGCCACTGGACCTCCCCTTGTGGCGTCTGGCGGTGCTGGGCCTGGTGGTTCTCCGGGTGCTACGTCTTGGCGGGAGCCCCTCTCTCCACAGGAGCTGCGCGAGTGGTTTGCTCGCCGCTGGAGGCGTACTGCTGGAGCTGGAGCTTCTTCGTCCGCTGAAGGTGCTGGTGCCGCCGGTCCTGGAGCTGCTGGGCCTTCGGGTCCTACTGGAGCTGGAGCTGCTGAGGGTGTTGGTGCTGAGACTGCTGCTGTCTGTCCTGGCGGTGGTCCTGCTGCTGGTGCGGCTGGAGGTCCTGCCGCTGGAGGTGCTGTTGGCGCTAGTGCTGCCGCTGAGGGTTCTGTTTCTGTCCCTGCTGTGCTTGGAGTCCCCGCGCGGCCTCGGCTGTACTTCGTTCCGCTCCTGCAGCAGGTTCTTGGTCTTCCTCCTTTTGTAGAGTGTCCGCCGTCTGTCCAGTCGCCGTCACTGTTAGAGCCGGCCTCCCCACTGCCTGCTCCCTCTCCTTACACTGGTCCTACTGGAGGTCTCGCTGAGCGTCGTGAGCCTGCGTCTCGTCCCTCGTCGCCTGTTCGTGCTACTCGCGCTAGTGGTCGCGGTTCGCGTCAGCGTCCTCCTCCTGTCCCTGGCACGCACCGGATGTCTCTGCGTCCGTCCACTGCTCCTCTGCGTGCCCCTTTGCCTTCTCCTCCTGAGTCCTCTCTTACTGCGCTTTCCGACCCGGAGACGGACTCTCTTCGTGCTGCCAGTCCTACTGTCACGCGTCTTCTTGCTACTGTTGTCACTGACCCCTCTTTTGAGTCCACTGCTGCGTCTGCTCTTGTCGCTGAGCTCGTCGACTTTGCTGCTCGCTGTCGTCTAGACTACGCTGCTAGTCTTGTTGCTGAGTCTACGTCTGTCTGTCCTCCGTCCGTCGGGGGTGAGTGTGCTCTTGGCACGGACGTCCTTGAGGACAGGCAGGAGGAGTTCCAGTGTCTGGCTGCTGCTTCACCTCATCTCGCGTCTGCACTACTTGCCCCTGAGGGAGACCCGGATGAACTAGACATCCCGACTCCGCGTTCTTACGCGGAGGCCGTAGAGGGTCCCTACTCCTCTCAGTGGCAGGCAGCTATGGATGCAGAGATGGCTTCCTGGAAGTCCACAGGCACCTACGTTGACGAGGTTCCCCCTCCTGGGGCGAACATCGTCAGTGGCATGTGGATCTTCAGGGTGAAGCGGCCGCCAGGCTCTCCACCTGTCTTCAAGGCGCAGTACGTCGCTCGTGGCTTCAGTCAGCGGCAGGGAGTTGACTACTTTCAGACCTTCTCTCCCACCCCGAAGATGACTACTGTTCGGGTGCTGCTGCACATAGCCGCTCAGCGCGACTACGAGCTTCACTCTCTTGACTTCAGCACTGCTTTCTTGCAGGGCAGCCTGCACAAGGAGATCTGGCTGTGCCGTCCGCCTGGCTTCACTGGGACTTTCCCTCCTGGCACCCAGTGGAGCCTCCGACGGCCAGTCTACGGTCTCCGCCAGGCACCGCGTGAGTGGCACGACACACTGAGGACTACGCTTGCGGCTCTTGGGTTTGCTCCCTCTACTGCTGACCCATCGTTGTTTCTGTGCACCGACACTTCTCTGCCGCCGTTCTACATCCTCGTGTACGTCGACGACTTGGTCTTTGCCACTGCTGACACTACTGGACTTGCCTACGTGAAGTCCGAGCTGCTGAAGAGACACACGTGCACATACCTGGGTGAACTGCGCAGCTACCTTGGCTTGCAGATCACTCGGGACAGAGCACGTCGCACCATTACATTGACTCAGTCACACATGGTGCAGCAGGTCCTTCAGCACTTCGGCTTCACGTACTCCTCGCCTCAGGCCACTCCTCTGGCTACTCGCCACTCCCTCTCAGCTCTGCCTTCGGATGAGTCCGTAGAGTCGAGTGGCCCGTACCCAGAGCTTGTTGGCTGCCTCATGTACCTGATGACCTGCACACGACCTGACCTTGCATACCCTCTTAGCATTCTTGCACGCTATGTTGCTCCTGGGAGACATAGACCAGAGCACATGGCTGCAGCAAAGAGGGTGTTGCGCTACTTGTGCAGTACGTCGGGCATGGGGCTAGTGCTTGGAGGGCGGAGTCCAGTGGTCCTCACTGGTCACGCGGACGCTTCTTGGGCTGACGACCAGGCTACGCAGCGGTCGTCGCAGGGGTACACCTTCAGTCTTGGTTCTGGCTCTGTTTCTTGGCGGGCTACTCGCTCGTCTTCTGTTCTCGGCTCCAGTTGTGAGGCTGAGATCTACGCCGGGGCCATGGCTGCACAGGAGCTTCGCTGGCTCACCTACCTGCTGACTGACCTTGGAGAGGTGCCTCGTTCTCCTCCAGTGCTGTACGTAGACAACAAGGCCATGCTGGCCTTGTGTCGAGAGCAGCGCCTGGAGCACAGAATGAAGCACATTGCTCTCCCCTAATTTCTTGCTCGTGAGCTGCAGCAGCGTGGTCAGTTGCGACTTGCGTACGTGGCCTCTGAGGCCAACACTGCTGATGTTTTCACCAAGGCACTTCCGCCTTGTGATCATCAGCGCTTCTGCACTCAGCTGGGACTTGTACCTGTCCTACCTCACTTGCTCACCTCTTGACCTTGCTTGCACTGTTGTATATATATATACCTGCTTTTGCTTGTTTAGCCTTATATATATATGTCTCATCTTGCATGTGAACTGGCCTTGTGGCCTTGACCTTGTGCTCGGACTGTGTGGTGACTTTGTGATCCACCCTGAGCTTTGCTTTGCTTTGCTTGACTGGTCTTGTGACCCCTTGTTCTCCCCCACTTTGCCTATGGGGGTGTGTCACAACTTATAGCTTATGCTTTTGTGTAGGCTATAGTGGGGTATCCCATAGGGGGTACAACCCAGTTAGGGTTGGTACTTGTACTCGCACATTTCATAGTTAATTCATTCCTGTTCTTTAGTTTCACACCAGCTACTAGTCTCGTGGTAGTCCCTTCCTCTGTCTGTAGGCCAGAGACAGGTGGTGGGGTAGGAGTAGTACCGGGAGAGCCGTTGGAGGAGCTCTTCTCCTTTCTGGTTGACATGTCTTCTTTGATGTAAGGAGTGTTGAATAATAAGTTTTAACTCTAACTTGCTCTCATACCATGTTGGGCTGAGAAGCCCTAGGATCTTTGTAGAGTTCAAGTCTGACTGGGATTGTAATAGCGGAAGCGTTGAATAAAGGTCTTGAACCACCTTGCGCTAGTATGTGAGGGCAAAGTAATTTGTTTAAAACAGGCAGATACAAAGCTTTATATAAGAGTACAAGGAATACGAATAGATATAATTAACTACCTTGCTGTTGCAATTCGATACAGTGCGACTCGGGCAACTGCTCAATGTCGAGTCAGTTGTGTGTCTTTGCTGTCGCGCTGTATTGGTCAAGTCAAAGGTCGCTGACCTTTGACCTTCGCGTAACCTCCAGGCGGTTACCCTAACCTCCGAGGGTTGACTCGCGATGCTTCGATTTGGACTGCTTCGCTTTTGTGTCCTGAGTTTCGACACGACAGAGGCGCTTAAGACTTATTGAATGTGATCACGAGGTACGTAGGCCCTCGCACTGGAAGCGTAATAGAATCGATGTTCTTTTGTTCAGACGAACGCCTTGAGGGCTTCCATCAAGGTCGACTCGGTCATTACACCCTCGATCGTCTGAACCGCACTCCCACCCTTGTAAATCTTCACAACAGGAACATCTCGAACCCTCTCGATTTCGGCCGTCTGGGGGTTCTGGTGGATGTCCATCTTGAAGATATCAGCACTTCCTGCAAATAAACCCGCGAGCTCGTCAATGGAGGGAGCGATTGCTAGGGAAGGCCCGGACGATGACGCGTAGAAGAAGACGAGGGCAGGAAACGTATCGTCCCAAAAAACAAGTCTCCAGAAAGTGGAATCCGTCACAGTCTCCGCTATTGAAATGAGCTACTAGCGCGTGCTAGGTGTGGTGGGAGACTAAGACTCGGAGTAACCCACTGTGAACGTGACGGAAGTTTGGAGGCTGACGTTTACCAAAGGACTAATTTTATCATTGTGGCGCTTCGCCTATACCTCATTGCAAGTGAGTGCGAGGCCTTGACCGTGCAACCTGACGCAGTGAGGAATAAGGTGAGGGCCGTTTGAGGAGGGAAGGAAGGGAAATTATACGGGCGCTACGGCAGTGGAAGATGGGAAGAAACACGGAAGTAAGGAGGTGAAATGAGAAGTGTCGAGAAAGGATTTTACGGGGGGGAAGTGTTAGGTTGGACCATGGCGTGGTCCACAAGGCACGGTGTTTCGGACTTGGGTGGGCTCGAGAAAGGAAGAATGGTGGAATGGAAAAAATGGTGGAGAATCCAAATCGCTTTGAACCGTTTGATATCGTTTTGCGCCATGGGTCATGAACTATAAACGAACCGTAAACGTACGCAACCAGTCTGCATTCATCCACTTAATTTGAGGATTCGATGACACTGGTCAGTGAGGTGCAAAGGTCTAACTTCAAGAAGTCGCCTCCCGTGGTGGACTCCCTATCGCAAATTCTCACTATCGCACAGGGCGGAGCGAAGGGGTGTCGCGCGTTTGTAGTAAGGGTTTCCAATTTCGCAGTTGAAAACGATCATTCCAATCGACCGCTTAGTGATTTCTTCAAAAATGAAAAAAGATGTCAAGTGTATTGTGATCACATGCCCCAGCGCCCATCCATATTCGGATTGGACATGAATCGTTGACGCACCGCCCCTCGCCCGACGCGCTATGCTCTTCATTCCCTTCGCGTTTAAAAGACGCAACCACCATGACCACTAATACTATCTCGGTCCCGTTCTCCACAGCTCCCTCCTAATCTCCTAATCTCCTCATTCCTCTCCTTCCCTCCTCTCGCACCGCTGAATCGTCACTAGCCGCGCGAGCAGCGCTCGCCGTTAGCCGCGCGAGCAGCGATGGACTATTCGCTGCCCGCCCGCAAGCTGCTCCTCGCTGACGTCAGCGCGTACCGGATTATCCGGCGAGCTAACGGGCAACCGCTGCTGGAGGTGCGGCATGCGGGGCGCGGGGGAAGGATGAGGGCGCGGGGGGGAAGGATGAGGGGCGAGGGGGAAGGAAGAGGGGCGGGGGGGAAGGATGAGGGGCGAGGGGGAAGGATGAGGGACGGGGGGAAAGGATGAGGGGCGGGGGGAAGGATGAGGGCACGGGGGGAAAGGATGAGGGGCGGGGGGGGAAGGATGAGAGGCGGGGGGGAAGGATGAGGGGCGGGGGGAAGGATGAGGGGCGGGGGGGGAAGGATGAGGGGCGGGCGAATGATGAGGGGCGGGGGGGAAGGATGAGGGGCGAGCGGAAGGATGAGGGGCGGGGGGGAAGGATGAGGGACGGGGGGAAGGATGAGGGCGCGGAGGGGAAGGATGAGGGGCGAGGGGGAAGGATGAGGGGCGGGGGGAAGGATGAGGGGCGGGGGAATGATGAGGGGCGGGGGGGAAGGATGAGGGGTGGGGGGAAGGATGAGGAACGGGGGGAGGAAAGATGAGGGGCGGGGGAAGGATGAGGGGCGGGGGAAGGATGAGGGGCGGGGGAAGGATGAGGGGCGGGGGGAAGGATGAGGAGCGGGGGGAAGGATGAGGGGCAGGGGGGAAGGATGAGGGCGCGGGGGGGAAGGATGAGGGGGGAGGGGAAGGATGAGAGGCGGGGGGGAATGATGAGGGGCGGGGGGAAGGATGAGGGGCGGGGGGGAAGGATGAGATGCGTGAGAGAAGGGTGAGGGTTGCAATTGGCAGTGCCACCCACAGCATGTCACCCACCTCATCTCTCCCTCTGTCCTCCTCGCCCTCTGTCCTCCTCGCCCTCTGTCCTCCTCGCCCTCTGTCCTCGCCCTCTGTCCTCCTCTCCCTCTGTCCTCCTCTCCCTCTGTCCTCCTCGCCCTCTGTCCTCCTCTCCCTCTGTCCTCCTCTCCCTCTGTCCTCCTCGCCCTCTGTCCTCCTCGCCCTCTGTCCTCCCCGCCCTCTGTCCTCCTCGCCCTCTGTCCTCCTCGCCCTCTGTCCTCCTCGCCCTCTGTCCTCCTCGCCCTCTGTCCTCGCCCTCTGTCCTCCTCTCCCTCTGTCCTCCTCTCCCTCTGTCCTCCTCGCCCTCTGTCCTCCTCTCCCTCTGTCCTCCTCTCCCTCTGTCCTCCTCGCCCTCTGTCCTCCTCGCCCTCTGTCCTCGCCCTCTGTCCTCCTCGCCCTCTGTCCTCCCCGCCCTCTGTCCTCCTCTCCCTCTGTCCTCCTCTCCCTCTGTCCTCCTCGCCCTCTGTCCTCCTCGCCCTCTGTCCTCGCCCTCTGTCCTCCTCGCCCTCTGTCCTCCCCGCCCTCTGTCCTCCTCTCCCTCTGCCCTCCTCTGCCTCTGTCCTCCTCGCCCTCTGCCTATCCACAACACCATGTCCGCATATTCATTGCCACGTCTGGCGACTGGAACGATCACCACAGGTTCAATTTTTAAGGTTTCAAAAAGGTTGTAACCTAGGAGCTATTGGTTGAGGGGGTGTGAGTTCACTTCCTTGGTCTCTCCACCTCTGCCTGCTGCTCAGCAGCTGTCCGCTCCTTGTCTCCTCCCCATCACTGCCCCCGTCTCTGCCTCGTGCGTGGCCTGGCATGGCATGGCATGGCATGGCGTGGCATGGCGTGGCATGGCATGGCATGGCATGGCATGGTATGGCATGGCATGGCGTGGCATGGCATGGCGTGGCATGGCGTGGCACGGCACCACAGGTGAACGGCATGGCGTTGCAGCGAGTGTGGGTGCAGGGCGTTCTCAGAAGCCCAGATGCTGCCTCCTCTGCTGCTGCCCCGGGTGGGGAGGTGCCTACTGGCGCAGGCAGTTCTGCTGCTGCGGAGGGGAGGTTGTATCTGGACGACGGCAGTGCAGCGGTTGAGATCGTTCCTGCTAAAGGGGGGTCTCCTCCGCTTGTCGGTGCGTGATGTGATTCTAACGGGCGGGACTTTAGGGTACAAGGGGTGACTGGTGCATGCATGTTGGGAAAGGGATGGTGTGATGGGCGAGTTTCATGCAAGTGTGATTGGTTAGGGTTGCAGTTTTGGGGTTGTGTCTTTGGTCCCCCATTCTCTAGCTTGCAGAGTGTGCGCTGCAGTTGGGGAGGCTTGAGTTTACGAGGCAGCATGCATGTGAGTAGCTGGTGTGTGTGCTGTCGAGTTGACAGGTTAGCTGTGTTCCTGGGTGATGTTGGGGGGGCGACTGTGTTGCGTGGATGGTAGGTTGTAGCGTTGAGGTGATGGCTGCTTCAAGGGTTCATGAGGGAGTGAGCTGGACTTTTTGCATTGCTGATTGTTCCCCCTCTTCAGGGCTCTGAACCACTTAGTGGATCCGTGCCTGTTCGTCCTTTGTGGCCTTGTCTGTTTGTGCGCTCATGTTCCTTCATTGTCCACGTGCACATGTCTCTCTCCATGTGTCTGTCTCTATGCGTATCTTCGCGTGCACACACATGTGCAGGGTCGTATGTTCAAGTCATAGGTGCTCTCTGCACCCGCCCTGCCAGCCCACCGTTCATCAAGGTGACCCTATTGCATGCCCTTTCACTGCGCGCCATCAATCCAGTGACCCCACTCCCTATTTGTAGCCTGCCTGCCGTTAAGTGCGGACCATGCCACTCGCAGCACGTCTGCAATCCCCATCTGCCACAACATGCCTTCCTCATCTCCCCACCCCTTCCCCCCCCCCCCCCCGTCCTCTCTCTTTCCACCTCCCCTCTCTTCCCCTCTCCTCCGCGTGCAGGTGCACAAGCTGGTGGATCTGTCTGCAGACCCCAACAGAGAGTCGCTGTGGCACTTGGAGGTGATAGAAGCGCACGTCAGGTCGAGACCCAAGCCACACACGTGACCCAAAGCCCCCAACAGAGATTACCGGTGGTGGTTAGAGCTGCTTAAAGCACTGTGGCTCGTGCTGAAAAGGCTACCGGCTGACTGACGCAGTGCAGTGTATAATCGTCTACGGTATCTCATGCCAGTCAGTGTGCTGCCAACTGTGCCAGGCTCAACATATGGTACCGCGGTGGCAGTTCTTGTACATATCGCGCTCGTCTTGACTCAGCAGCTTCAGTCACATAAAAAAAGGGAGGAATTTGTTTTTTCTTAAGGCGTGTTTCTACTCCAGGGTAATTTGTAATGCTGTATGTCGAGGGGCTATTCCCCAGAACAGAAAACTAAATCTGTCACAACGGTGCACACTACTATCTGCTGCAAGCATGCAACCACTAGGAGCACAGAGCGTTCAGCAGCTCACGTCGAGACTGTAACGCACCGCACATGTTACACTCCATGTCATCCGCCACCTCATACTGCCCTGCACCCTCACCACCCCCTCCCCCTCCTCCCCCTCCTCCCATCCACCGCCCTGGCTTGGCAGCCATGGTGCCGCCACACCCCTCCACGGCACACAGATGCTTCATGAAGAACAGCGCATGTGCCAGCTCAGCATCTGACACGTCAGCAGCCTGCCCATCCCCGTCCTCGTCACTGTCATCCTTGTCAGCATCACCGTCCGCCTCGTCAGCATGCTCCTCCTCTGCTGCTTTCCCTTTGCCTTTCCTGTCCGCTACTCCCTTCCCTGCCACACTCCCAGCTATTTCCTTGCCCTTGCTTCTCTCCCCTCCCCCACCTTCCTCTTCTCCCCCATCTGCCTCATCTGATTCCTCTTCCTCTTCCTCTCCATCGCTCCCTGCGACATCCTCCTCCCCTTCATCACACCCCTCCTGCCCCTCCTCCCCCCCCTCCTCCCCTTCCTCCTCCTCACTCTCATCACCACCCATCCGTCTCTCCAGCTCGCACCGTTCACAACCACAATCAAACCCGTACTCTTCTGTCACCCGCGCACTGCGCTCCCCCAGGCGCCAGCCGAGGGGGAAGTACGACACCACCACCTCCTCGCCGCACTCAAGGTCCCGCATCGCCCGCACCTGCATGTGCGTGTTGCCGCTGAACCCCCCGCTGGCACTGGCGGCACTGCTGGTGCTGCTGCTGGTGCTGCCAGCAGTGGTGGTGGTGGGTGCAGTGGCCGGCGGCAAGTCAAAGTAGTCAAACCTGCGGAACGAAGTCGGCAGAGAACAAGCATGGATACTGGGAGGTTAATTGGGGGATGCAAGAGGGAGAGGGAGCGAAAGAGGGAGGGGAGGGGAAAGAGGGAGAAGGGATGGAAGAGGGAGAAGGGGCAAAAGAGGGAGAGTGGGTGAAAGAGGGAGAGGGGGCGAAAGAGGGCGAGGGGGGAAAAGGGAGAGAGGGGAAAGAGGGAGAGGGGGTGAAAGAGGGAGTGGGGGCTAAAGAGGGAGAGGGGGCGAAAGAGGGAGAGGGGGCTAAAGAGGGAGAGGGGGCGAAAGAGGGAGAGGGGGCTAAAGAGGGAGAGGGGGCTAAAGAGGGAGAGGGGGCTAAAGAGGGAGAGGGGGCGAAAGAGGGAGAGGGGGCGAAAGAGGGAGAGGGGGCTAAAGAGGGAGAGGGGGCTAAAGAGGGAGAGGGGGCTAAAGAGGGAGAGGGGGCTAAAGAGGGAGAGGGGGGTCAAGGTAGTCAGTCAGAGGAACTTTCATGCATGAAAGCAACGGTGGCGCATGGAAAGAGCATACCCATGTGAGACCACATGTGAGACCACATGTGAGACCACATGTGAGACCACATGTGAGACCACAGGTGGGAGTCGCACCTGCAGGCATTGGGATAGCACGAGTGGTTGGCCAGCGAAGCAGCGCCGTACATGGCATACCCCCGCACAGCCCTCTCACCCCGCGGGCTGAACGGCGCCATCACTCCAAAGCTGTTGCGTGTGTCTCGAGCCAGCAGCGCACGCGTCACCTCCCATGAAGGAGCGCTTGTGCTGAACCCCGCATGCGCACCCTCGCTTGTGCCATCCCGGGTGGCGGTTTCACTAGAGCCTGCAGCGGCAAGCACTGTGGGCCCAGCAGGCCAGGTCCAGTCGTGTGTCACTCGCAGCACTGCTTCGTGCACCCGCCTTGCCCGCGCCCTCTCCTCCTCCTTGCTCGCGTCCCCTGCCGCCCCAACCGCTTCTGCACTGCTGCTGCCGGCACTAGCGCCATCAGCCCCAGCAGCAGGAGCTGCATTGGTTGCATCCTTGCATCTCTCTCCATCCCCATCCCCGCCTCTCCCGCCCTCCCCCTCGTCCCCGCCATCCAGCGCCATCAGCAGCGCAAAGCAATCGTTCCACGTCCTCCTCCCGCTGGCTCCCCCTGTCCCTCCCTCAGCCCCCTCCCCTCCCCTCCCAACCTCCCCCTTAATGCCCCTTCCGCCTGCTCTCTGCGCCAATTCCTCCCCCCATACTGCCTCCGCCAAAGGGGGAAGCACGCAGGGATGCACCAGCAGGTCGTACGCAGCCAATAGAAAACGGACAGCTGTCCTGTCCTCGCTGTTCAGCAGGGCTGATTCACTGTCCGCGTCGCCCCCAGCTGACGTGTCATCTGGCCTCTCTTCGTTGATTGGCGGTGGCACGGATGCCCCACCATCGGCGGAAGCTGAAGTGGCGGAGCGAGGGGGGAGGCGGGAGAGCGCGCGGCAGAGGAAGGGGGTGTGCGTGGCCGCTTGTGATTGGTCGAGGCAAGCGGGGGAGCAGAAGGAACAGATGCGGCAGTGGGGGCAGCGAAGGGGGGTGGCGGAGGCGAGGGGGGAGGGCGGGGCGGCGGCATCCGCGGGGCTGGTAGCGGAGGGGAGGCACCTGCGGAAAGTCAAGTGGGGGGGAGAGAAGAAGGGGAGTGTGGAGTAAGCGGTGAACGCAAGCGATAGCGGAGTGGACATCCACTGGGCACCGGATTTTGACGTCAAGACTGCGACAACCGTTGATCATTCGCAAACGCTTCTGATAAGCTGCCGCGCTTCTGTGAGCTAGGGGCTTGGATGCTGCATGTCAATCGCGCGCTGAAGAATGCCAATGCGCGACGAGGGGCGAGGCGCAGTAAGGGTCTGGACCGGGGTCACTCACGACAAGACCCTACACTACAGGGTTGCTCACGAAACAAGCCACCACAGGTCGCATTGCTCACTACTGGTCACCGCAGGCAGTGCTCACCGCAGGCAGGGCTCACCGCAGGCAGTGCGAGCAGTAGTCGTCGCACACATCGTCGTCGACGTATAGCAGCAGAGGCGCCTCGTCCAGCAGCACCTCGCCCTCTCGCACGGCCCGTCGCACGGCCAATCCGCGACCGCGCGGGCCGCGAACGACTTGCAGCATGCTGAATGCCAACAATCTGCGGGGATCACAGAGAAACGGGCGTTTGTCGCCAGACGTCGCAACCGGAGAGCAGGTCAACGACTTGTCGAGACGCGCGATCGAAAATGGACAATCCCCTGACCCTACCACTGGAGGGGAAGCACGTTCGTTTGAGTCCTAACTCAACTACTAGCTGTGGCATGTTCCCGTCGCAATGAGACTGTTGCTGTGACGATGTGATTGGGATTCGGGTGAAGTTTCGGGTTTCTGGTTCAACAATCCCAAATCCCAATACCGTACCCGTTTTGGGACTTGATTGCACAATCAGAGTCAACAAGAATGTTGTTCCAGCTCTATGAAACAGTAAGAGTACCACTACGAATATTTAAAACCAGCAATAGGTTGTTTGTTATCACAATTTGCTTCGTCCACCTTTCAGAATGATTACAGGAATATCCCAGGTTTTCACACCCCAAAACACCCGCTCCTGGGCTTTCAAGCATCTCAACCCCCTGAATTCATGCGTTTATGTCCCTTACCAAACCAGTAGCACAAGTATTTGCACACAACAAAAAACAGCCCCATTCAGTCCCTACCTACCAGTGCATGCTGGGCCATCCCATGCCTAAAAAAACTTGTATTGTGATGCTGCTCCCTACACACCACGACCGGAATCGCCAACCCCAACACCATCGACACTTTTCTTGTCATCAACAGGCAGCACTAGTAGCAGGTCGCACCCAGATTCAGAGAACTAGTTGTGGATCAGGAGGTGAAGGACAAGCCTTGGAGCGAGAGTGCAAGTGAAGGAGTTGGAGCGTAGAGGATGGAGTTCAGATAGATGGAGGCGGACAAGTGATGTAACAGAAACAATGGAGTTGAGAAAAAGAGCTACAATAACATGGGTTTTGCCCCTCAGCACCATGTGGCTTGCACTCCGCCCCTCACTCCCTCCATTGCAGCTGCACGAGAGGGAGAGGGAAGGGGACACAAGGGAAAGGGACACTGGCCCATGGCATGGACTCCAGAAATATCTCACAAGCGGAAGGAAAGGAGAGCAGCCAGTGACCGGAATTTGAGGACGTTATAAGGTACATATACGATCAACCCAGGCTTGGTATGCATCAAAAGGAGATAGAGCATAGCACTTGCCCAGGGTAGCGCGTGGATGCATAGTACAGACCTACAAGGGGAGGTCTCATGCAGGGCCTCATATTCGTTTTGGCCAAGGCTGAATCGTCAGGCTAAGGAGTGAGCTGAAGGCTGATCAATCTGGGCATCCAAAAAAAAAAAAAAAAAAAAAAAACTGAATTTTCAGTGTTTAGTTTAGAAAAATGGCTGATCAATCAGCCTTGTTAAAAAATAAAAAGGCTAAACATGACTTCAAGCTTTCCTTCAGTGCAACACATGCATTCAAAGTTTGGCATTGATAAAAGGACTGTTACACATAACTGATATCATTATCATCATCATCATCATCATCATCATCATCATCATCATCATCATCATCATCATCATCATCATCATCATCATCATCATCATCATCATCATCATCATCATCATCATCATCATCATCATCATCATCATCACCACCATCATCATCATCATCATCATCATCATCATCATCATCATCATCATCATCATCATCATCATCATCATCATCATCATCATCATCATCATCATCATCATCATCATCATCATCATCATCACTAGATGAACAGTCCAGAGCAGCATCTACATGCTCGTTCTCATCTACTTCCATCTGTTCTTTTCCCTTCTTATTGGTGTCACCTGGGGTGGAAATAGGGGCATTAGAGAACGGCTTTTGCTTCGTATACCCTTTCCAGATCTTGACCACCTCATCATATTATGGCTCATACTGCATCAGTGACAAGCACATCAGATCTCCCGGCCTTGCATCCTTGAGCCCACTTTGAAGCCATGGCTTGATAACATTCTTCCTCGAATAGCCCCTTTCGCACTCCACACTGCTCAGGGGAACCATTGCCACCGCTACCCACAGCTGCAGCTACACGAGGTTGGGGTAGCTCTCTTGCTAGTCAAGTGACTTCAAGATCGCTGAGAGGCCGTCGCGGAAGGACCTCTCTCCCTTTGGTGCAGCTGCAACGACGGAGCAAAACATCGGAAGCTCCTTGCATGCCCGCATATTGTTGATTCATGGCAATGTCACAAGAGGGCTTGGGGAGAGGCAAACATAGTATGTTGCAGCATGGGTTATAACATTGAGACGACGAGCATGACATTAGAACAAACATGATAAACATGGGAAACGTGACTTGGAAGAATCTCTTCAGGCTCTTGTGCCTTGAACACGTCACCAATAACTGAAGCCACTCCATGCATCGTGCATGCCGATCTGCTTTGCCTTGTGGCCAAGCATCAGACATGAAAAGTCTAACACCAAAGAGCAAATTCAGGCCACCCAACCTCCTCTCCAGGTTCGCCACGATGCATTCTGCGAACTCGGTGCACATATCAACGCATCCTTCGTGATGCTCAGTGTGCGGTACCCATCCGCAGGGTCGTCATGAAGTGTAAATGACGCGGGCCGACCGTTAGAGTCGACCCCCTCCACTATCACGTTGCGGTTCCTTCCAGGACCATGGCGCACCAAAAAGGGCGAGAGCCAGTAGCTCAAGCCACCGGCGAAGTCGTCCTCACAGTCGATGTAGCGGCTCTCAATGTGCGATGTGGTCCGCTTGATTTGGGCATGCAGCAAGACAAGGTCCTGCTGCAAAAGGTAAGAAATGTCAAACATTATATATGTTTCTGTTGTGTAGGCTACAGTGGGTTAGCCTTTAGGGGGTACACTTCTCTAGGGTTTCCTACTTGTACTCTAGCATCTTTCTAGTCCAACACTTCTTGTTTCTGACATGGTATTAAGAGCTTAGGCTCTAGACCTAGGACTTACCTAAGGGCCCACCGTTAGAAGCGCCCTCGAGCGCCGTATCGACTTAGCGCCCTCGAGTGCCGTATCGACTTAGCGCCCTCGAGTGCCTCTCTCCTAGTGCGCCTCTCTTTCTCCTGCTGCCCGTGCACAGCTCGCTAGTGCCGCGCGCGACCTTTTTTTTTAGCGCGCGTCCCCCGCTAGAAGCCCGCGCGCGGCCGTTTCTGCGTGCGCGCCGACCGCTAGCCGCCCACGCCGCCACGAGCAGCCCACTAGCCGCCCGTCGACCGGCCCTCCTGGCCGCGCGTAACCCGCTAGCGGGCCGCAGCCCCGCCTGTAGGCCGCCGCATCGCCCTCGTACGCCGCCGCCCGCGCGCGACTGCAGTCCACGCACAGCTGCAGACCGCCCGCTACAACCACCCACGCACAAGCCTACCGTCGCGCCGTGCCGCGTAGCCTAGTCCAAGCCACGCCGTGGCACCCTGCCCGAGCCGCGCCGCCCGAGTTGCGCCACCCGAATCGCGCCGCCCTGACCGAGCCGCGCCGCCCCACCTGCAGCAACTAGTGCTACTGCTCCTGCTACTCCTGCTACTGCTACTGCTACTGCTACTACTGCTACTGCCACTATGGCTAGTCCCATTGTTCTCACCTTTGATGCCGAGGGCCGCCCGATTAAGTTCGATGTCTAGCTCGATGACCTTCACCTGTACCTCCAGATCACTGCCAAGGACGATGTTTCCCTCTATGACCACACGTCCGGCGCTGCTCCCGCACCTGCTGCTACTGCTGACAGTACTGCTCACTCATAGTGACAGACTCGTGACGCCCATGCTCGCCTAGCCGTTCGCAGCCACCTGCCGTTAGATGAGCGCGAGCACTTTGGCCAGCATAAGACCGCTAAGGAGGTGTATGATGCTGTAGTTGCCCGCTACTCCTCCCCTACCACTGCTGCGATTTGCCGTCTCTCACTGCCCTATCTCTTCCCCGATCTGTCTGCCTTTGCCATTGTAGCTGACCTCATCACTCACCTCCGTACTAGTGATCTCCGCTACCGTGCCGCACTCCCCCCCGATTTCCTAGCCAAGAACCCCCCCCCCCCCCCGATGTACCCTCTACCACCTGGTCACTCGCCTCCCTGAGTCTCTTCGCGCTGTCAGGGACCACTTTCTCGCTCTCTCCCCCACAGACCTCACTTTCGACCTGCTCGAGAAGGAACTCCTCGCAGCTGAGAAGAGCATTGTCGCTGTAGGTGCCTCTTGTGGCGACCATCGCACTCCCTTCTTTGAAGGATGTTCCCCCTCCCCCCTTCTCCCCTCCATTGCACTTGCTGCTGCTGTCGACTACCTCGATGTTGAGGGGGTCGGAGCTGCGTTCGCTCCCAGTGGGAGGCGCAAGGGCGGCAGGGGCAAGGGGGGCCGGGGTGGAGGAGGCGGCGGTGGGGGAGGTGGTGGTGGAGGGGGTGGAGGGGGCGCCGGCGATGGCGGCAGTGGTGGGAGTGGTGCTAGTGGTGGGGGGACAGTGGCGGAGCCGGGGGTGGTGGAGGCGGCGGTGGTGGAGGTGGAGGTGGTGGCAGTGGTGGCGGCGGTGGAGCTGGTGGAGGGCGCGGTGGAGCGGTGCAGCGTGGCGGGTTCGGCAGCAGCCAGAGGCAGCAGCAGCAGCGTCCTAGCGAGCCCCCGTCGCCCCAGCAGCTCTGTGAGTGGTACTCTCAGCGTGGGGGGTCTGGGGAAGGAGGTACCTGCCCGTACGACAATTCACACAGGTGACCGCACTGGCCAGACTTGTGGGAGGTTTCACACGGCGCAGCGCTGTTTCTTTCGCCTCGACGACGCTTGGCGCGAGCAGTTCCCTGACACCTCTGAGCTGCCCCGCTGGGCTGATCTGCTTAAAAAGGGGATTGATATCATTGCTCTTGATTATGATGCTATCCTTGCTGCTATGTATGCATTGACCATTAGTGTTGAGGGTGACTGTTACCTGAGTGTACCGCCCGACCTGGGTATTGGGATCAGTGAGGCTGCAGCTCTAGGTGCTAGCGCGTCTTCTGCTCTAGGTCCTGATGAGGCTGTAACCCTAGGTGCTAGTGCGTCTGCGTCTGCTGGTACCGCACCTACTGAGGCACTGCACACCTTCACCCTGGACTCAGGTGCTTCCCGCTATTTCTTTCGCGATCGCACTGCCCTAGAGCAGCTTCCTAGACCGGTTGCTGTCTCCCTGGCTGACCCCTCAGGGGGTCCGGTCCTTACGACCTCCACCACTGCCCTCCCTTGTCATGCTGTCCCGTCTGGCATGCTGTCGGGCCTCTACCTCCCCTCGTTCTCTATGAACTTGGTGGCGGGTTCCGCGCTCCAGGACGCAGGTGTTCACCAGTTCACCCCGGCCTACGAGCGTGTGACGCACTGCACGTGTGCCCAGACGGGTCGTCACCTGGCTACCTTCACTCGGCAGCCAGGGTCGGACTTGTACACACCGACCACTGAGTCCCCTCAGGTAGCTTCATCTGCGTCTGCGTCAGGTCAGATGTCGGCCCCCTGCTTGTGTCGCTCCCAGTCACACAGGACTGTCCTCTGGCACCACCGCCTTGGTCACCCGTCAGGGCAGCGCCTTCGCGGCATGCACTCCAGGTACCTTGTCTCTGGTCTTCCCAGGGTTCTCCCTCCCGTGCCACCCTCGCCTGCTCCTCCCTGTCTTCCCTGTGTCGAGGGGCGGCAGCGCGCCGCTCCTCAGTCTTCCTCGTTCCCTCCCACAGAGGCTCCCCTGCAGACTCTCCACCCTGACGTGTGGGGCCCCGCCCGCGTCCGGGGACAGGGCCACGAGCGGTACTTTTTGCTGGTCGTCGACGACTACACGCGCTACACCACGGTCTTCCCCTTGCGTACCAAGGGTGAGGTCCCTGATGTCTTGATCCCGTGGATCCGCGCTGCTCATCTCCTCCTCCGCGAGCGGTTCCAGTCGGACTTTCCTGTCCTACGTCTGCACTGTGACAGAGGTGGCGAGTTTTCCTTTGACCTCTTGGCAGCCTACTGTGTGGAGCACGGCATCCACCAGACGTTCACTCTCCCGGCCTCTCCGTAGTGGAATGGGGTTCCTGAGCGCCGCATCGGTCTCGTCATGGAGGTTGCTCGTACCTCCATGATCCATGCGGCTGCCCCCATTTCCTGTGGCCGTTTGCAGTGCAGTACGCCGTGCATCAGCTCAACCTCTGGCCCCATGTCTCTGTTCCGGAGACCTCGCCTACCCTGCGTTGGACGGGGGAGGTTGGCGATGCGTCGGTGTTCCGGGTCTGGGGATGTCAAGCCTTTGTCCGCGATACGTCAGCGGACAAGCTCTCCTCCTGTGCCGTTCCCTGTGTCTTCCTTGGCTTTGTCCCTGACGCGCCTAGCTGGCAGTTTTACCACCCCACCTCGCGCCGTGTCTTCGCCTCTTAGGACGTCACGTTTGACGAGTCCGTACCCTTTCACCATCTCTTCCCCTACCGCACTGCCCCGCTCCCCCCCCCCCCCCCCGCCGCTCTTCCTCACCCCAGGTGTCCCGTCGGTAGACCCCCTCCCTCCCCAGGGTGCTGCTCCCTCAGGTGTTTCCTAGGTAGACCCGGTCGAGCCTGTCGAGGTAGCTGTTGACTCTGGTCCTGTGCGAGGTGCTGAGCACACTGAGCCTGGTGGTGCTGGGTCTGGGGGCACTGAGACTGGGGGTGGTGAGCCTGGGGGTGCGGAGACTGGGGGTGCTGAGACTGGGGGTGCGGAGCCTGGAGGTGCTGCGACTAGGGGTACTGAGCTCAGAGGAGCTGATGCTGGGGGTTCTGAGACTGACCGTACTGTGCCTGTTGGCGCTCCCTCTTCACAACAGCTTCGTGAGTGGTACTCCCAACGCTACAGCCTCCGTCGTGGGGCTAGTGGAGCTAGGGGGTCTGATGGGGTCGGGGCTGGTGGCCCTGCGGGTGCAGTGTCGTAGCACGAGCCTCCCTCCCCTCAACGGCTACGTGAGTGGTACGCTTGGCGCTGCAGCCTCAGGAGTGGAGCTCCTGGTGTTGAGGTACCGCCAGCAGGAGGCCCTGCTGCTACTGGAGGTCCTGGTGCTGCAGGAGGTGCTGCTGGTGTTGGTGCTGCTGGAGGTGCTGCTGGTGCTACTGGAGGTCCTGGAGCTACTGGAGGTGCTGCTGGTGCTGCTGGAGGTACTAGAGCGGCTGGAGGTGCTGCTGGTGTTGCTGGAGGTTCGGGAGCTGCTGGAGGTGCTGCTGGTGCTGCTGGAGGTTCTTAAGCTGCCGGAGGTGCTGCTGGTGCTGGTTAAGCTAGAGGTTTTGGTGCTGTCTCTGCTGCTTCTAGGGACACTTCACGACCGCGACCGTACTTCGTTCCGCTCCTTCAGCAGGTTCTTGGTCAGCCGCCTCCTCCTAGTCCTCCTCCCTCCTTAGAGTGTCCTCCGCCTGGCCAGTCACAGTCCCAGCTACCACCTGCCTCGCCACATCCTGGTCCTTCTCCCTACACTGGTCCGACAGGCGGTCTTACAAAGCGACGTGAGCCTGGGTCTCGTCCTGTGTCGCCTGTGTCTCGTCCTGTGTCACCTGTTCGTGCTGCTCGCACTGGTCGCCGTGGTCCGCGTGAGCGTCCTCCACATGTCCCTTGCACACACTATATGACTCTGCATCCTTCCACTGCTCCATAGCGTGTCCCTCTGCCGTCTCCTCCCGCGTCCTCTCTTCCTGTTCTTGCTGACCCGGAGTTTGACTCTCTTCGTGCTGCCAGTCCTACTGTCACGCGTCTCCTGGCCACTGCTGTCACTGACCCTTCCTTTGAGTCTGCTGCTGCGTCTGCCCTAGTTTCTGAGCTTGTCGACTTTGATGCTCACTGTCGTCTAGACTACGCTGCGAGTCTTGTTGCTTAATCTGAGTCTGTTTGTTCTCCGTCCGTCGGGGGTGAGTGTGCTCTAGGCACGGACGTCCTTGAGGACAGACACGAGGAGCTTGAGTGTCTTGCAGCTCCTGCGCCTCATCTCATGTCCATGCTGATTGCCCTTGAGGGAGACCCGGATGCTCCAGACATCCCAACCCCGCGCTCTTACGCTGAGGGGATCGCGGGTGAGTACTCCTCTCAGTGGCAGTCAGCCATGGACGCAGAGATGGCATCCTGGAAGTCCACTGGCACTTACGTCGACGAGGTTCCCCCTCCTGGGGCGAACATCGTCAGTGGCATGTGGATTTTCAGGGTGAAGCGGCCGCCGGGTTCTCCGCCTGTCTTCAAGGCTCGTTACGTTGCTCGAGGCTTCAGTCAGCGAGAGGTAGTAGACTTCTTTCAGACCTTCTCTCCCACCTCGAAAATGACCACTCTTCGGGTGCTACTGCACGCTGCTGCTCAGCGCGACTACGAGCTTCACTCTCTTGACTTCAGCACAACTTTCTTGTAGGGCAGCCTGCACGAGGAGATCTGGCTGCACCGCCCTCCTGGCTTCACTGTGTCGTTTCCTCTTGGTACCCAGTGGAGCCTCCGGTGGCCAGTCTACGGTCTCCGCAAGGCGCAACGTGAGTGTCACGACACACTGAGGACTACTCTTGCGGCACTTGGGTTCGCGCCTTCTACTACTGACCCGTTGCTGTTTCAACGCACCGACACTTCGGTGCCGCCGTTCTTCATCCTCGTGTACGTCGACGACTTGGTCTTTGCCATTGCTGACACTGAGGCTCTCGCCCACGTGAAGTCGGAGGTGCAAAAGAGACACACGTGCACAGACCTGTGTGAACTGCGCGGCTACCTTGGCTTGCAGATCACCCGGGACAGAGCACGCCGCACCATCACACTGACTCAGTCACACATGGTGCAGCAGGTCCTTCAGCTCTTCGCCTTCACCTGGTCCTCAGCACAGGCCACTCCTCTGGCTATAGGTCACTCGCTCTCAGCTCTGCCTTCGGATGAGGTAGTAGAGCCGAGTGGTCCTTACCCAGAGCTAGTTGGTTGCCTCATGTACCTGATGACTTGCACTCGTCCTGACCTAGCATACCCTCTTGGCCTTCTGGCCCGCTACGTGGCTCCTGGCAGGCACCAAAAGGTGCACTGGGATGTTGCAAAGAGGGTATTGCGCTACTTGTGCAGAGCATCGGGCATGGGGCTTGTGCTTGGAGGAGGGAGCTCAGTTGTTCTCACTGGGCACTCAGACGCTTCTTGGGTTGACGACCAGGCTACTCAGCGGTCGTCACAGGGTTACACCTTCAGCCTTGGCTCTGGCTCAGTTTCGTGGCGTTCTACGCGTTCGTCTTCAATTCTCAGCTCCACTTGTGAGGCTGAGATCTACGCCACAGCTATGGCTGCACAGGAGTTACGCTGGTTCACCTACCTGCTGATTGACCTGGGAGAGCGGCCTCGTTCTCCTCTTGTGTTGTACGTCGACAACAAGGCTACCATTGCCTTGTGTGAGAACAGACTAAAGTACAGGACGAAGCACATCGCTCTACGTTACTTTGTGGCTCGAGAGTTGCAGCAGCGTGGTCAGCTTTGTCTGCGTTACGTGTCCACTCAGGCCAAGACTGCTGATATATTCACCAAGGCACTTCAGTTTGGTGATCATCAGCGTTTCTGCACTTTGCTAGGGCTTGTGCCCATTTTTCCTCACTTGTTGTAGACTTTGCCTGTACTGTGATCCATGTATATATATATACACATGCATGCTTGCTAGATATAGAGAACTGTGATGTTTGTGTTACATATATGCCTTTGCATGTGAACTGACCTTGTGGTCCTTTTCTTGTGCTCACAGTTTGTGGTGACGTTGTGATCCACCCTGAGCTTGCTTTGTCTTTCTTGACTGGTCCTGTGACCCCTTGTTCTCCTCCACTTAGCTTATGGGGGTGTGTCAAACATTATATATGTTTCTGTTGTGTAGGCGACTATGGGTTAGCCTTTAGGGGGTACACTTCTCTAGGGTTTCCTACTTGTACTCCAACATCTTTCTAGTCCAACACTTCTTGTTTCTGACAAGAAAAACAAAAATAGAGAACAATATCAGATTGGTAAAGCAAATCCGCATCGAGTATCAATTGCGCTAATATAAATCCCTCACCTGTCGCTGCTGGTAGGTCTTGTTCAAGATTTTCAAATGGTCAAGCACATTAGCCAAGTGTATAAGAAAAAGTGGAACCCTTACGAAGTGGCGAGCACATACATCCTGGTGTGGAACTCTTTGAGAAATTCAATCACTACAAGAAACACAGCAGGGATGCGATGGATAGCATTCCCCCGAGACAGCTAATGAATCTGGTGTATGCCATTGGACTTCGAGCCTCGTCCTGGAGGTCCATGGAATGAGAATGCTTCGGGTCGAACCGTCCCGGAAGCTCAGAGACCGCGCTAACGAGGTCGTCCACCGTGTTAAAGAGCGGGAGTGCTTATGCCGCTTCCTTTGCTGCAAGCGCCTCCTTGCAAACAAAAAACACAACGGAAGGTAAGTCAGTACAAAGGGGAAATCATGGTGTAACCGCGAGACAATGGAATATGCACACGCACATGTGGGCGATGCAGTGAAACGAGTCGAGGTGTGGGATCCCTTCTCGTAGGCGAACAACCAGGCCACCTCGACTCCCCATCATTACAGATGCACCGTCGTTGCTAATCCTGAAATCCCCTGCAGATCGACACCAACAGCCTGCAAGTGAGATAGCATGATGCTCAGAAGAGTCGAGGTGTCAGCTTGATCCACAGATACGAGATGCATGAACTTAGTCACAAGAACTTTGTCGCGAATGAACGTGGCGTAAAGTATCAGATTCTTCCCCTTGCAGCGCCGTCCATGCTGATGCCGATTGTGTATAGTCAGGCCGCAAGTGATTGCGTGAGCTCACAATAGCCATACCTGCCATTTAAGACAAAGAAATCATTAGCATAAGAGACGATGCTATGATAAAAAACAAGAACAAACCAGAGTAGTACTCACGTGGTATAATAGGTGCCGTAACCTTTCGTGGGAAATCCATGAACCCCCTTCCGCGCAAGTTACCGCACCAATTTCACCCATGTTTCCATGGATGTGTCGCACTGACTGACAAACAGAAGCACGTTAAGAAGTATAACCACACGAATCTTCTCGGCATCGACAGCTGCACAATGCTCGTCGATGTGTTTCTGCTTAGATGCAACAGTTAGCAGGGCCTCCTACTTTCCCATTGCCAACTTGTGCTTTCTTGTCCCGACATGCTTGGAAAATGGCTGTGTCTTGATGTCGGTCACCCCTTTGCCTGTCCTGCTACATTGTCCCCTGACTCTAGCACACAATGTACTTGAAAACGCAGCGACCACTTCGTTTGTACTTCCCTAGAGCATTGGCATAGACTACATGGATGAAATATGCAACATTGAGGTTAAGAGACGAGCGAGTGTTGGATTCATTCACGACAGCTTGCTCGGCGCTTGATGATGCCCTTGGGAAACTCAGCCTCTATTGATTGAGCTTAAATTTGCGCAGAGTTGTTGACAACCACGGTGTCGCACACGCCAGCCGGCGCAGGATGTTCAGTCTAGATAGAATCTGGGCTTGAACGATCGTCTCGTTTCTTAGCAACTATTGATACATGTCTGGGTGTATTCGGTGGTGGTGTTCGTTTATGCCGACATAGCGATTGAAGTGTTAGAGACTAAGGATGGAGTCTACGAAGATTAGGTGGCTAAAATTCTCAAAATCGTTGGCTTAGAATTCTGGACAGAAAAGTCGCGCTCACAAGAAACGCCGTTGACGAACGATGCACAATTAAAACTTCACCAAACTCAGATATGTTGTAGCTCTACTCCGTGGCTACAATTCCCAATTTGAATCATACGAAAAGATGAAGTATTTCTTGAGTTATAAACTTCGGCGCACTAGGGGGTATGCTGCCATAGAATCTTAACTCAATCACAAAGTTCTCACACAAGTTCACAATTCCCACACAAGGAAGTTAGAGTAGCACTAAACCAGGTGGGATGGGATGAGGAGGACAAGAGGGAAGGTCCCAAGAGAGTTCCCAACCAAGGAAACCCCATGCCACACAATTCCCTTCCCCATAGGCAACCCCACTTTCACTTTTGTCACTTTCCCAACCCATGCCATCCACCTTAACCCAACTTGGCCACACTTGCCAACCTGGTTTGGTTTCTCCCAACCACTTGGCAGCAACTACAGTAGAACAGACGAATTTCCCAACCCCCAAAAGTCTGTACCCCATATGGAGTCAACCGCACAACTCCCCATAGTCACCACAACCAAATATCAAAAGCATACGAACTTCAAACGTTCGTAACTTTCTTGTTCGTGCTCCGATTGAAGCGATCCTTGGTTCGTCGGAAAGCTCTTGAGCAGAGGAGTCACTTCAGATATCTGCTCAAGCCAAATAACATTCACACACACTCAGAAAAACCAAACCGCACGAAACACAAATTCTTGCACACGCTCACACCACGCATGCAACGCACGAACATATGATGGGAGGTAGACAGACGTGAATGCAAATGATAGCATCACATAACAAACTCCCCCTCTGGCTGCCTACTATCATCCCACATGCCATAGCTCAATCATGCACCCTCAATACACACTCATCTCAGCAAGCTTCATGCCCTTCCAATGCTCAGATTCAGCCAGGCGCTTGGTGAGAATGTCAGCCGCCTGCTGATGGGTCTTCACAATCTCCAGCCGCACCTCCTTGTCCAGGAGCCTCCTCACCCAGTGCCACTTAGGCCTGATGTGTTTGGTCAGCCCATGAAGACAAGCATTCTTCGCTAGCTTCACCGCCGACTCATTGTCGCAGAAAATTACAGTCGGCTCCCTCTGGCACACTCCGATCTCCTCCAACAAACGCCTCAGCCACACCACCTCCTTTGCCCCATGATGCAGGGCCATGTACTCTTTCTCACACGAGGACTGCCCCACCTCGTTCTGCTTCTTGCTGCGCCAGCTCACTGCACCTCCTCCAAACAGGCACACATAGCCTCCAATGCTGGTGCCATCCGCCTTCATAGAGTTGAAGCTGGCGTCGGTGTAGCAAGTCAGGAGCATCTCCCCCTTGCCCAAATCAGCTGCACCCCTCTGCAGCCTCTGTCGCACAGCACTGTACTCCAAGCCCACTGATGCCGTAGCGCTCACATAGCGGACCAACCTTTTGGCCGCTTCTAGCTGCTCATGACTGGGGCGTGCAACCACATTTGCAAGCCTGGATGTAGCAAAGGCAATGTCAGGCCGTGTGTGGTTAGCCGCATAATTGAGTGCCCCCACCATGGAATGAAACAGCTTCCTGTCACTCTCACCCACCACCTCCTCATCAGCACAGGGCTCCACTGTGAACCCTGAAGGCAGTGGGGTGGCTGGCTTCCCTCCATTTTGCAGCCCATACTTCTCGGCCAGCCCCTCACAGTACTTCCTCTGGTGCAACCTCAACACTCCCTTGTCAAGGTCCCTCTCCACATGCATACCCAGGTAGTACTTCACATCTCCCATCTTGGAGCACTTAAACTGCATCTCCAGCATCTCCTCCACACGCTCAATCATTGCAGACGACTCAGAGAAGAGCAGGATGTCGTCCACATACACCAGGAGCATGAGAAACCGCTCCTTCTCTTGCAGCAGGAACAGGCTGTGGTCACACTCACTCTTCTTGAACCCCCCAGCCAGCAGAGTCTCCTCTAGCTTGTGGTACCATGCACGAGGAGCCTGCTTCAGGCCATAGATGGCCTTCTTCAGCCTGCACACCCTGCCGCTCCCATCATCCAAACCCTCAGGCTGTAACATGTACAGCTCCTCCAGAATGATCCCATTGAGGAAGGCGGTGGTGATGTCCATCTGCTTCACCCGCCATCCACGGTTTGCTGCCATTGCCAGTGACACTTTCAATGTTGTGCCTTTCCCCACAGGAGCTAAGATCTCGTCATAATCCTTCCCCTTTGTCTGCTGAAACCCCTTTGCCACAAGCCTTGACTTGTAGCGGGTCAGCTCCCCATCAGGTCCGTACTTGTGCCTGAAGATCAGCTTGGAAAAAATGGCCTTCTTCCCAGGTGGCAGCTCACACAGCTCCCACGTCTCATTCTCCAGCAGAGAGTCATACTCCTCCTTCACACTCTGCTTCCATTTTTCAGCATCCGGCCCGCTCAATTCTTCAGCTAGCGTCTTGGGCTCGGGAACGGCTGTCCAATAGCAGTGTGCTATCTCCTCCTCATCACACTGCTCAGCCACACTCCCAGCCCTTACCACCTTTGGCTTGCCAAAGCTCGGATAGGTCAGCCGGTTAGGAGGGCGCACATCCCTCCTAGGACGGTCAGCCGGACGTGCGGCACCTTGTGGAGCACCTTGCTGCTGCGGCTGCTGCTGCTGCTGCTGTTGCTCCTCCACCTCAGGTTCTCCCCCATCCTCAATCACCCCAGAAATCTCCTCCTCTGAGACAGTGACCTGCACTTGCCTCGAAGGCCGCTGCATCTCATCAGCCTTAATGATCAGCGGTGTCGTAGGAAGCTTCTGCTGCTGCTGCTTCCACTCCTTGTAGTATAAGGACTCGAGGAACTTCACATCCCTCGACACAGTCAGCTGCTGGCTGGTCAAGTCCCAAATCAGCCAGCCTTTGTGATCCTTAGCAAGCCCCAAGTGCACACCCCATCTCCGAGAAGCCTACAACTCTCCCCTCTTCTCCTTAGGCACATGAAACACCACCATGCACCCAAAGGCTCTCAGCATGTTCACTGCTGGTGCACTCCCATACCACTTGGTGTAGGGGACCCACTGCTTGTCCCCCACAGTTGCCAGCACCCTGTTCTTCACAAGGGCGACCTGCCGTAGTGCAGTCACCCAAAACGGATCCGGCAGCCCTGCACGCCCAAGGAGAGTGCGAGCACCTTCCTGCAGGGTCCGGTTGAACCGCTCAGCCACGCCATTCTGCTGAGGGTTGTAGGGCACCGTAAGCTGATGCTGGATCCCCTTCTTCTTCAGCACCGCCTCAAAATCTGCGCCAATGAATTCTCCCCCATTGTCGGTGCGGATCACCTTCACCTTGTGTCCGCTCTCCCTTTGAGCTCTCGGCATCCACTCCTTGAGAACAGCCGCTGCCACCTCCCCCTTAGTCTTCAAAGGGTAGACCCACACCGCACGTGTGTGGTCGTCCACAATGGTCAGGAAATAGCGGCTGCCCGAGAGAGAAGGGGCCCTCGTGGGGCCCACCACGTCCATGTGCACAAGTGCAAGTGGCGCCTTGGCTGGTCCTGTGCTGCTGCTGAAAGGAAACTTCGTGAACTTGGTCTCAAGGCATGTAGGGCAGCTCCCAATCTCCTTTGCTGCCCCCTTCACTTCCAGCCCCTTCAAGCACCCATCATTCACTAACTTCTGCAGCATAGGGATGTTCATGTGACACAACCTCTCATGTTCATTTCTTATCGAGAACTCTCTCGTGACACAACTATGATAGTACACCACAGAGCATTCCCACCACTGGCCACCAATACCCTCCCTGCCCATGTCCTCCCTCCCCTTGTACCCTTGTCTTGTCCTTTGTTAGGTGCCTTGCACACATTTGTAATCTTGCTGCCAAAAAGGGGAGAGAGCTCTTGGCGCCTACATTGCTTCTCTGCGAGCTTGCCTCTTTCATTGGCTACTCGGCCAAGCGGGCTGCTGCTTTCGAGGAGGTGCAAAGATCCCATTATTGTAGGGAGCCCGTGCTCAAGCTGAAGTAGGACAATGAGGCTCGCTGGGGATCCACTTACGCAATGATCATCCGAGCGATACATCTGCGCGAGGCGATTGACACTTTCGTGCGCCAGTGTGCGGTGAGTGTTGGATGCACGCGAAATGACGGTGGAGGCAACGCTTTCCAAGGGAGCCAGTATCCACTGGATTTTTCAGACTGGATGAGACAGCTCTCGCACCATGAGGCCTACCAGGCGAAAGCTTGGCGTTGTCGACCCCCCATGGTGGTGAGTTCCTTGTCGGTGATCGCGTATTCCATAGGTTTACTCCATTGACCCGGCCGTGGAGAATAAGCTCCTACAATGGAGGTTTGTTTGGGGCAAACACAGTGATGTATCAGCCCTTAAGCTCGAACCACAATATACTCGTTGTACTTAACATGCCAACAGAAGGAGAACAAGAAATAAACGGAAGAACCCAACTAGCATGCATCGTGGAACAACATAAATATTCGCGTTACATCACTGGCTTCCCATGTACTTGCGCACGCCCACAGCGAGGTATATGAGAGGGTGAGGGTAAGCAATTATGTGCTTGCGTACCCATTCGCGTCTGGATGCACGCAATAATGTTTGGACCAAACCTTCTCCCTGTTGTTAGGCTAGGTTTCTGTTGACCGTTATTTGGGATCAAGAGGGATTTAACACACCTTTAATCAACATTAGGTGGTCCCGACGGGGTCACCTCCAAGGGTCCTTGGGTGCTTGGTAGAACCAGCCCCTATCCAAGGGTCCGTGTTTGAAGAGGGATTTCCCTAAGTATGAAAATTATCGTGCGTACAAGAGCTTTCCCAAACTTCGTTGCGCAACATTCGATGACGGATTGGTTCGTAAGCAGAAAAGCTCTTCACGTCAATATGTTGATAGAGCAACTTTGTGAAAGAATGAGGAATGATTTGCTAGAGGAATGGGTTGGGTACAAGTACAAACCCTAGAAATGTGTTGTACCCCATATGTGCTACCCCACTATAGCCTACATAGGCCAAGTCATATAGGTCTGACACATCCCCATAGGCAAATGGGGGAGAACAAGGGGTCACAAGACCAGTCAAGCAAAGCAAAGCAAGCTCAGGATGGATCACAACGTCACCACACATTCCGAGCACAAGTTCAAGGCCACAAGGCCAGTTCACATGCAACATCATATATAAAGGTAAACAAGCAAGTGCAGGTATAGAAAGATCACAGTACAAGCAAGGTCAAGAAGTGAGCAAGTGAGGCCAAGTAGGCACAAGACCTAGCACCGTACAGCAACGCTGATGATCACAAGGCGGAAGTGCCTTGGTAAAGATATCAGCAGTGTTGGCCTCAGAGGCCACGTAAGCAAGGTGCAGCTGACCATGCTGCTGCAGCTCACGAGCAAGGAAGTAGCGAAGAGCAATGTGCTTCGTTCTGTGCTCCAGTCTGTGCTCCCGACACAAGGCCAGCATGGCCTTGTTGTCTACGTACAGATCTGGAGGAGAACGAGGCTGCTCTCCTAGGTCAGTCAGCAGGTAGGTGAGCCAGCGTAGCTCCTGTGCAGCCATGGCCCCTGCGTAGATCTCAGCCTCACAGCTGGAGCTGAGAACAGAAGACGAGCAGGTAGATCGCCACGAAACAGAGCCGGAACCAAGCCTGAAGGTGTAACCTTGTGACGAGCGCTGCGTAGCCTGGTCGTTAGCCCAAGAAGCGTCTGCATGACTTGTGAGGACCACTGAACGCCGCCCTCCAAGCACTAGCCCCATGCCCGAGGTACTGCACAAGTAGCGTAAGACCCTCTTCGCTGTAGCCATGTGCTGTGGTCGGTGTCTCCCAGGAGCAACATAGCGTGCCAAGATGCTAAGAGGGTATGCAAGGTCAGGTCGAGTGCAGGTCATCAGGTACATGAGGCAGCCAACAAGCTCTGGGTACGGGCCACTCAGCTCTACGGACTCATCCGAAGGCAGAGCTGAGAGCGAGTGGCGAGTAGACAGAGGAGTGGCCTGAGGCGAGGAGTATGTGAAGTCTAAGCGCTGAAGGACCTGCTGCAGCATGTGTGACTGAGTCAGGGTAATGGTGCGCTGTGCTCTGTCCCGGGTGATTTGCAAGCTAAGGTAGCTGCGCAGTTCACCCAGGTCTGTGCACGTGTGTCTCTTCTGCAACTCGGACATCATGTGGGCGAGTCTAGCAGTATCAGCAGTGGCAAAGACCAAGTCGTCGACGTACACGAGGATGTAGAACGGCGGCAAAGAGGTGTCGTTGCGCAGAAACAGCAACGGGTCAGCAGTAGAAGGAGCAAACCCAAGAGCCGCAAGTGTAGTCCTCAGTGTGTCGTGCCACTCACGGGGCGCTTGGCAAAGACCGTAGACTGGCCACCGGAGGCTCCACTGGGTACCAGGAGGGAACGACCTAGTGAAGCCAGGTGGGCGGTGCAGCCGGATCTCCTCGTGCAGGCTGCCCTGAAGTCAAGAGAGTGAAGCTCGTAGTCGCGCTGAGCGGCTATGTGCAGCAGCACCCAAAGAGTGGTCATCTTCGGGGTGGGAGAGAAGGTCTGAAAGTAGTCAACTCCCTGCCGCTGACTGAAGCCTCGAGCCATGTAATGCGCCTTGAAGACAAGCGGAGAATCCGGCGGCCGCTTCACCCTGAAAATTCACATGCCACTGACAATGTTCGCCCCAGGTGGGGGAACCTCGTCGACGTAGGTGCCTGTGGACTTCCAGGAAGCCATCTTTGCGTCCATGGCTGACTGCCACTGTGAGGAGTAGGGACCCTCGATCGCCTCAGCGTACGATCGAGGAGTCGGGATGTCTGGTGCATCCGGGTCTCCCTCAAGGGCAATCAACGTGGACACGAGATGAGGCAAAGCAGCAGCAAAACACTGGAACTCCTCCCGCCTATCCTCTAGGACGTTCGTGCTAAGAGCACACTCACCCCCGACGGACGGAGGACAAACAGACTCAGACTCAGCAACAAGATTAGCGGCGTAGTCTAGACGACAGCGAGCAGCAAAGTCGACAAGCTCAGCAACCAAGGCAGACGCAGCAGTGGGCTCAAAGGAAGGGTTAGTGACAATAGTGGCTAGGAGACGCGTGACAGTATGACTGGCAGCATGAAGAGAGTCAGACTCCGGGTCAACAAGAACGAAAAGAGGACTCTGGAGGAGACGGAAACGGGACACGCTGAGGAGTAGTGGAAGGATGCAGTGCCATGTGGTGTGTGCCTGGGACCGCAGGAGGACGCGGACGCTGAGCACGACTACTAGTGCGAGCAGCACGAACAGGCAACGCAGGACGAGACGCAGGCTCACAAAGCTCAGCAAGACCTCCAGTAGGACCAATGTTGGGAGAAGAAGGTAGGGGGGAGGCGGGCTGTAACTGTGACTATGACTGGAAAGACCTTGGACACTCTAAGGGAGGAGCAGGACCAGTAGAAGGCGGGAGACCAAGAACCTACTCAAGGAGCGGAACTAAGTATGGCCACGGCCGCGCAACGCCTCCAGAACCAGCAAAGACAGCACTAGTACCCCCAGCGGCAGCACTAGCGCCAACAGCACCTCCAGCTCCAACAGCGCCAACTCCAGCACCCTCAGAAGCACCAGCGCCAGCAGCACCTCCAGCGCCAACACCCCCAGCAGCTCCAGCTCCAGCAGTTCCAGCAGCTTCAGCTCCAGCAGCTCCAGCAGCACCAACTCCAGCAGGACCGCCTGCTCCAGTACCGTCAGCAGCTCCAGCACCAGGAGCACCTCCAGGCCCTGTAGCTCCAATACCTCCAGCAGCATCTGCAGCACCCCCAGTCCTAGCAGCTCCAGTACCGCTAGTACGAGCATCTCCAGGACCAGTGGTTCCAGTAACTCCAGTGTCTGCAAGAGGGTCTGCAGCAACAGTAGCACCTCCCGCTCCAAGGCAAACCACTCACGCAGCTCCTGTGGAGAGGGTAGCTCCCGCCTCGACGAAGCACCCGAAGGGCCACCAAACCCATCACCGCCAGAGGCCACACGAGCAGACCCAGCGCCCCCAGGCTCCGCACCCCCAGGCTCAGCACCCCCACGCTCCGTACCCCCAGGCTTCGCACCCCAAGGCTCAGCACCCCCAGGCTCCGCACCCCCAGGCTTCGCACTGGCGTGCTCAGCACCCCCAGGCTCAGCACCCCCAGACTTAGCAACCCCAGGCTCAGCACCCCTAGCAGCTCCAGAGTCAACAGCTACCCCGACAGGCTCGACTGCATCTACTTGGGACTCACGTAACAGGGCAGGACCCTAAGAGGGGAGAGTGTCTACCGGGGGAGGACCTGGCGCTAGGAAGAGCGGCGGCGGGGGGAGGGGCGGAGTGCGGTAGGGGAAGAGACGGTAGTAAGGCACCGATTCATCAAAGGTGACATCCTAGGAGGACAGAACACGGCACGAGGTGGGGTGGTAAAGGTGCCAAGCAGGCGCGTCAGGGGGGAAGCCAAGGAAGACGCAGGGAACAGCACGGGGGGACAGCTTGTCCGCAGACAAGTCGCGGAAAAACGCCCGAGATCCCCATACACGAAACACAGATGCATCGCCAACCTTCCCCGTCCACCGCAGGGTGGGGGAGGTCTCTGGCAAGGAGACCCGGGGCTGAAGGTTGATCTGATGCGCTGCGTACTGAACCGCAAACGGCCAAAGAAAATGGGGAGCAGCCGCATGGATCATGGACGTACGAGCGACGTCCATGACCATGCTAATGCGGCGCTCAGCAATCCCATTTTGCTGTGGAGAGGCCGGAAGCGTGAAGGTCTGGCGGATGCCCTGTGCACGACAGAAGGCTCCCAGAAGGGCAGAGGAAAACTCCACGCCTCGGTGAGAGTGCAGATGCAGAACAGGAAAGTCCTAGCCGAAACTCTCTCTTAGCTGGAGACGAGCTGCGCGGATCCAGTCGATCAACACCTTAGTGACTTCACCCTTGCTGCGCAAGGGGAACACTGTGGTGTAACGCGAGTAGTCGTCAACCACCAACAGGAAGTAACGCTCGTGACCCTGGCCACGGACGCGGGCGGGGCCCCACACCTCCATGTGAAGAGTCTGCAGCGGAGCCTCTGTCGGAGGAAACTCGCAGGAGTGAGGGGCGGTGCGCTGCTGCCCCTCGACGCAAGGAACGCAGGTAGGGGCAGGCCCCGGAGGGAGGGGAGGGAGGGACCGGGGGAGACCAGAGACAAGGACACGGGAGGCCATGCCTCGGAGACGAGGCAGGGAGGGGTGACCAAGGCGGTGGTGCAAGAGGAGAGTCTGGTGGGATAGGAGACGACACGAGCAGGGAGCAGACTCAGGACCAGACCTAGACGCTGCAGCAAACACCTGACTCGACGCAGCTACTTTACCAGACTCAGCAACCGGAGGAGACTCAGTAGTCACTGTGTACAGGCTCGACCCCAGCTGACGGGTAAACGTGGCCAAGTGTCGGCCCGTCCGAGCACACGTAAAGTGGGTCACCTGCTGACTCGCAGGAGTGAACTGGTCAACCCCCCCATCCTGTAGATTAGCACCATCCACCAAGTACGTAGAGAACGAGGGGAGGTAGAGACCTGCCAGGGTGCCAGAGGGGGCTGCCGGACATGGTAAGACAGTGGAGAAGTGGGCAAGGACAGGACCCCAGAGGGGTCCGCCAGGGAGACCGCAACTGGCCGACTAAGCGGCATAAGCGTGGTGCGGTCTCGAAAGAAGGAGCGGGAAGCACCCGAGTCAAGGGTGATGGTGTGTAAGGCGTGAGCCAACGTGGTACCTGAGAGAGCAGACTCACCAGCACATGGGGCAGCAGACGCACTAGCACCTAGAGCAGCAGCCTCACCAGCACCAAGAGCAACAACCTCAATGCACGGGTCAGGCGGAACACACAGGTAACAGTCACCCTCATCACTAGTAGACACAACATACATGGCAGCAAGAATGGCATCGTAATCTAGATCAAAGATAGTAACCCCCGACCTAAGCAGCTCGCCCCAGCGGGGGATCTCAGTGGCGTCAGGGAAGTGGAGATGCCAAGCATCCGTCAGGTGGCCGAAGCAGCGCTGGGTGGTGTGTGGGCCACCGCACGGCTCACCAGTGCGGTCGCCAGTACGCAGGACGTAGGCACAAGGACCAGCACCCCCACCCCGCTGACGCGCAGCGTACCACTCACGAAGCTGCTGGGGGGGCGGGGTCTCACGAATGCGCTGCTGCTGCTGCTGGCGCTGACCACCACTGAAGCCGCCCCGCTGCGCACAGCCACCCCGACCAGCTCCACCTCCGCCGCTGCCTCCACCGCCGCCGCCGCCGCCGCCTCCGCCTCCACCGCCGCCACCGAAGCCCCCACCCCCGCCACCACTCCCACCGCCACCCCTACTCCCTCCGCCGCCTCCACCGCCACCTCTACCGCCCCTGCCAGCCCCTTCATCTCCCTTGCCCCCCTTGCCCTTGCCGGTGTGGCGTCTCCCGCTAGGGGCAGACGCAGCGCCGTCCGACTCAGTGCCAACGAAGTCGACGGCAGCAGCAGAGGCAACAGAGGGCAAAAGGGGGGAGGGGGAGCACCCCTCAAAGAAGGGGGCACGAGGGTCACGACGAGAGGCTCCTACAGTGACTATACTCTTCTCAGCTGCTAGGAGGCGCTCCTTGAGGAGGTCAATGGTGAGTTTGGTGGGGCAAACAAAGAGGAAGTGGTCCCTGACCGAGCGAAGGGAGTCAGGGAGCCGGGTGACTATGTAGTAGAGGGTGATGTACACCGGGGGGGGGGGTGTTCTTGGCGCAGAACTCATCAGGAAGCGCAGCGCGGTAGCGGGTATCACTAGTGCGAAGGTGCGTAATGAGGTCAGCGACTGTGGGAAAGGCGGCGAGGTCAGGAAACAGGTACAGCAGTATGAAGCGGCTAAGGGCAGCAGTGGCAGGGGAAGAGTAGCGTGCAACTACAGCATCGTACAAGGACTTAGCACTCTTGTACTGACTAAAGTGCGCGCGCTCAGTGGACGGCAAGTCACTACGCACTGCAAGACAGGCAGCAACATTGCGTGTGGCCCACTATGAGCGAACAGTGCCGTCAGCATCGGCACCAGGGGCAGCAGAGGTGCCAGACGTGAGATCGAACAGTGAGAGACCGTCCTTCCTATCGCACTGTAGGAAAAGCTGTAGATCATTGACCGAGACCTCAAAGTCAACACCCCAACCCTCAGCATCAAAGACTAGAATGCTAGGGGTAGCCATGACAGCAATGGCAGCAGGCTAGGAGTAGCACTAGCAGGCGTGGCTCGGGAGTGCTCTTACTAGGGCTGGTAGGTAGGGGCCGGCAAGCGGTGGGGCAGGGCCGAGGCACGTCGGCAGGGACAGAGCCGCGACCGTGGTGGCAGCTCCTGTTGTGAGTGGCGGCGGCAGTCGCGGCTGTTGGCGGCGACGGCTGCTGCTGTCGGTGGTCGCCACTGCTGTCGGCGGCGTCTGCTGCTGTCGGCTGCTGCTCGCGGCTGCGGCGGCGGCTGCTGCTGGCGGCGGGTGCTGCTGGTGTTAGAGGATCCGAGAATGGGCCGGGAAGGGTGGCAACGGGGCCGAGAAGGGGCCGCGAGGGGCCTCGAAGGGCGGCGACGGGGCCGCTAGGGGCGGCAACGGGGCTGCGAAGGGGCCGCAAGGGGCCTCGAAGGGCGGCGACAGGGACACTAGGGGCGGCGACGAGGCCGCGAAGGGCGGCGACGTGGCCAAGAAGGGGCGGCGTCTGGGCCAAGAAGGGGCGGCGTCGGGGCCGCGAAGGGGCCGCGAGGGGCCTCGAAGGGCGGTGACGGGGCCGCTAGGGGCGGCGACGGGGCCGCGAAGGGCGGCGACGTGGCCGAGAAGGGGCCGCGAGGGGCCGCTAGGGGCGGCGTCGGGGCCGCGAGGGGCCTCGAAGGGCGGAGACGGGGTTGCTAGTGGTGGCGACGGGGCCGCGAAGGGGCCGCGAGGGGCCTCGAAGGGCGGCGACGGGGCCGCTAGGGGCGGCGACGGGGCCGCGAAGGGGCCGCGAGGGGCCTCGAGGGGCGGCGACGGGGCCGCTAGGGGCGGCGACCGGGCCGCGAAGGGCCGCGAGAGGGGCCGTGAGATGCCGTGAGAGGGGCCGCTACGAGGCCGTAAGGGAGCGCGACGGGCCGCTAAGGGCAGAGGACGCGACGGGAGGGTAGGCACACGGGGCGCGACTCGGGCAGGGGCGAAGCGCGCTCCGGGCAGGAAAAAAAAAGGTCGATTTTCGGTGGGCCCTAGGAAACGTTCCCACTAGGGAACCTGCTCTATACCATGTGAAAGAATGAGGAATCATTTGCTAGAGGAAAGGGTTGGGTACAAGTACAAACCCTAGAAATATGTTCTACCCCATATGTGCTACCCCACTATAGGCTACACAGGCTAAGTCATTTAAGTCTGACAAACTTAACTCGTCGAAGAGATTTAGAAAATATTTCCACTAGAAAGGATTGAACACAATTAAGCACAAGCACACGTTTTATATTTCGCCTAACACTCATGCTTAGGGAAATAGCAAAGTATTGAAAGCTATTGGGATCTAGAAGGCTCTATACACCGATAAACGCACACTTCATAATCTCCACGGGGTCACCTCCAAGGGTCCTTGGGTGCCTAGTAAACCAGCCCCTATCCAAGGGTCCGTGTTTGTAGAGAGAATTACTAAGTATAACGTTAATCGAGAGTAATATGTTGATAGAGCAACTTAACTCGTCAAAAAGATATAGAAAACTCCACTAGAAAGGATTGAACACAATCAAGCACAAGCACACGTTTTATATTTCGCCTAAGACACATGCATAGGGAAATAGCAAAGTGTTGACAGCTATTGGGATCTAGAAGGCTCTATACACTGATAAACGCACACTTCATAATCTCCACGGGGTCACCTCCAAGGGTCCTTGGGTGCCTGGTAAACTAGCCCCTATCTAAGGGTCCGTGTTTGTAGAGAGAATGACTAAGTATAACGTTAATCGAGAGTACTAGAGTAGTCCCACTCTGAGTTGCGCAGCGTTGACGATCAATTGGGTTGTGGGCAGAAATCGCTCTTCACGTCAATACGTTGATAGAGCAAGTTAACTCGCGAAAGAAATTCAGAAAATATTTTTCACTAGAAAGGATTAATTACAATCAAGCACAAGCACACGTTTTATATTTCGCCTAACACACATGCATAGGGAATAACAAAGTAGTTGTAAAACCAAATTTCGGATCTTCGCCATGTTGTATTTGAAAAACGGGGGCTCAACTTCTTGGGCTATTGTCTTCTTCTTCCTCTTATAAGAACCTGTATTCAAATTCCACTTAGGACAATTGCCCCTGCTGACTCCTCACATGAACACTCATAGCTCACATGTGCCTCCAATGTGAGTCATGCGAGTTTACAGTTGTAAAACGGATTTAACCGTTGAATGACGCAAGTAACCGAATTGTACCTGTGGCAAAATCATTCTGCAATGCGGCGTGACATTTGTCAGTAGATCTGTACTGTGGATGCCCGATTGATCCTGGAGAGGGTTACAGGCGCGTTCGCCTAGGGGGTTATGGGCGCACTGACCCGCTACTGAAACAAGCCCTTTTATCCCAATTGTCTAGTGGTTGGGATTCTGACATGGTATCAGAGCGGTCTCGGGTTCGATTCCCGAAGTATGCACATGTAGGCCGTTGCCGCTGTGCGTAGTCCTGGGCCTCCCAGTGTGGGGGGGTGTCAGTAGATCTGCAGTGTGGATGCCCGATTGATCCTGGAGAGGGTTACAGGCTCGTTCGCCTGGGGGGTTATGGGCGCACTGACCCGCTACTGAAACAAGCCCTTTTATCCCAATGGTCTAGTGGTTGGGATTCTGACAATATTCGTGAGAAATTACCTGTCCCGCGAGTCAACGCGAAACATAGTTTTCAACTATAATTCCGAGCACCCCCCACGTGCCACACGCCACGGCAGAAAAGGACGTGACTCAAGATTAAGTTATTCAACTGAAATCTTGAGTCAAACCTCGAGCACCCCTCGCTATCCATTGGCACCCCCCGAAACACATGCGCACCCATCAGGTGCGCAATCATGCACGACCAGACAAACTGGTCGTGCTGTACTACGCGTGGGCAAGGCGATCACTGGCCTTGTCCGGTTGGGATCGTGGGCCTTGCCACGCTCGCAACAGCACGCTAGCACACGCTCGGGCCCTCAGGGCCCTCACGCGAAATCAAGACCACACGCGCGGTCACGATTTCGCGTGCTTGACCAGCGCGAAAGTCAACACACTACCCAGAACTATAGAGCCCCACAAACACCCCATGATACACTGCTCGCTCGCATGAGCCACGCATGAAACATTACACAGAAATGAGACTTTCATAGGAAGCTCATTTGAGGCTCATTGGAGCTTCATGAGGGCTTTCATTTGAGCTTTCATTTGAGCTTCATTTGAGCACGTCATGGGAGCCTCATTTGAGCGCTTCATGAGAGCTTGCGCATCATGTGAGCCTCATATGAGCGCATCATGAGAGCAGTGAACACGATACTAAAAATGACAAACACAAAATGCAATTACAAATGAAAACGAAACACAAAAAATGCAAGGACGAATGCGCACAGAACACAAACAAAATGCGCACACAAAAAATGCAAAATGAAAAGACATTTCTCACGCCACAAATTACCTTCAAACAAAACTCCCCATTTAATTTTAGCGTCGGCGAATAGGCGGTAGGTTGCCGTGCAAACCAGGTATTGCATTCAACAGTTTCTTCTCACTCGCCCTCATTTGTGTTTGGTCCCTCTCTTTCTCCCTCCCACGCTCCCCTTCTCGGTTTTTATTGTCAGTAGATCTACACTGTGGATGCCCGATTGATCCTGGAGAGGGTTACAGGCGCGTTTGCCTAGGGGGTTATGGGCGCATTGACCCGCTACTGAAACAAGCCCTTTTATCCCAATGGTCTAGTGGTTGGGATTCTGACATGGTATCAGAGCGGTCTCGGGTTCGATTCCCGGTGTATGCACATGTAGGCCGTTGCCGCTGTGCTTAGTCCTGGGCCTCCCAGTGTGGGGGGGTGCCAGTAGATCTGCAGTGTGGATGCCCGATTGATCCTGGAGAGGGTTACAGGCGCGTTCGCCTGGGGGGTTATGGGCGCACTGACCCGCTACTGAAACAAGCCCTTTTATCCCAATGGTCTAGTGGTTGGGATTCTGACATTTTTTTGCCATGTGTGCTAGAGGGTATGAGCTGCAGGAGCTCACACTCTCCTTCACCTCTCTGGTTTTAACACATATAAACATATATATACATATATATACATACATAATGATCACAAGAGGATACGAGCTACGTGCATGCGAGACCCAAGCTCGTATGCCACATTTCTACTCTCTCTTCTTCCCTCTTTTCGTTTTGTTTTGTTTTTACATCCTTCAAGAGAATTCTCCTTCTTGAGCTTCTGCACATCATGATACATTTGGTCCTCGTTCCCTCACTTGAGGCGTCACATAATGATTTTTGCACCATCTTTGCTTTGTCCCCATGGTTGTTTGGGTGATCGAAGTGTTCTCAAGTCCCTCCCCTCCCCCCCCCCCCCCCCCCCCCCCCCTCCCCCCCCCTCTTTAATCTTCCCTTTTTTTTTAATCATGTACCATAAAGGCCCGCAGTCTTGATTACACTTCCAATACGGTATTACAACTTAAGGCCACTCGGGCTAAAAAACCAAGAATGCACCCGCGTATACTTTTTTTTTTTTTTTTTTTAATGGCGTAGAGCAATCGTTGCATCTAGCCTCGGCTAAACAGCCCATTCAAGGACCCCCTGGTCTTGCCTTGCCCTACCACCAACTCCTTTCCAAGGAAATCAAGATGGGGGGTGCCTTGGAGCAATGGGAGGAGAGGTGGCAAGGGATATTCGGGCTTCACTCACACCACCGGTGCAAGTCCATTGTCCCCATGGCCTGCATGGGGGCCCGCACTCGCCATGTGGCCGTGCTGGCCACAGCGGAAGCAGACACCTTTGAAGCCCCGGCAGTCGTTTCCTCCTCCCATGCTCTTCGGCATAAAGGCAGCGGGCTCCTGGGGGAAAGAACAGCTCCCCCAAGGGAGGCCGGTCTTCATACACTTAAGCGCCGCCACGTCCGCAACCGCCATCTTGAAGGAGCACAAGGTAAGCACTGGCGTGGTCTTCAACAGCTGGTAGCGCTTATCCACGTCGAAGCCCGCGTGGTCGGCGATGTCCAACACATCAAAACGACGCTTGATAAGGTCTTAGTCTTGAGCGCGCCGGTAGTGCCACCACCGCGGATTTGAAGGCTTTAGCCTGGTCAAGGACGCCCTTGCGTTTGAAGGCGGTGGCTGCGGTCGAGGTGTAACAACTACGGCCCTTATAACAACGCGCACCCGTGTGTTGAATACAAATCCTCATTGACAATAGATATAAAATCAAGATACAAGGCTTCCAAGTTTAACTAATCCCACTAAGGGACAAACTAGACAAATAGTACTCTTGAAACTTGAGAGGAGAAAGAGAGCTTGAAGAATGTTGATGAATCTTTAACAAGTAGGTAGGTAGCTTCCAGTAGAGCTTGTTCTTGACGTAAACGCAATTCTAGTTGTGTAGGAGAGCTCGTTAGGGGAATCAAAGATACTTAGAAAAATCACATTTTCAAATTGGTAAGTTGGAGTTGGGAAGTGGGAATGATCTTCAAAGCTTCAACCCCTTCCACAATACCCCTTGGAGCTCTTTCCAACCATGGCTTCCATGGTTGGGGAGCTTCTAGGCTTGGAGCCTATATGGCATCTTTGTTTGGTTGGGAAAACCCAACCAGATTGTGTTGTATGGTTGCTTTCTTGTTTGGTTGGATTGTAACAACTGGCAAAATGTGATTGGTTGGAAATCCAACCTTTTCAATCTTCACTTTGATGGGTTGGAAGTTTCCAAGCCTCAAGGTTGAGGGTTGGAAATCCCAAGCCAATCTTCCTCTCCAACTCAGCCTTCCCGATTGCCTTCACGTCATTTCTTATCGAGAACTCTCTCGATGTTGACTTAAGAAACTCGCGGTAGTTAGGTAGAGTAGGCGTTACACTCCGCCCCCCCTAGGTGGCAACGCCCCTGTTATTTTAGGGTGCTTCTGAGGACGAGCGCTTCGAGCACGCCGTGTCACATTACGACCAGGGTCAACACCATCCACTGGTTGTGCGGTAGCTCGTTGAGCCAAGTCTGCCATATATGACTGAACTGCAGTTTCCGTCAAGTGCTCTTCTAGCTCCCATGAGTTGTCTTCAGGCCCATAGCCTTTCCACTTAATGAGGAACTCTCATACTGTCTTACGGCCGCGCCGTCGATCACGATGTATCAGCACTCGTTCGATTTCATAAGAAATTTCCTTCCCAAGGACGATCTTTGGTGGCGGCAAGTACTTGCCCTCTACAAAGTACTTGTTCAACAGAGACACGTGGAAGACGTGAATCTGTAATGTATCAGGTAACTTAAGCTTGTAAGCTACCACACCAACACTCTTGATCATTTCGAATGGCCGAATCCATCGAGGGAACAACTTTCGTGCTCCGGGGATTTTGAGACGAATTTTCTTCGTGCTCAACAAAACTTTGTCGCCAACCTCAAATGAGACTTCCCGACGTTTCATGTCGGCGTAAGTCTTTTGTCGTTGCTGAGAGAGTTGCAGCCAATGGCGAGCAGACTTAAGCGCTTCTTGTTGCTTGCCAACAAAGTCTTTAGCGGCTGGAATTTTTAATCCACCGATCCCGTGTGTAGCAGGTGTTGTGGGATGCCGACCATAGTTCAGAATGAAAGGCTTCTCACATATACCTTCATGAACTGAATTGTTCCCTGCAAATTCAACGACAGGCAACAACTCGTCCCAATCATCGTGAGTCGGGCCAATGAATGAACGAAGCATCTATTCAACTGTCTGGTTTGTGGGTGGAACGCCGATGACACCTTAAGCTTCGTTCCTAGTGTCCGTGTGACTTCTTGCCATAACCGGCTTGTGAAGCGCGGATCCCGGTCAAACACCAATACACGTGGTAACCAGTGTAAGCGGAAAACGTGCGCCACAAACAGTTTGGCTGTGTCTTCCGTAGATACATCAGTTGTCGTAACCATGAAATGCACCGTTTTTGTCATACGACCCACAAACACCAGGATCCCTGTATGGCCATCGTAGGTCTTGAGAAGATCCGTAATAAAATCCAAGGATACGCTCTCCCAAGGTTCATTCGGGATCTCGAGTGGTTGAAGCAAACCACCAGGCTTCTTTGTGTACGTTTTATTTCGTGCGTATGCGTCGCAGCGCGCCTCAAATTGCTGAACCTCAGTGCCCAATCCCGGCCAGTAGTACACATCACTCAAGGCCCAACTGGTCTTCTTGACCGCTTGGTGTCCTCCGTACTTAGTGGCATGCACTTCTTCCAGAATGTCATTCCACGTGAGGTACAACAATCTCCTTCTTACACCACCAGAGCTCATGCTCCCACTTGAGTTCCTTCGTGTTTCGTGAGTTCTGAAACCAGGAGTCGATTTGGTACCCTATGCGGATGCGTTTCGGAAAACCACTCACTCACTCACTCGAGCCGTTGCTAGGACACTAAAGCAAGCAGAATATACTGCCGCATCCTTTGTGTTGTCTAGCCGTGTTGCTGCCCCTATCGGCTGTCTGCTGAGGGGGTTAGCCAAGTTCGTCGAACCTGCTCGATATCGAATATCGAAAGTGAACCACTAAGGAGTTCCGCCCATTGAGCTTGACATCGAGTAAGCGTGGCTTGGGTGGAGAAGTAGGTGTTTGGACAGTGGTCGGTCGCAACCACTAAGTCCACACCATCTAGATAACATCGCCATGTTCGTAGCACATGATCGACCGCCAACAGTTCATGTTCGGACGTTGTATAGCGCTGCTCTGCTGGGGAGAGCTTTCGACTCTCAAATGCCATTGGTCTCCCTTCTTGTAAGTGGACAACCTCAATCCCTATCAATGAGGCGTCGGCAACGACCTCATAGGGTTTCGTCGGATCTGGTAAAACCAGTACTGAAGCGTTGGTCAGCATTTGCTTGATTTCGTCGAATGCCTTTTGGCATTGCCGTGTCCATTGCCAAGCACTACTCTTGCGAGTGAGGGTCGTCAATGGAGCAACAATGGTAGAATAATTCTGTAAGAATCGACAAAAATAGTTCGCCAGTCCTAAGAACGACCTGATCTGACCCACATCCTGTAGCACCGGCCACTTCTGGACTGCGACAACTTTCTTTGGGTCTACTTTGAGACCATCATTTCCCACGAGGTGGCCAAGATATTCCAGCTCGCGTTTGTAGAAATGACATTTCCATAGACGAGCACAAAATTTATGCTCTCGTAGTTTCACCAACACCTACTTAAAGTGTCGGGTGTGCTCCTCTTCTGTCTTGGAATAAACCAATATATCATCCAGATGGACCAGAACAAACTGTCCAATCGCCTCGCGAAAGACATCAGTCATGGCCCTCTGAAAAGAGGCAAGAGCATTGGTCAACCCGAAGCTCAACACTCGCCAATGAAAATGACCAAACAGCGATCGAAAAGCCGACTTGGGTACATCTTCAGTGATGCGCAATTGGTGATACCCCTGTGCGAGGTCCAATGCGCTGAACCACTAGGCACCCTAGAGTTTATCAAACAGATCCTCTATCCTCTATAGAGGATACCTGTTCTTCACCGTTATCTTATTCAGAGCACGGTACTCTACGCACATGCGTACCCTCCGCCCTTTTTGTTCACAAACAAGACCAGCGCTCCGTAAGGTGATGCGCTTGGTTCAATCCATTTCTTCCTGAGACATTCCTCAATCTATTCTTTAGCATCCACGTACTCAGCTGGACTGAGGCGATACAGAGGTCTAAAAGGTGGAAGTTTTATAGGCTCCACTAAGATGGTGTGACCGACAGCATGGTCCGGAGGAAGGTCATTTGGGATGGGCTCAAAAACCTCCGCAAACTCGTCCGCTAGTGCTTTAATCTGAGGTGGGAAATGCTCGACCCCAGGCATCTCGTGCTCAGCATTCTCAAGCTGTACCATAAAGAAGATATCGGATTGTTGAACATGCTGTCCGAACTCGTTTGCGAGCGCAAAACTCACATCGGGACGCTCCGACGTGTGTTGCTCGTTCGTGATCAAATCCTTAGGCAGTTGCCATTCGACAGTGTCACCATTCTTTGAGAACAAGACCGTATTGTCCTGGAAATCGAGCTGGACTTCATTCGCTCGCAACCAATCTATTCCAAGGACAAGATCGACACCTGCAAGAAGGGGTAAAACATATGCACAGATCTCTTCGCGATAACCATCAATCTCCATGTTGATCCGTGTCTGCCCTTTGCTTGGGATGATGCCATCACCACCAAGCCGAATGGGGCAAGACGGTCCTTTAACGAGGATCATGCGTGCTGTGACCCACTTTTCGTCAAAGAGGGAAGCAGTTGCACCCGTGTCAACAAAGAATTCTGCGTTTTCCCCGTTCACACTATCCACAAGCAACACATTTTGTTGATGCTTTGGGCGAATAGGACATGCCACAACATTTGTCGAAGGTTTGTAATACACCTTGACATTATGACAAGCGCGTCCATGCGACTGAGAGTTGGTCCACCACACATGGTGTCCCTTGTCCCACGCCGCCAGGACCGGCCATCCATGAAGCGCATTGAACAATTCGCCTTTCACTGTGCGAGTCACGAACGCGACCGAAGTCGGGGGGTGATCTTGAATGCAACAACTCACAATTTCAATGACAAAAAGCAGAATGTCCAAGCTACAGAAAATAATTGAAAAATTATCCTGCATTGCTTCCATGGAAATTTTCTCAAGTGGGTACGACCGAGGATAAAAAGCAGAGTATTTATTAAAAGAAGAGGCAAACAAACAAGAGATTTCGCCATCAGCAAGCTTCTCTATCTCTAATATATCATCATCACATAGCACATATGTCTCATCCACTCGATCTACTCCTCCAACTAGGTACCCACACCCTAGTTGGGCTTTTGAAAATCATTATTTCCAGAAGGTCCAGCGTCGCCTTACTTAGGCTTCCCATAATACTTGATTGGGTTCTTGTCGCTGCACTGCGATGCGATGTGCCCCATCATTCCACAACCCCTGCACCGCTTGTCGGAGAAGTCCGGGGCATTAGGGAAACACCCTCCCCCTCCGTTAGCCCTCTTGACCTGCGGTCCAGGCTGGTGATCACGCTACTGGGAAGGCCGCTTGTTCCAACCGCCTCCACCGGTGACATTCTGGGGTCGGTTCCCATGACCACCAGAGCCTTCAGTACGGGGCTGCCGGCCTGGCTTTTCGGAACCAAACATGTACGTGCGAATGATGTTGTCAGTTTTGATCACCTGCCTCTTCATTTCTTTGTAAGTCATCCAATTGGTCATGCCACCAGTCACGCGTGCCTGCTGCAGCTTGACAGGAAGGCCTTTCATGAAGGTGTGCATCATCTTTTCATCGGACAAGGGCTTCAGGACCATGCGTGCCGCGGCTTCGAACTCGACCGCATAGTCCTGCACCGAACGGTCACGACACTTGATACTCTGAAGGTGTCCGCGCAGTTCGAGGTCGGACTTCTTGAATATGAATGCCTCTTTCAGAGCGATGCAGAATTCTAGCCATTCAAATGGTCCCTGCGCCTGCTTCTTAGCGCCATACAGCGCCATGCGAGCCACTTCGTCCAATGCACGATTTGCTGCGGTGACGCGAGCCTTGGGACGCCCATTAGCAAGGGTCATGGTGGTATCCACCAGGTCAAGCCAAGGCTCCACTAATGTCTTGCCATTGATAAACTCAGGTAGGGGCGCCTAGAGAGACCCAAAGGGTGTGGTCTCGGTTGGAGGTGGCTGGTGCATAGCCATTGCAGCGCCTTCCAACGGAGGTGCGGGCGAAGCGGGTGCTGGCTGAGCAGCAGAAGCGGGCCTACGCCTAGGAGGAGGCTGGTAAATGCCCTCCTTCCTAAGCTCCCTGAACTGCTCATGGAGCTTGTTGAATGATGCTTGCATATTGTTGCATCTATCCTGAAGCTCCTCAATTTGGCACTTTTTAGTGCCCAGGCTGCAACGGAACTCGCGAACCTCGTTCGTGGCAATGCGCAACTCAGCCTCAAGGCTTCGAGTATGCTTCTTGAGTCCATCAATGGGCGTCTGCTGCAGCAGGATGGTGATATTCTGAGTTGACACTTGAGCTTGGAGCTTAATTATCTCCTCAGAACTAGGATAACTCATGCCTTCACCTTCAATGAAGTCATTTTCATCGCCAGTATTCTCCTTGTCACCGGCGTTCTCCCCTTTACCATTGTCATCAGCTTCACCATGGTTATTAGCTTCACCATGGTTATCAACTTCAACATAGATATCCTCATCCTTAAGGTCCAGGTTCTCAATGTCATCTTGCTCACTGTCAACCATTGCCTCATCTTAATTGAGGTCAATCTCAGCAGCATTGTTCACCACTTCATTAGATGCAGTGGGCCCTTCTTCCCTTGCCATATCCTTCTCTTGGCCAGATGCCATAAGGATGAAGAGAGCTTGTAAGACATGAGTTGATTCTGTTGAAGTCATTTTACCACCTCAATGGTAGAGCAAGAAATTCTTATAAAAGAAATTTCTTCTACAGAATATCTCAAGGTTACCAAAGGTAACAGATTTGTTGTCAACACTCCCAATCACCTAAGTGAAAGGGTAGGGTCTATCCAAATCTCAATAAAGAGAACTTAAATAACCCTCAACAAATCACCCAGATCCAAGTTTATACTCCACTACTCAACAGTAAAGAGTCTTCCACCAAAAGGTGGGCAAGAGAGATAAATATCTCTTTTTAGCTTGAAGTTGCAGTTGTAGATTTTGTAGATCTTGAACTCTTCAAGCTTCCTGATCTTGAGTGATCTCTTAAAGAGAAACCACAACTCCAAGATCTATTAAAAAAAATATATCTAGGGGAAAAATCCCCACTAGGCTTTGGATAACCCTAGCTCTAGATACCAATGTAACAACCATGGCTCTTATAACAACGCGCAACCGTGCGTTAGATATAAATCCTCCTCCACAATATATATAAAATCAAGATACAAGGCTTCCAAGTTTAACTAATCCCACCAAGGGGCAAACTGTCAAACACTATATATGTGTTATTGCTGTGTAGGCTATTGTGGGTTAGCCTATAGGGGGTACACAACTCTTAGGGTTTGATACTTGTACTGCAATGTTGTCTAGTTCATTCACTTCTCTCATTCTGACATGGTATTACGAGCCTAGGTTAGGAACCTAGGACCGTTCCTAAGGGCCCACCATTTCTGCTCGAAGCGCCCTCGTGCGCCGTCATTCCTAGCGCCCTCGTGCGCCTTGCTCCTAGTGCGCCCTCGTGCGCCCTCGTTTTCTCCTCAGCTGCCCATGTGCAGCCGCTAGACGCCCGAGCGCGCGGCCCGTTTTTAGGTCGCGTCGCCCGCTAGCCGCCGGCGCGCGGCCTCTTTCTTAGGAGCGCGGCCCGCCAGCTGCTCGCGCCGCCCTCTCTGGCCTCGCGCGGCCCTTAGCGCGGCCCGTCAGCCGCTCGTCGACCGCCCCGTGCCACCACCGCGTCCCCTGAGGCCGCCGCCCGTGCTAGCCCGCCGCCCGCACGATCGCTGCCGCCCGCACGAACGCAGCAGCGGCCCGCGCGCAACTCCACCCTAGGCGCAGCCGCGCACCTTCGATAGGCCCGCCGTCGCGCCGCCCTCCCTGCCCGAGCCACGCCGCCCGAGCCGCGCCGCCCTGACCGAGCCGCGCCACCCGAACCGCGCCGCCCTTACCGAGCCGCGCCGCCCCACCTACAGCACCTACTGTTGCAACTGCTACTCCTACTGCTACTACTGTTTCTCCTGCTACTGCTACTGCTCCAGCCACTATGGCCAGTCCCACTGTTCTCACCTTTGACGCCGAGGGCCGCTCGATTAAGTTCGATGTCTGGCTTGATGACCTCCACCTATTCCTCCAGATCACTGCCAAGGACGATGTCTCACTGTACGACCACACGTCAGGTGCTGCTCCCGCACCTCCCGCTACTGCTGACAGTACTGCTCGCTCGCAGTGGCAGACTCGTGATGCTCACGCCCGCCTAGCCGTTCGCAGTCACCTGCCGGTAGATGAGCGCGAGCACTTCGGCCACCATAAGACTGCTTAGGAGCTGTATGACGCAGTAATCGCGCGCTACTCCTCCCCTGCCACAGCTGCTATAGGCCGTCTCTCACTGTCCTACCTCTTCCCCGACCTGTCCGCCTTTACCACTGTAGCTGACCTCATCACCCACCTCCGTACCAGTAACCTCCGCTACCGTGCCGCACTCCCCCCAGACTTCCTCGCCAAGAACGCCCCACCGATGTACCTCACACTGTACCACCTTGTCACACGCCTCCCCGACTCCCTTCACACAGTCAAGGACCACTTTCTAGCCCTCTCCCCCACTGACCTCACTGTCGACCTCCTCGAGAAGGAACTCCTAGCAGCTGAGAAGAGCATTGTAGCTGTAGGTGCCTCTCGTGGCGACCCTCGCGCCCCCTTCTTTGAGGGGTGCTCTCCCGTCCCCCTCCTTCCCTCCATTGCCTCTGCTGCTGCTGTCAACTTCCTCGGAGCTGAGGGGGTCGGGGCTGCGTCTGCTCCTAGTGGGAGATGCAAGGGCGGCTGGGGCAAGGGGGGCAGGGGTGGTGGAGGTGGAGGAGGGGGCGGCAGCGGTGGAAGGGGTGGAGGGGGCGGGGGCGGTGGAGGAGGTGGGAGTGGCGCGGGTGGTGGGGGGGTCGGTGGCGGCTCAGGGGGTGGTGGAGGCGGCGGCGGTGGAGGTGGTGGGGGTGGTGGTGGCAGTAGTGGCGGCGGTGAAGCAGGTGGCGGGCGCGGTGGAGCGATACAACGGGGGAGGGTTGGCGGTGGCCAGAGGTAGCAGCAGCAGCGTCCCGGTGAGACTCCCTCGCCCCAGCAGCTCCGTGGGTGGTACTCTCGGCGTGGGGGGTCTGGGGGTGGGGGTACTTGCCCGTACGTCATCCGCACAGGTGACCGCACTGGCCAGACTTGTGGGAGATTCCACACGGCACAGTGCTGCTTCTTTTGCCTCGACGACGCCTGGCGTGAGCAGTTCCCTGACGCCTTTGAGCTGCCCCGCTGGGCTGATCTCCTTAAGAAGGGAATTGATATCTTTGCTCTTGATTATACTGCTATCCTTGCTGCTATGTATGCATTGACTATTAGTGTTGAGGGTGACTGTTACCTGAGTGTACCGCCCGACCCAGGTATTGAGACCGGTGAGGCTGCAGCTCTAGGTGATAGTGCGTCTGCTGCTCCAGGTCCTGGTGAGGCTGCTGCCCTAGGTGCTAGTGCGTCTGCGTCTGCTGGTACCGCACCTACTGAGGCAGTTCACACCATCACACTAGACTCAGGTGCTTCCCGCTGTTTCTTTCGCGACCGCACTGCCCTAGAGCAGCTCCCTAGACCGGTTGCTCTCTCCTTGGCTGACCCCTCAAGGGGTCCGGTCCTTGCGACCTCCACTACTGCCCTCCCTTGTCCTGCTGTCCCGTCTGGCACGCTGTCGGGCCTCTACCTCCCCTCGTTCTCTACAAACTTGGTGGCGGGTTCTGCGCTCCAGGACGCGGGTGTTCACCTGTTCACCCCGGCCTACGAGCGTGTGACGCACTGCACGTGTGACCGGACGGGCCGCCAGCTGGCTACCTTCACTCGGCAGGCGGGGTCGGACTTGTACACCCTGACCACTGAGTCCCCTCAGGTAGCTGCGTCTGCGTCAGGTCAGCTGTCGGCCCCCTGCTCGTGTTGCTCCCTGTCGCACAGGACGGTCCTCTGGCACTACCGCCTTGGTCACCCGTCAGTGCAGTGCCTTCGCGGCATGCACTCCAGGTTCCTTGTCTGTGGTCATCCCAGAGGCTCCCCTGCAGACTCTTCACTCGGACGTGTGGGGCCCCGCCCGCGTTCGGGGACAGGGCCACGAGCGGTACTTTCTGCTGGTCGTTGACGACTACACGCGCTACACCACGTTCTTCCCCTTGCGTACCAAGGGTGAGGCCCCTGATGTCTTGATCCCCTGGATCCGCGCTGCTCGTCTTCAGCTCCGCCAGCGGTTCCAGTCGGACTTTCCTGTCCTACGTCTGCACTCTGACAGAGGTGGCGAGTTTTCCTCTGACCTCTTGGCAGCCTACTGTGCGGGGCACGACATCCGCTAGACGTTCACTCTCCCGGCCTCTCCGCAGCAGAATGGGGTTGCTGAGCGCCGCATTGGTCTTGTCATGGAGGTCGCTCATACCTCCATGATCCATGCGGCTGCCGCCCATTTCCTGTGGCCGTTTGCAGTGCAGTACGCCGCGCATCAGCTCAACCTCTGGTCCCGTGTCTCCGTTACGGAGACCTGGCCTACCCTGCTTTGGACGGGGGAGGTTGGCGACGCGTCGGTGTTCCGAGTCTGGGGATGTCGAGCCTTTGTCCGCGACAAGTCCGCGGACAAACTCTCCTCCCGTGCAGTTCCCAGTGTCTTTCTGGGCTTTGTCCCTAACGCGCCTGGCTGGCAGTTTTACCACCCCACCTCGCGCCGTGTCTTCGCGTCTCAGACGTCACCTTCGACGAGTCGGTACCCTTTTACCGTCTCTTCCCCTACCGCACTGCCCCGCTCCCCCCCCCGCCGCTTTTCCTCACCCCAGGTGTCCTGTCGGTAGACCCTCTCACCCCCCTGGGTGCTGCTCCCTCAGGTGTTTCCTAGGTAGACACGGTCGAACCTGTCGAGGTAGCTATTGACTCTAGTCCTGGGCGGGGTACCGAGTTTGCTAAGCTTGGGGGTGCGGAGACTGGAGGTGCTGGGCCTGGGGGTGCTGAGACTTTGGGTGCTGAGCCTGGAGGTGCTGAGACTGGGGGTACTGTGACTGGGGGCACTCAGACTGGGGGTGCTGAGCCTGGGGGTGCGGAGACTGAGGTGCTGAGCCTGGAGGTGCTGTGACTGGGGGTGCTGAGATTGGGGGTGCTGAGCCAAGTGATGCTCCCTCCTCACAGCAGCTGCGTGAGTGGTACTCTCAGCGCTAAAGCCTTCGTCGTGGAGCTGCTGGGGCTGGGGAGTCTACTGGCGTCGAGGCTGATGACCTCGCACGTGCAGTGCCGCAGCTAGAGCCTCCCTCCCCTCAACGGCTACGTGAGTGGTACGCTCGGCGCTGCAGCCTCAGGAGTGGAGCTCCTAGCGTTGAGGTTCCGCCTGCTCAAGGTTTTGCTGACCCTGGTTCTGCTGGTGGTGCTGCTGGTGCTACTGGAGGACCTGGAGGTTCTGCTGGTACTGCTTGAGGTCCTGGAGTGGCTGGAGGTGCTGCTGGTGCTGCTGGAGGCCCAGGAGCTGTTGGAGGTGCTGCTGGTGCTCGTTCAGCTGGAGTTTCTGGTGCTGACTCTGCTCCTTCTGGGGGTGCTTCACGGCTGTGGCCGTAATTCGTTACGCTCCTTCAGCAGGTTCTTGGTCAGCCGCCTCCTCCTAGTCCTCCTCCCTCCTTAGAGTGTCCTCTGCCTGTCCAGTTACACTCCCCGCTCCCACCTGCCTCGCCCCTTCCTAGTCCTTCTCCCTACACTGGTCCGACAGGTGGTCATACAGAGCGTCGTGCGCCCGAGTCTCGTCCTGTGTCACCTTTGTCGCGTCCTGTGTCACCTGCTCATGCTACTCGCACTGGTCGCCGTGGTCAGCGTGAGCGTCCCCCACCTGTGTCTGGCACACACTTTATGACTATGCGTCCTTCCACTGCTCCACAGCGTGTCCCTCTGCCGTCTCCTCCTGAGTCCTCTCTTCCTGTCCTTGCTGACCCTGAGTCTGACTCTCTTCGTGCTGCCAGTCCTACTGTCACGCGTCTCCTGGCCACTGCTGTGACGGACCCTTCCTTTGAGTCTGCTGTTGCGTTTGCCCTAGTTGCTGAGCTTGTTGACTTTGCTGCTCACTGTCGTCTAGACTACGCTGCGAGTCTTGTTGCTGAGTCTGAATCTGTGAGTCCTCCGTCCGTCGGGGGTGAGTGTGCTTTAGGCACGGACGTCCTTGAGTACAGACAGGAGGACCTTGAGTGTCTTGCAGCCGCTGCGCCTCATCTCATGTCCATGCTGATTGCCCCTGAGGGAGACCCGGATGCTCCAGACATCCGGACGCGGCGCTCTTACGCTGAGGCGATCGCGGGTGAGTACTCCTCTCAGTGGCAGTCAGCCATGGATGCAGAGATGGCATCATGGAAGTCCACTAGCACTTACGTTGACGAGGTTCCCCTACCTGGGGCAACCATCGTCAGTGGCATGTGGATTTTCAGGGTGAACTGGCCGCCGGGTTCTGCGCCTGTCTTCAAGGCTCGTTACGTGGCTCGAGGCTTCAGTCAGCGAGAGGGAGAAGATTTTTTTCAGACCTTCTGCCCCACCCCGAAGATGACCACTCTTCGGGTGCTACTTCACGTTGCTGCTCAGCGTGACTACGAGCTTCACTCTCTTGACTTCAGCACAACTTTCTTGTAGGGCAGCCTGCACGAGGAGATCTGGCTGCACCGCCCTCCTTGCTTCACTGGGTCGTTTCCTCTTGGTACCCAGTGGAGCCTCCGGTGGCCAGTCTACGGTCTCCGCAAGGCGCAACGTGAGTGGCACGACACACTGAGGACTACTCTTGCGCACTTGGGTTCGCGCCTTCTATTGCTGACCCGTTGCTGTTTCTGCGCACCGACACTTTGCTGCCGCCGTTCTTCATCCTCGTGTACGTCAACGACTTGGACTTTGCCACTGCTGACACTGAGGCTCTCGCCCACGTGAAGTCGGAGGTGCAGAAGAGACACACGTGCACAGACCTGGGTGAACTGCGCGGCTACCTTGGCTTGCATATCACCCGGGACAGAGCACGCTGCACCATTACACTGACTCAGTCACACATGGTACAGCAGGTCCTTCAGCTCTTCGGCTTCACCTGGTCCTCAGCACAGGCCACTCCTCTGGCTATACGTCACTTGCTCTCAGCTCCGCCTTTGGATGAGTCCGTAGAGCCGAGTGGTCCTTACCCAGAGCTAGTTGGTTGCCTCATGTACCTGATGACTTGCACTCGTCTTGACCTTGCATACCCTCTTGGCCTTCTGGCATGCTACGTGGCTCCTGGCAGGCACCAAAAGGTGCACTGGGATGCTGCAAAGAGGGTATTGCGCTACTTGTGCAGTACATCGGGCATGGGGCTCGTGCTTGGAGGAGGGAGCTCAGTTGTTCTTACTGGGCACTCAGACGCTTCTTGGGCTGACGACCAGGCTACTCAGCGGTCGTCACAGGGTTACACCTTCAGCCTAGGCTCTGGTTCAGTTTCTTGGCGTTCTACTCGCTCATCTTCTGTTCTCAGCTCGAGTTGTGAGGCTGAGATCTACGCAAAGCCATGGCTGCACAGGAGCTACGCTGGCTGACCTACCTGCTGACCGACTTGGGAGAGCGGCCTAGTTCTCCTCCGGTGTTGTACGTCGACAACAAGGCTGCCATTGCCTTGTGTGAGGAGCACAGACTGGAGCACAGAACGAAGCACATTGCTCTCCGTTACTTCCTGGCTCGAGAGCTGCAGCAGCGCGGTCAGCTACGTCTGCGCTACGTGGCCACTCAGGCCAACACTGCTGATATATTCACCAAGACACTCCAGTCCGTGGATCATCAGCGTTTTTTTACTTTGCTTGGGCTTGTACCCACGTTTCCTCACTTGCTGTAGGCTTTGCCTGTACTGTGATCTTTATATATACATACCTGCTTGTTTGCTTTGCTACGCTGCGATCACCTTTTTGTTTGTACTGCATATATGCCTCTGCATGTGAACTGGCCCTGAGGCCCTTTGCTTGTGCTCAGAGTGTGTGATGACGTTGTGATCCACCCTGAGCTTGTTTACCTTTCTTGACTGGTCTTGTGACCCCTTGCTCTCCCCCACTTTGCCTATGGGGATGTGTCAAACACTATATGTATGTTATTTCTGTGTAGGCTATAGTGGGGTAGCCTGTAGGGGGTACACAACTCTTAGGGTTTCATACTTGTACTGCAATGTTGTCTAGTTCATTCACTTCTCTCATTCTGACACAAACTAGACAAATAGTACACATGAAACTTGAGAGGAGAAAGAGAGCATGAAGAATGTTGATGAAGCTGTAACAAGTAGGTAGGTAGCTTCGTGTAGAGCTTGTCCTTGAAGTAAACACAATTCTAGTTGTGTAGGAGAGCTTGTTAGGAGAATTAAAGATACTTAGAGAAATCCCATTTCCAAACTGGTAAGTTGGAGTTGGGAAGTGGGAATGAGCTTCAAAGCTTCAACCCCTTCCACAATACCCCTTGAGGCTCTTCCCAACCATGGCTTCCATGGTTGGGGAGCTTCCAGGCTTGGAGCCTATGTGGCATCTTTGTTTGGTTGGGAAAACCCGACTTTATTGTGTTGGATTGTTGCTTTTTGTTTGGTTGGATTGTAACAACTGGCACAATGTGATGGGTTGGAAGTTTCCAAGCCTCAAGATTGAGGGTTGGAAATCCCAAGTCAATCTTCCTCTCCAACCCAACCTTCCTGATTGCCTTCACGCCATTTCTCATCAAACACTCTCTTGATGTTGACTTTGGAAACGAGCGGTAGTTAGGTAGAGTAGGTGTTACACGAGGGATGAGAAGAGGGGTTGTTTGGCTCCTCACCCTCGTCACTGTCAGAGTCGGAGTCGATGTCGGCAGGGGCAGCTGGTTTGCCTTCGACATCAGGCGCGTTTCCTTTGTCAACGCGGGTGGGTGCGGCGGCACGTGCGCAGGTAGAAATCTTATTGCACATGTTCGCAGTTTTAGCTGATATCAAAACATCCACTTGAATGGTAGCTGTAGATACTATTGCCCGTCCATGGATGAACCCTGTGCTGCCAGGCCATAAGATCATTTCTTAGCGCTAACATGGCATACGGCTCGCAACCTGAAACTCGACTCCACCATTGATAATGGAGGACACTTGTTGAAAATGATTATGGGTGTGTGAAAAGGACGGAATCCGTACGTGATTGCGAAACTATGATGGAAATTTTGGGCGTGCATACACGAACACATGATGTGAGCTTGCAAGTATTTGTGAAGAAAGTGAATTTTGAGAAAGGAGATGCAACAAATGCAAGGTAAAATGAGCGTAAATTTGTAGGAAGGGTGGGAGTCGTGAAGAGAGTTGATGAATATTTGTTACATTCAAGCTTAAGAGATAGTGTGCCAGAAGTAGGGTATGAATGTGCGACGCGCAACCATACTGTGCGACGCGCAACCATAAACAAGAGTGCGGAAAAGAACGTAAACAAAATCAAGAACATGACATTGAATCCGTACATGAACAAATAAAATCAAGAATGGATGCAAAGTGGAAAGATGAAGGCCGGATGGAATTTTTGTGACAATATTAGAGTAACTACTAAACATGTGTATGATATCGAGCATTGTATAGGAATAGTAAACGTCAACGTTTAGAAAGAATGCACGCAATTGTTCAAGGTATGAGAAAATACCAGTATGGAAGATAATGTGGCGTACAAAATGTGAGACAGATGATATCTAAACCGTAATGGCGGGGTGCATCATGCTAAATTTGCATGATCGCCCCCTCATCGCAATGTTGTATCGCAACCCTGTGGAATCCAGTGGGGTTGGGCGTGCTCGCGGTTCCATGCGACCCAACAGCACCCCCCTATGATGCACCACCCGCAATGTTGCAGTTTCGATCCCCAACCACCAATCATACGCGGTTAAGGCGTCGCATGTACAGTGTGGTTTCATAGTTGATTTCGTAACATTTTCCGTTATTCCGTCGCCTTTGTTTCGTTTCATCGCTAGGCGACACACTATTTCTCGCAAACTGCGATCGATGTGTACGTGGTGAGCCTTCAACCCTTGATCGCGTGGGATCGCAGGCTCTCAGATCCAGCGCGGTCGAGGGTGGTTGGGTGGTTGGTGTCCCAAGTTTTCACAATCCCCTAGGGTCGTGGTGCAGCAACACTACAGTAAATACTGTACACAAAAGACAAAACACTATAGTAGGGATCGCGATCCTGCAAAACAGCATGATGCACCCTGCCCTAAACATAGCAACATGACATTGCACATTAATATATGATATTATATGATAATGTTGCATCGGACTATACGATTTGATATAACACAAACCTGACGCATGAGTGGATCGGATGAGAACAGTCCAGACAGAAGCTAAGAGTGAAGAGACTCAATGGAATGTTATTTTCCTCGAGCGCCATGCAAACATGTGATATACCATGCACCTATGAGTGTTGAAATGTATTTGTGTATTTTCATATAAATGCCTACAGTAGCCTAGTGTAGTTATCTTAGCTTCCTGCTAGGTGGTGTACCATTTGCCAAATTCCTTGCCTATATCTTGTATGCCCTCTATTATTGAGCTCTTCTTTTGGCTTGCACTTTTCCTCTCATCACTCTTGCCTAGGTCAAACCCTAGGCCCCTCAACTATTATGTTTGACATGGTACAAAGCACGTAACATCCTGGCCTGCTGTTTTTAACTACCCCATGGGCCCACCGTGTATTTCTCGTTTCGTGGCGCCCGTCGCGCCCTTAGTTGTGACTGACATGACGGGCGCGACGACGAGCTGTCTGCTGAAATGGCGACGAACTGGGCGGCTCGTGCTGCCCTGTTGCTCTTTCGGCCTGTCACCCGCCCCGCGCTACCCGCCCCGTCCCGTTACGATCTGCCCCGCCCCTCGTCCCGTTACGAGCTGCCACAGCCACACGCAGCCGCGCGCAGCTGCGTACGGCCACGTGAAGTCGCGCACAGCCGCGCGCAGCTACGTATGGCCGCACGCTACTGCGCGGTGTGAAAGTTCTTAGCTAGGCTAAGGAGCCATAGCTAGTAGGTCGAGTGAGTTCGAGTGTGAGAGAAATGTCGAGAGGAATGTTGAATAATAGCAAAGAGATACAACATATAGTCAAGAAACTAGAGGTGCACCACCAAACAGAAGACAAGATAAATACACTACACCTAAACCACAAGCAGTTACATAAAATAACATTGACACGCCCCCATAATTGCTTGTGGGAAGAAGTGTAGTTATCGCCCCCTGAAGGGGTACACGAGGCAGAGTGCGCAGCAGAACGGGAGAGGGCAGGCAAGGAGGAGGAGAGAGAGAGGGAGAGAGAGGAGAGGAGGTGGTAGGCTCTGGTTGGTCACCCCCTACATCCCCTCACCCTCCCCCTCCCCCTCCCCCTCCCCACTGCTGCAGGAGCAGCAGAGGGGGGCGAACGGAGGAGGATGGGAAGGGGAGACCACACATCACCCATCACCCCCACACCCGCCACCCCCAGTCCCTCCCCGGGCTCCCCCACACCCTCACACCCTCCCCCCCAGCGGCAGCTGCAGCAGAGGGAACAAAAGGAGGAGGAGAGGAGGGGGGGGGGGGGGGGGGCGACGCACGGCCTCCCCGGGCGCCAAAGCAGGCGGCAGAGGGGGCGACGCCTGCCCCCCCCTTCCAGGTCGCCCCTCAGGTCGCCTCGACAGGTGACGGGAAAAGGGGGGGGGGGGGGGGGGGGGCGGTGCACGTGCCCCCGGTGTGCCGCAGCTGGTGACGGGGCATGACCGGGGCGGGGTCGGGGCTGCAAGTGGGCGGGGCCGTAGGTGGCATCGGGGCCGAAGTGGGCGACGGGGCCGCAAGGGTGGGCGGGGCCGCAGGTGGCGACGGGGCCTCAGGTGGCGGGGTCGCAGGTGGCGACGGGGCCGGGGCCACAGGTTTAGGAGACGGGGCCGGGGCCGCAGGTAGGCGACGGGGCCGGGGCTGCAAGGTAGGCGACAGGGCCGCAACTGAGGGCGGCGGGGCCGCGGGTGAGGGCGGCGAGGCCGCGGCTGAGGGCGGCGGGGCCGCAGGTGAAGGCGGCGGGGCCGCAACGGAGGGCGGCGGAGCCGCAAATGAGGGCGGCGAGGCCGCAGGTGAGGGCGGCTACGGGGCTGCATCTGAGGGCGGCGTCAGGGCCGTAGGGGAGAGCGGCGACGGGCCGCATGTGAGGGCGGCGACGGGGCCGCAGCTGAGGGCGGCGACGGGCCGCAGGTGAGAGCGGCGACGGGGCCGCAGCGGAGGGCGGCAACGGGGCCGCAACAGAGGGCGGCGGGGCTGCAACAGAGGGCGGCGGGGCCGCAAGTGAGGGCGGCGGGGCCGCAATTGAGGGCGGCGACGGGCCGCAGGTGAGGGCGGCGACGGGGCCGCAGGTGAGGGCGGCGACGGGCCGCGAAGGGGGGCCGCGAGAGGCCACTAAGGGTCTCGCGAGGGGCACACCACGGGGCGTGTAGTACACAGAGTAGCAGCGGAAGCAACAGGTCAGGAACGTAACACGCTCTGATACCATGTGAAAGTTCTTAGCTAGGCTAAGGAGCCATAGCTAGTAGGTCGAGTGAGTTGAGTTCGAGTGTGAGAGAAATGTCGAGAGGAATGTTGAATAATAGCAAAGAGATACAACATATAGTCAAGAAACTAGAGGTGCACCACCAAACAGAAGACAAGATAAATACACTACACCTAAACCACAAGCAGATACATAAAATAACATTGACACGCGGCTCCCCTGCCCCGCACCTGCTGCTCGTGCGCCAGTGAAAGGGGGGGAGGGGGGGGGGGGGGGGGGGTGGGGCTGGCGCGTGGGTGACACAGCTCCTGCCGCCGTTGTTTCCCTTTTCCTCCCTCTCACTGCTGCTCGCGCACCTGTGGGGGGAGGGGGAGTGTGAGGGGTGGCGAGAGAGATTATGCATAGCCAGCAGCCACCCCTCCTCTCTCTCTCACTGCCGCTCGTGCTGCTGTGGGGGGGAGGGTAAGAGAGGGTGACGGAAGACCGTCCAGCCCTCAAATGGTATATGTGAGTAATATGTATGAAACAAAAACGGTGCGTACACGTATTAAATGCAATGATGCATGATTGTGAAATTGTATAGATTGCGTAAATATTAATAGAAATATGACGAAGTGTTAAAAAATAATTTGAACACACTTTGTTAAATGGGTCAAATGGATATAGAAAGCAAAGCATAGCACAAATAAAAAAAAGTGAACATGGAAAAAAAGAAAAAGAAAAACAATATCACTACATGAACATGATGGTTTATTACAACAATATTACACAAGAGCATTATAAGATAGCTCAACGAGAAGGGCAAGCAAAAAAAAAAAAGAGGAAACGTACATCTACTAACTACACATGATGTGCAAAAGACACTCACCTAAATTGATTGGAGATCCCGCATTTTATGGAGCAAATGTTATATGTCGCCAAGGTGTGAGAGGCTTCATATCCACCCACATCAACAGTTCCATAATCATCCCCTTGATATCCATTAAAAACAAACATTTGCGTGAAACTTGGCCGCCATGTGCCTTTCGATGTCGTGCGGCCGAGCACCAACGACCATCGCACATACCATGAAATTTAATAATTTTATGCCATTTGTCATAAGGACCATCAATTTGGTGAAACTGGCAACACAAGGATGCTGCTCCAAGAAGAAGAAAACACACTTGTCACATGAAGTGCGTACAAAAGATCAAGGGTGGAAACAAAAAATGGGTGTGCTCATGATATGTATATATGTAGAAAGAGAGAAAGTGTGTGTGTATCACAAGACAGGAATGTAGAAGGGGGATTGTTTAATGTAGGATGCAAATATATTAAAGAAGGATGGAATGGTATCAGGTGAACACCAAACATGTTCGCCCGAACCATCCTGAACATGCGAATCGCGAAACGAGCATGTTCTGTTTGCCCGAACATTTTTGTAGGATTTTAGTGTTCGGTGATCGTCCTTGAAGGGGAAGAGCATATAGACGGTTCGCGAACCTTTATATGTTCGGGAGAACCCGAACATGCTCGGTTTCGAAATCGGTTTTGCCCTCATTATAGTCACATCCAGGGCAGGTGTACATTTCAACTGCCAAGTTTCAGCCAATAGGTACAAGAATCCCCCACACTCATTGCTCACGGGGAACACGGGGGGGAAAGGGTTGGGGAGTGGGAAAACAACAAATATGCAAACAATACTTTCAGAACTTCTGTAAACCGAAATATCGCCGAGCATGCATTGCATGCAAGCAACTACAAAACAAGAGTTTCTAGTTAAACAATGTCAAAGCCTGAGGCAATGTAACACCATCTCAAATAGGGCAAATAGCAAGTGCTCTAGAACTGGATCAGCCCCTAGCCTGCCACGCCCCCTCCCTCCCCTATGGCATCTCCTGCATCATCCAAAACTAGTCTAACTGCCTTATATGTCAAATGTTCTGTCTGCTACAGTTTGTTTAGGCTGTAGTGGGGTAGTTACTATGGGGTACAGTAAGTTTAGGGTTTTCTACTAGTACCCAACTCTTTCCTAGTGCAATCACTCTTGTTGATTCTGACATGGTATCACGAGCCTAGGTTGCCACCTAGGACCGCTTACTACTACGGGCCCACTATTCCACTAGAAGCGCCCTCGTGCGCCCTACCTTACGTGCGCCCTTTTTTCCGCTAGTGCGCCCTCACGCGCCCCGCCCTTCGTTCTGCCTACGCGCCGTCCTGCAGCCCTCGCGCTGCCTCCTGCTGCCCTAGGCCAGTGCGCCGCCCCTACAAGCTAGTACGGCCATCGAGCCGCCCCTGCAGGTCCGTCAGGTACACGAGCCGCCTCTGCAGGCCTGTCAGGCCCGAGAGCCGCCCTTGCAGGCCCGCCAGGTCGGCGCGCTGCCCCTGCAGGACCACGCCGCCCGCGCGCAGCTTCCGCCCGACCGCGCGCCGCCCCTGCAGGCCCGTGCCGCCCGCACGCAGCCTTTGCAGGCCCGTCAGGCCAGCGCGCGACCCCGTATGGTCGCACTCGCGGCCCCGTAAGGCCGCAGTCGCAGCCCCGTCAGGCCGCATTCGCGGCCCCGCCCTGCCGTCGACGCGGACGCGGCCCCGCCCTGCCGTGACGTGGCCCCGCCAGCCCTGCAGCTGACGCGGCCGCGTCCTCCTACTGACACGGCGTCGGCCTGCCCGCCGCATCGCCCCTGCCCGCGGCGTCGCCACTGCCCGCCGCGTCGCCCTGCCCTCCGCGTCGCCCCTGCCCGCGGCGTCGTCCCTGCGCGCCGCATCGCCCTGCCCGCGGCGTCGCCCCTGCCCGCCGCATCGCCTTGCCCTACCCCGCGATGGGCCCCTGGAGCAGCCGCCCCTGGAGCAATCGCCACTGCAGCAGCCGCCCCTGGCCCCTGGAGCAGCCGCTCCTGCAGCAGCTGCCCCTGGCCCTTGGAGCAGCCGCCACTGCAGGAGCTGCCCCTAGCCCTTGGAGCAGGCGCCTCTGGAGCAGCCGCCCCTGCAGTAGCGACCGTCGCGGCCCTGTCCCTGTCCTGCACCAGCCGCCATTGCGGCCCGGTCCCGCCCTGCAGCAACTGCCGCGGAGCTTCCTGCCGCGCTCGCGGCCCCGCCCTGCCGTTGTAGCGGCCCCGCAGTCGCCTCCGTCGTACGCATGCCCTTCCCATCAATGGTGAGCATTGCCCTGCCCGTGCTACTACTGCTGTTACTGCTGCTGCTACTGCTAGTGCTGCTCCTGCTGCTCTTGCTTCTACTACTGCTCTTGGCCTGGCCAGATGCAAATCGAGGGCCGTCCGCGTGTGTCCCTCACGCCCCAGCAGCTTCGTGAGTGGTACGCCAGTTGGGGTTGTCGGGGTGGCAGTAGTGGGCGTCGTCCTGGAGTGGGTAGTTCGGGAGCTCCTTGTAGTGGCCTTATGCAGCAGCAACGTCGTCCGCGCGAGACTCTTTCGCCCCAGCAGCTTCGTGAGTGGCACACTTAGAGTACAGGGTCGCTGAGTTCTGCTCGCTGCCCGCGCGTTATTAGCATGGGTGTCCGGACTGGTCAGCCTTGCGGGATGCATGGACACAGGGAGTCTGTCACCTGTGTGTGCCGTCTGACCGCGGTATCCAATCTGCTGCTCGAGGTGCCGGTAAGGCTTCCGCTCTAGGTGCTAGTGCGTCTGCTGCCCCTGGTCCTGGTGAGGCTGCTGCCCTAGGTGCAGATGTTTCTGCTGCTTTAGGTGCTTGTGAGTCTGCGCCTTTAGGTACTGCGTCTACTGAGGCACTGCACACCTTCACACTGGACTCAAGTGCTAAGTGCAATTTCTTTCGCGACCGCATTGCCCTCGAGCAGCTCCCTAGGCCGGTTGCTATCTCTCTGGCTGACCCCTCCGGGGGTCCGATCCTTGCGACCTCCACCACTGCCCTCCCTTGTCCTGCTGTCCCGTCCGGCACACTGTCGGGACTTTACCTCCCCTCGTTCTCTACAAACTTGGTGGCAGGTTCCGCGCTCCAGGTTGCAGGTGTTCACCAGTTCACCCCTGCCTACGAGCGTGCGACACACGGCACGTGTGCCCACACGGGTCGTCACCTGGCTACCTTCACTCGGCAACCAGGGTCGGACTTGTACACACTGACCACAAAGTCCCCTCAGGTAGCGGCGTCTGCGTCTGCGTCAGGTCCGTTGTCTGCCCCCTGCTCGTGTTGCACCCTGTGGCACCGGACGGTCCTCTGGCACCACCGCCTTGGGCACCCTTCGATGCAGCGCCTTTGTGGCATGCACTCTCGTTTCCTTGTCTCTGGTCTCCCCAGGTCACTGCCTTCCCTGCCACCGTCCCCTGCCCCTCCTTGCCTTCCATGTGTCAAGGGGCAGCAGCGTGCCACTCCTCACTCCTCTGAGTTCCCCCCGACGGAGGCTCCTCTGTAGACCCTTCACATGGATGTGTGAGGCCCAGCCCGCGTCCGTGGACAGGGCGGAGAGTGCTACTTCCTGCTGGTAGTTGACGACTACACGCGTTACACCACGGTCTTCCCCTTACGCACCAAGGTAGAGGTCCCTGCAGTCTTGATCCCTTGGATCCGCGCTACTTGTCTCCAGCTGGAGAGGCGCTTCCGCACGGACCTTCCTGTCCTGCGACTATACTCTGACAGAGGTGGTGTGTTTTCCTCCGGCCTCTTGGAGGCCTTCTGTCAAGGGGAGGGCATTGAGCAGACGTTCATGCTTCCGGCCTCTCCTCAGCAGAATGGGATTGTTGAGCGCCACATTGGCTTGGTCATGGAGGTTGCTCGTACCTCCTTGATCCACGCGGCTGCCCCCCATTTTCTGTGGCCGTTTGCGGTCCGGTACGCCACGCATCAGCTCAACCTCTGGCCCTGTGTCTCCGTTACGGAGACCTCGCCGACACTCCGTTGGACGGGAGCGGTTGGCGATGCGTCTGTGTTCCGTGTCTGGAGATCTTGTGCCTTTGTTCGCGATACATCCGCGGACAAGCTCTCCTCCCGTGCCGTTCCTTGTGTCTTCCTGGGCTTTGTCCCTGATGCGCCTGGCTGGCAGTTTTACCACCCCACCTCGCGCCGTGTCTTCCCCTCTCAGGACGTCACGTTTGACGAGTCGGTCCCCTTTTTCCGTTTCTTCCCCTAACGCACTGCCCCGCTCCTCCCTCCGCCGCTCTTCCTCACGCCAGGTGCTGCTTTGGTAGACCCCTTGCCTCCGCAGGGTCCTGCTCCCTCAGGTGTTTCCCAGGTAGACCCGGTCGAGCCTGTCAAGGTAGCTGTCGAATCTAATCCTGCGCGAGGTACTGAGCGTGCAGAGCCTGAGCATGCTGAGCCTGAACGTGCTGAGCCTGAGCGTGCTGAGCCTGGTGGTGCTGGGTCTGGGGGTACTTCGACTGGGGGTGCTGAGCCTAGGGGTGTGGAGACTGGGGGTGATGAGACTGGGGGTGATGAGCCTGGGGGTTCGGAAACTGCGGGTGCTGAGCCTGGGGGTGCTGAGACTTGGGGTGCTGTCCCTGGGGGTGCTGAGTCTAGAGGTCTTGAGCCTAGGGGTGCTGCGCCTGGGGGCGTTGTCTCTTCCCAGCAGCTGCGTGAGTGGTACTCTCGGTACTGTCGCCGCGGCCTTGGTGCTGTGGGAGCAGGAGGTGCTACTGGAGCTGGAGCTGAGGGCGCTGAGCCTACTGGAGTTGGTGTTGCTGCTGACCCTAGGGTTGGCGCTGGAGGTGCTGGAGCCACTCGTCCTGGAGGTGCTTGTACTGACGGTACTGGAGCTGCTGGGACTGGGGGTGCTACTAGAGCTGCTGGAGCTGGTCCTGCTGGAGGTGCTGCTGGTGCTGCTAGAGGTATTGGAGATACTGGAGCTGCTGATGGTGCTACTAATACTGGGGCTGGTGCTGCTGGAGGTATTGGTGCTGCTGGAGGTGCTGCTGGTGCTGGTCCTGCTGGAGGTGCTACTGGAGCCGCTGGTGGTGCTGAGGGAGTCGGAGCTACTGCTGGAGGTTCTGGTGCGGTCTTTGCTGGTTTTGGGGGCACTTCACGGCCACAGCCGTACTTCGTTCCCCTCCTTCAGCAGGTTCTTGGTCAGCCGCCTCCTCCTTGTCCTGCTCCCTCCTTAGAGTGTCCTCCGCCTGTCCAGTCGCTGTCACAGCTACTGCCTGCCTCGCCACTCCTTGGACCTTCTCCCTACACTGGTCCGAGAGGTGGTCTTACGCAGCGTTGGGAGCCTGAGTCTCGTACTGTGTCGCCTGAGTCTCGGTCTGCGTCACCTGTTCGTGCTGCTCGCACTGGTCGTCGTGTCCCGTGTCAGCGTCCTCTTGCTGTCCCAGGCACTCACCAGATGGCGCTTCGTCCTTCTACTGCTCCATAGCGTGTCCTGCTGCCTTCTCCTCCTACGTCCTCTCTTCCTGCCCTTGCTGACCTGGAGTCTGACTCTCTTCGTGCTGCTAGTCCTACTGTCACGTGTCTCCTAGCCACTGCTGTCACTGACCCTTCCTTTGAGTCAGCCGCTGCGTCTGCCTTGGTTTCTGAGCTTGTCAACGTTGCTCGAGGCTTGAGTCAGTGAGAGGGAGTTGACTTCTTCCAGACCTTCTCCCCCATCCAGAAGATGACCACTCTTCAGGTGCTACTGCACGTTGCCGCTCAGCGTGACTACGAGCTTCACTCTCTTGACTTCTGCACAACTTTCTTGCAAGGCAACCTGCACGAGGAGATCTGGCTGCGCCGCCCTCCTGGCTTGACTGGGTCGTTCCCTCCTGGTACCCAATGGAGCCTCCAACGGCTGGTCTACGGTCTCCGCAAGGCGCCACGTGAGTGGCACGACACACTGAGGACTACACTTGCGGCTCTTGGGTTCGCGCCTTCTACTACTGACCCGTCGTTGTTTCTACGCACCGACACTTTGCTGCAGCCGTTCTACATCCTCGTGTATGTCGACGACTTGGTCTTTGCCACTGCTAACACTAAGGCTCTCGCCCTGATGAAGTCGGAGTTGCAGAAGAGACACACCTGCACAGACCTGGGTGAACTACGCAGCTCCCTTGGCTTGTAGATCACCCGGGACAGAGCACGCCGCACCATCACACTAACTCAGTCACACATGGTGCAGCTGTCAAACACTATATGTGTCATTGTTGTGTAGGCTATAGTGGGTTAGCCTTTAGGGGGTACACAAAGTTAGGGTTTCCTACTTGTACTCCAACTTTCATAGTGCAATCACTTCTTCTTCATAACATGGAATCAGAGCAGGTCCTCCGCTAGGACCGATTCCTAGGGCCCACCACTACTGCTACCTACTAGCGCCCTCGTGCGCCCTACTGTCGGAGCGCCCTCGAGCGCCTCCCCCCCTAGCGCCCTCGTGCGCCTCGTTTTCATGGCCCCCTAAGGCCCCGCGACCCGCCTCCCTCGCAGCAACCCGCGCGGCGCCCCTTAGAGGCCCTCTCGACCCCACGAGCCGCCCCTTAGCAGCCCCGCTGGCCCCGTTGACCCCACGCGTCGCCCCCCTTAGAGGCCCCAGCCGGCCCCATCGACCCCACGAGCCGCCCCTTAGCGGCCCGGCTGGCCCCGTCAACCCCACGCGCGACCCTCTCTTAGCGGCCCCGTCGGCCCCCTCTCGACCCGCGCGCCGCTCCTTAGTACCCCGCCGCAACACCCACGAGCCGCCCAGCCCAAACCGAGCCGCCCGAACCGAGCCGCTCAGCCTGAACCGAGCCGCGCCGCCTGAACCCAGCCGAGCCGCCCTACCCGAGCCGAGCCGCCCTACCTTAACCGAGCCGCGCCGCCCGTACTGGACCGAGCCGCCGTGCCTAAGTCGTCGTGCCTACTGTTTTTACGGTGCAACTACTGCTACTCTACTGCTGCTATGGCTATCCCTCCTGTGCTAGCTTTCGATGCTCAGGGCCGCCCAGTGAAGTTCGATACCTGGCTAGATGACCTACACCTCTTCCTACAGCTCACTACCAAGGAGGACATCTCACTGTACGATCACGCCCTAGGCCATGCTACTGCTCCTCCTGCTACTGCAGAGAGCACTACCCGCTCACAGTGGGAGACTCGTGACGCCCACGCTCGCTTCGCTATTCGCAACTCCCTGCCGATAGACGAGCGCGAGCACTTTGGCCAGCACAAGACTGCACAGGCACTGTACACCGCTGTCGTTGCCCGCTACTCCTCACCTACCTCTGCCGCACTAGGCCGTCTATCACTCCCCTACCTGTTTCCTGACCTAGCCTCGTTCCACACAGTCGCTGACCTCATCACGCACCTCCGTACTAGTGAGGCCCGCTTCCGTGCCGCCATGCCCGATGAGTTTCTTGCCAAGAACCCTCCCCCGCTCTGGCTCACTCTCTACCACCTAGTCACCCGCCTCCCTGACACACTGCGTGCTATCAAGGACCACTTCCTAGCTCGCTGCCCCACTGAGCTCACCATTGCCCTCCTCGAGAAGGAACTGCTTGCAGCTGAGGCTAGCATAGTCGCTCTAGGTGCCTCTCGTGGCGACCCCCGCACCCCTTTCTTTGAGGGGTGTTCCCCTTCCCCCCTTCTTCCCTCTGTAGCCTCTGCTTCTGTTGTCAACCTCCCTGGTTCTAAGAAGGTCGGGGCTACGTCTGCCTCGAGCAAGCGTTGCAGCGGCAAGGGCAAAGGGGGCAAGGGAGGCGGAGGTGACGGCGGGGGAGGCGGTGGTGGGGTGGTGGCGGCGGTGGGGGTGGTGGTGGGACTGGTGGGGCTAGTGGCAGCGGTGGGGGTGGTGGCGGCAACTGCGGGGGGGGTGGCAGGGGCGGGGGTGGTGGTGGGGGCGGTGGTGGACGCGGCGGCAGCAGGGAGGAGGTGGTCGAGGAGGTGGTGGCGGCAATGGTAGTCGTGGAGGCACTGGCGGTGGCCAGAGCCTAAAGCAATCTCCGTCGCCCCAGGAGCTCCGTGAGTGGTACGCTCAGCACCGGGGGGGTGGTGGCCTTAGCTGCACGTACGTCATCCGCACTGGTGACCGCACTGGTCAGACGTGTGGGAGGGCGCACCCCACGCAGCGGTGCTTCTCACGCCTCGACAACGCTTGGCGTACTCAGCTCCCTGACGCCACTGAGCTGCCTCGCTGGGTTGATCTGATGAAGCAAAACATTGATATCTTTGCTCTAGACTTTGATGCTATTCTCTCTGCCATGTATGTGATGTCTATTAGTGGAGAGGGTGCCAGTACCTGCGTGTTCCGCCCGACCCACGCGTTCGACCCGGTGAGGCTACCGCTCTAGGTGCTAGAGTGTCTGCTACCCCAGGTGCTGGTGAGGCTGCTGCTCTAGGTGCTTGTGCGTCTGCGTCCCCTGTTACTGAGTCGACTGAGGCACTGCACACCTTTACACTAGACTCAGGTGCCTCCCGCTGTTTCTTTCGTCACCGCACGGCTCTTGAGCAGCTTGCTCGGCCCGTTGCAGTCTCTCTCGCTGACCCCTCTAGGGGTCCAGTCCTTACGACCTCCTTCACTGTCCTCCCCTGCCCGGTCGTCCCGTCGGGCACACTATCCGGTCTCTACCTCCCCTCGTTCTCTACGAACTTGGTGGCAAATAGTGCGCTCCAGGACAGGGGTGTCCACCAGTTCACCCCTGCCTACAAGCGCGTAACACACTGCACGTGTGCTCGGATGGGCCGTCACCTTGCGACCTTCACACGGCAGCCGGGGTCGGACCTGTACACACTGACCACTGAGTCCCCTCAGGTAGCTGCGTCTGCCTTTGCGTCAGGTCAGCTATCGCCCCCCTGCTCGTGCCGCTCTCTGGCGCACGAGACGGTCCTCTGGCACCACCGACTTGGTCACCCGTCCGTGCAGCGCCTTCGGGCAATACAGAAACGATACCTTGTCTCTGGTCTTCCCAGGGTTCTCCTGTCAACGGGAGTTGTGTGTTGGCCCCGTCCACGCTTGGGCGGAGCCGACATTATGGTCGGGTGTTAGGGGAGCAGCCGACCTGCAGCAGTGGGCGAGTTGGTTGACGAGGAGGTCGACCTGCACGGGGACCACTGCACGGGCGCCGACTTCAGGGTGGCGCCAACTTCGGGGAGGTCAACTTAGGCGTCGACCTGCGGAAAACGTCAACTTGGGGAAGGCAACCTCGGTGGTCGGCTGATGGACTGCTGGTCGACCTGCGGGTGGTCGACTGGACCTAGTGGTCGGCGAAGGAGGGGCCGACGTCGACCTCGACTTAGGACGCCGAGCAGTTGGGCGTCGAGTAGCGTGCTCGTCGACCGAGGGGCGTGGTCGTCCTGGTGAGGTCGACATGGAGGTGGTCGTCGACTTGGGAGGTGGACGGGCACGTACGGGAGTTGCTGGTCGATGTGGTTGCCCGGTCGACCAGGTTACCTGGGTGACGAAGTGCTGCGGAGGAGTGCGACGGTCACCCAGGCGAAGTTGGCGAGACCGACCTGGGTGGTGGTATCCCGAGGTCGTCGTGGCAGATCAGAGGCAATCGTTAGCCCGAGGTTGACGTGGTGTGTGCGCTGTGCAGGTGACAAGACTCTGCACGCCAATCATCTGCGCGCCCCTGCAAAGCGGGTGCACTGCTGTCCTGCGTGAGCAATGCTGGCACACCGTCAACCTGTGGCGTTGGCACGCTGTCGACTTTGCACTGCTGGAGCGTAGTCGACCAAGTCGTGCTGGAACGCGGTCGACCATGCTGTGCTGGCAGTCGACCGACCTGAATGCTAGCTCTGATGTAGTCTTGCATTGCCAACTTCATTGGATTATTGTTGTCATGTTCTTTTCTTAGTGAAACTCTTGCCAATTCTCCCCGTGAACTAGCAAAAAGCTTAAACACAAGGAAATGACCAAGTGAACGAACGCAGAGATCACACGAGCACACGTGCCTAACCCGTAGTCTAGCTCCCGTTGTAGCAGTTATCTCCGCATCTCCCTCCCCTCCCAGCCTCGCCTGCTCCTCCCTGCCTTACCTGTGTCGAGGGGCGGCAGCGCGCTGCTCCTCACTCCTCCTCGTTTCCCCCTACGATTGCTCCCTTGCAGACGCTCCACATGGACGTTTGGGGCCCCGCCTGCGTCCGTGGTCAGGGTCGGGAAAGGTACTTCCTGATAGTTGTTGACGACTACTCGCGCTACACCACGGTCTTCCCCTTGCGCACCAAGGGTGAGGTCCTTGATGTTTTGATCCCTTGGATCCGCGCTTCTCGTCTTCAGCTCAGCGAGCGTTTCCACTCGGACTTTCCTGTCCTCCGCTTGCACTCTGACAGATGTGGTGAGTTCTCTTCTGACCTCTTGGCAGCCTACTGTGTGGAGCATGGCATCCGCCAGTCGTTCACGCTTCCGGCCTCTCCACAACAGAATGGGGTTGCTCAGCGCCACATTGGCTTGGTCATGGAGGTCGCTCGTACCTCCTTCATCCATGCGGCTGCCCCCCACTTTTTGTGGCCGTTTGCGGTCCGATACGCTGCACATCAGCTCAACCTCTGGCCCCGTGTCTCCTTGGCGGAGACCTCCCCGACACTCCGTTGGACGGGAGAGGTTGGCGATGCGTCGCGTTTCCGGGTCTTGGGATCTCGAGCCTTTGTTCGCGATACGTCTGCGCACAAGCTCTCCTCTCGCGCTGTTCCGTGTGTCTTCCTAGGCTTTGTTCCGGACGCGTCTGGTTGGCGGTTTTACCACCCTACCTTGCGCCGTGTCCTCGCCTCTCAGGACATCACCTTTGATGAGTCGGTACCCTTCTACCGCCTCTTCCCCTACCGCACTGCCCCGCTCCCTCCCCCGCCTCTCTTCCTCGCGCCAGGGGCTGCTGTAGTAGACCCCCTCCCCCCTCAGGGTGCCGCTCCTTCAGGTGTGTCCCAGATAGACCCGGTTGAGCCTGACAAGGTAGCTGTCGACTCTCGTCCTACTCGGGGTGGTGAGCCTGAGCGTGCAGAGCCAGAAGTTGAGGAGACTGGGGGTGTTGAGCCTGGGGGTGCAGAGTCTGGGGGTATTGAGCCTGGGGGTGCGGAGTCTAAGGGTGCTGAGCCTGGGAGTACGGAGCCTACTTGTACTAAGCCTGGGGGTGCGGAGTCTGGGGGTGCTGAGCCTGGGAGTACGGAGCCTGCCTGTGCTGAGTCTGGGGGTGCTTAGTCTGGGGGTGCTGAGCCTGGGAGTGCTACGCCTGGAGGAGCTCTCTCCTCACAGCAGCTGCGTGAGTGGTACTTACTGTACTGCACCCTCAGGAGAGGTGCTTCTAGAGCTAGGGGTGCTGCTGGAGCTGGTGCTCGTGCTTCCTCGCCTAGGCGGGAACAGCCCTCTCCCTAGCGTCTTCGTGAGTGGCACGCACGGCGGTGCAGTCTCAGGAGTGGCGCTCCTAGTGTCGCGGACCCTGCTTCTGGTGCTGCGGACCCTGGAGTTGGAGCTGCTGCTGGTGGTGCAGACCTGGGCGTTGGAGCTGCTACTAGTGCTGCGGACCCGGGCGTTGGAGCTGCTGCTGGTGCTGCGGACCAGGGAGTTGGAGCTACTGCTGGTGCTGCAGACCCTGGCGTTGGGGTTACTACTGGTGCTGCGGACCCGGGCGTTGGAACTGCTGCTGGTGCTGCATACCCGGGCGTTGAAGGTTCTGGGGGTGCTGCTGGAGCTGCTGGAGGTTCTGGTGCTGTCACTGCTGCTGCAGGGGGCACCTCATGGCCGCGGCCGTACTTTGTTCCACTCCTTCAGCAGGTTCTTGGTCAGTCACCTCCGCCTTGTCCCCCTCCCTCTGTAGAGTGTCCACCGCCGGTCCAGTCGCAGTCATAGCTACCGCCTGCCTCGCCACTTCCTCGTCCTTCTCCCTACACTGATCCTACAGGCGGTCTCACAAAGCTTCGTCAACCTGAGTCTCGCCCTGTGTTGCCTGTGTCCCGTCCTGAGTCGCCTGTTCGTACTACTTCCACCAGTCGCCGTACTCCGCGTGAGCGTCCGCCACCAGTCCCTGGCACACACCGGATCTCACTACGTCCCTCCACTGCTCCACAGCGTGTCCCTCTGCCGTCTCCTCCTGAGTCCTCTCTTCCTGCTCTTGCTGGCCGTGAGTTTAACTCTCTTCATGCTGCTAGTCCTACTGTCACGCATCTCTTGGCCAATGCTGTCACTGAACCTTCGTTTGAGTCTGCTGCTGCATCTGCCCTAGTTACTGAGCTTGTCAACTTTGCTGCTCGCTGTCATCTAGACTACGCTGCCAGTCTTGTCGCTAAGTCTGAGTCTGTCTGTCCTCCATCTGTCGGGGGTGAGTGTGCTCTTAGCACGAAAGTCTTTGAGGACAGGCAGGAGGGGTTCCAGTGTTTTGCTGCTGCTTTGCCTCATCTTGTGTCCATGCTAGTTGCCCCTGAGGGAGACCCGGATGCACCAGACATCCCGACTCCTCGATCGTACGCTGAGGCGATTGAAGGTCCCTACTCCTCACAGTGGCAGTCAGCCATGGACACAAAGATGGCTTCCTGGAAGTCCACAGGCACCTACGTCGACGAGGTTTCCCCACCTGGAGCGAACATCGTCAGTGGCATGTGGATTTTAAGGGTGAAGCGGCCGCCGGGTTCTCCGCCAATCTTCAAGGCTCGTTACGTTGCTCAAGGCTTCAGTCAGAGAGAGGGAGTAGACTTCTTCCAGACCTTCTTCCCCAACCCGAAGATGACCACTCTTCGGCTACTACTGCACGTTGCTGCTCAGCGCGACTACGAGCTTCACTCTCTTGACTTTAGCACAGCTTTCTTGCAGAGCAGTCTGCACGAGGAGATCTGGCTGCGCCGCCCTCCTGGCTTCACTGGGCCGATCCCTCCTGGTTACCCAGTGGAGCCTCCGCTGGCCAGTCTACGGTCTCCGCCAGGCGCCACGTGAGTGGCACGACACACTGAGGACTACTCTTGTGGCACTTGGGTTCTCTCCTTCTACTGCTGACCCGTCACTGTTTCTACGTACCGACACTTCGCTGCCGCCGTTCTAGATCCTCGTGTACGTCGACGACTTGGTCTTTGCCACAGCTGACACTAAGTTTCTCGCCCACATGAAGTCGGAGCTGCAAAAGAGGCACACGTGCACAGACCTGGGTGAACTGCGCAGCTACCTTGGCTTGCAGATCACCCGGGACAGAGCACGCCGCACCATTACCCTGACTCAGTCACAGGGCTACACCTTCAGCCTTGGCTCTGGTTCAGTTTCGTGGCACTCTACTCGTTCGTCTTCGGTTCTCAGCTCGAGTTGTGAGGCCGAGATCTACGCCACAGCCATGGCTGCATAGGAGTTACGCTGGCTCACCTACCTGCTGACCAACCTTGGAGAGCGGCCTAGTTCTCCTCCAGTGCTGTAGGTAGACAACAAGGCTTCCATTGCCTTGTGTGAGGAGCACAGACTGGAGCACAAAACGAAGCACATCGCTCTCCGTTACTTCCTTGCTCGTGAGCTTCAACAGCGTGGCCAGCTTCGTTTGCGCTACGTGGCCTCTCAGGCCAACACCGTTGATATTTTCACCAAGGCACTTCAGCCTGGTGATCATCAGCGCTTTTGTACTTAGTTGGGGCTAGTGCTTGTTGTGTGATGCAATCATATGCATTCACGTCTGTCTGCCTCCCATCATATGTTCGTGCGTTGCATGCGTGGTGTGAGCGTGTGCAAGAATTTGTGTTTGATGTGGTTTGATTTTTCTGAGTGTGTGTGTGAATGTTATTTGGCTTGAGCAGATATCTGAAGTGACTCCTCTGCTCAAGAGCTTTCCGACGAACCAAGTATCGCTTCAATCGGAGCACGAACAAGAAAGTTACGAACGTTGGAGTTCGTATGCTTTTGATATTTGGTTGTGGTGACTATGGGAAGTTGTGGGGTTGACTCAATATGGGGTACAGACTTTTGGGGGTTGGGAAATTCGTCAACATCACTGTAGATGCTGCCAAGTGGTTGGGAGAAACCAAACCAGGTTGGCAAGTGTGGCCAAGTTGGGTTAAGGTGGATGGCATGGGTTGGGAAAGTGACAAAAGTGAAAGTGGGGTTGCCTATGGAGAGGGGAATTGTGTGGCATGGGGTTTCCTTGGTTGGGGACTGTCTTGGGACCTTCCCTCTCGTCCTCCTCATCCCATCCCACCTGGTTTATTGCTACTCTAACTCTCTTGTGTGGTAATTGTGAACTTGTATGAGAACTTTGTGATTGAGTTAAGATTCTATGGCAGCATACCCCCTAGTGCGCCGAAATTGATAACTCAAGAAATACTTCATTTTTTCGTATGATTCAACTTGGAAATTGTAGCCACGGACTAGCGCTACAACATATCTAAGTTTGGTGAAGTTTCAACAGTTCACCTTTCGTTGACGGCGTTTCTTGTGAAGTCGACGTTTCTGTCCAGAATTCTAAGCCAACGATTTTGAGAATTTTAGCCACCTAATCTTCGTAGACTCCATCCTTAGTCTCTAACAGTGCTCACTTTGTCTCACTTGTTGTAGGCTTTGCCTGTACTGTGATCACAGACTAGTGCCCACTTTGTCTCCTGCTTGTTTGCTCTGCTAGGTTGAGATCACCCTTGCTGTCTGTACTACGTATATATACTTCTGCATGTGAACTGCCTTGTGGCCCTTTGCTTGTGCTCGGAGTGTTAGGTGACGTTGTGATCCACCCTGAGCTTGCTTGCCTTTCTTGACTGGTCTTGTGACCCCTTGTTCTCCCTCACTTTATGGGGGTGTGTCAAACACTGTATGTGTTATTATTGTGTAGGCTATAGTGGGTTAGCCTTTAGGGGGTACACAAAGTTAGGGTTTCCTAATTGTACTCCAACTTTTATAGTGCAATCACTTCTTCTTCATAACAGCAGCAGGTCCTTCAGCGCTTCGGCTTCACTTGGTCCTCGGCACAGGCCACTCCTCTGGCTACAGGTCACTCCCTCTTAGGTCCACCTTCGAACGAGTCCGTGGAGCCGAGTGGTCTTTACCCAGAGCTAGTTAGCTGCCTCATCTATCTGATGACTTGCACTCGTCCTGACCTCGTGTACCCTCTTGGCCTTCTCGCTCGCTACGTGGCTCCTGGTCGGCACCGAAAGCTGCACATGGATGCTGCTAACAAGGTACTGCGCTACTTGTGCAGAACATCAGGCATGGGGCTCGTGCTTGGAGGGAGGAGCTCAGTTGTTCTCACTGGGCACTCAGACGCTTCTTGGGTTGACGACCTGGCTACTCAGCGGTCGTCACAGGGTTACACCTTCAACCTTGGCTCTGGTTCAGTTTTTGTCAGAATCCCAACCACTAGACCATTGGGATAAAAGGGTTTGTTAAGTAGCGGGTCAGTGCGCCCATAACCCCCCAGGCCAACGTGCCTGTAACCCTTCCCTAGGATCAATCGGGGATCTCCAGTGGACCTCTGACACCTCCCTCGGACTGAGATGCCCGAGGTGCACACACTGGGATTCGAACCCGATACCTTCGCTCTGATATTTTGTCAGAATCCCAACCACTAGACCATTGGGATAAAAGGGCTTGTTAAGTAGCGGGTTAGTGCGCCCATAACCCCCCAGGCCAACGTGCCTGTAACCCCTCCCTAGGATTAATCGGGAATCTCCAGTGGACCTCTGACAGTTTCTTGGCGTTCTACATGCTCATCTTCAGTTCTCAGCTCCAGTTGTGAGGCTCAGATCTACGCCACAACCATGGCTGCACAGGATTTATGCTGGCTCATCTACGTGCTGACTGACTTGGGAGAGCGGCCTCGTTCTCCTCCAGTGTTGTACGTCGACAACAAGGCTACCATTGCCTTGTGTGAGGAGCACAGACTGGAGCAACGAACGAAGCACATCACTATGCATTACTTCCTGGCTCAAGATTTGCAGCAGCGTGGTCATCTTCGTCTACGTTACGTGGCCACTCGGGCCAACACTGCTGATATATTCACCAAGGCACTTCAGTCTGGTGATCATCAGTGCTTCTGCATTATGCTAGGGCTTGTGCCCACTTTTCCTCACTTGCTGTAGGCTTTGCTTGTACTGTGATCTATATATATACCTGCATGCTTGCTTTGCTAGGTAGAGATCACTCTGCTGTTTGTGTTGCATATATGCCTTTGCATGTGAATTGGCCTTGTGGCCCTTTGCTTGTGCTCAGAGTGTGTGGTGACGTTGTGATCCACCCTGAGCTTGCTTTGCCTTTCTTGACTGGTCTTGTGACCCCTTGCTCTCCCCCACTTTGCCTAGGGGGGTGTGTCAAATGTTCTGTCTGCTACAGTTTGTTTAGGCTGTAGTGGGGTAGTTACTATGGGGTACAGTAAGTTTAGGGTTTCCTACTTGTACCCAACCCTTTCCTAGTGCAATCACTCTTGTTGAGTCTGACATTATATGTCGCCCCTTTTGCCTCCTCCTCCCGCTCCTCAACCCTCTCCTCCACCAATGCAAGCTCCTGCACTATCAGATAGGCGCCTCGAACCTTCTGCCCCCCACTCCGTGTGAGTTGCGCATTTATGTACGTTACGTTTCTGTGTTTACGGCTCGTGAATCGCCTCAACGGTTCATGAGTTATGTGAGTTCCCATGAAAGGTTGCGTTCCTGAGGGTTCGTGAATGTCCGTGTGTGAATGCGAGACTTCGTGTGCGTTTGCGTTGCTTCGCGAGTTTTCATAAGTGTGCGTTAATTCTGTGTTCGTGGATTTCTGTGTTCTTGACTGTGTTTGTGAAATTCCGTGAAGTCTGTGCGCTGTTCATGAATGTCTGTGAGTGTTCATGTTAGTTTTCGTTTTTCTGTTTTCGTGTGTGTTCATGAAGTATCGTGGGTGTTCACGAGGGGTCAATGTTGACCCTTGGAAATTTCTCGCGTCAGTCAAGGTCAACTGCGCGGAAATATCACGACCAGGCCTGTCGAAGTTCCTGGGACCCATACTTGCGCTCCCCAGCTCCTCCCCATCTGACCCTGTTTTTGGTGTAGCTGAGTGTTTGGGCGCCCTTAACGGTCACGAGCGCACCCCAAAGTGAAAACTTAAAATCCGGGCCTGTGAAGAGTTTGCACTTAGACGGGAAGGGAATTTTGGGTGCTCTAAAGCTGACTTTCAAACACGGGATGGCTAGAAAACGCTAAGGGAAAAATCCACTCCTCTCGTGCAACCTAAGGAGAAAGGGGGGGGGGGGGGGGGGGGGGGGGGCACTTAAAGACGCTAAGGGAAAATTCGGGTGCTCCAAGCTGACTTACTAACGCAGGATGGCTAGAAAATGTTAAGGGAAAAATCCACTCCTCTCGTGCAACCTGAGGAGAAAGGGGGGGGGGGGGACACTCAGACGCTAAGGGGAAATTTGGGTGCTCCAAGCTGGCTTAGAAAACGCTAAGGGAAAATCCACTCCTCTCGTGCAACCCACGGAGGAAAGGGTGGGGGGGGGGGGGGGGGGGGGACACTTAGACGATAAGGGACAATTCGGGTGCTCCAAGCTGACTTAGACGCTTTACAAACACAGGATTGGCTAGAAAACGCTAAGGGAAAAATCCACTCCTCTCGTGCAACCTAAGGAGAAAGGGGGCGGGGTCAGGCAGAATTTGGGGGGGTGGTGAGTCCTACAACCAGAAACCAAAACTTTGAGACAGGGGAAGGCCCTGTATGGGCCCTTAACGCATCCGGGGAAGGGTCGACGCGGCTCTTAGTGGCACGGGTGCAGTACGAATCTAACACTTTTGGCAATCGAGCTGGAGCAAAAGTAGCCCGGAATGTTCACGACATTAAGGGCATATGCCCTTGAATCGACAGGCCTGATCAGGACCCGCGCGTGGGGTCTTGATCGTGCGTGTGGGCCCTCAGGCCCACGCGTGTTCCTCGCAGTGTTGGGAGCGTGCACTATGGGCATGATCGCAACAGAGCAAGGCGAATGATCGCCCTGCCCAGCCGCAGCACTACGCGCGTCAGTGCACAGCACTGCACGACCGAAATACCGGTCGTGCATGATTGCGGGAAAGGACGAGTTCGGGATTACGGTTGAAAAACCGGATCCCGCATTGACTCGGCGTACAGATAGCTTCGTCGGAAACGTCGTTCGTGTAACGCGACATTTTCGATACAAGGAGAAAACGGTGAAAAGCACTGTAAGCAACGATTAGAACGAGAGAATGATTGAACTGGAGTGGAGAGGGACAGTTCTAATCACCGTTTCCTTACCACTCACGAAGCTGCTAAGGGGACAGGGTCACACCACTCCGCTGCTACTGGCGCGGACCACCACATGAGCCACTCCTCTGCGCAGAGTCGCAACCCGCTCCACCACCGCCGTCGCCGCCGCCGCCGCCTCCTCCACCTCCGCCTCCTTCGCCACCTCCGCCGCCTCCGCTCCCTCCGCCACCACCGCCGCCTCCGCCGCCTCCACTGCTGCCGCCGCCGCCGCCACCCCCGGCACCACTCCCACCACCACCCCCACTCCCTCCACTGCCTCCACCACCACCTCCACCACCCCCGCCAGCCCCTCCACCGCTCTTGCCCCCCTTGCCCTTGCCGGTGCGGCGTCTCCCGCTCGGGGCAGACGCAGCGCCGCCCGACTCGAAACCAACGAGGTCACCCGCAGCAGCAGAGGCAACAGAGGGCGAGAGGGGGGAGGGAGAACACCCCTCAAAGACGGGGGTGCGAGGGTCACCACGAGAGGCTCCAACAGCAACTATGCTCTTCTCTGCTGCGAGGGCTTTCTTGAGGAGGTCAACGGTGAGAGTGGTGGGGCAAACTGAGAGGAAGTGGTCCTTGACTACGCGGAGAGAGTCAGGGAGCCGGGTGACTATGTAGTAGAGGGTGATGTACATGGGGGGGGGTTCTTGGCGCAGAACTCAGCACGAAGCGCAGCGCGGTAGCGAGTGTCACTAGTGCGGTGGTGCGTAATAAGGTCAGCGACTGTGGGAAAAGCAGCAAGGTCAGGGAAGAGGTACGGTAGCATGAGGCGGCTCAGTGCACTAGTGGCAGGGAAAGAGTAGCGTGCAACTGCAGCGTCGTACAAGGTCTGAGCACTCTTGTACTGGCTAAAGTGTGCACGCTCAGTGGTCGGTAAGTGGCGGCGCACAGCAAGGCGAGCAGCAGCATCGCGCGTGGCCCACTATGAGTGAACATAGGCATCAGCATCAGCAGCAGGGGCAGGAGAGGCAACAGAAGTGAGGTCAAATAGGGAGAGACCGTCTGCCCCATCGCACTGTAGGAAAAGCTGCAGATCATCTACCCAAACCTCAAAGTCAAGTGCCCGACCCTCAGCGTCAAAGGTGAGAGCACTTGGAGTGGCCATGACAGCAGTAGACAGGCAGTGAGTACAGTGGGGCAGGGCAGTGCAGTGGCAGAGGCGCTGCTCTTACCAGGTAAGTGAGGCGGACCCGGGCAGGCCGACAGGCGGCGGTGCCTTGGCTGCAGTGCGGCTCGGCGGCTCGGCGGTTAAGGCGGCTTGGAGGCAAAGGCGGCGTGGCGGCTCGGCGGCAATGGCGGCGCGGCGGCTCGGCAGCACAGGCGGCTCGGCGGCTTAGCGGCTCGGTGGCTAGGAGGCGCAGCGGCTCGGTAGCTCGGCAGCAAAGGCGGCTCGGCGGCGCCGCTGAAGGGCGGCGACAGGGCTGCTGAAGGGCGGTGACGGGGCCGCTGAAAGGGCGGCGACGGGGCCGCTGAAAGGGCGGCGACGGGGCTGCGGAAGGGCGGCGACAGGGCCGCTGAAGGGCGGCGACGGGGCCGCAGGTAGGGGCGGCGACGGGGCCACTGAAAGGGCGGCGACACGGCCGCGGAAGGGCTGCGACATGGCCGCTGAAAGGCGGCGACGGGGCCGCTGAAGGGCGGCGACGGGGCTGCTGAAAGGGCGGCGACGGGGCCGCGGAAGGGCGGTGACAGGGCCGCTGAAAGGGCGACGACGGGGCCGCTGAAGGGGTGGGCGGCGACAGGGCCGCTGAAAGGGCGGCGACGGGGCCGCGGAAGGTCGGCGACGGGGCCGCTGAAGGGCGGCGACGGGGCCGCAGTTAGGGGCGGCGACGGGGCCGCTGAAAGGGCGGCGACAGTGCCGCTTAAAGGGCGGCGACAGGGCCGCCTAAGGGCGGCGACGGGGCCGCAGTAAGGGGCGGCGATGGGGCTGCTTAAAGGGCGGCGCGACGGGGCCTCAAGGGCGGCGCGACGGGGCCGTTAGGGGCCGTAAGAGGGGCCGCTATAGGCCGCGAGGGGGAACGACACGGGGCGCGACTCGGGCAGGGGCCAAGTGCGTTCCGAGCAGGAAAAAAAATCGATGGGCCCTAGGAACAGTTCCCACAAGGGAACCAACTCTATACCATGTGAAGATTAGAACGAGAGAATGATTGAACTATGAAACAGTTGGGTACAAGTACTAACCCTAATTGGGTTGTACCCCTTATGGGCTACCCCACTACAGCCTACACAAATATATAAGCTATAATGTTCTAACATTCAGTTGTGATCAATCCTTTGAGTGAAGTTTTTCTCTATCATCGTATTGACGTGAAGAGAACTTTCTACACACGACCAATTCGTCGTCATAACGCTGCTCAAAAGTTCTGAGAATGCTCTATTGCACATGACCGTTTTCATACTTAGCGTGAGATCACTCCGTGCTAGGCCACTGCAGTCATGGCTACCCCCAGTGTCCTTACCTTTGATGCTGAGGGTCGTGCTGTTGACTTTGAGGTCTGGGTCGATGACCTCCAGCTGTTCCTACAGTGCGATAGGGCATACGGACGCTCCCTGTTCGATCTCACCTCTAGTGCCTCTCCTGCCCCGCCTGCTACTGCTGACAACACTGTTCGCTCACAGTGGGCCACACGCGATGCTGCTGCCCGTCTTGCTATGCGTCGTCACTTACCGACCACTGAGCGTGCGCACTTTAGCCAGTACAAGAGTGCTAAGACCTTGTACGACGCTGTAGTTGCACGCTACTCTTCCCCTGCCACTGCTGCGCTGTGCCGCCTCATGCTACCGTACCTCTTCCCTAACATTGCTGCCTTTCCCACACTCGCTGACTCATTACGCACCTTCGCACTAGCGACACTTGCTACCGCGCTGCGCTTCCTGCTGAATTCTGTGCCAAGAACCCCGCCCCCATGTACATCACCCTCTACTACATAGTCACCCGGCTCCCTGACTCCCTTCGCTTAGTCAGGGACCACTTCCTCTCAGTTTGCCCCACCACACTCACCATTGACCTCCTCGAGGAGCGCCTCCTAGCAGAAGAGAAGAGCATAGTCGCTGTAGGAGCCTCTCGTGGTGACCCTTGCACCCCCGTCTTTGAAGGGTGTTCCCCTTCCCCCCTCTTGCCCGATGTTGCTTCTGCTGCTGCAGCCGACCTCGTTGGTTTCGAGTCGGTCGGCACTGCGTCTACCCCTAGCGGGAGGCGTCGCACCGGCAAGGGCAAGGGGGGCAAGGGCGCTCGAGGGGCTAGCGGGGGCGGTGGAGGTGGTGGTGGAGGCAGTGGAGGGGGTGGGGGTGGTGGTGGGAGTGGTGGCGGGGGTGGACGTGTCGGTGGCAGCAGTGGAGGCGCAGGAGGCGGCGGCGATGGCGGAGGGAGCGAAGGCGGCGGAGGTGGCGGAGGCGGCGGAGGTGGCGTAGGAGGCGGCGGTAGCGGTGGAGCTCATCGCGGTGGGGGTTCTGGTCCCTGCACCTACGTCCTCTGTACCGGCGACCGCGCTGGCGAGCAGTGCGGGGGCCCGCACTCCACCCAGCGCTGCTTCGGCCGCGTGACGGACTCGTGGCGTCACCAGTTCCCTGACGCCTCTCAGATCCCTTGCTGGGGAGAGCTGTCTAGGGCGGGGGTTTCTATCTTTGATCTTGACTTTGATGCTATTCTTGCTGCCATGTATGCTGTGTCTGATAGTGTTGAGGGTGACTGTTACCTGTGTGTTCCACCTCACCCGGGCATTGAGGCTACTGCTCTAGGTGCGGGTGAGGCTGCTGCTCTAGGTGCTAGTGCGTTTGCTGCCCCAGGTGCTGGTGAGTCTGCTCTCTCAGGTACTACGTCGGCTCAGGCCCTACACACCTTCACCCTTGACTCAGCTGCTTCACGCTCCTTCTTTCGAGACGCCACCACTCTTACGTCGCTTAGTCGGCCGGTTGCAGTCTCCCTGGCGGACCCCTCTTGGGTTCCTATCCTTGCTAGCTTCTCAACTGTCTTACCGTGCCCGGCAGCCCCCTCTGGCACCCTGTCAGGTCTCTACCTCCCCTCCTTCTTTACGAACTTGGTGAGTGGAGCTGATCTACAGGATAGGGGGGTTAACCAGTTCACTCCTTCGAGTGAGCGGGTGACCCACTGCACGTGTGCTCGGACAGGCCGACACTTGGCCACGTTCACCCGTCGGCCAGGGTCGAGCCAGTACACACTTACTACTGAGTCTCCTCCGGCTGCTGAGTCTGGTCAGGTAGCTGCGTCGAGTCAGGTCTTTGCCGCAGCGTCCAGGTCTGGTCCTGAGTCTGCTCCCTGCTCGTGTCGTATCCTGTCCCACAAGACTCTTCTTTGGCACCACCGCCTTGGTCACCCCTCCCTGCCTCGTCTCCGAGGCATGGCCTCTCGTGTCCTTGTCTCTGGTCTCCCCTAGTCTCTCCCTCCCCTACCTCCGGGGCCTGCCCCTACCTGCGTCCCCTGCTTCGAGGGGTGAGAGCGCGCTGCCCCTCACTCCTGCGAGTTTCCTACGACAGAGGCTCCGCTGCAGACTTTTCAGATGGACGTGTGGGGCCCCGTGGTGTCCATGGCCAGGGGCACGAGCGTTACTTCCTGTTGGTGGTTGACGACTACTCGCGTTACACCACGGTGTTCCCCTTGCGCAGCAAGGGTGACGTCACTGAGGTGTTGATCGACTGGATCGGCGCAGCTCGTCTCCAGCTCAGAGAGAGTTTTGGCTCGGACTTTCCTATTCTTCATCTGCACTCTGACAAAGGCGGGGAGTTTTCCTCTGCTCGTCTAGGAGCCTTCTATCGAGCACAGGGCATCCGCCAGACCTTCACACTTCCGGACTCTCCACAGCAAAATGGGATTGATGAGCGCCGCATTGGCATGGTAATGGACGGAGTCCAGTGGTCCTTACAGGTCACGCGGACGCTTCTTGGGCTGACGACCAGGCTACGCAGCGGTCGTCACAGGGTTACACCTTCAGCCTTGGTTCCGGCTCTGTCTCGTGGCGGGCTACTCGTTCGTCTTCGGTTCTCAGCTCCAGTTGTGAGGCTGAGATCTACGCAGGGGCCATGGCTGCACAGGAGCTTCGCTGGCTCACCTACCTGCTGACTGACCTTGGAGAGCCGCCTCGTTCTCCTCCAGTGCTGTACATAGACAACAAGGCCATGCTGGCCTTGTGTCGAGAACAGCGTATGGAGCACAGAACGAAGCACATTGCTCTTCGCTACTTCCTTGCTCGTGAGCTACAGCAGCGTGGACAGTTGCGGCTTGCGTACGTGGCCTCTTGTGCCAACACTGCTGATGTGTTCACCAAGGCACTTGCGCCTTGTGACCATCAGCGCTTCTGCACCCAGTTGGGTCTTGTGCCTGTCTTGCCTCACTTGCTCTCCTCTTGACTTTACTTGTACTGTGACATATATATACCTGCTCTTGCTTGTCTAGCTTTATATATATGTCTGTACTCTTGCATGTGAACTGGCCTTTGGCCTTGCTCTTGTGCTCGGACTGTGTGGTGACTTTGTGATCCACCCTGAGCTTTGCTTTGTCTTGCTTGACTGGTCTTGTGACCCCTTGTTCTCCCCCACTTTGCCTATGGGGGTGTGTCAGAACATATATATAGCTTATACTATTGTGTAGGCTGTAGTGGGGTATCCCATAGGGGGTACAACCCAGTTAGGGTTTGCTATTTGTACTCACTTCATTCATAGTTCATTCATTCTCGTTCTATTCTCAACAGGCACCTCCATATGAGCGGTCACGTTGATGTTAGTAGCACCACCGCCATTGAATTCATGGAAGTAAGTATCGGCAGTGTCCTTGTTGTACGGCTCCACATAGGGGAACCACGGTGGCTTGGCTACGGATCCTTGTCCAGATGCGCCATCCCCTTCGCGTAGTTGATTCTAGAGGTGCATCAGGTTGCGCCACTGCTTATGTACGGCGTTGACGCCCCGGATCTAGTCGGGTTCTCCTTTTTAATGTGCTCGACCAGGCGAGCCCAGTACTGCGCGCCTTGCTTTCCCTTGAGCGGCTGAAACTCCTCCTTTGTGAACTAGCGGGCGACGACAAAGACGGCGTTTTCGCAATCCAGCCGCATACTCTACTCTCGCGAGGCGTGCGACCGCTTTTTCACCTTTCCGCGTAATGGTTCACTCTCAAGAGCTTTGCCCTTATTTTTTGCGGCGCTGGTTCTTTGCTTGCAGCCCACCAGGCCAATGGTGTCATGGATTAAGTCTCTTCTTCGGCGATGTCGTCGTCATCGTCGTCCCTCTGTTCTTCATCCGACTCGCCGTCCTCACCTTCTTCATTGTAGTCGTCGTCCGTGCCAATAGCATATCCGTGGTTGTCTGAGTCAGACTCGTTGTTTTCAACTTATTCGTCTTCTATCTGCGAAGTTGCGTGCCTGGTAGGCTCACGTCGCACTCGTGAGGGCCCGGCACATGGCGCCTGTGCTAAAACACCCTTAGGTGGTGGCGCCTCTGGCGGGTTAAATCCCATGGGATGTCGGCCGTTGGCGATCTAGTCGTTCATCCATTGAATGTAGGGGATCTCGTTAAGATCCTAGGGGCACTTGTCGCTTTTGTTGCGGTCGCCGCTCTTACGCAACGAGCCATGTCGGCTGGTTCCTAATTTCCATATCCAGCTATTCCGTGAGAGTCGAATCTGCTTCAATGAAGTTGCTGTATGCGAGGGTGAAGGAGACCACGGGGACAAGAAGGCGGAACATCGGGAAAGGGAGGGGGGACGTGCATTGTGTGATGGCGGGAAAAACTCAGTCATGACCTGTGTGTACTTGTTACATTGTTTTCGTGCATCAAAGTGCCCTACTAAGCTCGTTGTAAGCTCGTGCGTCAAATTTCACGCTTGGGCGGGTTGTCCAGGTGCATTTTGTTGTTACCTGACATTTTGTGCCACGTGCGATGGTTGATCCGAGGTGGGGCTGCATGCAACTCGTGGGCGAGAGTTGCGTGGTTGGGTGCAGACTGTGTAAAATACACAAGTCGCTTCCTCGCGGTCTGAGGTTCTGACACGTGCCAGCATATGTAGTATTACGCATCACATACGATTGCGACACTTTCTTAAGAGACATGTCTTCACACGAATGTAGGCTTAGGGCTAAGTTCTGTTATGACTAGTAAATAGAGAAGCATTGTGCACTCCTATCAGTAGCAAGCGAATAATGCAAAGGCGAGTACAAAGGCAAAAGGTTGGAATGACGCGAAGAGTCACGTATGGTTGGCAGCATCTGGACCATCTGAGCAGAAGCATCGGGCAGATCCATGAGCAAGGATTTTGGGGGGAACATGTTTGTAACCATCTGGAGTCACACGGTTACCATGTTTCCTTCCAATAAGGAAATGTACTCCTTATAGTACATGGTTAGCTAGGACGTTTGGTTTTCCCTTGTACTACAATATATCATCATGTATGCCCTTGTTTTAAAATCATCCCCAGTCATTTTAAATTCTCTGACATGAGGTCAATACTTCTGCTACAACACACTGCGTTCAAACCTTCCTGAGGTGATCATATGCACGATCAGGTTTCTGGTCGCAACAAGTGCAGCCCAACAACTATTTTACACTCTCTTTTTAAGCCACACACTTCTCCACCCCACTTGTAAGTAGTACGGTAATTGACACTACTTCGCCGTGTCAGATTACAATTGTATCTCTAGGCTACAGTAGGGTCACTTCTTAGTGAGTACAACACTTCAGGGTTAGGTTTCCCCTACTTGTACTCACCTCTTGCCTAGTTCAATCATCCATTCCTAGTTCTATTCTTGACATGGTATCAGAGCAAGAACCGTTCCTATATGGGCCCACCGTTCCGCCTAGTGGTAGCCCCACGCCCTACACAGTAGCCAGCGCGCTGGCGCCCCTAGCTCTCACTGTCGCGATCCTTGCAGCCCGTGCGCTGCCCTTGCGACCGCGCTGCCCCTGCAGCCGTGCTCGCCCCTACGACCGTGCTGCCCCTGCAGCCGTGCTCGCCCCTCCTACCGTGCTGCCCCTGCAGCTGCGCCTGCCCCTGTGGCCAGCGCGCTGCCCCTGCAGCCCGTACGTCACTTCTGCAGCCCGTACGTCGCCCCTGCAGCCCGTTCACGGTGCCCCTGCAGCCCGTTCACGCTGCCTCTGCAGCCCGTTCACGCTGCCCCTGCAGCCCGTTCACGCTGCCCCTGCAGCCAGTTCACGCTGCCCCTGCAGCCCGTTCACGCTGTCCCTGCAACCCGTTCACGCTGCCCCTGCAGCCCGTTCACGCTGCCCCTGCAGCCCGTTCACGCTGCCCCTGCAGCCCGTTCACGCTGCCCCTGCAGCCCGTTCACGCTGCCCCTGCAGCCCGTTCACGCTGCCCCTGCAGCCCGTTCACGCTGCCCCTGCAGCCCGTTCACGCTGCCCCTGCAGCCCGTTCACGCTGCCCCTGCAGCCCGTTCACGCTGCCCATGCAGCCCGCGCGCAGACCTACCGAGCCGCGCGTCGCCTCTGCAGCCCGTCCGCGCGGCCCCTGCAGCTCGCGCGTCGCCCCTGGAGCCCGCGCGCTGCCTTTGCGGCCCGTTCGTGCCGCCCCTACAGCTCGCGCACGGACCTGCCGAGCCGAGCGTCGCGCTCTGCTGCCCCTCACGTCACGCACTGCTGCAGCCTGCGCCAGCGCCCTGCCCTACGCATGCTGGCGCCCTGCCCTGTGCCAGCGCCCTGCCCTGCACCCGTGCCCTTCCCTGCGCCAGCGCCCTGCTTACCCTAAATATAATTAAATTGTTTATTAAAAAAAAAAGGGTCCTAGGTGCTTCTGCCCTAGGAGCTACTGCTCTGCTGTGGCCGCGCGCCGCCCTGCTCTGGCCGCGCGCCGCCCTACTGCTGTTACTAATGTTGCTGCTGCTACTCGTGCTACTAGGAGTGGTGGAGATGCTGGTGGGAGTGCAGGAGGTGCTGCTGGCGCTGTAAGAGCTGGAAGTGCTAAACCTACTCCTGACCGTCACTGTCTGTCATGGCCACTTCCGCGGCAGTTGCTGCGGCTAGGGGTAGACAGCAGCGGGCACTGCTTCTCCCGGACGACCCCACCCCTCGGCACCTTCGTGAGTGGGTTATTCAGCGAGGTCGTCCTGGTGGTGGAGGTTATCGTTTTGTTAGGACTGCTGCTCTAGGCTAGTGAGTCTGCTACGGCTCTAGGCGCTAGTAAGTTTGCTGCAGCTCTAGGTGCCCGTCCGTCTACCGACGCTCTAGGTGCTAGTGCATCTACTACCACAGGTCCTGCCTCAAATGAGGTCTTCCACACTTTCACGCTTGACTCAGGCGCGTCACGTTGCTTCTTTCGTGATTGCACCACAGTCACACCACTCACAGCACCTGTCCCAGTCTCACAGGCTGACCCCTCTGGGGGCCCAGTGGTTGCGAGAGCCTCCACGGTCCTCCCTTGTCCAGCAGTCCCCTCCGGCTCTTTGTCAGGTCTCCACCTCCCCACGTTCTTGACGAACTTGGTGAGCAACGCTGCCATTCAGGATGTCTGGGTTGATACTATTATTCCTAGAGGGAAGCGTGTGGTGATCTGTAAGTGCTCCCAGACTGGCCGTCACCTGGCTACGTTCACTCGACAGCCTGGGTCTAGTCTATACACACTGACCACTGCATCTGCACAGGTGGCTGAGTCAGGTCAGGTAGCTGCGTCGAGTCGAGCGTCTGCGTCAGGGCAGTTAGTTGTGTCTTGCTCGTGCAGAGTACTCACGCACGAGACTCAGCACTGGCACCACCGTCTTGGTCACCCCTCCCTGCAGCGTCTGCGCGGCATGCACTCCCGGCTCCTGGTCTCTGGCCTCCCTGAGACCCTGCCCCCCCTCCCGTGCTCACTTGCGCCGCCGTGCCTTCCTTGCGTCGAGGGGCGGTAGCGCGCCGCTCCTCACTCCCTCGAGTTTCCTCCAACCACTGCTCCTCTGCAGACTCTCCACCTAGACGTGTGGGGCCCGGCCCCCGTCGGTGGGACGGACCAGGAGCGCTACTCCCTGCTTGTTGTTGATGACTACACACGCTACACCACAGTCTTCCCCTTGCGTCACAAGGCGGACGTCAGCGGTGTTTTGATCCCCTAGATCCGTGCTACTCGTCTCCAGCTAGACGAGCGCTTTCAGCAGGACTTCCCAGTCCTGCGTTTGCACTCTGACAGGGGTGGAGAATTCTCTTCTGGCGTCCTTAAGACGTTCTTCCAGGATGAGGGCATCGCCCAGTCGTTGACGCTTCCGGCCTCTCCGCAACAAAATGGGATCGCTGAGCATCGCATTGGCCTGATCATGGAGGTTGCTTGTACCTCCATGATCCATGTGGCTGCTCCCCATTTCCTGTGGCCGTTTGTGGTCCGATACGCCGCGCATCAGCTCAACCTCTGGCCCTGTGTCTCTGCTACAGAGACCTCGCCCACACTCCGTTGGACGAGACAGCCTAGTGATGGGTCGTCGTTTTGGGTCTGGGGCGTGCTCTCCCTTATTCGCGATACCAAAGCGAGCAAGCTCTCTCCTTGCACTCTCCGCTGTGTCTTCCTGGGCTTCCCCACCGACGCTCCACGCTAGCAGTTCTACCACCCTGCCTCGCGTCATGTTCTGTCCTCTCAGGACGTCACCTTCGACGAGTCGCTCTGTTACTACTGACTTCACCCACACACGTCCCACCCGGTCCCCCTTGCACCCCTCTTCCTGGTACCAGTCCCCCCCCCCCCCCAGTAGACCCCCTTCCCCCACAGGGTCTTGCTCCCTCAGGTGTGTCCCAGGTAGACGCACCCCCCTTGGATGAGCCAGTTGAGATCTCTTCTGACTCTTCGGACTCACCTGAGGGGGGTGACGCCGTAGCCGACGACACGGCGACCACTCGCCGCACTCCTCGCTTGGCAACCCCCCCCGGGTTTCCCGCCACGGCCGTCTTCGCCGCCTCCGCAGCCTGCTGCTGTGGACTCTGGAGCTGAGACTACTGGAGCTGGGACTAGGGGTGGTGAGTCTGGGGGTGCCCGCTCTCCTCGTCTCGCTACCCCCCCCCCCCCGGGTTCCCACCTCTGCCGTCTTCGCCGCCTCTGCAGCCTACTGCTATGGACATTGAGGGTGCTGAGACTGAGGGTGCTGGGACTGAAGGGTGCCGAGACTTCGGGTCTGACTCTGGGGGTGCTGCGGGTCCTTTTGGAGGTCCTGGAGCTGGAGGTACTGGAGCTACTAGGCCTGGAGGTCCTACTGGAGGTACTAGAGGTACTGGGTAGAAGAGATTTTGTTCTACCACTCGTAGGACAGGACACCATAATTTTAGGATGAATGAGTTTGAGTCCTAGATTGGCTCACCCTGGGGATTACGGTACCTACATGACCCTGGCAAGTAATCCCAGGGTAGGGGCACTGTCACCATGACTATCGAAGGGATGAAGGTATAATATTCTACAGGAACTGAAGACACCAGTATTTGTACATTTACGAGCCAGTAAAATTGAGATTGTAGTTGATATTTCCAACCAGAACATACCATATCTCAAATCAGTGTGACATTCTATACTACTCACAGGGAACAGCCCTGCTCAGGACAAAATCTGCAGCACACTGTAACACACCTATGCAGCTGATGTACCATCTATAGTTGGCAACTAAGGGCGCAGCAACGAGCACTGGTGGTCAATATTGAGCACGGCTTTAGAGGTGGAACTGGCGCAGCAGGGAGGAGCGCAGTGAGAGAGCGAGGCGCTTCATGTAGTCCGTGCTGCAGCCCACACGGTCCTGCAAGGGGAGCGGTGGACGGGGGTTTTGAGGCGTGGCATGAGATGAGCTTTGATTCATGAGAGTCGACCAGTTTTGAGGCGCCATAAAACTCCGTTCATGTAGTCTGTGCAGCACCCCACGTGGCCCTGCAAGGGGAGCGGCAGCCGGGGGGAGAGTGATGGCTGGCAGTTGGGGAACCCGGGCGGCAGCCAATGGCTGGCAGTTGGGGAACCCGGGCGGCAGCCAATGGCTGGCAGTTGGGGAGAGCGGGCGGCAGCTGGACAGAACAGAGGAGCAATGTTGTCTCTTGAGCAATCCCAGTGACTCCGTCTATGCGGGCAACATTACCCGTACCTGCTGCACCAATGTGACGCCCCACTCCTACGGCTCCGCCTGTAGCGTTTTGAGTCGACTCAAAACCCAACCTGACGCCCCACTCCCATGGCTCCGCCTGTAGCGTGTGGTGGCTTGTCCACCCCCAATCATCACACACTCAATACCGTTCAGACAGTTATAAAACCTATATCATTCAACCAAGAGTAACATCGAATGCACCAGCTCACCTCGTTCACCTCCACTAGTCTGTTGACACTTGGCAGCACCTCACGAGCCACAGCCTCCAGGTCAGCTGTGGTCCCAACAACCGACTCAAACTCCTCCCTGCTGTGCCCCCCAGCCATCCCCGCCGCTGCTGCCTCTGCTGCCGCTCCTGCATCCTCTCCCCCGTCTGCCACTCCCCCGAACCCCATCGCATCAGCCCCCCCAGGAGAGGGGGAGACGCGCGGCCCTTGCACGCGCAGGGAGCGCGGGCGGGAGGAGAAGGTGGTGGGGGAGGGCGAGAGGGAGGAGGCGAGGGGCGAGGAGGAGCGGGAGAGGAGGGAGTGGTGGAGGGAGAAGTGGGCGAGGAGGAGGTGCAGCAGGTGCTCGCAGATGAAGAGCATCCATGAGAGCGCGCGCTCCTTGCTGGATGCCAGCCCCGCCAGGATCAATAGCGCCTGCCGCCGCCTGCGCCGTGGGCGGTAGGGGTGGGATAGGGACGGGGGGAAGAGTGGGGGGAGAAGAAGGGGGGGTCAGGGGAGGGATGGGGGCAGAGGAGGAGGTGAAGGAGGTGTTGACAGATGAAGAGCATCCATGTGAGGGCTCTCTCTTTGGTGGATGCTAGGCTGGCATGGTCAGGATGAGTAGCGCCTGGCGGGTGGGTGCCACCTGCGAGGGGTGAGGTCGGTAGAGGGATTGAGCTTGAGAGGTCTCACAAGTAAATGAAGATTATCCACATAAGCGGCAACACGCTTGCAGGAGGGAAGGTGAATAGGGAGGGATGTGGGGCGCATGGAAGACAGTGACGGCAGAAGGAAGAGCAGGGAACGAGATGAGGAGGGCCGGGGGGAAAGGTAAGGGTGAGAGGGTTAGAGGTTGAGGAGGAATTACGCTTGGCGGAGGGGCAGGTGGGAGTGGGCGGCGGAGTGGGGCGCGTGGAAGGCAGTGGCATGGATGAGCTCCTCTGCCTCGTGCCGTGACATGTCGTTCACATCCGCCAGCTGGTGGCGTGTGCCCTCATGCGCCATGCCACGCCATGCCATGCCATGCCATGACATGCCATCATTTCCCATGCCATCACGTACCATAGCATCATGCCACGTCATGTCATGAAAACATTATGGGGAAAGGAATATGAGAGGGCAAGGAGGATGAGATAGGAGATGGAACGGGTTCGTGCGTGGAGCAAGTTTGCACTACCAAGGTTGTAAGGGGGGCAACACAAAGAGGTACTTTGGGGTATCCAGCAACAAGGATTCTGTGCTGTGCTGTTGTGCTGTGCTGTGCTGTGCTGTGCTGTGCGGTGCGGTGTTGCGTGGTGCTATAGGGTGCTGCATAGAACCGAGGGGTGAGAGAGAGAGAGAGAGACACACACACACCTTGGTGAGCGCAGTGCCACGTGCCTCCACAGCTGCTTGCAGGTCGATGACCATCTGACGGAGCAGGTCTGATAAGAGGCTCAAGGTGGGGCCCTGATGCTGCCACGTTGCATGCAAGGAGTGGTGGAGACAGTGCAGGGAAGAACCAAGAGAGTGGGAACGTCAGAAGGGGACAGTGGAGCATTCTGATTGTATGGCATGGGATGGGATGAATGCTTGTGTCACACTAGACAAGGTGAGGAGGACATGGCAGATAACAGATACATGCTGGAGAATCACCTGGTGCCTGTAGGCAGCAGGGCGAAACACCTGGTGCTTGGAGGCAGCGTGGAGAATCACCTGATGCTTGGAGGCAGCATGGCGAATCACCTGATGCTTGGAGGCAGCATGGCGAATCACCTGATGCTTGGAGGCAGCACGGCGAATCACCTGGTGCTTGGAGGCAGCACGACGAATCACCTGGTGCTTGGAGGCGGCGGGCAGGAGGAGGCGTTTGAAGGCGACGAGGGAGCGCAGGTACGCCATGAGGTTGGCCCTCACTCTCAACACCCCCTCCTCCATTGCTTGCTCCTCCTGCCACGCATGCGCCGATGATGGGGGTTTCAGTGGATGAGAAGATGGGAGGTCACGTGAGAGAGCGGGAAGAGAATGGTAGAGGAAGGAGAGCTGAGGAGGAGAATGGTAGAGGAAGGAGAGATGGGGAGGAGAATGGTAGAGGAAGGAGAGCTGAGGAGTGGGCAAGGGAGAGGAGAGGAGGGGGGGGGGGGTGTGCGATGAGAGGACGAGGAATCGCATACGCCAGAGAGCGATCACAAACAGCACCTGCTGCTGCAGCAGAGCAGTGAAATGAGATGGGCTTTGAGGCAGCCCCAACCCCAACGCACCGGAGGAAGGAGCAGGGAGAGTGAGATCCCACCGATCTCTCCAGCACGGTCATCCTCCTCCCTCGCCACGCGCTGCCGCACATACTTGACGCGGCTCTCCCCATCGCCCACGCTGTACGCCGCCGCTGCCCGCAGCATGAGGCCTCGCAGCCCCTCCAGCTGAGAGGGGTCGGCCCAGAGAAGCGCCTGGGGTAGAGGGACGGAGAGAGGGAGGAAGGGGATGGGCAAGGGGATGGAGAGCAGTTGAAACTTGACAGCGACAGAGAAAGGACCATTAGAGAATGGGATCTTCCCATCCCCTCGCCCACTGCTGTTGCCTGCAGCATGAGACCTTGCAGCCCCTTCAGTTGGGAGGGGTTGGGGCAGAGGAGCGTCTGCAGCAGAGAGCGGGAGGGGGACGGAAGGAGAACGTGAAACGGCGAATTCCATAACTTACAACGTTTAAACTCTTGCGCTTTCAATCCCCAAACACGTTATATGTCCCTTAAGTGGGAGGATGAGATGGAGACGGGGGTGAGTGGACGGGAGGGAGGAGGCAGGCTAGGTATGTCAGAGTACCAACCTCTGTTGTAACCTGCATCTATCTTATGAGCCTTGAGTAGGGATAGACACTCAAACCTAGTTTGAGTGTACAACTAGGGTTAACCCTAGTTCGGGGTTGAAACCCAACCTTGGGCCAATTATTTGGCCCCCAAGGTTGGGTTGGGAGATTATTGGACCTCCAGTTATGTTGGCCAGGCATGATCATTAGGCCCGACCCGACCCGACCCGACCCGACTTGGGCGGGCCAGCCGGGTTCCGGGTCGGGTCGGGTCGGGTCGGAACTTCAAAAAATCCTGGCCCGACCCGGGTATCGGGTGCCGGGTCAGGCGTGACCCGCCCCCGGGTCGGGTCGGGTCGGGCCAGGACCCCATATGCAGGGTAAGAGGTTCCTAAGTTGGAAAAAACGCTAGTTTCAAGTTGCGTATTGAGTTTATACGCATCTAGAATTCGTACGCTGCGGATTTTTCTAAAATTCGCCAAATTTGGCTCGGGCTGACCGGAAAAAAAAAATCAGATGAGTTCGCGATCTGGCGAACTCAAATTTGAGTCTAGAAATTCAGATCTGAGTTCGCGCATTGCTAAAGCAACTTCAGATCTGAATTTCGAGATTGTTGGTGGATCATTCCCTCTTATCCACCGCTCACAACCCACCTTCACCCCATCCAATTTGTTGCCAACTTCTACCAGACTCACTCAATGTCAGGCCGCTTTTCCCTTCAATAATCTTTGCGTTCGATTTCTTCCTATTCACTTTGACGATGACCTACTACAGCAGCAGTTAGGTAATGGATTACTACAGCAGCTCCGGTCTAGGGTTTAGACATTGACTTCGCGATCTGCTTTAGTGCAACTTGTCGAGGGAATGTCAATGTCAACGGAACAAACAAACCCTAGACATTGACTTCGCGATCTGCTTTAGTGCAACTTGTCGAGGGAGGAAAAGTCGGGTTGGGCCAAATACTCGACCCGACTTAGGGCGCAGTACCCGAAACCGGGTCGGGTACGACTTCGGGTCTAAATCTGACCCGACCCAACCCGACCCGGTTTCGGGTGTCGGGTCGACCCGACCCGACCGGGTAAACCCGACCCGACCCGGCCGGGTCAGCGCTTCAAAATGCCTGACCCGACCCGCCGGGGCAGGATGATCATGCCTAATGTTGGCCCACTTTTGCCAGCATGATTGGACCCCCCAATAAATTCCTCAACCTAACTTATTGGTAGGGGCCAATAATGTTGCCTAGGAACCCGACCAAACCCCACCCCTCTAGCACAACTATGTATGCCCTCGACACCTCTAATGTATCATCGATTCCTCTTCCTACTTCACACGTCTTCTCACAAAGTACCCCTTGATCTGGATACGTGGAAGTGAGCGAACCCGGGAGAGGAAGGCGGTGGAGAGGGAGAGCAGCAGCAGGTCGGTGGGGTTGCAGGCGGGCGAGCGGTCCTCCAGCAGGCGTGAGAGCATGGGCTCGTGATGGATGGCGAACTGCACCAGCTGTGATGCCACATCCGCTTTTGACTGTGATGACGGGAGTGAGCGTGCAAGGGGGAGGAGAGAAGAGCAGAGTGGGTGCGAGAGCATGGGGTCGTGGTGCACGGTGAAGCGCACCAGCTGTGATGCCATGTCCGCTTTGACTGCGCAAGGCCCACAGGGGGGCAGAGGGGAGTGAGAGATGAGACTTTTGAGGCGCCTCAAAAGGAAGTGCAGCAGCTGTGATGCCACGCCTGCCTTGGACTGTGTGTACACGGGGGGCAGAGGGCAGTGAGTCATGCGATCAGATGGGTGTGCTGTGCGGTGCGGTGAGATGTAATGGACGTGAGGTGAGAGGGACGGGTGACAGCACAACAGCAGCACGGCGCAGCCGCAGCGGCAAGTGAATTAATGTGGTATGAAGAGGAATCTCGAGATGCCTCCAAAGTACTAGAAATATTTGTGAGGCGCGTTGATTAATGGCAAGTGCATGTGGATCACACAGTGAAATCTGAAGGATTCTCGAGGCGCCACCTCACAATGTCGCCCATTCAAAATCCACGTGAAATGAGTTGAAGATGAAGGGGCTATGGGCAGTGCTACAGTGCTACAGGGCGATGGGCAGTTGTGCAGTGCTACAGGGCTATGGGCAGTTGTGCAGTGCTACAGGGCTATGGGCAGTTGTGCAGTGCTACAGGGCTATGGGCAGTTGTGCAGTGCTACAGGGCTATGGGCAGTTGTGCAGTGCTACAGGGCTATGGGCAGTTGTGCAGTGCTACAGGGCTATGGGCAGTTGTGCAGTGCTACAGGGCTATGGGCAGTTGTGCAGTGCTACAGGGCTATGGGCAGTTGTGCAGTGCTACAGGGCTCTGGGCAGTTGTGCAGTGCTACAGGGCTATGGGCAGTTGTGCAGTGCTACAGGGCTATGGGCAGTTGTGCAGTGCTACAGAGCTATGCGCAGTTGTGCAGTGCTACAGGGCTATGGGCAGTTGTGCAGTGCTACTCAGGAGCATGCGATGCGGCTCACAGTGGCGTCGGATGGTGGTGCGTGTGGTGAGAGCGAGGCGTCGGGCGGGGCGAGGGTGGAGAGGGCGAGCAGCAGGCGCAGCACGGGGGCAACGAGGTGAGCGAAGCAGAGAGACTCCGAAGGCACGTCCAGAGATGACAGCCCCACTGGGGGCGGTGCCAGGTAGGATGCCTCCTGGGGGGTGGGAGGCGGTGGGGTGGGGTGGTGTTCACAGGGGTGGAGGTAGAACCGGACCAATGGGTGTTGAGAGATCCAGCATGGAAGCGCAAACAGTGGGGGCAGAAGAGGGGAGACGAGGTGGGAGAAGCAGAGCGACTCGGATGGGGGCGCCTGGGTATGAGAGACCCACTGGGTCGGGTGTGGGGCGAGTTGAGCAGAGAACTTTGACCCCGCACAATACATTGGCAAGTGTTGTGCGGCATGGCATGGTATGTGAGTGAATGCAGTGCAGTGGGGTGCAGTACAGTGCGGTGCAGTGCGGTGTGGTGCGGCGCAGTGCGGGGGGGGGGGGACTGACAGAAACAGGGGCGTCGAGGGAGGGGCATGCAGCCATGGCGCGGAGGAATCCCGCGTTGAGCAGCAGCAGCAGCCCTTGGCGCCCCGTGGCCGCCGCCATGGCCAGCAGCAGTGCCAGCCGCGCCTCCGTCACGAACGCCTGGCGCTGTGCGTCGGCCGAGGGCAGCAGGAGCACCTGTTGGGCAGGGGGTTCCGGGGGGGAGGGGAGGGGGAGGGAAGGGGAGGGGAAGGGGAGGGGAAGGGGAGGGGTGGTGTGAGAGCAGCAGCGACAGGCGCGCCTCGTCACGAATGCGTGGCGCTGGGCATCTGCTGCGGGGAGTGGCAGCACCTGCGAGAGGGGGATTAGCAGGGAGAGGAGAAGAGGGGGTCGGGACAGTGGAAGTATGAGGGTGTAGTACGTCGGAAGTCCAGGAGTGGGGAATGGTAAGGGATAGACTGCAGCCCCATGTAAGAAGCTGTGCAGATGGCACTTAATATAAACGGTGCAGCGAGTTGAATTGAACTCAGTCAATTCAGCTGCAGCACTGCACCGATCAAGGTTTCACACATGCCATGCCACGCACCTCTGAAATCCCCTTGCTGACGTCAGCTATGCACGCCTGCACCATTCCGTGCGCCTGCATCTGACTCAGCACAGCCGCTGCTGACGTGGACGCCACCGCTAGTGCTGACGTCATCCCTGGCGCCAAATCCGGCAATCGCCCGAATCCAATTGGCAGATTCTGATTCTGCCCACCGCCCACGGATTGCGCAAAAATGCTCCGGTGGTCCCGTCCAGCTGTCGCGATTCCATTGGTCGGCGCCAGGCTGGCGGAGGCCGCGATTGGGTCAGCGGAGTGGGAGAGGAGGGATGAGAGGGCGGCGAGTGCGAGGGAGCGAGTGAGGGGGGAGGGGGAGGAGGAGGCGTCGTGGGAGAGAGTGCGGATGAGAGTGGGCAGGTGGGGCGAGAGGAGGGCGTGTGTGGCCCGCTGCATCTCCCTGCGCTGCCGCTCCAACTGACAGGGAGGTGGCGGGAAAGGGGGTTCGGAGCAGAGAGAGGGGGGTGAGGAGCAGAGAGAGGGGGGTGAGGAGCAAAGAGAGGGGGGTGAGGAGCAGAGAGAAGGGGGTGAGGAGCAGAGAGAAGGGGGTGAGGAACAGAGAGAGGGGGGTTCGGAGCAGAGAGAGGGGGGTGAGGAGCAGAGAGAGGGGGGTGAGGAGCAGAGGGAAGGGGGTGCGGAGCAGAGGGAAGGGGGTGAGGAGCAGAGAGAGGGGGGTGAGGAGCAGAGAGAGGGGGGTGAGGAGCAGAGGGAAGGGGGTGCGGAGCAGAGGGAAGGGGGTGAGGAGCAGAGAGAGGGGGGTGAGAAGCAGAGAGAGGGGGGTGAGGAGCAGAGGGAAGGGGGTGAGGAGCAGAGAGAGGGGGGTGAGGAGCAGAGAGAGGGGGGTGAGGAGCAGAGAGAGGGGGGTGAGGAGCAGAGAGAGGGGGGTGAGGAGCAGAGAGAGGGGGGTGAGGAGCAGAGAGAGGGGGGTGACTCGTGAGGAGCAGAGAGAGGGGGGTGACTCGTGAGGAGCAGAGAGAGGGGGGTGAGAAGCAGAGAGAGGGGGGTGAGGAGCAGAGAGAAGGGGGTGAGGAGCAGAGAGAGGGGGGTGAGGAGCAGAGAGAGGGGGGTGAGGAGCAGAGAGAGGGGGGTGAGGAGCAGAGAGAAGGGGGTGAGGAGCAGAGAGAGGGGGGTGAGGAGCAGAGAGAGGGGGGTGAGGAGCAGAGAGAGGGGGGTGAGGAGCAGAGAGAGGGGGGTGACTCGTGAGGAGCAGAGAGAGGGGGGTGACTCGTGAGGAGCAGAGAGAGGGGGGTGACTCGTGAGGAGCAGAGAGAAGGGGGTGAGGAGCAGAGAGAGGGGGGTGAGGAGCAGAGAGAGGGGGGTGAGGAGCAGAGAGAGGGGGGTGAGGAGCAGAGAGAGGGGGGTGAGGAGCAGAGAGAGGGGGGTGAGGAGCAGAGAGAGGGGGGTGAGGAGCAGAGAGAGGGGGGTGAGGAGCAGAGAGAGGGGGGTGAGGAGCAGAGGGAAGGGGGTGCGGAGCAGAGGGAAGGGGGTGTGGAGCAGAGAGAGGGGGGTGAGGAGCAGAGAGAGGGGGGTGAGGAGCAGAGGGAAGGGGGTGCGGAGCAGAGGGAAGGGGGTGAGGAGCAGAGGGAAGGGGGTGCGGAGCAGAGGGAAGAGGGTGTGGAGCAGAGGGAAGGGGGTGAGGGGAATCCTCACCCCTCACCCCCCGGTTGATTGACACGTCATGCTCATCGGGGGGTGCGGAAGTTGTTTTGTGCAACATGTGTGGTGGTGAATGCATGTGTGATGGTGAATGCATGTGTGATGGTGAAGGCATGTGTGATGGTGAATGCATGTGTGATGGTGAATGCATGTGTGATGGTGAATGCATGTGTGATGGTGAATGCATGTGTGGTGGTGAATGCATGTGTGATGGTGAATGCATGTGTGATGGTGAATGCATGTGTGATGGTGAATGCATGTGTGATGGTGAATGCATGTGTGATGGTGAATGCATGTGTGATGGTGAATGCATGTGTGATGGTGAATGCATGTGTGATGGTGAATGCATGTGTGATGGTGAATGCATGTGTGATGGTGAATGCATGTGTGATGGTGAATGCATGTGTGATGGTGAATGCATGTGTGATGGTGAATGCATGTGTGATGGTGAATGCATGTGTGATGGTGAATGCATGTGTGATGGTGAATGCATGTGTGATGGTGAATGCATGTGTGATGGTGAATGCATGTGTGATGGTGAATGCATGTGTGATGGTGAATGCATGTGTGATGGTGAATGCATGTGTGATGGTGAATGCATGTGTGATGGTGAATGCATGTGTGATGGTGAATGCATGTGTGATGGTGAATGCATGTGTGATGGTGAATGCATGTGTGATGGTGAATGCATGTGTGTGAGTGGACTCAGAAGGTCACAGAATGGCAGGCTGTGCATGCGACTGAGTGGAAGGTCGAGCGCAGGGAAGGAAAGGAGGGAGCGTGTGTGTGTTGGGGGGGTGGGGTGTGGGGGGTGGAGAGAAGGGGTGAGTGGGGGGTTGAATTGAATGTGAGAGAGATTGGTGGCAGGGACACACGTGGAGAGCACACCCGCGCTCTCCCACACCCCCCCTTTCCCCTCATCCTCTCCCTTTCCCCCTGTTCCCAGAACCCACCATATCCAAGGAGTGGTCGCAGGATGCCTCTTTCCCGAGGAAGGTTGAAGCTCTTTGAGGTTGGCAGGGCAGCCATAACTGACAGCTGTCGACATGTTCTTTTGGAGCTTAATTTTGACAATTTAAAAAAATCGACCTTCAAGAATATGGTAAAGCTTCACCCCCCTCCCCGCCGTGTCCCCCTCCCCAACACCCCAACCCAATCCTCCCACCAACACCCACCCACCATTTCCAGGGAGCGGTCAGAGGAGGTCTCTTCCTCCCCTTCCCAGCATCCCACCTCCCCCCCTTCCATCCCAACCCCCCCTTTCCCCCCCACCATCAGCAACGAGCGCACCATATCAAGGGAGCGGTCAGAGGAAGTTTCTTCCCCGGGCAGCTCCTTGAGAATGACGGCCATGACAGCTGGCGAGATATCCACGTCAGCACTGCGGAAGCGGCGCGCACAGATGGCGAGGAAGGTGAGGAGTGACGTGTAGAGCCTGGCGGGGGATAGAAGGGGGGGGGGGAGAGGGGTGGGAAGCGGGGAGAGGGGGGGAGAGAGGGGGAAGGGAGGGGGGAGCAGGGGGAGAGGGTGGCGATTGATGGAAGGATGGAGATGGAAGGGGTTGGAGGAGAAAGGGACAGTGGAGAGTGAATGTGAGGGAGAGAGGTGAGCTCATCATCACATCAGGCTGGCAGTGAGGTGCAGACCCTCCCACCTGCTCTCACCTCCTCCTGCCCCCCACTCACTCCTCCCAGCTCCCAACTCACCCCCGCCTGCCGCCCACCCACCTCCTGCCGTCCACTCACCTCATCCTGCTGCCCAATCACCTCCTCCTGCCGCCCACTCACCTCCTGCCGCCGCCCACTCACCTCCTGCCGCCGCCCACTCAACCCTCCTTGCCGCGCACTCACAGCCTGTGACCCACGCACCTCCGGCGGAGGCTATCAGAGGAGTCCTTCCGCATGAGCGCGCCCAGCAGGTCCCTCAGCAGCCCCGTGCTCTCCGCCACTGACACCTGCCTCCGAGGCCCCCCGCCCCCTGCCCCACTCGCCCCGCCTCCTAGCCCCTCCCTGCTGCTTGTGTCGGAGAGGGACGAGTGGCCAATCACGTCGCTCCACGTCACCTCGCCCGCGTCGTCAGAGGAGGGAGTGTCAATGGAGGTGGGCGAGGAGGAGGAGGAGAGGTGCTGCAGCTGCAGGAATGCCACTAGGACCACCTGAGGCGAGGTGGAGCGCAGGTGAGCAGAGGAGGGGGGGAGAGAGGAGCGTAGGGGAGGAGCAGAGGGGAGAGAGGAGTGGATGGGAGAGAAGATGAGGTGAAGGGGTGGCGGAATTTGGAAAGTGAACGACCAGAGGTCCTGTGGCGCACACGTGGGAAGGTGCTACAGGTGAGAGACAGCACAGGGGCGAGAGAATGGGAAACGAGAGGATACAAGGGAAGGATGCTGTCCGGAAAAGAACAATCACAATGTCACATGGCAGTAGGTGACATGGCAGCAGGTGACATGGCAGCAGGTGACATGGCAGCAGGTGACATGGCAGTAGGTGACATGGCAGTAGGTGAGATCACATGGCAGTAGGTGACACCACATGGCAGCAGGTGACACCACATGGCAGCAGGTGACACCACATGGCAGCAGGTGACACCACATGGCAGCAGGTGACACCACATGGCAGCAGGTGACACCACATGGCAGCAGATGACACCACATGGCAGCAGGTGACACCACATGGCAGCAGGTGACACCACATGGCAGCAGGTGACACCACATGGCAGCAGGTGACACCACATGGCAGCAGGTGACACCACATGGCAGCAGGTGACACCACATGGCAGCAGGTGACACCACATGGCAGCAGGTGACACCACATGGCAGCAGGTGACACCACATGGCAGCAGGTGACACCACATGGCAGCAGGTGACACCACATGGCAGCAGGTGACACCACATGGCAGCAGGTGACACCACATGGCAGCAGGTGACACCACATGGCAGCAGGTGACACCACATGGCAGCAGGTGACACCACATGGCATTCACTACCTGGGAGATGGGCTTGGCGAGGGTGAGGGGAGTGTGAGGCGCAGCGATGGCTCTAAGACACGCAGAGAGCAGCCTGCACGCAGCGCAGCAGGGGGAGGGAAGCTCGCCATTATACACATCGGGACGAGGGTGCTGACGCAAAGAAGAGAAACAATCCTGGTGAAAAAAAAGTAAAAAAAAGAGTAGATGGTGGGTGGGACAGGCAGGCAGGCAGGCAGGCAGGCATGGCGACTAAAGCCCAGACTCACTGCAGCAAGGCTTCCAGCCTGGCATGTGGTGGCAGCAGATCAAATCTTCTGGAGAGAGCCATTTGCAGCAGCTGCGCCCACGCGAGAGCCACATGCTGCTGCGCTGCTGCCTCCTCCTCCACTCGGTTGCGCCGCCACACGAACCTCAACGCCTCCCTCACTGCCTCCTGCCGCACCTCTGCCGAACCTGCTGCCGAGCCTGCCACCCCCAGGTTAGGGCCTGGGAGAAACGGTGCTCCCGGACCTCGCTGTGCTTCCAGCAAGGCAAACCTCTGATGGCCAATCCAAACCATGTCACATCGTGCCATGCCATGCCATGCCATGCCACACCATATCATGCCATGCGATGCCATAACACAAAAGACGGGGTTGCGAATGAGATGGTAAAAAGGAGTGGGCTCGATCGCAGATGCTAAAATAGGAAAAGGGGGTAAGATTGAAAGCAGGTAAAGCGAGGGTGGGAGAGGATTGTTTAGTGACAGTATCAGAAAGCATTTCAATGAGTATCAGCATGCACATGGGTGAGGATGTGGGAGACAGCACGCACATGGGTGAGGATGTGGGAGAGAGCACGCACATGGGTGAGGATGTGGGAGAGAGCACGCACATGGGTGAGGATGTGGGAGAGAGCACGCACATGGGTGAGGATGTGGGAGAGAGCACGCACATGGGTGAGGATGTGGGAGAGAGCACGCACATGGGTGAGGATGTGGGAGAGAGCACGCACATGGGTGAGGATGTGGGAGAGAGCACGCACATGGGTGAGGATGTGGGAGAGAGCACGCACATGGGTGAGGATGTGGGAGAGAGCACGCAGGTCCACAAGGCGGTCGCCCCTCTCATTCACTTCAAACACGCCCCCCTCCGCCACTCCTGCTGCGGTCCCCAACAGCTCCTCCAGCTGCGGTGGGTAGTGTAGGAGGGAAGCGACAAGGGGAGAGTGTTAGATTATAGCATGCATATGGCTAGACCTAACAGTGTACACCCAAAACATGGGTGTACACATTCAGGAGGTCTCCCAACTTTTGGTTGGGTTCCCACAACCCAAGCAACCATCATTGTTGGGGAGCCAACATTGGTGCCCAACCCTCCAATGTTTGGCTCCTCCAATAATTGGCGCAACCACAATTATTGGGCTGAACCTCCACCACATTGGTCAACCAATAATGGTGGGGGGTAACCCTAGTTTTGGTCACTCACTATTTGTACTGCTCTTCTTTCTCAATATGCCAACTCTTGAGTTCACCTCTCATCCCAACTATGGGATTCTCACAGAGGGGAGTGCGGGGGTGGGTTGGGGGGAGGAGGTTTGGGGAAAGGTGAGGCGTGAAAGATGGTGAGAAGGGGAGGCTGAGGGCCGTGAGCTCGTCCTTTCAGACTTTCAAGCACACCTCTAGCACCCACTGTTTCTGCCATTCCCTTCCCAGCACCCCCTCCAGCCCAAATGGCACGAGAGGCGAGAAGGGAGACGAGAGGGTGACCCGCGCGAGAGCACCCTAGTCAGTCACTATGAATCTAAAGCATGCAGCGTTGCTGCTGTGCCTCTAACGCATGCACCTGGGGGAGGGAGGGAGATCACCTGCAGCTGGTGGTGCACGGCAGCGATGTGCGGCAGGAAGCTGGGGGTGACGTCCGGCAGGGCGAAGAGGAACAACTCCAACAGCTGAGTCGCCTGCCATGCCATACCAGGGGCGCGTGCAGCAGTGGAGGGGCGTGTGCAGCAGTAATGGGGTGGGTGGGAGGGAGGGGGTGCAGGAGGGGCGAAAAGGACGATGTAAGCAGTCAGTATGTAGCACAGTGACGAGGGCTCGAGCCGCGAGGTGCCTCCACACTGCAAAAACGGTGTGAGAGGCGCGTGTGTGGACCAAGTTTGAACAAGAAAGCGCGAGCAACACAAACTGGCAGCCCGATTCATCAGAAGAAAACGGAAAGTCTCATCCCTCGCCAGCCCAGTGGCACCCCTGCTTGCTATGAGTCTTGCTCATGCCTACTGTGACTCACCGCCAGCACACCTCCCCTCACACCCTCTGCCTGCTGCTCCCCTCCTCCCCACACCACCAGCGCACCATTCCCCCCTTCCCCCACTTCCTCCGCCCCCCCTACACCCCCGTCTGCCATGAACAGTGCCGACAGAATCTGCCGGCAGATCTCCAGCTGCCGCCCAGCGGTGGCGGAGTGGGCGGCGTGGTGGGAGTGGTGGTGCTTGTGGGCGTGCGGGGCAGGGGGCGTTGTGTGGAGGGCCAACGCCAGCAGCTTCAGCAGCCACGCTCGCTGCAGGGAGGGGCGAGGGGTGTTGTGGAGGGGGGATGGGGGTGAGGGGTGAAGGGCGAGGGGTGAGGGGAAATGTGAGGGCGAGGGGTGAGGGTTGAGGCCTGAGGGTCGAGCGCTGAGGGTCGAGCGTTGAGGGTCGAGCGTTGAGGGTCGAGCGTTGAGGGTCGAGGGGTGTTGGGTGAGTGAGTGAGGGAGCGAATTGTTCCGGAGGAAGGGATGGGGGAGAGGGAAGGAGAATGGGAAATCCCATAGGAAAATAAAACACTGCTACGGGAAACCGCACAGACACACACAGAGTCGAGTCATCATGGGTCAGCACAGAAGAAAGCATGCAATGTACTGGGTAGGTAGGTAGGTAGGTAGGTAGTAGTGGTGCGCTGGCGATCGTCGTGAGGGCAATCGCAAACATGCACCCCACCAATGGCTAGTACCCGGACCGGACGCCTCACAGCCCCCCAGATTTCAAAAGGTAATCCTCGATTTGATTCTTCACCACACCCACAGCTCACTCACCCCACCCAGCGCTGTTCACCCCTCCCACACCTCACTCACCTCATGCAGGGCCGCCACGCGGTGGCCGGGGCTGCTGCTGCGGCGAGGGAGAGGCGCTGAGAGCGCGGAGGAGAGCAGCGGAGCAAAGAAGCTCAGCGGCTTTGCCTGCAGCAGCACTGCCGTGGGTGCTGATGTGGCGGGGTCTGCTGCTAGGTGGTACAGCACTCGCACGCTCATCTCCCGCAGGCGTGCCAACCGCAGGCTGACACGTGGCGGTGCGGTGGCGTCTGATTGGTCGGAGTCTGCGTCTGCTCCTGTGGAGAGCACGAGGTCGAGGAGAATGCGGAGGGCGCTGGCAGGGGGCGTGGGGGGGGGATCGGGGGGCGGGAGGTGGGGAGGGAGTGGAGTGGGAGTGGAGTGGGAGCGGGATGGGGTTAGTGGAGGGGGATGAAGTGAGAGGGAGGAGTGGAGGGGAAGAGGTGGAAAAGACAGGAAGGGGAGGGAGAGGAAGGTTTGTTGGTAATATGTAAGAGCAGGTGCATGCATGGGCAAGAGCACTTGGAGCGAGCTAGGGTTGGAGAAGGAAGGAAGGAAGTGAGATGCGCCGTGGAATTGATGGCATACGCCGGACTTGATGCAGCACATGCAGACAGCAGAAACCATAAGGACTAGTTGATTTGGACTTACAGACTTCAGAACGCACCAGAGCAATAACACCACAGTTGCTGGCACCTCGGCCAGCTGTCCACACGGCCCACCTGAAGCGGCGGTTGGGCTGCAGCAGGGAGGCAGCGAGCGGCCTGTCGACATCAAACCCCAGCAGCATGTGCGCCAATGTGGGCCGCTGCCTCCCTAGCGACGCCAGCAGCAGCTGCGCGGAGCAAGGGCGTTGAGATGAGAGGGAGGTGAGATGAGAGGGAGGTGAGACGAGAGGGAGGTGAGACGAGAGGGAGGTGAGACGAGAGGGAGGTGAGACGAGAGGGAGGTGAGCACAGTAGGCGCATTGGACAGACGAAACAGCCACGGGGTGGAAAGCACGGAATGGGTTGTCCGCCTTGCTAGGGTGCTGTGCTGCTAGCATTCATTGACTGTGCTGCTAGCATTCATTGACTGTGCTGCTAGCATTCATTGACTGTGCTGCTAGCATTCATTGACTGTGCTGCTAGCATTCATTGACTGTGCTGCTAGCATTCATTGACTGTGCTGCTAGCATTCATTGACTGTGCTGCTAGCATTCATTGACTGTGCTGCTAGCATTCATTGACTGTGCTACTAGCATTCATTGACTGTGCTGCTAGCATTCATTGACTGTGCTGCTAGCATTCATTGACTGTGCTGCTAGCATTCATTGACTGTGCTGCTAGCATTCATTGACTGTGCTGCTAGCATTCATTGACTGTGCTGCTAGCATTCATTGACTGTGCTGCTAGCATTCATTGACTGTGCTGCTAGCATTCATTGACTGTGCTGCTAGCATTCATTGACTGTGCTGCTAGCATTCATTGACTGTGCTTGCCACGCGGACTCACTCACCTGGAGAATGAGCGTGGCACAGTCCGTCTCCTCGCCCTCCTCCCCGCCTTCCTCCTCCTCTCCTCCACCATCCACAGTCGCGCCACTAGCGTCACCATGAGCAGCAACGCCCTGTACAGAGACGGTGCTGGCACTAACGTCAAGGCACTCTGCAAAGTCCTCCACCAATCGCTGCACCATGCCCACCTCCAATGCCATCGCGACAAGTGGCACGCCACGCGCACTGTAAGCGGTAGGGGCAAGAGGATGCAGCAGGAGGGTGAAGTGAAGAGGAAAGCTATCTCCATTCCGGTTGAGTAGAAACCACTTTGCAAAAGCCACCTGGTCATGGTGTGATCTGATCAATGCTGGCCTCCATGTGCCAGCACACAGGCACACACAATCCACCACTAGTTGCGGCCACAACACGCTCTCACGCCATCTGCTGCCTCACGCCATCTGCTGCCTCAACACACAACACGGGGCGGCCAAAAAGCTGGCCTGCACTGGTGGAAACACAGAGCGCTTCTTCCGGCCCACAACCACGAGTCCCACGAGGCTCATGAGTCAAGAAAAGCGCTTCTTACAACCACAAGGCTGAGGTGAGGTGCAGTCCGGTTACGAGTCAAGAAAGCAATCACCCGAAGCCGCGGGGCAGGTTCCCCCTCATCCATAGGCCATGGGTCACCTGAAGACGCTTGTGAGCTCGATTGCCGACCGTTGGATGGCATCTGACGGCTGGTAGCGCACGAAGGACATGACAGCTGTCACGAGCACCATGTCATCCGCGAGCACGAGGTGCAGCGGGCGCACGGCGGGCTGCCAGGTGTCGGCCAGGGATTGGTCGAGGGAGAGCGCGAGGAGCAGCAGGCGCAGGCAGGCGGCAACGGTGTCTTCTAAGGCGAATGAGAGCGCCTGGGGGCGCAGCGCACGCTCCTCTAGAAGCGCATCGGGGCCCGCTGTGATGATGGCGATGATGTTGCGCAGTGCTGGGCCTGCTGATAGGAAATCCTGTTGGGGGAAAAGGGGAGGATGGGGAAAGAGTGGAGGATGGGAAAAGAGGGACAGTGTGTTGGAGGGCGAATGCGAACGCCTGGGGGCGCAGCAGGGCCCGTTCCTCCATGAACGCGTCTGGGCTGCCTGTGATGATGGCATTCATGTAGCGCAGCGCTGCGCCTGCTCATAGGAAATCCTGTGTGGGGGGAAGAAAGAGGTAGAGGGAAAAGGGGAGGGGAAGGTGGGAGCGCAAAGGGGCAGAAGGCGGAGTCACTTTGAGAGGCTTTACAAGTGACTCCAGCATGGCAGCAACGGTGTGTTTGAGGGCGAATGGGAGCGCCTGGGGGAGGGTGCAGCGCAGTGCTCGCTCCTCTAGGAGGGCGTCGGGGCCGGCTGAGATGATGGCGATGATGCTGCTTGCGCAAGGTGGGGCCTGCTCATAGCAGTCCTGTGTTGGAAGAGAGAATTGATGCATTGAATAATGAGCCAGGAGGCCCTTTAGTACAAACAATGAGCAAGAGAGAGATGAGAGGGAAGCTTATCCTATTGGTCAATAAGTTGGCCAATGGGTGAGCTTGCTTGTGGCCCTAGCAACCACAAATGTGTGTTGGTTGGGATTGGTTGAGCTAAGGACCAATCCCCACCGACCACAAAATGTGGTAGGAGGGTACACCAAACAACCCCCCAATTTATAAGAGTGCTACACATCTAGTTCTAGCCTATGTATGTTGTATCAAATATGAAAGTACAACATCCTGTAGGGGTGCAGAGAGGGGAAAGGGAAAGGGGGGACAGTGGGCTGAAAGTTGAGAGGGTTGTGGGGATAAGAGAGGGGCGGGAGGGGGAAACGTAGGCGGGAAAGGGGCGCATAAGGAGCTTGAGAGGGGCATGAGGAGCTTGAGTGAGAGGGGCTGGGTCGAATTGCATGTGGTGGGGATGAAGGTGTGGGTCTGTGGTTAACTGGCGCAGGCACTCTCACAGTGCAGGTGAAGGTGAGAGCAACACAAACTGGTGCACACTTGCATGTGAGCTGCATGCACTTGCATGTGAGCTGCATGCACTTGCATGTGAGCTGCATGCACTTGCATGTGAGCTGCATGCACTTGCATGTGAGCTGCATGCACTTGCATGTGAGCTGCATGCACTTGCATGTGAGCTGCATGCACTTGCATGTGAGCTGCATGCACTTGCATGTGAGCTGCATGCACTTGCATGTGAGCTGCATGCACTTGCATGTGAGCTGCATGCACTTGCATGTGAGCTGCATGCACTTGCATGTGAGCTGCATGCACTTGCATGTGAGCTGCATGCACTTGCATGTGAGCTGCATGCACTTGCATGTGAGCTGCATGCACTTGGATGTGAGCTGCATGCACTTGCATGTGAGCTGCATGCACTTGCATGTGAGCTGCATGCACTTGCATGTGAGCTGCATGCACGGCCTGCCTGCCTCCCCCCACCCACCTTCATCAGCAGCAGCCCCGGTGTGGCGCCAGCTGGCAGCAGCCCATTGGCCGACGAGGAGGAGGCAGCAGAGAGGGCGGCGAGAGGCGGTGCGGAGGGGAGGGGGGAGCGGTGCAGGAGGAGGAGGGAGAGGTGGAAGAGGGAGAGCGAGGCGAGCAGCAGCTGCCACATCTCGTCTGCCCGCGCGTACACTCGGCGCGTGTACGGCACAAACACACTGCTCGTCACGAACCGGAAATAGTCCAGGAACCTGTGGGCGGGCGGCATGGGTGGGTGTGGGCGGCATGGGTGGGTGTGGGCGCGATGGGTGGGTGTGGGCGGCATGGGTGGGGGTGGAAGGGTGGTGAGGTAAGAGGAGCAGAGCAGAACAAATGCTTGGAAAGGAAATGCTTAGAAGCGACTCAGGTAAGGAATCGATGATGGAAGGTGGATAAAAAGAAACCAACAATGAATGACAAAACTGAAATGAAGGGGAAGGGAGGTCGAGAAAGTAGGGCAAGTGGCAGAGAGGAGGGAAATGAGAGACCTGGCGGGGCGGGAGAGGGGGTCGAGGGCGAGCAGTGTGTTGTGCAGGCGCAGATAGGAGAGCGTTGAGGGGTACTCCTCCACCCTCGCCTCCACCTCGCTCAGCTCCATGCCCATGTCGTATGGCGCTGTCGCGCGGCGCTGCACGGGGAGAGGGGGGTGGTGCGGCGGTGGGGCAAGGCATAGAATTAGCATCACACAGATACGCGCAGCACACGGAGGGGTACTCCTCCACCCTCGAAACCCCCTCGTTGAGCTCCATGCCCACATCGCATGGCGCTGTAGTGGGCGCTGGAGAACGGGGGGTAGTGGTGGGGTGCAGCATGGCATGGCATGGCATGGCATGGCAGCAAGTGCAGGGAGGGGTACTACTCCTCCCTCGCCTCCCCTTGTTAAGCTCCATGCCCATGTCGCATGGCGCTGTAGCGGGCGCTGCATGGGGAGAGAAATGGGAGTAGCGTGGCATGGCACAAGGTGTGTGTCACTATCACACCACATCACATCACACACTCACACAACATGACATGATATGAAAAGAGGGGTGCTACGCTAGCCATGCTTGCTCCCTCCCCCCTCCTTCACCTCCAGCAGTGCCACGCCAAGGCCGTAGGGCACTGGGGAGAGGAGCGCAGGAGCGCATTGGTGACACGACGACAGAGCAAGGGGAATGGATAGTGGACAGTCAATGCACGAGGGGCAAGTGGGGATACTTGGAGGTGGACTGGCCGGTGGGGAGAAGAAAGGGGACACATGCGTGAAAGAAACTGAAATTATATTCTAACAGTGCGTGCAGAGCGGGGAACATGTGGGAGCGGATTGGGTTACCGTGTTGTGGTTTGTCGAGCCCGAGTCAAGAGCAACGTGCAGTGCAGAAAACAACCCCTCCCTCCCCAGCCCGCTCTCACCTGCTCCATCGCCCCCCATGGCTGGGAGTCAGCAGCAGGCGAGGCAGCATCCGCGAAGGAGGGTGGGAGAGGTTGCAAAATTCATCCAATGTCCATACGCACACAGAAAGACAGGCATACAGAGGAGCACGACTGTACACACACATGAGCACGCCCATACACGCCCATACACGCCCATGCACGCCCATGCACGCCCATACACGCCCATACACGCCCATACACGCCCATACACACATACTACTACGTGCCTGTTGCTCCTCCAGGGTCGCAGAAGCCGAGGGCGGCAGATCGTAGAATTCCTCCAGCGCCCATGTCCTTGCTGCCAGCGCTGCCGCCGCCGCCCCCGTCAGCCCCGCCGCTGCTGCCGCCACTGCCATCAAATCCCCTGCTGTCGCCCCTCCACCAGCAGCACCAGCAGCCGCTCCTGCTGCCATGGCACCACTGAAACCAGCCGCTGCTGTGGTGGCCCTAGCAGCAGGGGCTGTGGAGGTGGTGAGCGCAGCAACGGTGGCGGGGGCGCCGAGGAAGGCAGCAATGGCGGAGCGGAGGGCGCCCTTGAGGGCGGGGGGGACGGCGGCGTGGGGGAGCAGGCGGAAGAGCGCGTCAAAGAAGGCGTCGGAGAAGAGGCGCGTGCGCAGGGGCGGGGGCGAGTGGCGCAGCACCTGGTGCAGACACATGAGGTATGCCTCCAGCACTGCCGCGTCCTCTGGGGGGAAGAGGGAGCTGTGGTGCTGCTGCTGGTGATGGTGGTGCTGGTGGTATGGCAGGGAGGGGTCCTGGAAGGCTTGGCGCAGGCGATCGTCGTATGCCTGGGAGGGGTGGGGAGGGAAGGATAGAGAGACGTTTGGCTGTGAGGAGGGAAGGATAGAGAGACGTTTGGCTGTGAGGAGGGAAGGATAGAGAGACGCTTGTGTTAGAATACCATCCTCACTTGTAACCTGCATCTATCCTATAAGCTTCGGCTAGAGGTAGACACCCAAATGTAGTTTGGGTGTAAAACTAGGGCTAACCCTAGTTGGGGGTTGGAACTCAACACTTGGCCCAATTATTTGGCCCCCAAGGTTTGGTTGGGAATTATTGGCCCCCCCCAATAATGTTGAACCACCTTTGGTCAACATTATTGGTCCCCCCAATAATTCCTCAACCCAACTTATTGGTGGGGGCCAATAATGTTGGCTAGGTTCCCCACCAAACCATCCCTCCTAGCACAACTATGAATACCCCCTCTATTCCTAATATCATCGATGGTTCTTCCTCACGTTTTCTGACATGGTAATCAGAGCTACAACGGTTAACACCGTCTCTCGATCCTAAGGACCACACCTAACGCGTGCCGTATCACGCCCCTCCCCCCTCTCTCACACGGCTCTTTGCCGCTCTTCGCGCCTAAGTTGCGCTATTACGCCTTCACTGCCCCCCTCCCCCCTCGTACTCACGCACTCTCCCGTGCCTCCCCCGCACAAGTTCCGTCCGGCAGCCCGCTTCCTCCCCCCTCCCCTCCCCTCCCTCACCGCGGCGCATCCCGCCGACGAGGGCGGACGCGACCGCCGCGGCGATTTCCGCCGACGGACGGACACCCGCGGGCGACGAGGCGCATCCGCGGACGGACGCGCACCCGCGGGCGACGAGGCACATCCGCGGACGGACGCGCACCCGCGGGCGACGAGGCGCATCCGCGGACGGACGCGCACCCCCGGGCGACGAGGCGCATCCGCAGACGGACGCGCACCCGCGGGCGACGAGGCGCATCCGCGGACGGACGCGCACCCGCGGGCGACGAGGCGCATCCGCGGGCGGACGCGCACCCGCGAGCGAAGAGGCGCATCCGCGGACAGACGCGCACCCGCGGGCGACGAGGCGCATCCGCGGACGGACGCGCACCCGCGGGGGACGAGGCGCATCCGCGGACGGACGCGCACCCGCGGGCGACAAGGCGCATCCGCGGACGGACGCGCACCCGCGGGCGATGAGGCGCATCCATGGACCGACGCACAGTCGCGGGCCACGAGGTGCAACCACGGGCGACACAAACACAGCTGCGTGTAACCCGGCGCCGCCACACGCAACGTGACCGCACCACCCTTCCAGGTGGTGTCGTCCTCTTTGACCGCACCCGCCCTCAAGCTGGTGTCGTCACCCCCTCCCCCCCCCCTCCCCTCCTCCTCCTCATGGCGGACGACTCCACTCCCATTGAGCTCGGAGCCATAGACAAGCTCGAACTTCTCCATGACACTACGGCCGTGAACTGGGCGTCGTTTGAAGATACGCTTCACACGCACCTTGGCTCCGTCATTATTCAAGACTACTGCCTTCTTCATGTAGTCCTCGAACACCCTAATGGCCTCCCGCTTGTTCTCCCCCCTCCCCTTGAACCTCCTCCCCCTGACGCCCCTCCTCCACCCGAGCCTCTTCCCGACCCCCCGCGTGCCCCAGTTCATGATGACAACCCGGATCACTGGGGGGCCAACCTGGACGCCTACAACAAGCTTCGCAACACTTACACTCTCCAACGTGAGGCGCACCATGTTGCGGAAGCATCACACGCTGATGCTACTACACGCATCCTCTCCTACGCTCAAGACGAAAAAGACTATGCTGAGGAGCTTCGCAAGATCCACAAGGATGTTGCAGCATGGCGCATTGCTGATCGTCGTGCACTCGCTATCATCTTCTCCTACATCCCCTCTCACCTCAAACGCGACCTTCGTCCCGCCTCCTCCTCTGGACTCTGGAAAACCCTCTCTACTCAGTACGACCGTCAGGACCTTCGCTCCCTCCTCGCCCTCTTTCGCAAATTCCAAGACATCACTCTTGACTCCTCCCCCACTGCTGCTGCCTACACCCGTCGCCTCATTCACACTGCGCAACGCCTCAATGACCGGGGCTAGGCATGAGCAGGGGGCGAACTCGAACATGTTCGTGTTCGCCCCCTGACGAACATGGCCTTCTGCCGAACCGAACAGTGTTCGGTTCGGCGAACGACTTGAGTGAAAATAGGTGTTCGCCGTTCGCCCTAGGAGGCGAACGAATTGCTGCAACAGGCGAACACGAACATGTTCGTGGCGAACATGTTCGTGTTCGCCCAGGGGGAAATTCAATATAGAGTAAAATTCAAATCGTCGAACATTCTCTCCCCCCACCTCCCAAGCCAGTCCCGCCCTGCTTCATCCATCTAGTGCCAGCGTGCAACGGCGAAATGCTAGATCCGCACTTAAGCAGAGGCGAAATGCTAGATCCGCACTTAAGCAACGACGAAATGCTAGATCTGCACTTAAGCAACGGCGAAATGCTCGATCCGCACTTAAGCAACGGCGAAATGCTAGATCCGCACTTAAGCAACGGTGAAATGCTCGATCCGCACTTAAGCAACGGCGAAATGCTCGATCCGCACTTAAACAACGGCGAAATGCTCGATCCGCACTTAAGCAACGGCGAAATGCTTGATCTGCACTTAAGCAATGGCGAAATGCTAGATCTGCACTTTACTAACTGCGAAAGGCCAGATCTGAGCCCAAACACCAAGGCCCGCGACCTAAAAATTGGTCGCGGGCCTATTCGTCGACGAACACATTGGTGTTTGTCGAAGGCCCGTGTCGAACACGAACACGTTCGTGTTCGACGCGCCTCGGCGAGCTGAGCCGGGCGAACGGCGAACGTGTTCGGGCGAACACCGAACACGTTCGCCCCGAACAATTTAGGCCAAAAAAAAATCCTGTTCGGTTCGCCTCGAACGTGTTGGAGGCGAACCGAACAGGAGTTCGTCATATTGCTCATCCCTAACCGGGGCATTGTCATCTCTGAGTCCCTTCTTACTGCACGCATCCTCGACTGCCTCCCTCCCACATATGACACCTACCGCATCACCTTCACCTCTCGCTACTGTCATCCTCCTCCTGTGGCTGACACCATCGAGTGGCTTCTTGACAACGAAGCGGACATTCAACCTGACTCTGCCACCGTCAATGTTGTCCAGACCCGCAAAGCTACCACAGGCAACCACAACTAGGGATGAGCAAAGGGCGAACACGAACATGTTCGTCTTCGCCCCTTGTCGAACACCCTCTTTTGCCGAACCGAACAGTGTTCGGTTCGGCGAACAGTTTAGGAAAAAACAGGTGTTCGCTGTTCGCCTGTGGAGGCGTGTTCGGGCGAACCTCGAACACTGTTCGTGTTCGTCGCGGGCAAATTTCAGCAGCGGCCCGAACACGAACGTGTTCGGGCGAACATCGAACACTGTTCGGCGAACGATTTGAGCTAAAAAACAAAACCTGTTCGGTTCGCCTCGAACACGTTCGAGGCGAACCGAACAGGTGTTCGCCACCTTGCTCATCCCTAACCACAACAGCGGAGCAGGTGGCGGCTCAGGCGGCGCCGGTAGTGGTGGTGGTGGACGTGGTGGCGGCCGAGGCGGAGGACGTGGTGGTGGTCGCAGTGGTGGCCGTGGCGTACGCGGCAGATACCCCTCACCCCTCACCTTCAGGCACCCTCCCCCCGTGTCAATACATCATCCGCTATGGCTCCATCAAAGGTCAGCCATGCTCTCAGACCACTCACACCACTGACACGTGCTTCAAAGCCCTCACTGACGAGTGGTTTGCACGTGGCAACGTTGGCACTCCACCTCGCTAGAACACTGTTTTCCCACGCCCCTCCATCCATGACATCCGCACCCTCCCCGCCTATCAACCCTCTACTCCCAACCTTCACAATGTCCTCACTCAGCATCTCCCATCTCACATCCTTCAACAAGTCCAGCATCTTCTCCCCTCCACCCCCACTCCCACCACTCCCACTCCTCTTCCATCCACACCTCCGCCTCCAGCCCCCCCCTTCACTACCTTCCACCCTATACTGGCTGGCCTTACCCTCCTTACCCACCTCGTGGATATGGTCATGGACCTATTGGACCTGCTGCTAATCTTGCTGAACAGCCCTCCTCCTCCTCCAACCCTCCTGGCTTTACTCCGTTCCCCTTTGCTGGATTCATAGGACATGTTAGCACTTCTCCTGCAGATTCTATGTATGCCCATGCTATTAATGAGTCTCTCTTCCAGTACTCCGCCTTTTCCTCCTCCTCTTCATGCCTTGAGTTTATCCTTGACAGTGGAGCGACACACACTGTTCTGCGCGATGCAGGCACACTGGTACCCCTCCCCACTCCCTCCACTATCCACGGAGCTGACTCCAGCTTCACCATCACAAGTCGACACACCTCCACCCTCCCCTGTCCCATCTTCCCCTCAGGTACAGTCACAGGTCTATACATCCCCTCCTTGCGCAACAATTTGGTAGCACTGTGTGACCTCACCAGGTTCAATATCACCGCCCTCTTCCGTGGTCATGCACGCCACTGCGACCTCTTTCACACCACCACTGGTCGCTTCATCTATCGCATTCCCCTCTGCCCTCGGACAAACCTGTACACGTACCGCACCCCTCGCACCTCCATTCACCACCTCATCGCCCCCACCTCACCCCTTCCCCTCCCCTCACCTCCGCTCCCCCTTCCCTCCCCTCCTCCCATCCCCTCCCCCATCCCCTCCCCCCCCCCTCCCCTCCCCTCCCTCCCCTCCCCTCCCCTCCCCTCCCCTCCTCCCCCCCTCCCCTCCCCCACCTCCTCCTGTCACTCTCGTGACCTCACCCACCCCGCAGTTCTCCTTCACCATAGGTTGGGTCATCCCAACTTTGCCACCCTCCGTCAAACTGTCTCCACCCAACTCCTCGACGGACTCCCCCTCACCCTTCCCCCTCTCCCCCCATCACCCTCCCCTCCCTGCTCAGTATGCGTTGAAAGCAAACTGAAACAGGCCCCCCACAAGAGTCATCCATCCCTTTCTCCCCAGCCTCTTGAGCTCGTCCACATGGACCTCTGGGGCCCCAACCCTTCCCCCACCAGGCAAGGTCATAAATACCTGCTCATCCTGGTGGATGACCACAGCCGCTACTCCTCCGTCTCCCTCCTTCGCACGAAGGCGGAAGCCCCGGCTGCTATTATTGCTTGGGCTGAACAAGCACGCACCCATTTCAAACGCCCTGTCTCCCGCTTCCACTCTGATGGCGGTGGTGAGTTCCTTAACAACATGCTCTCATCCTACTGCACCACTCGTGGTATTATTCACACCTACACCCTACCTCATTCCCCTCAGCAGAATGGCGTGGCGGAGAGTAGGGTCCGTGAGGTCACCAAAACTGCTCGGTGCCTCATGGTCCATGCCTCCTGCCCGCCCTCTCTCTGGGGCTATACCATCCTCCACGCTGCCATCCTTACTAATTTGTACCCTCATCCCTCCCGGCCCACCACCACTCCCACCGCACTCTGGACATCCAAAAAGCCCGACATCACCCCCCTGTGCGTGTGGGGTTCCAAGGCGTATGTTCTCATACACCCTGTCGACCACTCACGCAAAGCTGGGAAGCTAGCCTCCCGCACTCTCCCCTGCATTTTCCTTGGTCACAACACCTCCTCCCCGGACTATCTCTTCCTCCATCCCCCCTCAGGTCGCCTCATTCGTAGTCGGGATGTGGAATTCGATGAAGCCCACCCGTACTACACCTCCCCCAAAATCCCTAACCCCCTCCCTCTAACCACCCGTCCCCTCCTCTGGACTGACACCATTCCCCCCCCACCTCCTCTTCCCTCCCCTTCCCTTCTCCCCCCTCCCACCATTGTCCCACCTGCACCCCCACCCCCTCCCCACTCTCTCCCCGCCTCATCAGGAGACATCTTTGACCCCGTCCACCCTCCCTCCCCACCCGCTGCCCCTCCCCCTCCCCATCCCTCCCCACCCCCTTCCCCTCCCTCACTCGCTGCCCCTCCCCATCCCTCCCCTCCCCCTCCCTCCCCCCATACACAACATTCCCCACCTCCCCTCTCCCTACGCCCTCCCCCACTCACTCCACCTCCTTCCTCCCAGCCCATACTTCCCACTCCCCCTCTCATACTCCGCCACTACCCTCACACCAGGTCCACGGTCCCCATTCTCGGTACCCCAAGGTCCACCCCCCCCTCCATCCAGTCTCTCACATCCATCCCCCTTCCCCGCCACTATAGCACCTCCCCTCCCCCCCGCACCAGCCCCTCAGGTTTTCTCAGCAGTCGCGCTCCCGTATCTCTGCCCCTCACAGCAACTCAGCGAAGCCGAGCTGCATTGCAGCTGTCTCCCCGCCCCGACCCTCAGCGCAGCAGAGCACCAGTGCAGCTGTGTCCCCGCATCAGCCCGACCCTCCAGCGCAGCTGTCTTGCAACTCCACCGCCTTCTCTCCCTCCTCTCACTCCGGACCTCTCTGAGGACTCTCATGATGAGCTAATGTTCCTCCACCTCCTCTCACCCACCGTCGCCCCCGTAGTCCGCACAATGGCTGGCGCCACTGTTCTTCTTTTCTCCACCACCCCCACTATCTACAAACCCACCACCTATGAGCAAGCACTTGCCTGCCTTGATGCACCTCTTTGGATCGAGGCCATGGTCAAGGAGAGCAACGCCTTCATCAGCAACCGCTCGTTTATTGACGTTCCTCGTCCCTCTAAGCACAACGTGGTCAAAGGCAGGTGGCTTTTTCGAGTCAAACTACTCCCTAGCGACGCCTCGGTGTACAAGGCTCGATATGTGGCAAAAGGCTTCACACAGACTTATGGCTCAGACTTCTTCGAGACCTACTCACCCACCGCCACTCCACCGGTCATTCGCGCGTTTTTTTACTTTGTTGGGAGGCGTGGGATGATACTTCATTCCATGGATGTCACCACCGCCTTTCTACAAGGCGACCTTCACGAACTCATCTTTCTGGAATGACCCAAAGGCTTCCACGCCCCTCACGACCCTACCACTGTTTGGAAGCTGCTACGCCCTGTCTACGGGCTCAAACAAGCTCCTCGGGAATGGCACGCCAAACTCTCCTCCACCCTTCGCGCACTTGGCTTTCGCCCCTCCCGTGCCGCCTCCTGCCTCTTCCTGCGCCTCACCCCATAACCCTTCTTCATCCTCGTCTACGTCGACGACATGCTGCTGGCTGCTGACACAGCTGCTGAACTCCAGGAGGTCAAGGATGAGCTGCAGAAACGCCTCGCCTGCAAAGTCCTGGGGGAGGTCCGCAGCTACCTCGGCATGGAGATCACCCGCGACCTCACTGCCAAGACCATCACCCTCTCTCAGTCTTTTTACATCGAGAAGATTCTTGAGAGGTTTGGCATGAAAACCTGCAAACCCATCCCCACACCACTTGCATTCGGGCATCGGCTCTCCCCTCCCTCCACTCCCGTCACCTCCCCTCATCCCTATGCAAAACTTGTTGGGGCCCTGATGTACGCCATGGTCTGCACTCGTCCCGACCTTGCATACCCAGTCAGTATTCTGGCGCAGTTCGTTGCTGTGCTGTGTTGCGTTGGGTGGTGGAGTGCATTAACCACTCAACACACATACTTCACGGGCTGGGCCAGGGCCAGCCCAAGACCGGCCCTACCAAGCCGGCCATACCGAGCCGGCCCTCTTGTTGAGACGGCTCAACACGGGCCGTGGCCCTAGAACCATATGTGGACCATGCCAGGGCCGGCCTGGGCCAAGGCGCACAGACCCAAGGAGGGTTGCATGAGCTGCTAGGAAAGGGGCAAATGAAAGAGCCATGTTGCACGCGGCCCGCGGCCGGCCTGGCCCGCGGCCCAACCCGTGGTAATGCCTATACGACAATGGAATTACAACGGAGTCAGTTCAGCATAACATACCATGCCACACACATACCTGCAATGATTGCATCGCACCTGCAATGATTGCATCAGCGCATGCCAGCTGACAGACCGCAGATGCCGCCCATTCATGAGCTCATGAACTTGCCGAGAACCTTCCTCTCCGGTAGCCTGCATGTGGCACACGTGGAACAAGGAGTCACACAGAAGCAAAGCAAAGCAAAGAAAAACGGGTGCAGAACGGACAAGGGGTTGACTGGACCCGTGGAACCGAGTAGAACAAAATGGACAGAGGATAAGGAGTGACATCACATTGGCAGGTTGTGCTGCAGCGAGAGAAGCTGTAGCGATGAAAGAAGTGACTTTCAAGGAAGTCGAACGGAACCAGAGCACAAGGAGTCACATGGCCACGTTGTGCCGGGCAAGAAGCTCTACAGATAGATGATGATGAGCCATTTGCCGCACACACACACACACACACACACACACACAAACACACACACACACACAGCGCACACACACAGCGCACACACACAGGGCGCACACACAGCGCACACACACAGCGCACACACACAGCGCACACACACAGCGCACACACACAGCGCACACACACAGTGCACACACACAGCGCACACACACAGCGCACACACACAGCGCAAACACACAGCGCACACACAAAGTGCACACACACAGCGCACACACACAGCGCACACACACACACACACACACACACAGACACACACACAGCGCACACACACACACACACACACAGCGCACACACACAGCGCACACACACAGCGCACACACACAGCGCACACACACAGCGCACACACACAGCGCACACACACAGTGCACACACACAGTGCACACACAGTGCACACACACAGCGCACACACATAGCGCACACACACAGTGCACACACACAATGCACACACACAGTGCACACACACAACGCACACACACAGCGAACACACACAGCGCACACACACAGCGCACACACACAGCGCACCCACACAACGCACACACACAGTGCACACACACAGCGCACACAGTGCACACACACAGCGCAAACACACAGCGCACACACACAGCGCACACACACAGCGCACACACACAGCGCACACACACAGTGCACACACACAGCGCACACACACATCGCACACACACAACGCACACACACAGCGCACACACACAGTGCACACACACAGTGCACACACAGTGCACACACACAGCGCACACACACTGTGCACACAAAGTGCACACACACAGCGCACACACACAGTGCACACACACAGCGCACACACACAGTGCACACACACAGTGCACACACACAGCGCACACACACAGCGCACACACACAGCGCACACACACAGCGCACACACACAGTGCACACACACAGCGCACACACACAGTGCACACACACAGCGCACACACACAGTGCACACACACAGCGCACACACAGTGCAGTGCACACACACAGCGCACACACACAGCGCACACACAGTGCACACACAGTGCACACACAGTGCACACACACAGCACACACACAGTGCACACACACAGTGCACACACACAGTGCACACACAGCGCACACACAGCGCACACACAGCGCACACACTCACACACATGCACACACATGTACAGACAGCACAAAGCGCACACACATACACTCCGAATGCCTCTCGCTCCATACCCATCCCCCACTCCACTCCACAACGCCTGCACCAACAGGCTCACGCCCTCAGAGAAACAAGCAACCCCCCCTCGTGCTTCCCTCCCTCACGCCCAAAGTGCCACTCTACTTCCCTTCCCTCCCCCACCATCGCCATTCACTCCATTCACCCCTTGCCCTCTATCCCCATCCCATCCACACCTTCCCCTCCCCTCCATCCCCTCTCCCCTTCCCACTACCAGCTGCGTCAGCAGGTTCAGAAACGCCACCAGCGAGGCACCGCCCAACTCTCAACCCCGATGCGCACCGCCCAACTCTCAACCCCCATACACCCACCACAGCCCGCCACAGCACACCACTCCCCCCAATCGCCATTCTTCTCGCCCCACCGCCCTCCCTCCCATCCCCCCCCCCCCCCACCACCCACCAGCTGTGCCAGCAGGTTCAGAAACGCCACCAGTGACGCCGCCCCTCTATGCTCCTCGCCCACGTACATCACAAACTGCCAAAGCACGCCGCCCCCTGCCATCAGCTCCGGCTGGCGCGCATACACCGCCCCCACCAGCTGCAGCAACCCCAGATACGCCCTCCCCCTCACCGCCACCTGTTCCTGTGCCTCTGCCTCCTCCCTCTGCTGCTGCCTCTGCTCTCGCTCATCCTCCTCCTCTAAACTCCGAGCCACGCCGCGCCCCATGCTGTGGGGGTACGCGCCAGCTAAGCGCGCAGCCTTGTCCACGTCAGCGTGAGCTGGACGGCCGGAAGATGATGAGGCGGGGAGGAAAGGGAGGGAGAGGGAGGCGTGGCGCAACTCCCGGATTCGCTCGCGCGTGATTGGCTGGAGGAAGAAAGACGAGAGGAGCTTGTGGGTGTAGACCATGTAAGTGAACGTTAAATCCTCATCGTCGTTTTCAAACACGGCAGATGACAACACCTGCTGCAGCAGCAGCGTCGTGGCACTTAACAAAGTCTCGTCTTTTAAACACTCCCGAGCCACTGCCACCTCATCCCCAACCACATCCTCTCCCGAGCCTCCTGCCGCCAGGGCTGCCGCTGCAACCGAGCCTCGGGCGGAGGTTCGGGAGGGGGAGAGACTCGGGGCGGAGAAGGCTGGAAGAGTGCTGGTGTTGGCGAGGAACACGGCCCAGGCGAGGCGGATGACCGAGATGACGTCATCAGGAGCAGGGGGGGTGAGCGGCGAGGAGGTGGGTGGGGAGGAGGTGGAGGCAGAGGGGGAGGGCTGAGGGGGGAGGGAGAGCGGGCCGGATTGGAATGGGACGAGTGCGTGGGAGGATGAAGAGGCAGTGGCGGATGGTGTTGACTTAAGAACCTGATTTCGTGGGGAAAAGGGAGACAGACACACACATAGTGCGGGGCGGAGGTGATGGGAAGGGGAAAATGAAAGGTTCAGCCAAGATTTGTTGAAATTTCAACCAGACCGTTGGCCTTCACAGTAGACCGTTGGCCGTCACAGTAGACTGCTGGCCGTCACAGTAGACCGTTGGCCGTCACAGTAGACTGCTGGCCGTCACAGTAGACCGATGGCCGTCACGGTAGACTGCTGGCCGTCACAGCATCTGCCTCCAAAGTCCACCTGTAGAGGACCGAAGGCAGCGCCAGAGCACTTAGGTAACTTGTCTGCTCAACTCCCGGGAGCCCCACACTCAAACAAACCGTCATCGGCAACGGCAAGCTCAGCCCACCATTATACTCGACTCCTTGAGAAACGCCTCATTGGGTGCCAGCACAGCAGGCAGGGCCGCAGAGGGGGAGGGCGACGCAGGAGCAGCAGACGAAGGAGCAGCCGCCCCTCCAGTCCCCGCAGTACCCCCAGCAGCGGAGGAGAGCGGAGGCGAGGGAAGCAGAGAGCAGGGCGTGCAGCAGCGCGTACACGAGCGTGTAAGTAATGTGCAATGTAACTGCTGTTGTGATGTGCAATGTAACTGCTGTTGTGATGTGCAATGTAACTGCTGTTGTGATGTGCAATGTAACTGCTGTTGTGATGTGCAATGTAACTGCTGTTGTGATGTGCAATGTAACTGCTGTTGTGATGTGCAATGTAACTGCTGTTGTGATGTGCAATGTAACTGCTGTTGTGATGTGCAATGTAACTGCTGTTGTGATGTGCAATGTAACTGCTGTTGTGATGTGCAATGTAACTGCTGTTGTGATGTGCAATGTAACTGCTGTTGTGATGTGCAATGTAACTGCTGTTGTGATGTGCAATGTAACTGCTGTTGTGGCTTGAGGACTCACCTTGATTGAAGATTCAACAGTCCGTCACACTCACCAATCGGCTGAACTCCTTGCGAAACGCCTCATTGGGCGAGAGTACAGCAGGCAGGGCTGAAGAGACAGAAGGGGACGCAGGGGCGGCAGCAGAAGGCACAGCCGCCCCTCCAGGCCCCCCGGCTCCCCCAGCAGCGGAGGCAGCGGCGGAGGAGGGGGAGGCGAGGGAGTCAGAGAGCAGGGCGTGCAGCAGCGCGAACATGAGCGTGTAGGTGATGTGCAGCGCCACCGCTGCTGTGGCCGCGCTCGCAGTTGCTGTGGAGGCAGCAGTGGGCGCAGGTGAGGGAGCGGCAGGGATAGAGAAGGGCGCGGGGATAGGGGGAAGGGCGAGGGCGGTGGAGGAGGGGGAGGAGGCGGCAGCAGCAGCGGCGGACCAGTCACGGGCGGCGTCTTGCAGCAGCTCGAATAACTCCTTTGCCTCCTTGGGGTCTGCATAAGGGGGGAGCAGCGGGGAAGAGAGCAGAGGATGGAGGAAGGACCGCGGGGTGGAGTGGAGGGGAGAGGGGGAAAGAAACATTAGGGAGAAACAGATGGCACACAACACAGCGGGTACGGAGGAAGGTGAGGCGCTGATCCGTCTGTCGCGATCCGTACGCAGTCCAACGCAAAGCACAGTGGCTGCCGCACGGCATGAGCAGGTATTGTTGAGAGAGGAGAAGTAGTGGCAAGCGGAGGAGCACCAGGAGGAAGGAGCAGCAGGGCACGGACCGAGTCGGCAGAGCAGGCAAGAGAGTGCGACGCACTGAGCCACGAGCAGCCTCTCCCGCTGCACCACGTCCGCCCGCCTCGCCAGCAGCCCCCTCCCATCCATCACATACTCCCCCACTCCCTCCCCTCCGCCTCCCCCTCCCCTCTCCCCTCCCCCTGCCACAGGCGACGCCCCAGCAGGGGGGGCAGCCCCCGCCACCACGAGAGCCAGGCTCGGGGAGCCCGAGCCAGCGGCGTCGGGTCGGTTGAGCTCCCGAAGCAGGCGGAAGAGGCGGGCGGTGAGGCCTGATTGGAGCAGCGAGCGCAGGTAGCGGCGCACGTGGTCCTGCAGTAGCGCGTCTGCCATGCTGTCGCTCACCACTGCCACCTGCATGGGAGAGGAGGGGCGAGTGTGGGAGGGGAAGAATGTGACGGGGAGGAACGTGGGCGGAGAAGAATGTGGGGGGAAGAAGGAGAGGGGGGAAGAAGGAGAGGGGGGCGACAGAGGGTTGAGAGTTGGGGAGTGAGATTAGGTAGCGGTGCATGGGGTCGAGCAGTAAGGGGTCTGTGGTGCTGTCACGTCACCCACCCACCACTGGCACCTGCAAGGGATAGACAGAGAGAGGGCAGAACGCGAAGGAGAGGTGGGAGGAGAATGAAAGGGCAGGAGGTAGTGCCACGTGGGCAGGAAGGCACACACACGTGGTCTGGGAGTAGCGGGTCTGCGGTACTGTCGTCCACCATTGCTAGCTGCAAGGGAGAGGGGGGGATGGGAAGGAGCGGTGGAGTGAGAGTGAGGGAGAAAGAGGAAGTAGCCCAGCACACACACGTGGTCCAGCACACGTGGTCCAGCGGTAGAGGGTCTGTCTGCCTGTGGTGCTGTCGCCCACCACTGCCACCTGCTAGGGAGAGACAGAGAGGGGGAACATGAAGGGGAGGTGGCATGAGAGTGCGAATCACTTTTGACCCGGCCTGAAGTCGAAACGAGTCGTCGAGTTGCGATCCGATCTGACCAAGCCAGGCCGCATGAGTTCGGGTTCGGGTTTCGGACAAGTCTCCTCTGAAACCTCAAACCTGAACCTGAACCTGAACCTGAACCTGAACCTGAACCTGAACCTGAACCCTGAACGGACAGACAGAAAAAGGGATCGTGATGTTTGTTTTTCATAGGGTGGGAAGTGGTTGGCTGCGATAGACAAGGACGGGCTTCGAGCGGAGGCAATGGGAGGGGGGAGGAGGGGGAACCAGACGGACGTTGAGAGGAGGCGGCGAGGGGGAGACGGACGAACCTTGAGGAGGAGGAAGAGCGTGGAGAGCAGCGCTCGCCTCTCCGTGAACCACAGCCCGGCTGCCAGCCGCACCACGTCACTGTCCGCCCGCCCTGCTATGCCCCACTGCTTGGGGGTTGATGGGTGTGACGAGCACATGAGCATGAGGAGAGGGTGAGTGAGAGAGCGATAGGCATCACATATGTGATGATCCAATAGGACCCACACCCAACAGCACACGTCATGCTTGCCAAGCCAACACCACGTGTCTCATGTGGTGGATGCGGGCAAAGAGTGTGGTGGGTGGGGAGAGAGAAGAGAGCGCAGTGTGAATCTGGGTTCGGAGAAAACGAATTGAGGTACTCGGAGGAGGTGATAGATAGAAGCCATGGGCATGCGACGAAGCATAACGCTTCATGCAGTGTAGCGAGCATGGATAACTTCATCATGAAAACGCAGCAATCGCATGCCCATCTTTCTGCACTGAACGATTAAGAAGCCCATGTTGTGAATGCGTGAAGCACAACATGAGGCCCCTGGAGAGGCCCCAGCAATACCTCACGTCATCACACCCCAGGTGACCTCTAAGTCACTTGTGAAGGAGCGAGAAGCCCCTGTTGTGAATGAATGAACCACAGCATGAGGCATGTGGAGTCTGGCGCGCACGGCAGCAATGCACTGCCTCGCTCCCCGGCGATACGACACCTCACACACCCCAGACATCACGGCACATCACCGCACTTGACCACACTGCATACCTCATGGTGTGCTGCCACGAGCAGCGCCACACAGTCCACCTCGTTGATGCCAAACGCATCGCTCAGCTGCAGCGCCAGCTGTGGGGGGCATCAGGGCATGAGGGGAGATGGGGGGACGGTGTGGTGTGGCGTTGCACAGGGGGGGCGGGGACAGCAGAGCAACGCCAGAGCATAAGGGTGTGGATGAAGGAGACAGTAGTAGGAAGAGTGGCAGCGCTTGGAAGGCAGCAGCAGCGCCACATAGGTCACCTCGTTGATGTTGAACGCATGGCTCAGCTCAGCTGCAGCGCCAGGCCAGCTGTGGGGGCAACACATGCAGAGGGGCGGGAGGGGTGGCAGCGTGGCATCACACAGAGGGGGCGGGTGGAGCAGCGCACAAGGGGCAGAACGGGTGGATCGGGAGGGTGGGCTCACCTGCACGTCCCACCCCTCACCACCCCTCACCTGCACGTCCCACCCCTCACCTGCACGTCACACCCCTCACCACCCCTCACCTGCACGTCCCACCCCTCACCACCCCTCACCTGCACGTCCCATCCCTCAGCACGCGTCACCAGGGGGTGGGAGGGCTCACCTGCACGTCCTTGGCGTCGAGCACAGCGGGAGGGCCGTCCGGCAGCGGCACCTCCTTGCTGCGCACCTGCGCGCGCTGCTGCTCGTCCCGCGGCTTCTTCACCAGCAGGTTCCTGTAAGGGCAACCGTGGGGACAAGGGCGCGAGGTGGGTGGGGTGGGTTGGGTCGCGTAGGTTGAGTTGGGTTGAGACATCAGCAGACAAAGCAGTGGCACCTCCTTGCTGCGCACCTGCGCCCACTGCTGCTCGTCCCGGGGCTTTTCCCCCAGGAGGTTCCTGCAAGCGCGGAGGGAAAGAAGAGTGGGATGGGGGGTAGGGTGGTGGGGGATTGGGAAGATGAGGAGCGGGATCGGGGAGAAGGGGGATCGGTTAGAAGGGAAGGGTGGCAGAGGGAGGGCCGTGGGTTGGGTTGATGCATTGAGAAGCACGCAAAGCAGCTGTGCCTCCTTCGAGCGCACCTGTGCACCGCTGCTAATTCCGCGGCTTCTCCGCCAGGAGGTTCCTGCGCGCGCGAAGGGTGCATGAATAAAGCAGGGTGGGGGAGGGGTGGGGAGAGTGGAGGGGGAAGAGGGGAGGGGGGAGAGGGGATGGGGAGGGGGAGGTGGGGTGGGTGAAGGGAAAGAGGAGGGGTGGATTCTATTATCTTAGCAGGCACTTGCACCTCGTCGTTGCAGTCGCAACCCTCTCGCCACGTCACACTAGGTTGAATCAAAACCCTGACGGCGAAGTTTCTGTAGGCGCTGCGATTCTCGCCATAACGCGTCGCGAGCGATCGTTTACCGCCACGCGCAATTTTCATGTCACACATCTAATGTCGTGACGTCATAAGCTAACGTCTGACGTCACACCTAGCGACGTGACGTCAGACCTGAGGTCATCTTCGACGAGCGAGAGCGCGTAAAAGAGGTCGCCGCGCTGCGCCGCCGTCAGCTGCTTGCCCCGCCGGCCGTCAGGCCCCAGCGCTGCCTCTACCGTCTGAAGCACCGACCGGTACGACACCATTGCTCCCTATCGTCAATGACGCCTGCTAGCCGTTATCCTTTTAACAAATTGTTGCGATGCGACGCGAAAAACTGCACCGGGATGAGTGGACGACGAGACGGGCTAGTGGGAGAAGCTGGGATGAGAGGGGAAGGCGAAGCGCGGGAAGCGGCAGCCGTGAACGTGCTGCTGCTCGCGGAGCGCGAGAAAGGAATCAGAACATGGCGAATTTCGCCGGTATCAATGCGGCAAACCTTATCGGCACGTAACAATGGCGAAGCTTTGGAATGGAGTAGGTGCGACCGTGGAATTAGGCCATAACACGGGAAGTCGCGTCTCGACTCCACCTGGAATTTCGATCCAAATGGCGTTTATCAAGGGGGCGTGGGTTGGGCCTAGAAGGGTTTGAGAAAGGGGATCTGCGAGGGTGTGTGGGCAGTAGGGCGTGGAACTTAGCTGATTGAAAACGCCGAGATTCGAACGTCGATGACGGGATCCAAATTATTTTTCTGACAATTACGTGACTCAAAACAAGTCGGAACCCGCTGATGAAGGCTCAAATCACAATCGAACTTATTGCGAACTTATCCAACTCGCTTTTGTCGCAACTATACACTTCGTCAGGGGAGAAAAAGCCGGCGCGACTTGAAAGTCAGCTGTGATGGCAGTAACTTGGTAACGACATAGTGTGCTTCCGATATAAATGGTCGCCTGCCTCTTCAAATGACACTGCTGGGATTCGGTAGTCGAAAAGGTAACTCGGTCGAACTGCGTTCGAGCAGCATGTTCCGGACAATTACCGAATTGCTATTTGAAGGCGAAGCTGTACGACGAACGAACTACGCGAAAACTGTTACTTATACTTCGTTCGTGATGCTACAATGAGCTTCCTAGCCTTCAACAAGTAAAGAATCAAATACTAGATACATGGTGTCCTAATATATGATAGAAAGAGTGTAGGTCAGTCAATAACAAACCTTTGATTACAGCTACTGATCAAACAATGAAGTCTAGCAATCATATGGTAAGAAACCTAGCTAGGCAGTGACCTCGGAATGTGGGATTGCGTAATGGTTTGGAGCTGCAAAGTTCGAAAGCGACGCGAGTCTCAGATCGCAATCGAAAAGTGACGTCGTCAGATGAAGCATGTTTTTCCAAAAAGTTGGAGTCATCGGTATAGTAGCATGGCTCATTATGGAATAGAGGGGGGTAGTGTAAAATGGCAAAACCGATATTAATGAATTGTTGCATTGGTCTATTTTTCGTTGTTAAAAAAATCCATTGTAAAATCCTACTGGGTGGGTGGCATCTCATTGACCACAAATCTTGTATGCCACGTCCGGTGTTAAATCGTATATATCTCTTTGACTATATTGAGTTGCTCACTAATAAATACGACACTTAAGGGGTTGCTGTTTGTATCACTCTCGTAGTGAACATTGTCCTGCTACTTTACTTTGGCATGACATCATCGTAGGTTGTTCCTAGGTCCTAGCCCACCTAACTCTCTAGACCACCTAGCTACTAGCGTTTCCGCCGAGCAACCCGCCTCACATCTACCATTTCCGCCAGCCTTAGCCACCCAACCCAACCAATGCCATCTAGTTGGTACATCGCGTACCAAGCAGCAGCCAACAGCGAGTAACCGCACTCACCAGCGCACGACAACCCACACCAGCACCCGCAACTACACGCATCAGCGTGCGCAGCAGCACGTGCCAGCATGCACAGCAACGTATACTGACGCACACAACAGCATGTACCAGCGCATGCTGCATCAGCGCTAACGCACACAACAGCAAGTACAGGCGCGGGCGACCGCACGCACCAGTGTGCACAGTAGCACGTGTCAAATGATATATCTGCTATATATGTTTAGGCTTTAGTGGGGTAGCAAATATGGGGTACAACCCCTTTTAGGGTTTCATATTTGTACCCAACTATTTCATAGTTCATTCATTCTTGCTACTAGATTCTAACATGGTATCAGAGGACTAGGTCCGTAGGACCGTCTTTTTTTTTCGAGCCCACCTACCGTTGCGGTTACCGTGCTACCCCACGTGTTGCCTGCCTGCCTGCCTTGCCTTGTGACGTGCTGCGCTACGCGCGCCGTCCTGCAGCCCTCGCGCTGCGAACTGTTGCCCTAGGCCAGCGCGCCGCCCCTGCAGGCCCGTAAGGCTCGTGCGCTGCCCCTGCAGGCTCGTAAGGCCCGCGCGCTGCCCCTGCAGGCCCGTCATGTGAGAATAGTAGGTAGAGTGAGGAGCCATAGCTAGGGTTTAGCTAGCTAGGCAAGAGAGAAATGAAGAAAGGAGGAGGTTCACTAGCAGCAGTTGGGATACATATAGCAAACCCTAACAGGGTTGTACTCGCTATAGAGCACCCCACTACAGGCTAGATAATAACATTTTGACACACCCCCATAACCAAAGTGGGGTGTAATCAGCAGAGCGCACAGTCATAGAGCAGGTTCACAATGGCAAGCAAAGCTAGAGGCTATCACAGAGGGCAAGTGAGGAGGAGGAGAGTACTGTGGACGGAGAGAAGATGGGAGGCAACGACTGAAGCTGCAGAGGCACGGGCACAGGAGCGGCTGACTCAGTGGCTACCGAAGCAAGGGCGACGGACTACTGGAGTGACTGGCTCCGCGGCTATAGACGAGCGGCAGGAGCAACGGACCCAGTGGCGACTAGTGCAACAGGCTCACTGGCTACCGAAGCAAGGGCGACGGATTACAGGCGCTGCACGCGACACGACAGCTACCTCCACACAACCTCCTCCAACTGACCCACACCCTTGACACACACCCCCTGCTGAACCCCTAACTCCACTCCCACGTCACCCCCCTAGCACCACTCCTTCGGCTCCCACACACCCACCCCCCTAAGCGGCAACTACAGCAGCGGGAGACGGAGGAGGAGGAGGAGCAGGGGACGGCGCACACAACCGGCACCCCCACAACCGTCACCCCCACACTCCCCACCCCCAAACCCTAAAACGGGTGGCACAGGGTAGGAGCGCGGGGGACGGCGAGGGGGACGGCGCGCGGCCCCCAGGGCGCCACCACGGGGCAGAGAGGGGCCGCACGCGGCTCCAGGGGTGGCACGCGGCCCCCAGGGCGCCACCACGGGGCAGCAAGGGGCCGCGCGCTGCTCCAGGGGTGGCGCGCGGCCCCCAGGGCGCCACCACGGGGCAGGAAGGGACCGCGCGCGGCTCCCCAGGGCGTTGCGTCGTGAGGGGCGGGGGCCGCGCGTGCTCCCCAGGGCGCCGCGACGAGCAGGGAGAGGGCCGCGCGTGCTCCCCAGGGCGCCGCGACGAGCAGGGCAGGGGCCGCGCGCGGGTTCCCAAGGAAGGAAAGCGCCGCGCGCCTCGGGGCGCACGGCGGGCAGAAAACCGCCGCGCGCCCCGAGCGCACGGCGGAAAGAAAAACCGAAAAAAAAAAATCGCGGAAGGAGGAGTCGCATGCCACGGGGCGTGCAACAGACAAAGTAGCAGCGGAAGCAGTTAGGTGGGCCCACAGGCCAGGAGCGTAGATGCTCTGATAGCATGTGAGAATAGTAGGTAGAGTGAGGAGCCATAGCTAGGGTTTAGCTAGCTAGGCAAGAGAGAAATGAAGAAAGGAGGAGGTTCACTAGCAGCAGTTGGGATACATATAGCAAACCCTAACAGGGTTGTACTTGCTATAGAGCACCCCACAATAGGCTAGATAATAACATTCTAACACGTCAGGCCCGCAAGCCGGCCCTACAGGCCCGTCAGGCTCGCGAGCCGCCCCTGCAGGCCCGTCAAGCCAGAGCGCCGCCCCACCAGGTCGCTGACGCGGCCCCGCCCTGCCGCTGACGCAGCCCCGCCCTATCGCGCTCGCGACCCCAGCCCTGCGGTCGACGTGGCCCCGTCAGGTCGCTGTCGCGGCCCCGCCCTGCCTCTGACGCGGCCCCGCCTTGCCGCCGACGCGGCCCCGCCCTGCTGCCGGCGCGGCCCCGCCAAGTCGCTGACGCGGCCCCGACCTGCCGCCGACGCGGCCCCTCCATCCGCCGATGCGGCCACGACTTGCCGCTGTCGCGGATCCGACCTGCCGCCGACGCGGCCCCGACCTGCCGCCGACGCGGCCCCGACCTGCCGCCGACGCGGCCCGCCAGGCCGTTGTCGCGGCGCGCCCTGCAGCTGACGCGGGCCCACCCTTCCGCTGTCGCGGCCCCGCCTTGCCGCCGACACGGCCCCGCCCTGCCGTCGATACGGCCCCGCCCTGCCGCTGTCGCGGCCCCACCCTGCCGCCTACGCGGCCCCGCCTGGCCCCGCCCTGCAGTAGCTGCCGCGGTCCTGCCCTGCCGCTGTCGTGGTCCCAGCACTGCAGCCGAGCGCCGGCCCTGCTCGCCCAGCGAGCACCTGCCCTTCCCGCCATTCGTGAGCACCTGCCTTGTTCGCGCGCTGCCGCGCCATCTGCCTGCCTGCTTGCCGCGCCTGCCCTGCCCGCGCTGCTACTGCTGCTACTTCTTCTACTACTGCTAGGCTACTGCTACTGCTAGTGCTGCTACTGCTACTACTAGCAGTGGCCAGATGCAGCTCCAGCGGCGTCCGCGTGATTCTCTCACGCCCCAGCAGCTTCGTGAGTGGTACGCTAGTTGGGGTTGTGGCGGTAGCAGTCGTGGCTGTCGCCCTGGAGCTGGTCAGTCGTGAGCGTCTGGCAGTGGCCAGCTGCAGCTGTAGCAGCGTCCGCGCGAGACACTTACGCCCTAGCAGCTTCGTGATTGGTACGCTCAGAGTAGAGGGTCTCGGAGTACCGTTCGCTGTCCGTACGTCATTCGCACAGGTGATAGGGCTGGTCAGGCTTGCGGGACGCTTGGTCACATATAGTCCCGCTGCTTCACCCGTCTGAGCGACGCCCGGCGTACTGAGTTTGGCGACGCGGCTGAGTTTCTCGACTGGGTGGAGCTGCTTGGGCAGAGGGTAGATATATTTGCTCTTGACTTTAATGCTATTCTCACTGCCATGTATGCATTGCCTACTAGTGCTGACCGTGCATATTACCTATGCATACCGCCTGACCCAGGTATAGAGCCTGCTGCTCCAGGTGCTGGTGAGGCTACTGCTCTAGGTGCTAGTGAGGCTGCTGCTCTAGGTGCTGGTCAGGCTGCCGCTCCAGGTGCTGGTGAGTCTGCTCTCTTTGGTACTGCGCCTGCTGAGGCCTTATACACCTTCACACTTGACATAGGTTCTTCCCGCTCCTTTCGCGACAGCACCACCCTCACGCCGCTCAGCCGGTCGGTTCCAGTCTCCCTGGCACACCCCTCTGGGGGTCCAGTACTTGCGCACTCCTCCACGGTTCTGCCGTGTCCGGCGGTCCCGTCTGGCTCCCTGTCAGGTCTTCACCTCCCCTCGTTCTCTACGAACTTGGTGAGTGGTGCTGACCTCCATGACCAGTGGGTTGACCAGTTCACTCCTGGAGGTCAGCGCGTGACCTACTGTACGTGCTCCCAGACGGGCCGGCACCTGGCCACGTTTACCCGTGCGCCTGGCTCGAGTATGTACACACTGACTACTGTGTCCCCTCAGGTCGCTGCGTCTGCGTCTGCGTCAGGTCAGCTAGCGCCCCCTTGCTCGTGTCGCGCATTGTCGCACCAGACCCTCCTTTGGCACCACCGCCTTGGTCACCCCTCGGTGCAGCGCCTTCGTAGCATGCACCGCCGTGTCCTTGTCTCTGGTCTTCCCAGGGCTCTCCCTCCCCTCCCACCCTCGCCTGCTCCTCCCTGTCTTCCCTGTGTCGAGGGGCGGCAGCGCGCCGCTCCTCACTCCTCCTCGTTCCCTCCCACAGAGGCTCCTCTGCAGACTCTCCACCTGGACGTGTGGGGCCCAGCCCGCGTCTGTGAACAGGGCCACGAGCGGTACTTCCTTCTGGTCGTCGACGACTACACGCGTTACACCACGGTCTTCCCCTTGTAGTGCTAGGGGGTGGTCTCTGATGTTTTGATCCCCTGGATCCACGCTGTTTGTCTCCAGTTCCGCGAGCGGTTCCATTCGGACATTCCTGACCTGCGTCTGCACTCTGACAGAGGTGGTGAGTTCTCCTCAGACCTCTTGGCAGCCTTATGTGCGGAGCACGGCATCCGCCAGATGTTCATGCTTCCGGCCTCTCCGCAGCAGAATGGGGTTGCTGAGTGCCGCATTGGCTTAGTCATGGAGGTCGCTCGTACCTCCATGATCCATGCGGCTGCCCCCCATTTTCTGTGGCCGTTTGCGGTCCGGTACGCCGCACATCAGCTCAACCTCTGGCCCCGTGTCTCCTTGCCGGAGACCTCGCCCACACTGCTGTGGATGGGGAAGGTTGGCGATGCGTTGCGTTTCCGGGTCTTGGGTGCTCGTGCCTTTGTCCGCGATACCACCGCGGACAAGCTCTCCGCCCGCGCTGTTCCCTGTGTCTTCCTTGGCTTTGTCCCTGACGCGCCTGGTTGGCAGTTTTACCACCCCACCTCGCGCCGTGTCTTCCCCTCTCAGGACGTCACGTTCGACGAGTCGGTTCCCTTTTACCGTCTCTTCCCCTACCGCACTGCCCCTCTCCCCCCCCCGCTGCTCTTCCTCGCTCCAGGTGCTCCCGAGGTAGATCCCCTCCCCGCTCTCGATCCTGCTCCTTCAGGTGTGTCTCAGGTAGACCCTCCTCCCTTGACTGCGCCGGTTGAGGAAATTGGTGATTCAGGTCCTGCTGAGGGTGGTCCTGCTCGAGGTGCTGCTTTTGGGGGTGCTGAGCCTGGGGGTGCGGAGCGTGGAGGTGTGGAGCCTGGGGGTGCGGAGACTGGAGGTGCTAAGCCTGGGCGTGAGGAGTTTGGGGGTACTGAGTCTAGGGGTGCTGTACCTGGGGGCGCTGAGGCGTTTGGTGAGCAGTCTCCCTGGAGCGACCGTCTTCGTAGTCGCTCCACTGGTGTCTCCCCGCTGCACTCTCGTCGTCGACTCCCTCTCTCCCCACAGCAGCTGCGTGAGTGGTACGTTGGCCGTCAGGGTCGCGCTGCTGGAGCTAGGGGCCCTGCTGCGGGAGGCGCTGGAGCTGGTGACTCTACTATAGGAGTTGTTTCTGTTGGAGGTTCTAGAGCTGCTGAGGGTGCTGGAGTTGGAGATTCTTGAGCCACAGGAGGTGCTGGTGCTGGTGGCTCTGGAGCTGGAGGTTCTGGAGCTGCTGAGGGTGCTGGCGCTGGAGGCTCTGGAGCTGTTGCGGGTGCTGGCGCTGAGGGTTTTGAGCCTGCTGTTGCGCGGTCTCCTTGGAGTAGCCGCCTTCGTCCGCGTGTGCCTCTCACCTCACAGCAGCTGCACTACTGGTACGGTCGCTGTGAGGGTGGCGCTTCTGGAGCTCGGGGCATTGCTGGTGGAGGTACTTCTGCTGACGTCACTGGAGCTGGGAGTGGTGCTGGTCCCAAAGGTGCTCGTACTGGAGGTACTGGAGCTGCTGGGGGTGGAGGTGCTGAGCCTGAGGGTGCTGCTGCTGGAGACCCTGGGTTTGGGGGTGCTACTGCTGGAGACACTGAGGCTGGCGACCCTGGGACTGGAGGTGCCGGTTCTGGGGGTGTTGCTGCTGGTGGAGCTAGTCCTAGAGGAGCAGGCGCTGAGGGTTCTGGAGGTGCTAGAGCCGCTGGGGGTGCTTGAGCTGCTGGTGCTGGTGGCACTGCACAGCCGCGCGTGTTCTTTGCTCCACCGTCTCCGTCGTCTCAACCACCGTCAGACTCTGTGCTTCGCCAGGTTCTTAGTCTCCCTTTGTCTACTGGTCTTCCGTTACAGCCTGGCTCACCGCTGCCTGCTCCTTCTCCTTACACTGAGCAGACCGGAGGTCTTACTGAGCGTCGTGAGCCTGCCTCACGTCCTGTCTCGCTTGTCCGTTCAGGTCGTTCCGGTCGTAGTGTTCCTCGTTCGCGTCAGCCGGCTGTCCCCGGCACCCACCTCGTAGTCCGTAGTCCTTCCTCTCCTCCGCAGCGTGTTCCACTGCCGTCCCCTCCTGCGTCTTCTCTGCCTACCGTTCCTGAGTGTGAGGATCTGGGATCGAGCTCAGAAAAGATGATTCAAATTGAATTGAATTGAATTGAATGTGTTCACCAGGGTACAACACGAGGCTATATATAGGCTCGACACAAGGCCCCGTAACCAGGTGTTACGCGAAGGTTCCGCGGGCCGCGTAGCATCCCGAACGAATCCTTACCAAATTCGGTAGAAGGCAATTCGGTGGCAACGGAAAAGCCAGAATTCGGTGCACGCAACCTAGTTCGGTGCGATAACTATAATAAAATATAGGAAAGCACCTAGCCTAGGAAATCAAGCAATTCATGCATGCATATGATTATCCTATGCTAGAAATAGCATGATAAAGTAGAGGCAAGCAAGCATAGCTGGCATAAGCCGTCGTACTCTCACACGTCCCCCCCTCAAAGCTGGGTGGCGTGAGATACACCCTGCTTGACAAGATAGTCCTTGAGAGCACGGCGTGCGTTGCCCATATCAGCTTCTGCAACCCAACTGTCCTCAGTGGGGTCGTATCCCTTCCAGCGTATCAGGAACTCGAGAGTCTTGCCACCACGGCGCCGATGAGAGAGAACGCGCTCGATCTCGTACTCGGGTTCATCCTGTATGAGAACAGGTGGTGGTGGCGGTAGTTGGCGTCCCTGGAACTGTTGGTTGGGGTCCTTGTAGGGCTTCAGTAGCTGGACATGGAAAGCGTTGTGAAGCTTCCATGTATCTGGTAAGCGCAAGCGGAATGTAACTGGTGTCACCTGTGCCTCAACGAGAAAAGGACCACAGAAGCGAGGCCGGAGTTTGGATGGGAGGTGAGACAGGTTCAAGTTGCGCGTGTCAAGAAGCACCTGATCTTCGACTGCTACTGAGTGATCACGTCGCTGACGATCGGCATACTGCTTCTGGGAGTTCTGCATCGTGGTGAGACGTCGCTGAGTCTTCTCCCATAGCTGCTGCATGGTGGTGACGAAGTCATGTGCGGCTTGGACGTGTGCCGGTGTGGTTGGCTGCTGTGGTGTGAGTGGTTCCCGTCCGTAACACAGGAAGAAAGGAGTTTTTCCTGTGGCCGCATGTGATGCGTTGTTGTAAGCGAACTCTAGGGTTGGTAACTGTGTGTCCTAGTGGCTGACGTCTTCCTTGCAAGCTGTGCGCAGTAACTGTTCAACCACTTGATTGAGTCGCTCTGTCTGTCCGTCAGTCTAGGGGTGGTATGCTGAAGACATTGCAAGCTTTGTCCCCAACAGTCCCATGAGCTCCTTCCAGAACTTACTCGTGAATTTGGGGTCTCTGTCTGAGATGAGTGTAGCGGGGATGCCGTGGATGGTGATGATGCGGTCGAAGAAGAGTCGAGCAGTTGCTTCAGCTGTAGCTGTGGCGTTGGTCGGTATGAAGTGACCCATTTTGTAGAACTTATCGATGACTACGAGGATGGAATCGTGCCCCTGTGAGGTTGAAGGAAGTCCGGTGATGAAGTCGAGGCTAACGACCTGCCATGGCCGCTCCGGTACGGGTAGAGGCTGAAGTAACCCTGCTTTTTTCTGCTTGCTGCTCTTCATCCGCTGGCACGTGTCGCATGAGGTGACGAACTGCTGCACGTCTGCTGCCATCCCGGGCCAGTAGTAATACTTCGCTATCCCTGCTAACGTCTTGTTGCTCCCGAAATGTCCCGCGTAAGGTACGTCGTGAAACTCCTCCAATAGGATCTGCCGTAGCGGGGCGTAATTCGGTACCCAAATCTTTCCTGAACCCTTCCTTACAGCTAAGTCTTTCTCCCACTGTAATAGCTTCTTGGTCTGTGCTGTAGCAATCTCTGCGTCCACGGAGTACCCATGTTGGAATAGACCCTTGAGCAGAGGGTTCATCCCGTCGAGCTGGATGCCTGCTACATGTCCGGGGCGGCTCAACGCGTCTGCCTTGTTGTGTAGCCCGGGCTTGTAGACGATGTCGTAGTGGAAGTGAGTTTCCAGGAAGTCCACCCACCGCACCTGTCGTCGTGAGAGTGTCGGCTGTGACTTCAGGTATTTGAGACTGCAGTGGTCAGTATAGACTGTAGTCTTGGCTCCCTCTAGGTAACACCTCCACGCCTTGAAGGCTATGACTATCGCTAAGGCTTCCTTGTCGTGAATGGGGTAGTTTAGTTCTGCTCCGTGTAGCTTCTTACTAAGGTAGGCGATGGGCTGCAAACCGCGTCCGTGATCTTGCATCAGTACTGCTCCGACAGCTTGGTCACTAGCGTCTGCTTCCACCACGTAGTCCTTGTCTGGATCCGGCAAGATGAGTACTAGCACTGTAGTCAGTGCTGTCTGTAGCTGCTCCATGGCTTGCTGATGAAGGGTATCCCATTTGTAGGGCGTATCCTTTTTCAGTAGGTCGGTCAGTGGCGCTGCTATCTTAGCGTACTGCGGCACGAACCTGTTGTAGTAGTTGGCGAAGCCTAGGAACTGCTGTAACTCCTTCACGTTCTCTGGTACTTTCCACTTCTTGACGGCTTTGATCTTCTGTGGGTCCACGTGTACGCCCTCGGCACTCACCATGTGCCCAAGAAACTGCACCTTCTTCAGGGCGAAGTCGCTCTTTGACAGCTTCACGTAGAACTTGTTTTTCCGCAGGATCTCGAACACCTTCCGCAGATGCTCCACGTGCTCCTTCATGTTTTTGGAGTAGATGAGAATGTCGTCCAGGTAAACCACCACGCATTCGTCCAGCAGGGGTCGTAAGATGTGATTCATCTCCGCCTGAAACGTTGCTGGTGCGTTGCAGAGTCCGAACGGCATCACCAAGTATTCGTAGGAGCCGTATCTGGTACGGAACGCTGTCTTGTGGACGGAGTTGTCTGCCATCTTGATCTGCCAGTAGCCTGATCGTAGGTCCAGCTTCGAAAATACTGTTGCTCCACGCAGTTGATCGAGTAGGTCGTCTATGCGCGGTATGGGATATTTGTTTTTGACTGTCTGTTTGTTCAATGCGCGGTAGTCGATGCACATCCGTAGACTGCCGTCTGGTTTTGGAGTGAAGAGAACTGGTGCGCCGTAGGGAGAGGTGGATGGGCGGATCAGTTGTCTGTCCAGTAGATACTCTATCTGTTTTTTCATGTCTGTCAGTTCAGTTGGACTCAGTCGGTATGGTGTACGTGAGACGGGTTTCGCACCTGGTTCCTCCACGATCTCGTGCTCGTGGGTGCGTGCTGGAGGTACGCCTGCAGGTAGGTCGTCGGGCATTATATCCTTGTACTGCTCCAAGACCTCCTTCACTGCTGCAGGTAGCTTGGAACTCGGCTTCTCCTCCTCTGCTGCTGCCATAACCAGTGCTAGGTAACCCGTGTTACTCTCGTTCACCGTCTGTTCGAACCGTGCCAGTGTCGTTTCAGGTACGTCCCCTGTATCCGTCCAGCTTCGCAGTGCTATCCGCTTCCCATTGTTGTAGATGCACACCTTGCTGTTGACCCAATCGATCTCGGGGTTGAACCGCTTCAGGAAATCTCGCCCCAAGATAAAATCTAATCCTTTGATGTTGGTGACTGGTAGCTTCGGCTTCCACCTCAACGCACCTATATGCAGTTGCAGTGATGCTTCGCCGTGGATAGGAAGCTTCGTACCGTCCACCATGGTTGCTGAAAACTGGGTCTCTTCCGCCTTCTCTCCAATTTTCTCCAATGCTCCGCGGTCACACACCGAGTGAGATACACCGCTGTCCACCAGTGCCTGGAGGCGTCGCCCATTGCATAACACCTCGAGGAGTAGTGGTTTCTGCTGCGCTGACTAGCCAAAGAGGGTCTCGTTAACAGGATCATAGGGTACATCAAACTTAATACCTTCCCTTTTTCCTATACCTGACTCAGCGCTTTCCAACTTCACCTGGGGGGTAGGAGGATTTTTCCGAGGCTTGTATAATTTTTCCTGAGCCTGGATGTCTCCTCTAAGCCTTGGCAGCTATGTAGGCTTCACCTGTGGGCGACGAGGAGCCTTAACACTGTGCTGCGGGGAGAGAATATTAACTCCACGGAACGCACGACCCTTCTCTACGCTCCGTAGTATTTTGCCCAACTTCTCAAGTACCTGAATAATGTTTGAAGGCTTTTTCTTGGCCTCTAGACCTCCCCTGAATTTTTTGAAGGCTTGTAAACCACGAGAAGCAATATTCTTTGTTAGAGCATCTTTATAGGATACTTTTAACGAATTCTTACTTTCGTGGGTGTTCGGCTGGAGTTTCCCGGTCGGTGCAGAGTCTTTTTTCGCGGAGCCTCCATTCGCCTCGGCGATTTCCCCTGATGCCGGCCGGTCGTGACGTTTTAAATTCGCGCCATCATTTTCTCCTTTTTTCACCCGCTCCGAAGTCGCCACGTCGTCGCCTTTTCCTGCTTTTCGGATCTTTACGCGATCGCCAGGTCGATCCGCGGCTACTGGCGATTCCCGTTTTTTGACTTCGGGGGTGCTCCACTGTTTCCGTCCCGGAGTGCCGCACGTGCTTTCTTCATTTTGTAGCACGACAAAAACTGATGTCCTGCTGCGCCGCAAAATTCGCATTTTGTCGGCTGCTTCTTCGCGTCGTATTTGTCGATATCCATCGGTTCGGTGAACGTAGGGGGTGCCGATCGCTCCGTGCCGAATGTACGGTTCGGCGTGAAGCGTCATGTTTCGGGTTGACTTCGAGTCAGCGCGTCGTATCGGTCGGCAGCACGCACGATGTCTCTGTAGCTGTTGTACTTCGCCGCAATCACCTGCCGCCGAATCTCCATTTTTAATCCTTCGGTGTACGCCTGGATTTTTTCGCCTTCGGTCAGGTCGGTGATGCGGTTGAACTGTAACTCCATCTGCTGCGTGTACTGTGTTACACTACTGTATTGCTTGTGTCGGTGTATCTGCTGCCGCGCCATGTAGGTTGTATTAATTGGTTCGAAACGCTCGATTAATGTGCCCGAAACTGCTGCCACGTTTTCTCCCCGCGGGCTACGTCGGTGTAGTAAATCCATTCGAGAGCCGGTCCATGTAACAGTGTCGCTGTGAGCCGAATCCTTGCTGCGTCGTCGAGCGGGGTCGAACAGCCAATGGCCTCGAAGTAAATTTCGAGGGTGGCCACGAATCGCCGAACGTCGGATCCCTTCGCGCTTGGATCGAACGACTCCTGGAGCCTCGGTCGTGCTGCTTCGAGGTTTGGCGACAGTGGTGCCATTGGTCCGTGAAATGTCGGTGTCGCCACTGCTGCTGGAGTTGTCGGTGCTGTAGTCGCTGTGGTCGCTGCTGCTGTGGTGGCGAACCCTGGTTGGCTTGTCAGAAAAGCCTCGAGTCGACGAAGCGTCGCCTGCGTCTGCTCCATGTCGGTGCGGAGGCTCGAGATGTCGCTCGTAGTCGCGTAGTTGTCGCCTTGGCCCTCCATTTGGTGATTTACAGGAAGATGCGCGACGAAAATAATTTAATTCTAGGTGCTGGTTGACTTGAGAAAGTGTGAACGAGAATGAGTGCACTATGAAATGAAGTGAGTACAAATATGAAACCCTAATTGGGTTGTACCCCCTATGGGATACCCCACTATAGCCTACAGAAACAAGTAAGCTATATGTTCTGACACACCCCCATAGGCAAAGTGGGGGAGAACAAGGGGTCACAAGACCAGTCAAGCAAAACAAAGCAAAGCTCAGGGTGGATCAGAAAGTCACCACGCATTCCGAGCACAAGTTCAAAGGCCAGAAGGCCAGTTCACATGCAAGATCATATATAGAGATATACAAGAGTCAAGCAAGCAAGAGCAAGAGTATATATAGGCGAAGGTACAAGCAAGGTCAAGAGGAGAGCAAGTGAGGCAAGACAGGCACAAGACCTAACTGCGTGCAACAACGCTGATGATCACAAGGCGCAAGTGCCTTGGTGAAGACATCAGCAGTGTTGGCCTCAGAGGCCACGTACGCAAGTCGCAACTGTCCACGCTGCTGTAGCTCACGAGCAAGAAAGTAGCGGAGAGCGATGTGCTTCGTTCTGTGCTCCAGTCGCTGCTCTCGACACAAGGCCAGCATGGCCTTGTTGTCTACGTATAGGACTGGAGGAGAACGAGGCTGCTCTCCAAGGTCGGTCAGCAGGTAGGTGAGCCAGCGTAACTCCTGTGCAGCCATAGCCCCAGCGTAGATCTAAGCCTCACAACTGGAGCCGAGAACAGAAGACGAGCGGGTAGCCCGCCACGAGACAGAGCCGGAACCAAGGCTGAAGGTGTAACCCTGTGACGACCGCTGCGTAGCCTGGTCGTCAGCCCAAGAAGCGTCTGCGTGCCCAGTGAGGACCACTGGACTGCGCCCTCCAAGCACTAGCCCCATGCCCGACGTACTGCACAAGTAGCGCAACACCCTCTTCGCTGCAGCCATGTGCTCTGGTCGGTGTCTCCCAGGAGCAACAAAGCGTGCGAGAATGCTAAGAGGGTATGCGAGGTCAGGTCGTGTGCAAGTCATTAGGTACATGAGGCAGCCAACAAGCTCTGCAAACGGGCCACTCGACTCTACGGACTCATCCGAAGGCAGAGCTGAGAGCGAGTGGCGAGTAGGCAGAGGAGTGGCCTGAGGCGAGGAGTACGTGAAGCCGAAGCGCTGAAGGACCTGCTGCACCATGTGTGACTGAGTCAGGGTAATGGTGCGGCGTGCTCTGTCCCGGGTGATCTGCAAGCCAAGGTAGCTGCGCAGTTCACCCAGGTCAGTGCACGTGTGTCTCTTCTGCAGCTCGGACTTCACGTAGGCGAGTCCAGCAGTGTCAGCTGTGGCAAAGACCAAGTCGTCGACGTACACGAGGATGTAGAACGGCGGCAGAGAGGTGTCGGTGCGCAGAAACAGCGACGGGTCGGCAGTAGAAGGAGCAAACCCAAGTGCCGCGAGCGTAGTCCTCAGTGTGTCGTGCCACTCACGTGGCGCCTGGCGGAGACCGTAGACTGGACGCCGAAGACTCCACTGGGTGCCAGGAGGGAAAGACCCAGTGAAGCCAGGTGGGCGACGCAGCCAGATCTCCTCGTGCAGGCTGCCCTGCAAGAAAGCTGTGCTGAAGTCGAGAGAGTGCAGCTCGTAGTCACGGTGAGCAGCAACGTGCAGCAGAACCCGAAGAGTGGTCATCTTCGGGGTGGGGGAGAAGGTCTGAAAGTAGTCAACCCCCTGCCGCTGACTGAAGCCACGAGCCACGTAATGCGCCTTGAAGACAGGCGGAGAACCCGGCGGCCGCTTCACCCTGAAAATCCACATGCCACTGACGATGTTCGCCCCAGGAGGGGGAACAGCGTCAACGTAGGTGCCTGTGGACTTCCAGGAAGCCATCTCTGCATCCATAGCTGCCTGCCACTGAGAGGAGTAGGGACCCTCTATCGCCTCCGCGTAAGAGCGCGGAGTCGGGATGTCTGGTGCATCCGGGTCTCCCTCAGGGGCTAGCAGTACAGACGCGAGACGAGGTGAAGCGGCGGCCAGACACTGGAACTCCTCCTGCCTGTCCTCAAGGACGTCCGTGCCAAGGGCACACTCACCCCCGACGGACGGAGGACAGGCGGACTCAGACGCAGTGACAAGACGAGCAGCGTAGTCTAGACGACAGCGCGCAGCAAAGTCGACAAGCTCAGTGACAAGGGCAGACGCAGTACACGACTCGAAGGAAGGGTCAGTGACAGCAGTAGCAAGGAGACGCGTGACCGTAGGACTGGCAGCACGAAGAGAGTCCGACTCCGGGTCGGCAAGAGCAGGAAGAGAGGAAGCAGGAGGAGAAGGCAAAGGGGCACGCAGAGGAGCAGTGGACGGACGCAGTGACATCCGGTGCGTGCCAGGGACAGGAGGAGGACGCTGACGCGACCCGCGACCACTAGCGCGCTCAGTACGAACAGGCGACACAGGACGAGACGCAGGCTCACGACGCTCAGTAAGACCTCCAGTCGGACCAGCGTAGGGAGAAGGAGCAGGCAAAGGGGAGGCAGGCTGTAGCTGTGGCTGTGACAGGACAGGCTGTGGACCCTCTAAGGGAGGAGGAGGAGGTGTAAGACCAAGAACCTGCTGCAGGAGCGGAACGAAGTACGGTCGGGGCCGCGCGGCGACGCTAGAAACAGCAGGAACAGCACCAGCAGCCCCGGCAGGAGCACCCACTCCAGCAGCACCTCCAGCAGCACCACCAGAAGCACTGTCAGTCGGACCGCCAACGGCAGGCTCAGCGCCAACACCCTCAGTAGTGCCAGCTCCAGGAGAACTCTCAGACTCAGCAGCTCCAGCACCCACAGTACGAGCACCGGCGGGACGCGCGGCAGCAGTACCCTTTGCAGCCGAAGAACCACCAGCACCAGCAGCACGCCTCCAGCACCTGGCAAACCACTCACGCAGCTCCTGTGGGGAGAGTGGCTCCCGGCGAGACGAAGCACCCCCAGGCACAGCACCCCCAGGCTCAGCACCCCCAGGCTCAGCACCCCCAGGCTCGGCACCTCCAGGCTCAGCACCCCCAGGCACAGCACCCCCAGGCGCAGCACCCCCAGGCTCAGCACCCCTAGGCACAGCACCCCCAGGCACAGCACCCCCAGGCACAGCACCCCCAGGCTCAGCACCCCCAGGCTCAGTACCCCCAGACTCGGCACCTCCAGGCTCAGCACCCCCAGACTCCGCACCCCCAGGCTCAGCTCCCGCAGCAGTACCAGAGTCACCAGTGACCTCGACAGGCTCGACCGCGTCTACCTGGGACACACCTGAAGGGGCAGGACCCTGAGGGGGGAGGGGGACTACCGAGGGGGGACCTGGTACCAAGAAGAGTGGGGGTGGGGGGAGGGACGGAGTGCGGTAGGGGAAGAGGCGGTAGTAGGGCACCGACTCGTCGAACGTGACGTCCTGGGAGGACAGAACACGTCGAGAGGTGGGGTGGTAGAACTGCCACCCAGGGGCGTCGGGGGGGAACCCCAGGAAGACGCAGGGAGAAGCACGAGGGGACAGCTTGTCCGCAGACAGGTCGCGAACAAACGCCCGAGATCCCCAGACCCGGAACGCCGACGCATCGCCAACCTTCCCCGTCCACAGCAGGGCTGGGGAGGTCTCCGGTCGAGAGACCCTGGGGTGGAGGTTGATCTGGTGCGCAGCGTACCTGACCGCAAACGGCCACAGAAAATGGGGAGCAGCCGCATGCATCATGGACGTACGAGCGACGTCCATGACCATGCCAATGCGGCGCTCAGCAATCCCATTTTGCTGCGGTGAGTCCGGAAGCGTGAAGGTCTGACGGATGCCTCGCCCACGACAGTAGGCACTCAGGAGGCCGGAGGAGAACTCTCCACCTCTGTCCGAGTGCAGACGCAAAACAGGGAAGTCAGAGCCAAAGCTCCTCCGAAGCCGGAGACGAGCTGCGCGGATCCAGTCGATCAGCACCTCAGTGACCTCACCCTTGCTGCGCAAGGGGAAGACTGTGGTGTAACGCGAGTAGTCGTCAACCACCAGCAGGAAGTAGCGCTCCTGACCCTGTCCACGGACACGGGCTGGGCCCCACACGTCCATGTGAAGCGTCTGCAACGGGGCCTCTGTCGGAGGAAACTGGGAGGAGTGAGGGGCAGCACGCTGGCGCCCCTCGACACAGGGGACACAGGTGGGGCCAGGGCCCGGAGGAAGGGGAGGGAGAGACCGGGGAAGACCAGACACAAGGACTCGCGAGGCCATGCCTCTGAGCCGAAGCAGAGAGGGGTGGCCAAGGCGGTGGTGCCAGAGGAGGGTCTCGTGAGACAGACGACGACACGAGCAGGGGGCAGACTCAGGACCAGACCTGGACGCTGCAGCAAACACCTGACCAGACGAAGGGACCCTACCAGACTCAGCACCTGGAGGAGAAGCAGTGGTCAGTGTGTACAGGCTCGACCCTGGCCGACGTGTAAACGTAGCCAGGTGGCGACCTGTATCCGCCTCCGTGCAGTGGGTCACCCGCTGACGAGCAGGGGTGAACTGGTGGACACCCGCATCCTGGAGGTCAGCACCACTCACCAAGTTCGTCGAGAACGAGGGGAGGTAGAGACCAGTCAGGGTGCCAGAGGGGGCCGCCGGACACGGGAGGACAGTGGAGAAGCGAGACAGGACAGGCCCCCCCGAGGGGTCAGCCAGGGACACCGCAACCGGCCGACTCAGCGGCGTGAGAGTGGTGCGGTCCCTAAAGAAGGAGCGAGACGCTCCAGAGTCAAGGGTGAAGGTGTGAGAGGCCGAAGCCGACACAGTACCTGAGAGGGCAGACTCACCAGCACCTGAGAGCACAGACGCACTGGCACCTAGAGCAGCAGCCTCACTAGTACCTGACGCGGCAGTACCAATGCCCGGGTCGGGCGGGAAACACCGGTAACAGTCATCCTCATCACTACCAGTCACAGCATACATAGCAGAGAGAATAGCATCAAAATCAAGATCATAAATAGCTACTCCAGCCCTAGACAGCTCTCCCCAGCGGGGGATCTCAGCGGCCTCCGGAAACTGCTGACGCCAGGCGTCGGTCAGGCGGCCAAAGCAGCGGCGGGCTGTGTGGGCGCCTCCACACCTCTCCCCTGCACGGTCACCGGTGCGAAGAACGTAGGGGCAGGGACCAAGCGCACCACCACGCTGACGCTGCAAGTACCACTCACGGAGCTGCTGAGGGCCGGGGACGGTGCGAGAGCGCTGCTGCTTCTGTGGCTGCTGCTGCGGCTGCTGCTGCTACTGCTGCTGCTGCTGGCGCTGACCACCCCCAGAGCTGCTCCGCTGGGACGAGCCACTCCGACCCCCGCCTCCACCGCCACCCCCGCCTCCACTGCCACCCCCGTCTCCACCGCCACCTCCCCCACCAGGACCGTCGCTCCCACCGCTCCCACCGCCTCCTCCGCTACCACCTCCACCGCCACCTCCACCTCCACCGCCGCCACCAGTACCTCCACTCCCGCCACCACCCCCACCGCCACCCCCACTCCCCCCGCCACCCCCACCGCCTCCTCCATCGCCCCCTCTAGATCCACCCGCTCCCTTGCCCCCCTTGCCCTTGCCAGAGCGGCGTCTGCCGCTGGGGGCAGACGCCGCACCGACCGACTCAAAACCAGCGAGGTCGGCCGTAGCAGCAGAGGCGACAGAGGGCAGCAGGGGGGAAGGAGAACACCCCTCAAAGATGGGGGTGCGAGGGTCACCCCTAGAGGCCCCTACAGCGACTATACTCTTCTCAGCCGCTAGCAGGGACTCCTCAAGGAGGTCGACAGTGAGGGTGGTGGGACAGACAGAGAGAAACTGGTCCCTAACGACACGAAGGGACTCAGGAAGACGGGTGACGAGAAAGTAGAGAGTGATATACATGGGAGGAGGGTTTGCGGCGCGGAACTCAGCAGGAAGGGCAGCGCGGTAGCGAGCGTCACTAGCACGGAGGTGGGTAACGAGGTTAGCGACAGTGGGAAAGGAAGCGAGGTCAGGGAAGAGAAACGGTAGCATGAGGCGGCTAAGGGTAGCGGAGGAAGGGGAGGAGTAGCGTGCAACTACAGCGTCGTACAAGGCCTGAGCGGTCTTGCACTGACTAAAGTGGGCACGCTCAGAGGAAGGGAGGTGGCGACGCACAGCAAGACGTGCAGCAGCATCGCGGGTCGCCCACTTGGAGCGAACGGCAGAGTCAGCATCAGTAGGCGGGGCAGGGACAGCTCCAGAGACAAAGTCAAAGAGAGAGACCTCATCTATCGCATCACACAGTAAGTACAGCTGTAGGTCTTCAATCCAGACGGCAAAGTCAATGGCCCTCCCCTCAGCGTCAAAAGTAAGAACATTGGGGGTGGCCATGGCAGCAGCTGAAAGTCTCACCGGGCTGGAGGAGTCGGGTAGGTCAGCAGCAGAGGAACACAGCTCAGGGACAGCAGCACGGCTCCTCAGGTGGCTCGCGTGGCTCAGGCGGCTCGGGCGGCTCGGGCGGCTCGGGCGGCTCGGGCGGCTCGGGCGGCTCGCGCGGCTCGCGCGGCTCGGGTGGCGTAGGGGCTCACGGGCGGCGCGGGCTGCTGGGGCTGCTCACGTGCAGCACGGCGGGCTGCAGCAGGGCCGGTGGCGGGCTGTAGCAGGGCCGGCGGCGGGCTGTAGCAGGGCCGGCGGCGGGCTGTAGCAGGGGCCGGTGGCGGCTGTAGCAGGGCCGGTGGTGGGCTGTAGCAGGGCCGGTGGCGGGCTGTAGCAGGGGCCGGTGGCGGCTGTAGCAGGGCCGGTGGCGGGCTGTAGCAGGGGCCGGTGGCGGCTGTAGCGGGGCCGGGGGCGGGCTGTAGCAGGGGCCGGTGCGGGCTGTAGTGGGGCCGACGAGGGGCCGAAGTGGGGCCTAGGCGGGCCGGGGGGCTGTAGGCGGGGCCGACGCGGCGGGCTGTAGCAGGGGCCGGTGGCGGGCCTAAGCGGGGCCAGCGCGGGGCCGACAGGGCGTAGGTGGGGCCGGTGCAGGGCCGAAGAGGGGCCTAAGCGGGGCCGACGGAGCCTACGCGGCCCCGACACGGGGCCGAGACGGGGCCTGGGCGGGGCCTACGCGGGGTCGACGAGGTGTACGCGGGGCCTACGCGGGGTCGACGAGGTGTACGCGGGGTCGACGAGGTGTACGCGGGGTCGACGAGGTGTACGCGGGGTCGACGAGGTGTACGCGGGGCCTACGCGGGGTCGACGAGGTGTACGCGGGGTCGACGAGGTGTACGCGGGGTCGACGAGGTGTACGCGGGGTCGACGAGGTGTACGCGGGGCCTACGCGGGGCCGACGAGGGGTACGCGGGGCCTACGCGGGGCCTACGTGGGGCCGACGAGGGGTACGCGGGGCCTACGCGGGGCCGACGAGGGGTACGCGGGGCCGACGAGGGGTACGCGGGGCCTACGCGGGGCCGACGAGGGGTACGCGGGGCCGACGAGGGGCCTAAGCAGGGGCCGACGAGGGGCCTAAGCGGGGCCGACGAGGGGCCTAAGCGGGGCCGACGAGGGGCCTAAGCGGGGGCCGATGAGGGGCCTAAGCGGGAGCACGACTGGAGGGGCGACTCGGAGGGTCGCTAAAAAAAATGCGCGCCTCGGGGCGCGCTTCGGTGGGCCCTAGGAACAGGCCCTAGGAAGGGACCTGCTCTGATTCCATGAGAAAGTACGAACAAGAAGTGAAATGACTATGAATGAAGTGAGTACAAATAGGAAACCCTAATTGGGTTGTACCCCCTATGGGATACCCCACTATAGCCTACAGAAACAAGTAAGCTATAAGTTCTGACAATACCACCCCAGAGGCCGGCCTCGCAGAAGTCACCCTGGCGACCTTCGCACACGTCGCCCGGGTATTCCGGTCGACCAGGCAACCGCGCCTAGTCGACCAGCCCTGTCTATCGCCGGCTGCACATGCCTGGCGTCTTCAATCCGGTGTGTAGTCGTCCAGGGCGCCGACCAGACGCCTAGGTCGGTGTCCAGGCGCCCAGGACGCCGTGCACACCTTCAGGGCGGCGTCCAGCCTCCGAGAACGCCGACCAAACGCCCAGGTCCGCGTTCGGCCCCTTAGGACGGTGCGCGGACGCCCCGGTCGGTGTCTGGCCTCCCAGGACGCCATGAAGACGTCCCGGTCGGTGTCCAGCTTCCCTGGACGCCGCCAAGGCGTCTAGGACGTCAACCAGACGTCCATTACGGCGTCCTCCTGCTCGGCACCCTTGCACTGGCCCCCGTGCCCACTGCTGAAGGTCGCCTGCAACCCCCGCACATCCGACCACAAGGTCAGCTCCGCCCAAGCGAGGATGGGGCCATACAACACTCCCATTGACAAGTTGTAATTTGTGTACTGCCTTGCTCTTATAACTCTGTATGTGAACTGGCCTTGTGGCCGCTTACTTGTGCCTGAACTGTGTGGTATCCTTGAGATCCACCCTGGCCTTTCCTTTCCTTTGTTCTCTTGCTTGACTGGTCGTGTGACCATCTGGTTGTTCCCCGCTTAGCCTATAGGGGTGTGTCAAAATCACATTTGTACTTGCTAGGCTATCATGGGGTACACCGTAGGGGGTACAACCCTAATTAGGTTTAGTACTTGTACCCCCCTCCTCACTAGTCTCGAAATTCCTCTCATTCCTAGTTTCTCACATTGAGTTACTTGCTTTGTTTTGTGACTACATATATAGCCACTAGGTTGTACTCAAGATTCATGATAAAAAACAGAACTCGATCCTTCGATCCTCACACTTGGTAATCAGAGCTCGTTTGCACGCGATGTTCTTCAATCGCTAAAACCCAGCCTCAAGAAAAACCACAGAGGGCGACCACGAAAAGCACCGAATCGGGTACGTAAACGAGTTCCGCATAGATTTTGATGTCCTCCTTCAACCGGTTTATGAACAAGCATGTCTGGCATAGAAGGGCGGCAATAATTTCGTGCAGAAATCGCCGCACTTTGTGCTGAACAGGAGCAAACTCGCGTGCCTCTTCAACGACTCGAGGCGTTGATCGCGAACCAGTAGGCATTCGCCACAGCAGCAATGAACGCAGCAGCAACGGCAGCAGCGGTAGGAGCGACACCGACATTTCAACATGTGACGGTGGCACCGGCTACACTAAAACTCTTGGCAGCACTTCGGAGGCTGCCAGAGGGGTTCGATCCTAGCGCGAAAGGCACCAACGTCCGTGGATTCATCGCTAAACTCGAAATTTATTTCGATGACGTTGGATGCACGACCTGCTAGAATCCCAACCACTAGACCATTGGGATAAAAGGGCTTGTTTCAATAGCGGGTCAGTGCGCCCATAACCCCCCAGGCGAACGCGCCTGTAACCCTCTCCAGGATCAATCGGGCATCCACAGTGCAGATCTACTGACACCCCCCCACACTGGGAGGCCCAGGACTAAGCACAGCGGCAACGGCCTACATGTGCATACACCGGGAATCGAACCCGAGACCGCTCTGATACCATGTCAGAATCCCAACCACTAGACTATTGGGATAAAAGGGCTTGTTTCAGTAGCGGGTCCGTGCGCCCATAACCCCCCAGGCGAACGCGCCTGTAACCCTCTCCAGGATCAATCGGGCATCCACTGTGCAGATCTACTAACACGACCTCGATACAGGAGCGATGCGGATTTGGCTTGTAGTGACAGTGTTACGAGGCTCGATATTGGAATGGATATACAGTAATGAAATGCGAGGCGAAGGGTCATGGGCGCGGTTTCAAGCAGTCTTGATTCAATGTTTCGAACCAATTAATTCGTCTTACATGGCGCGGCAACAAATTCACCGACACCAGCAATTTGTCAATGTGGCGCAGTACACGCATCAGATAAAGTCTCTTTTTTTTTAATGCATCGACGACTTAATGGATGGAAAAAAATATCAAGCGTACACCACCAGGCTGAAAATCGAAGTTCCCCAACAGGTCATCACCGCGAACTACAACAGCTACAAGGACATGGTGTGTGCTGCTGAAAGGGTCAACACGAAACACGACGTAGCATGCCAAACAAGACTTTCGGCACGGAGCGATCGGCACCCCCCACAACTGCCGACTTGATGGATATGGACAAAGCCGACGCAAAGCAGCGGCCGACGATATTTGACACGTGCGAATCTAGTGGCGCAGCAGGGCATCGAATATTGTCGTACTGGAAAATGAAAAAGGCACATGCAGAATTATAAGGCAAGAACAGTGCAGCACCCCGAAGTAAAAAAATGTGAACTGCCAGTAGCCGCAGATCTAGCTGGTGGGGGTGAAAAGATATGGAAAAGGGAAGAAGGATACGAGTTGGCGACTTCGGAGCTGGTGAAGAAATGAGAAAATGATGACACAAACTTAAAATGTTATGACTGGCCGGCACTAGAGGAATTCACCGAGGCACAAAGGGGATTCGCGAAAAATGACTCTACACCAATCGAGAAACTCCAGCCGAACACCCATGAGTGTAAAACTCGTTCATGTTATCCTAAAAGGATACTTTAAGTAGAAATATTACTTCTCATGATTTTCAAGCCTTTGGATAGGGAGAGTTCGAGGCTAAGAGAAAGCCTTTCGAAATAGTACCGATACCGGAAAAGTGTCCAAAAGGGTCGAGTGTTTCGTTGAGTTAATATTCTCCCCCAGAAGCACGGTGTGAAGGCTCCCTGTTCCCCACAAGTGAAGCCAACACAGCTGCTAAGGCTTAGGGGAAGGTTCCACCTAGGAGAAGTTTAATCGGCATCAGAATAATTCTTTAATCTCTTAGGTGAAGTTGGAAGTAGAAAGTGCAGCTTCGAGTGTAGGGAATAGAAGTGATTACTTCGATATAGCCCATGACCCTATTAATGAGACCATCTTTAGCTATTCGGTGTGACAGTAACCACTACTCCTCGAGGTGCTCTACAAAGGGCGACGTCCCTAGGTAATGGTGGATTGTGGAGCGTCCCACTTGGTGTGTGACCGCGGGGCATTAGAGATAAATGGGGAGTCATCGAAGGAGACCCAGTTTACAGCAACGTTTGTGGACGGCAACAAGCTATCCATCCACAGTGAGTCAACTCCACAGCTACATATAGGTGCGTACAAAAGGTTATAGAGGAGTACAATGACATCATGCCTATGACATCAGCAGCCTCACTAGTACCTGACGCAGCAGTACCAATGCCCGGGTCGGGCGGGAAACACTGGTAACAGTCATCCTCATCACTACCAGTCACAACATACATAGCAGAAAGAATAGCATCAAAGTCAAGATCATAAATGGCTACACCAGCCCTAGACAGCTCCCCCCAGCGGGGGATCTCAGCGGCCTCCGGAAACTGCTGACGCCAGGCGTCGGTCAGGCGGCCAAAGCAGCGGCGGGCCGTGTGGGTGCCTCCACACCTCTCCCCCGCACGGTCGCCGGTGCGAAGAACGTAGGGGCAGGGACCAAACGCACCACCACGCTGACGCTGCAAGTACCACTCACGGAGCTGCTGAGGGGCGGGGACGGTGCGAGAGCGTTGCTGCTGCTGCTGCTGCTGCTGCTGCTGCTGCTGCTGCTGGCGCTGACCACCCCCAGAGCTGCTGCGCTGGGACGAGACACTCCGACCCCCGCCGCCACCACCACTCCCGCCTCCACCACCGCCCCCGTCTCCACCGCCACCGCCCCCATTGGTACCCTCGCCCCCGCCTCCTCCGCTACCGCCCCCGCCGCCACCTCCGCCTCCACCGCCTCCACCAGTACCTCCACTCCCGCCACCACCTCCACCGCCACCCCCACTCCCCCCGCCACCCCCACCTCCTCCGCCACTGCCCCCTCTAGCTCCACCCGCTCCCTTGCCCCCCTTGCCCTTGCCAGAGCGGCGTCTACCGCTGGGGGCAGACGCCGCACCGACCGACTCAAAACCAGCGAGGTCGGCCGCAGCGGCAGAGGCGACAGAGGGCAGCAGGGGGGAAGGAGAACACCCCTCAAAGATGGGGGTGCGAGGGTCACCCCGAGAGGCCCCTACAGCGACTATGCTCTTCTCAGCCGCTAGCAGGGACTCCTCAAGGAGGTCGACAGTGAGGGTGGTTGGACAGACAGAGAGAAACTGGTCCCTAACGACACGGAGGGACTCAGGGAGACGAGTGACAAGAAAGTAGAGAGTGATGTACATGGGAGGAGGGTTGGCGGCGCGGAACTCAGTAGGAAGGGCAGCGCGGTAGCGAGCGTCACTAGCGCGGAGGTGGGTAATGAGGTCAGCGACAGTGGGAAAGGCAGCGAGGTCAGGGAAGAGAAAAGGTAGCATGAGGCGGCTCAGCGTAGCGGAGGAAGGGGAGGAGTAGCGTGCAACTACAGCGTCGTACAAGGCCTGAGCGGTCTTGCACTGACTAAAGTGGGCACGCTCGGAGGAAGGGAGGTGGCGACGCACAGCAAGACGTGCAGCAGCATCGCGGGTCGCCCACTTGGAGCGAACGGCGGAATCAGCATCAGGAGGAGGGGCAGGGACAGCTCCAGAGACAAAGTCAAAGAGAGAGACCTCATCGACCGCATCACACAGTAAGTACAGCTGCAGGTCCTCAATCCAGACTGCAAAGTCAATGGCTCTACCCTCAGCGTCAAAAGCTAGGACATTGGGGGTGGCCATGACAGCAGCTGACAGTCTCACCGGGTAGGAAGAGTCGGGTAGGTCAGCGGTGCAGGTACACAGCCCAGGAGCAGCAGTAGCCCGACAGGAGCAGGAGAGCAGCTCCTCTGGCGGGTCGGGCAGCTCGGGCGGCTTGGGCGGCTCGGGCGGCTCGGGCGGCGCGGGCAGCTCGGGCGGGCTAGGGCGGCGCGGGCGGCCCGGGCGGCTCGGGCGGCTCAGGCGGCTCGGGCGGCGGCACGGGCGGCTGGGGCAGCTCGGTGGCGGCTCACGGGCGGCTGGGACGGCGCGCGGGGAGCTCACGGGCGGCTGGGCGGGCTGACAGGGCGGCTCACGGGCGGCGGCGGCGGCGTCGGCGGCTCACGGGCGACGGCGGCTCACGGGCGGCGGCGGCGGCGTCGGCGGCGGCGTCGGCGGCTCACGGGCGACGGCAGCGGCAGCGGCGTCGGCTGCTCACGGGCGGCGTCGGCGGCGTCGGCGGCTCACGGGTGGCGGCGGCGGCGTCGGCTGCTCACGGGCGGCGTCGGCAGCTCACGGGCGGGCTGAAGGCCAACGGGTGGGCGGTTCGTGGGCAGCGCCGGCTCACGGGCGGGCGGCGTGACGGGCGGGGGGCGGGACGGGCGGCGGCGTCACGGGGGGGGGGGGCGACGGGACGGGCGGCGGCGTCACGGGCGGCGGCGTCACGGGCGGCGGTTCACGGGCGGCTGCGTCACGGGCGGCGCTCACGGGCGGCGCTAAAGGGTGGCGACGGGCGGCGGCTCACGGGCGGCGCTACGGGCGGCGGCTCACGGGCGGCGCTATGGCCGGCGGCTCACGGGCGGCGGCTCACGGGCGGCGGTTCACGGGCGGCGCTACGGGTGGCGGCTCACGGGCGGCGCTACGGGCGGCGGCTCACGGGGGGCGCTACGGGCGGCCGCACGGGCGGCGCTAACGGGCGGCCGCACGGGCGGCGCTACGGGCTGCGCAAAGGGCGGCGCGAACGGGCAGCCGCACGGGCGGCGCTAACGGGCGGCGCTAACGGGCGGCGCGAACGGGCGGCTCGAAAGGGCGGGCGCTAGGGCGGGCGCTAGGGCGGGCACTTGGGCGGGCGCCAGGGCAGAAAAAAAAAGTTCTAGGTGGTGGGCCCGAAGCACAGTTCCCACAGGGGAACCTGCTCTGATTCCATGTGAAGAAGTGAACGAGAGAATGTGTGAACTATGAACGAAGTGAGTACAAATAGGAAACCCTAGCTGGGTTGTACCCCCTATGGGATACCCCACTATAGCCTACACAAATAAGTAAGCTATAATGTTCTGACAGATTTCCCGGCAGGAGTGCCTCTAGCGCGAACCTACGAACTCGAGATTGTGAAAGAGCCAGGTGCAAAACCCGTCTCCGGGGCACCATACCGCCTCAACCCTGCCTTACTAGTAGACATGAAAAAACATATAGGGTACATGCTGGACCGGAAATAGATGTGACCATCCACCTCTCCCTACAACGCACAAGTTCTTTTCACTCGTAAGCCGGACTGTAGTTTACGAATGTGCATCAACTACCAGGCACTCAACAAACAGACAGTCATTAACAAATATTCCATACCGCACATTGACGAACTCATGGATCAACTACATAGTGAAATGGTATTTTTGAAGTTGGACCTACACTTGGGTTACTCGCATATAAGAATGGCAGACAACTCAATCTACGAGACGCTGTTCCGTACCAAATATGGCTCCTACTAGTTTTTTGTGATGTCGTTCAAACTCTACAATGCACTGGCAACATTCCAGGCGGAGATGAATCACACCCTATGGCCCCTGCCAGACGAGTGCGTAGTAGTATACGTGGTTGACATTCTCATCTACTCCAAAAACATGAAGGGGCACGTGCAGGATCTGCGCAAAAGTATTCGAGATCATGTGGAAGAACCAACTACTACAACAGGTTGGTGCTACAGTACGCTAAAATAGTAGTGCCACATACAAATTTATTGAAAACCGGTGCCCCCCATAAAAAAGATACACCTTAACAGTAAGCCATGGAGCAGCTAGAGATGCCACTATCCAGTGCCCCTGTATGTATCCTATCAAATCTAGAGAAAGCCTATGCTGGGAAATGATGGAAGAGGGTAGGAGGGCAGGGTGGGAGAGGTGAGGAGGGTAGGATGGGAGCGGAGGACGTGAGAGGAGAGAAGGAGTGACAGAAACCCAAGCAGAAGATGACACGAGAGGTGCAGCGCAAGTGGTCGTGGTGTACAGAGGCGACAAGATATTCACACCTTGAGCCCACACAGAGCCACACTCCTGCAGATTCCAAATATGACACCGAGCCACACTCCTGCAGATTCCAGAGCTCAGAGTGGCATTGCAGCGCGCCACACCAACAATTCTGTGTGGAGCAACGGTTGTGCAGAACCCGGGTGGAGAGGAGGGCAGGCTAGGAGAGGAGAGGAGGGCAGGACAGGAAAGGAGAGGAGGACAGGATGGAAGATAAGAGGAGGGCACGACGGGAGAGAAGAGGAGGGCAGGAAAGGAGAGGAGAGGAGGCCAGGATGGGAGAGGAGAGGAGGGCAGGGCGGGAGAGGAGAGACATGGACGCACGATGGTGTGCTAGTACATAAAGGGATGTCTGAATTTGAAAGGAAAGTGGATCAGCGAGGTGAAAGTTTGGGGAAGGGGTTGGGGGGGAAGAGGGAGGGAGGGAAAAGGGAATTGTGGCACATCATCGCAAACGGCAAGGGAGATTCTTGATGGAAAATGGCCTGGGTATTGGTCGATTTGGACGGGTTGGAATGGGATCTCGCAGTTTTGATGCTCACCTTGCATACGTCAACTACGGACTGGGTTCCACATATACCACGGATACACAGGCGAGTCGCTTATCCAGGGAAATGGCAATCAGTAATCTGCAAGCTAAGGTTTCACCATTAAGAGAATGTGAGCAATGTTTGATAGGAAGAGGGAAGCCTAGTGGGTGACGTGTGGTAAGCTGAGGAGAGGAAGAGTGAACCGCTAGTGAGAAACCAAAACAACATAGGAAGCAAACTTTGGCAGAACACTTCAACATCTGACATGGGAACGAAGCACTAGAACATAGAGGCCAACGTGTCTTCTTCCTTATGTGATATTGTAGGTAGGAAAGAGCACCTTAGGTAGCCTGGATCAAAGCAAAAGAAACATATGCGCAGAACACACCAATACCCTCACTATGGGACCAGACACAAAACCGTATTGGTTTTGCAAGCGTCAAGATGTATTTTTCAATGAGACAAGAATCAAAGACATTGTATGCTTTGTTGACTACTATTGAGATCTGGAAGCTACTATGCACACCTTTAATTCACACTTAACAGTCCCCACGGGGTCACCTCCAAGGGTCCTTGGGTGCCTGGCAAGGCCAGCCCCTAACCAAGGGTCCGTGTGTTGTAGAGGGAAACGCCAAGTATGAAAACGGTCATGTGCAATAGAGCATTCTCAGAACTCCTTGCGCAGCGTTATGACGACGAATTGGTCGTGCGCAGAAAGTTCTCTTCACGTCAATACGATAATAGAGAAAAAATTCACTTCTTGTACCCACCTGTTTGCCAGTGCATTCAATCCTCATTTCTTTACATGGTATAGAGCAGGTTCCCTAGTGGGAACGCTTCCTAGGGCCCACCACTGAAAATCGAATTTGTTTTTTCTGACCGGAGCGCGAGTCGCCCCTGCCCGAGGCGCGCCCCGTGGGCCGCCCTCTCGTCGCGTCCCCTGCCCTTAGCGGCCCGTCGCGCCCTTCTAGAGGCCCCTCTCACGGCCCCTCGCGCCACCCCTAGCGGCCCCGTCGCCGCCCTTCGCGGCCCGTCGCCGCCCCTCGCGGCCCCGTCGCCGCCCCTAGCGGCCCCATCGCCGCCCCTCGCGTCTCCGTTTCCACCCCTCGCGGCCCCGTCGCCGCCCGTTACGGCCCCGTCGCCGCCCTTCGCGGCCCCATCGCCGCCCCTAGTGGCCCCGTCGCCGCCCTTCGCGGCCCCGTCGCCGCCCCTATCGGCCCCGTCGCCGCCCTTCGAGGCCCCTCGCAGCTCCTTCGCGGCCCCGTCGCCGCCCCTTCTTGGCCCCGCCGCCGCCCTTCGCAGCCCCGTCGCCGCCCTTCGCGGCCCCGTCGCCGCCCCTAGCGGCCCCGTCGCCGCCCTTCTTGGCCCCTCGCGGCCCCTTCGCGGCCCCGTCGCCACCCCTAGCGGCCTCGTCGCCGCCCTTCGAGGCCCCTCACGGCCCCTTCTCGGCCCCTTCTCGGCTCCTCCGCCACCAGCAGCAGTCGCCGCCAGCAGCAGCAGCCGCCGCCGCCGCCGCCAGCAGCAGCCAACGGCAGCAGCCGGTGGCAGTAGACGCCGCCGACAGCAGCGGCGGCCGCCACCAGCAGCAGCCGTCGCTCCCGACAGCCGCGACTGCGGCCGCCACTGACAGCACGAGCTGCCGCCGCGGTCGCGACTGTGTCCCTGCCGACGCGCCTCGGACCTGCCCCACCGCTTGCCGGCCCCTACCTACCAGCCCTGGAGAGAGCACTGCCGAGCCACGCCTGCTATTGCTGCCCCTAGCCTGCTGCCACTGCTGTCATGGCTACCCCTAGCGTTCTAGTCTTTGATGCTGAGGGTCGGGCTGTTGAGTTTGAGGTATGGGTCGATGATTTACAGCTTTTCCTACAGTGCGATAGGAAGGACAGTCTCTCACTGTTCGATCTCACGTCTGGCGCCTCTGCTGACCCTGCTGCCGATGCTGACAGCACTATTCGCTCACAGTGGGCCACACGCGATGCTGCTGCCCGTCTTGCTATGCGTAGTCACTTTCCGTCCACTTAGCGCGTGCACTTTAGTCAGTACAAGAGTGCTAAGACCTTGTACGATGCTGTAGCTGCACGCTACTCTTCCCCTGCCACTGCTGCCCTTAGCGGCCTCATGCTGCCGTACCTGTTTCCTGACCTCGCCGCCTTTCGCACAGTCGCTGACCTTATTACGCACCTTCGCACCAGTGACACCCGCTACCGCGCTGCACTTCCTGCTGAAATCTGCGCCAAGACCCCCCCCCCCATATACATCACCCTCTACTACATAGTCACCCGGCTCCCTGACTCCCTTCGCTTGGTCAGGGACCACTTCCTCTCTGTTTGCCCCACCACACTCACCGTTGACCTCCTTGAGGAGTGCCTCCTGGCAGCTGAGAAGAGTATACTCGCTCTAGGAGCCTCTCGTGGCGACCCTCGTGCCCCCTTCTTTGAGGGGTGCTCCCCCTCCCCACTTTTGCCCTCTGTTGCCTCTGCTGCTGCCGTCGACTTCGTTGGCACCGAGTCGGTCGGCGCTGCGTCTGCCCCTAGCGGGAGACGCCGCACCGGCAAGGGCAAGGGGGGCAAGGGCGCTCGAGGGGCTGGCTGTCAACGGGAGTTGGGTATTGGCCCCGTCCTCGTTTGGGCGGAGCCGACTTTGTGGTCGGGTGTGAGGGGAGCAGCCGGCCTTCAGCAGTGGGTGAGCTGGTTGACGAGGAGGTCGACCTGCACGGGGGACCACTGCACGGGCGCCGACTTCAGGGTGGCGCCGACTTCAGGGAGGTCGACTTGGGTGTCGACCTGCGGAGGACGTCAACTTGGTGACGTCAACTTGGGGAAGCCGACTTCGGCAATCGGCTAACGGACTGCTGGTCGACCTGTTAAGTGGTCGACTGGACCTGGTGGTCGACGAAGGAGGGGTCGACGTCGAACTCGTCTCAGGACGCCGAACAGCTGGGCGTTGAGTAGCGGGGCGTCAACTTTGTGACGCCAGCTTCGGGTGGCCGATGTGGGTGGTCGGCCGCCGACTGTGCTGGTCGACGAGGAGCAGGTCGACCAGGAGTGCTGGTCGATGAGGAGATGGTCGACCAGAGGGGATGTCGACCTGGAGGAGGTCGACCGATGGTGTCGTCGACCTGGTGAGGTCGACGTGGAGGTGGTCGTCGACTTGGGAGGTCGACGGGCACGTATGGGAGCTGCTGGTCGACGTGGTTGCCTGGTCGACCAGGTTACCTGGGTGACGAAGTGCTGCGGAGGAGTGCGACGGTCGCCCAGGTGAAGTTGGCGAGCCCGACCTCGGTGGTGGTATCCCGAGGTCGACGTGGCCGATCAGAGGCAGTCGTCAGCTCGAGGTTGACGTGGTGTTGTGCGCTGTGTAGGTGACGAGACTCTGCACGCCAATCACCTGCACGCAACTGCGAAGCAGGGTGCACTGCTGTCCTGCGTGAGCAACGCTGTCACAACGTCAACCTGTGACGTTGGCACGCCGTCGACCTTGCCTTGCTGGAGCGCGGTCGACCAAGTCGTGCTAGAGCACGGTCGACCAAGCTGCGTTGGCAGTTGGCCGACCTGAATGCTTGCTCTGATGTAGTCTTGCTGTGCCAACTTCATTGTACCATTGTTCTGAACCTTTTTCCTAGTAAAAACTCTTGCCAATTTTCCCCGTGAACTAGCAAGTAGTGTGTGCACAAGGAAAACGACTAAGGACTAACGAACGCAGAGATCACACGAGCACACGTGCCTAGCCCGTAGCCTAGCTCCCGTTGCTGCAGTTATCTCCGCACTCGCGGGGGCGGTGGAGGTGGCGGTGGAGGCGGTGGAGGGAGTGGGGGTGGCGGTGGGAGTGATGGCTGGGGTGGGGTCTACGGTGGCGGCGGTGGAGGCAGAGGCGGCGGCGGTGGCGGTGGGAGCGGAGGAGGAGGCGGTGGCGGCGGTGGCGGAGGTGGCGGCAGCGCAGGTGGAGCTGGTGGGGGTGGCTCTGCGCAGCGGGGCGGCTTCGGTGGTGGTGAGCACCAGCAGCAGCAGCGCACTCGTGAGACCCCGCCCCCCCAGCAGCTTCGTGAGTCGTACGCTGCGCGTCAGCGGGGTGGGGGTGCTGGTCCTTGTGCCTACGTCCTCCGTACCGACGACCGCACTGGTGAGCCGTCCGGTGGCCCACACACCACCCAGCGCTGCTTCCGTCGCCTGACGGAAGCTTGGCGTCTCCAGTTCTCTGACGCCACTGAGATCCCTCGCTGGGGCGAGCTGCTTAGGTCGAGGGTTGCTATCTTTGATCTAGATTGTGATGCCATTCTTGCTGCCATGTATGTTGTGTCTACTAGTGATGAGGGTGACTGTTACCTGTGTGTTCCGCCTGACCCGGGCATTGAGGCTGCTGCTCTAGGTGCTGGTGAGGCTGCTGCTCTAGGTGCTGGTGAGGCTGTTGCTCTCGGTGCTAGTGCGTCTGCTGCCCAGGTGCTGGTGAGTCTGCTCTCTCAGATACCACGTCGGCTCAGGCCTTGCACACCTTCACCCTTGACTCGGGTGCTTCCCGCTCCTTCTTTCGAGACCGCACCACGCTTACGCCGTTTAGTCGGCCAGTTGCGGTCTCCCTGGCGGACCCCTCTGGGGTCGTGTCCTTGCCCACTTCTCCACTGTCTTACCGTGTTCGGCGGCCCCCTCTGGCACCCTATCTAATCTCTACCTCCCCTCGTTCTCTACGAACTTGGTGAGTGGTGCTGATCTACAGGATGGGGGGGTTGACCAAATCTCTCCTGCGAGTCAGCGGGTGACCCACTGTACGTGTGCTCGGACGGGCCGACACTTGGCCACATTTACCCATCACCCGGGGTCGAGCCTGTACATACTGACTACTGAGTCTCCTCCGGTTGCTGAGTCTGGTCAGGTAGCTGCGTCGGGTCAGGTGGTTGCTGCAGCGTCCAGGTCTGGTCCCGAGTCTTCTCCCTGCTCGTGTCGTCTCCTATCCCACCAGACTCTCCTCTGGCACAACCGCCTTGGTCACCCCTCCCTGCCTCGTCTCCGAGGCATGGCCTCCCGTTACCTTGTCTCTGGTCTCCCCCGGTCCCTCCCTCCCCTCCCTCCGGGTCCTGCCCCTACCTGCGTTCCCTGCGTCGAGGGGCGGCAGTGCGCCGCCCCTCACTCCTCCGAGTTTCCTCCGACAGAGGCTCCACTGCAGACTCTTCACATGGACGTGTGGGGCCCCGCCCGCGTCCGTGGCCAGGGTCACGAGCGTTACTTCCTGTTGGAGGTTGATGACTACTCGTGTTACACCATGGTGTTCCCCTTGCGTAGCAAGGGTGACGTCACTGAGGTGTTGATCGATTGGATCCGCGCAGCTCGTCTCCAGCTCAGAGAGAGTTTCGGCTCAGACTTTCCTGTTCTGCGTCTGCACTCTGACGGAGGCGGGGAGTTTTCCTCTGCCCATCTAGGAGCCTTCTGTCCTGCACAGGGCATCCGCCAGACCTTCACGCTTCCGGCCTCTCCACAGCAAAATGAGATTGCTGAGCTCCGCATTGGCATGGTCATGGACGTTGCTCGTACGTCCATGATCCATGCAGCTGCTCCCTATTTTCTGTGGCCGTTTGCAGTTCAGTACGCAGCGCATCAGCTCAACCTTCAGCCCCGGGTCTCCTTGCCAGAGACCTCTCCCACCTTGCGGTGGACGGGGAAGGTTGGCGATGCGTCTGCGTTTCAGGTCTGGGGATCTCGGGCATTTGTCCGCGACTTGTCTGAGGACAAGCTGTCCCCCCGTGCTATTCCCTGCGTCTTCCTTGGCTTCCCCCCTGACGCGCCTGGTTGGCAGTTTTACCACCCCACCTCGCGCCGTGTTCTGTCCTCCCAGGACGTCACCTTTGACGAGTCGGTGCCTTATTACCGTCTCTTCCCCTACCGCACTGCGCCCCTCCCCCCGCCGCCGCTCTTCCTTGCGCCAGGTCCTCCCCGGTAGACCCTCTCCCCCCTCAGGGTCCCGCCCCGTCAGGTGTGTCCCAGGTAGACGCAGTCGAGCCTGTCGAGGTAGCTCTTGACTCTGGTGTTGCTAGGGGTACTAAGCCTGGGGGTGCTGAGTTTGGGGGTGCTGAGCCTGGGGGTGCGGAGCCTGGGGGTGTGGAGTTTGGGGGTGCTGAGCCTGGGGGTGCGGAGCCTGGGGGTAGGGAGCCTGGGGGTGTTGAGCCTGGGGGTGCGGAGCCTGGGGGTGCTGGGTCTGCTCGTGTGGCCTCTGGCGGTGCAGGGTTTGGGAGCCCTACGGATGCTTCGTCTCGGCGGGAGCTACCCTCTCCACAGGAGCTGCGCGAGTGGTTTGCCTGGCGCTGGAGCCGTGCTGCTGGAGCTGGAGGTGCTACTGTTGCTGCTGACCCTGGGGCCGGCACTGGAGGTAGTGGAGCCACTGGTCTTGGAGGTGCTCGTACTGGCGGTACTGGAGCTGCTGGGACTGGGGGTGCTGCTGGGGCTGCTGGAGTTGGTCCAGCTGGAGGTGCTGCTGGTGCTGCTGGAGGTACTGGAGGTCCTGGAGCTGCTGGACATGGAGGTGCTCCTGGTGCTAGAGCTGCTGGCGGTGCTGGAGCTGGCGGTCCTGCTGGAGTTGGTGCTGCTGGAGAACTAGCTGCTGGAGCTACTCGGGCTGGAGCTTCTGGGTGTGTTGGCGCTGGAGGTGCTGCTGGCGCTGGTACTTCTGAGGGTGCTGGAGTTTGCGCTGCTGGAGCTGGAGGTGCTGCTGGCGCTGGTGCTGCCGCTGGCGAGCAGTGTACCACTCACGGAGCTGCTGAGGGGAGGGGGTGTCACGAGCGCGCTGGTGCAGCTGCTGCTGCTGGCGCTGACCACTGCCGGAGCCGACCCTCTGCGCAGCGCCACCCGGACCAGCTCCACCTCCTCCACCTCCGCCACCTCCGCCACTTCCGCTCTCACCGCCACCGCCGCCGCCGCCTCCGCCCCCACTGCCACCGCCGACACCTCCTCCCCCACCTCCACCACCACCGCCACCCCCACTCCCCCCGCCGCCTCCACCTCCACCTCCACCGCCCCTGCTAGCTCCTCCAGTGCCCCTGCCCCCCTTGCCCTTGCCAGAGCGACGCTTCCCACTAGGGGTAGACGCCGCACCGACCGACTCCAAACCAACGAGGTCGGCCGCAGCAGAAGAGGCAACAGAGGGTAAAAGAGGGGAGGGGGAACACCCCTCAAAGATGGGGGTGCGCGGGTCACCACGAGAGGCCCCTACAGCGACTATGCTCTTCTCCGCTGCGAGGAGGGCCTTCTCGAGGAGGTCAACAGTGAGAGTGGTGGGACAGACTGAGAGAAAGTGGTCCTTGACTACGCGAAGGGAGTTAGGGAGGCGGGTGACTATGTAGTAGAGAGTGATGTACATGGGGGGGGGGGTCCTTAGCGCAGAACTCAGCAGGAAGCGCAGCGCGGTAGCGAGTGTCACTAGTGCGAAGGTGCGTAATGAGGTCAGCGACTGTGGGAAAGGCAGCAAGGTCAGGGAAGAGGTATGGTAGCATGAGGCGGCTCAGTGCAGCAGTGGCAGGGGAGGAGTAGTGTGCAACTACAGCGTCATACAAGGTCTGGGCACTCTTGTACTGGCTAAAGTGCGCACCCTCAGAGGTAGGAAGGTGGCGACGCACAGCAAGACGTGCAGCAGCATCGCGCGTGGCCCACTGTGAGCGAACAGTGGCGTCAACATCAGCAGCAGGGGCAGGAGAGGCACCAGAGGTGAGGTCAAAGAGAGAGTGTCCGTGTGCCCTATCGCACTATAAGAAAAGCTGTAGGTCATCTATCCAGACGTCAAAGTCAATGGCCCTACCCTCAGCGTCAAAAGCGAGGACACTAGGGGTAGCCATGATAGAAGTAGACTAGCAGCGCAAACAGTAGGGTAAGGGCAGTGCGGAGAAAGAGGCGCTGCTCTTACCGGAGAGGGCGGCTCGAGCGACTCGGCGGTGCGGGCGGCTCGGCTGCTGGGCGGCTCGGTTGCTGGGCAGCTTGGTTGCTGGGCGGCTCGGCTGCTAGGCGGCTCCGCTGCTGGGCGGCTCCGCTGCTGGGCGGCTCGGCTGCTGGGCGGCTCGGCCGCTGGGCGGCGTGGCTGCTGGGCGGCTCGGCTGCTGGGCGGCTCGGCTTCTGGGCGGCTCGGCGGCTCGGCGGCTGGGTGGCTCTGCAGCTCGGCTGCTGGGCGGCTGGGCTGCTCGGCGGTTCGGCTGTAGGGCGGCGCGGCGGTCGGCTGCTCGGCTGGGTATGGCGGCTGGGGTAGCTCGGGTGGCGGGCGGCGCTGCAGCAGGCGACGGGGCCGCAGGTAAGGGCGGCGGGGCTGCAGGTAAGGTGGCGGGGCCGCAGGTAAGGTGGCGGGGCCGCAGCGAAGGGCGGCGGGGCCGCAGGTAAGGTGGCGGGGCCACAGGTAAGGTGGCGGGGCTGCAGCGAAGGGCGTCGGGGCCGCAGGTAAGGTGGCGGGGCCGCAGGTAAGGTGGCGGGGCCGCAGGTAAGGGCGGCGGGGCCGCAGGTAAGGTGGCGGGGCCGCAGCAGCAGGCGACGGGGCCGCAGGTAAGGGCGGCGGGGCCGCAGGTAAGGGCGGCGGGGGCGCAGGTAAGGTGGCGGGGCCGCAGCGAAGGGCGGCGGGGCCGCAGCAAGGTGGCGGGGCCGCAGCGAAGGGCGGCGGGGCCGCAGGTAAGGGCGGCGGGGCTGCAGGTAAGGTGGCGGGGCCGCATGTAAGGGCGGCGGGGCCGCAGGTAAGGTGGTGGGGCCGCAGCAGCAGGCGACGGGGCCGCAGGTAAGGGCGGCGGGGCCGCAGGTAAGGGCGGCGGGGCCGCAGGTAAGGTGGCGGGGCCGCAGCGAAGGGCGGCGGGGCCGCAGCAAGGTGGCGGGGCCGCAGCGAAGGGCGGCGGGGCCGCAGGTAAGGGCGGCGGGGCCGCAGGTGAGGGCGGCGGGGCCGCAGGTAAGGGCGGCGGGGCCGCTGGTAGGGTGGCGCGCCCGTAGGTAGGTGGCAGGGCCGCGGGTGAGGGCGGCGCGAGGGGCCGCGGAGGTCGGCGGCGTGTCGTTACGGGCGGCGCAAGGGCGGCGACGGGCCGCTGAGGGTGGCGACGGGCCTCGTAGGGCGGCGTCAGGCCGCGAAGGGCGGCGACGGGCCGAGTAAGGGCGGCGCGAGGGAGGCCGCTAGGGGCGACGCGACGGGGCCGAAGGAGGCCTAGGACGGGCGTGACGGTAGAGAGGGCACACGAGGCGCGACTCAGGCCTAAGCGAAGTGCGCTCCAGGCAGGAAAAAAAAAAAAAGACTTGGTGGGCCCTAGGAACAGTTCCCACGAGGGAACCTGCTCGATACCATGAGAAGAAACGAGAATGAATGACTAAGGAATGAAAGTGATACAAGTATGCAACCCTAGCATTGTGTACCCCATATAGGCTACCCCACTACAGCCTACACAACATTATAATTTGACAGAGACCCCTTCGATGCGCGTGTCAGAAGGACCCCAAAAATAATCTGAAACGTGTAAAGCAAGAGTGAAGTTGGGGAAGTGCCATATGTGTTAAAGAAATTAGAACGTAAGGGCCTAGGCTTAGGAGCCTAGGCCCAACTTAGGTATCGAGTGAGTTGGGCCCAAGGGGGGAGAGTCGAGAAAGTTGTGAAGGTGAAAAGTGAGTTTCACTATAGGTTCAAGGAACATATAGCATAGGAAACAAAAGGGTGCACCACCTAACAAAATTTGCAATAACTACACTAACTACAGCTACAGGCAGTTACAAATATAAATAATATAAAGTCTGACACTCCCCCATAACTGCCTGCAGCAGAAGTTTGTGCAGAACACAACTTGCAGGGGTACACAAGCAACACAAGCAAGATAATAACCAAGCAACAGCAGGTACTGCAGGCGGGCAGACACTAACTGGTCACCCCCTCCATCACCTCACCCTCCTCCCTCCCCTCCCCCACACTGCTGCAGGAGCAGTAGAGAGGGGGGGAAGAGAGGAGAGGTGGAGGGACGGCTGCTGGTTGCCTCACACCCGTCACCCCGGCGCCTCTCCCCCTGCTCCCCCACACCCTCACACCCTCCCCCCCAGCGGCAGCTGCAGCAGTGGGAACAAAAGGAGGAGGAGGGGAAGGGAAGGGTACGACCCACGACTCCAACACCCGCCACCCCCATACCCTCCCCCCCACGGCTGCAGGGAGATGAAGGAGGAGGGGGTGGGCGGGAAGAAAGCCGCAGAGCGGCTAGATAGGGTCGATGCAGGTAGGTCAGGGGGAGCTGCAGGGAATGCAGGTGCGGAAAGCACCGTCGCAGGCGCCAATGGCGGGTCCGCGGCGGCTCAAGGGCACCGCCGCGGGCGCCAGGGGCGGGTCCGCGATGGCGCAGGGCACCACCGCAGACGCCAGAGGCGGGTCCGCGGCGGCTCAGTGCACCGCCGCAGGCGCCAGAGGCGGGTCCGCGACGGCTCAGGGCACCGCCGCAGGCGCCAGAGGCGGGTCCGCGACGGCTCAGAGCGCCGTCGCGGGCGCTAGGGGCGGGTCCGCGACGGGTAGAAAAAAAAGACGTCACGCGCCCGAGGCGCGCGACCAGAAATTCAGCAGCGGAAGCTTTGGTCGGGCCCACAGGCCAGGACCAAACTGCTCTGATAACCATGTTAAAGAAATTAGAACGTAAGGGCCTAGGCTTAGGAGCCTAGGCCCAACTTAGGTATCGAGTGAGTTGGGCCCAAGGGGGGAGAGTCGAGAAAGTTGTGAAGGTGAAAAGTGAGTTTCACTATAGGTTCAAGGAACATATAGCATAGGAAACAAAAGGGTGCACCACCTAACAAAATTTGCAATAACTACACTAACTACAGCTACAGGCAGTTACAAATATAAATAATATAAAGTCTGACAATATGGTGAAACGTGTACTCCATTGATTTGGTCGTAGTTTCAAACTTTTTTTGTTGATAGATTGCCACATCAACATCTGGTGTCGGCTACTAGACCAATGACAATGAAGATCTGGAACCTCTTAACAGTGTGTGGCGCGAAATGCTCTCATTTGACACTTCCATGTACCTATAGTGCTACCCAGCCAGTCAAAATTATGGTATGAATTAAAGATCGGGGGAAAGCAACGTTACTTGGTTTTATGAACACATGGCTGTAATCGCCAAGACTGGGTTACTGCCTTTTGCGTCTAAAGAGAACGCTTCAACCTACGAATGGGGATTTCGCTGCATATACATTTATTCCTCCCACAAAGTAATTATTAAGAATGTTTACGTTCAGAGAGCCCCAACCTCCCATCAGACACAATCAGTAGGTTCGTTAGTACGCATGACGCCTATTTCTCTCACGCCATCATTTTCAACACTTGGAGGATACCACGAGCATGACATTTTGCGACGCTTCGTCAAATTTGCCACAGGCATTAACGGGCTATAAACAATCACCCATATAACGCGGATGATATTTTTGCAACAGTGTGGGGTGGCTAGGTTTGTTGTACATCGGAAACCGGGGGGTGGTATGACAAGGTTGGGGCTTCTCACCCAATTGTTTCAATATTTTGGACCTACCCGGGACGCAAATTCTCAAAATAGTAGATTAATCTTAGGCGCCATGGCTAGGTTTTGAGGAAAAACGAGAGTGACGAGAGGAAGGGGTCGAGAGAGTTTGACAAAAGAGTGGTGATTCAATATTGAGCGAGGGTACAAATAGGAAAGAACAAACAAGAAAGGTGCACCACCAAACAGAAACTTCTATGACTACAGTATTCTACACTACAGGCAGTTACAAAACAATATATAGAGTTATATATATTATTCTGACACGCCCCCATAAGTGCCTGTAGGGAAGAAAGTGCAGTCAACGCCCCCATAATGGGGTACACCATACAGGTGCAGCGGAAGAAACAGATCCAGGCAAAAGCAGTGGTAACCGGTGCAAAAGTGGCAGAAACAGCTGTAGCCAACCCTCAGCCAAGGAAGAAGTAGTAACAGGTGTGGGAGGCGGCAGGTCGCCTGAGGAGCAGGCTCTGTGGCTGCATCAGGCAGCAGGACAGTAGCGGCTCGACGGCAGCACCTGCAGGCCCCAGCAGCAGAAAACAGAAAACAGGGCAGGTGGCGACAGGGGCGACAGCTGGAGGTGCCAAAGTAGCAGCGGGCTGCAGCAGCAGATACCCGGCTGTCTTCCGCCACCCTCTCTCACCCTCCCCCCCACAGCTGCAAACGCAGCAGTGAGAGAGAGAGGAGGGGGGACGGCTGTTGGTGCTGCAAAATCTCTCTCACCAACCCCTCACACTCCCCCCCATCCCCCACAGCGACAGGCGCTGCAGGGAGAGAGAGGAGAGAGGAGGGCATCGGTTGGTTCCTGCGGGTACACTCCCGCCACCCTTTTACCCTCCCCCCCACAGCGACAGTCGCGTATGGGGCGACAAATGATGACGGCAGCTGCTGCAGACTGCTCACAGCGGTCGCCCCGACACACCACCTCCCCCATGGTCCCCCACTCCCACGACCTCCCCCCACAGTAGGAGCGCGCACGGCAGCAGCAAGTGCGACAGCTGCAGTGGGGACCGCGGGAGGGTGGGCGGGGATAGCTGCTCGAGCGCGACGAGCGGAATAGGGGGCCGAAACGGAGGCGCGACGAGGCGACGTCGGGGCAGCGTGGCCGCGAACGACGGGGCGACGAGGCAGCGCGACGAGCAGAGCGCCGCCTTCGCCCCGTCGATCGCACTGACGATCGAAACCGTCGCGGATTTTCACGCGACGGTCGCACTGACGGCCCGATCGCAGTAGAAAGTCGTTGGGAGGGAGGGCCGCCATGACAGGGTCGAAAATTGGTGGGCCCATTGATCGAAATCTAGCTCGATACCATCTCAAAATAGTAGATTAATCTTAGGCGCCATGGCTAGGTTTTGAGGAAAAACGAGAGTGACGAGAGGAAGGGGTCGAGAGAGTTTGACAAAAGAGTGGTGATTCAATATTGAGCGAGGGTACAAATAGGAAAGAACAAACAAGAAAGGTGCACCACCAAACAGAAACTTCTATGACTACAGTATTCTACACTACAGGCAGTTACAAAACAATATATAGAGTTATATATATTATTCTGACACAAATCCGTTCGTTTTTTTGTTTCTTTATATTGTTTGTGATTATAATTATTTTTATTATTATTACCAGTATTATTATTAGTATTATTATTACTATTATTGATATTGTTATTATTGTTATTGTTATTATTATTATTATTATTATTATTGATAAGTATATACTGATACAATTAAGCATATTGTTATTATTATTGTTATTATTATTACAATTGCTATTATTATTAGTACTATTCTTATTATTTTTGATAAGTATATACTGATACAGTCAAGCATATACCACCAAAACGGTCGTAACCGTGGAGGAGGAACAGTAGGCTAGCTACTCTTCTAGGTGAGTTGCATAGGGCGAATTGTTGCATGCCCTCCGTTTGGACAAAAATGCGGCGAACGCATTTGTCCACATCCAACCTCTACCATCCATCTAAATTCTCCTCAGCGAAATTTTCTTGCGGTCGCTTCTTCCTTTTTGCCCCCATTTTCCCCATGAAGATCCTTGCGTAAGTCTGAAAACGGACTCCGCCTTTCACAAAACTCGTTGCGTCCGAAATTTATGCCCCCGAAAAACTGCTTCACACCTCTCAAACCACAGTTGATGTAGGACCACCGACGTGAGAGTCGGCTCCGGAAAAGATGACCCCGTGCCAGTTTTCCGGAACAGGTGTCCCCCATTGAGGTTGTTGAACAAGGATGATTCAAGATGCGCAAGGCGCGTCGGAGGGCCGAGGTGACCACCTTTATTCTAGGGCAGAGGAGGAGGTAATGCTGCTGTGTTTCAGACTCCCCACAAAACGGGCAGGTTGGTTACTGTTGATGGAAGCCAACCTCTCCCCCACTTGTAAATGTAAGACTATGGATTCGGACGAGAACATCCCGCGGACGGCTGGGAACAGCCAAGGAGTCCCGTGTTGCTATCACCTTCTAATCGATGTGATTCTCCTACCTCAAACCCCGAATTCGCTGCTTGTTTGATTGGCTGTAGGTCCCCTTCCACCCCTCCTTCATCCGTTTCATGGAGACCACATGCCCCCTCTCCAAAATTGGCACCAGCGGAGATGAGTCAGCTACGCGCTAAGGACAGTTGGAAAACCAAGTAATCTCTGCCAGTGAGACGAGGTAGCTAGTGTTGCCTTCACCGCTAGCTTCGCCGGCCCGTTTCCTCCCAGCTCTTACTCTTGTAAACGATGTGCGGTTGCCCGTCGAGAAACATGAAACGGACAGCATCGAACAAGGGATCGGCACATGTATGCGATTAGGTTGGGCATTGTGTGTATGTTTTCTGGACAGCATCTGAAAAGTAACCAACGAGTAGCTCCACGGAAGGCTTGGATCAACCCCAATTTCGGGATGTATCATATATGGTTTGGAAGCAAAACTTGATCAACTCAGGATGCATCGCAACCAAGGCTGAGAGAAAACGTTCGGGAATGGATGTCAGACCCCGATCAGGCAAGATGGGTTTCTTTAGTTTCATGAATGTGAAGAGCTCGGTGAGAAGTTGGCGAGCGTCCATGCGGCGGTCGCCGCGCATGTGAACGGTTCTATGTACGCGATACGCCAAGTCGCGCCAATTCTTGCACATTAGCACATGCCGGAACATGTCGAACACAGAAGCTAGAAGGGTAATTTTGCGAGCAAATCGTCAAACAAACATTCGATTCGAGAGTTGTGTCTCATACTAATCAAGTTATGGCAAATAGAAGGTAAGGGGTATCAGAGCTAGATAGCCAGATTTGTTATTCAATGTATGGTATACCGCAGTATAGCCTACAATATCATGTGTGCATACTATGACACACCCCCATAGGCGAAGTGGGGAACAAAAAGCAGGCACAAGACCAGTCAAGAGAAGCAAACAAAACAAAGCTTAGGGTGGATCTCAATATCACCACGCAGTTCGAGCACAAGCAAGCGGCCACAAGGCCAACTCACATGCAAAGTTATCATATCAATGGCAGTACACTGTTCACAACCTAGCAAGTTTATATATATAGCAGTGTACAATAAAGGCAAAGCTAGATCAAGAGACAAGCAAGTGAGGAAGAGTGGGCACAAGCCCAAGAGCAGTGCAGAAGCGCTGTTGATCACCAGACCCGGGGACCTTGGTGAAGATATCAATAGTGTTGACCTGTGAGGCCACATAAACAAGGCGATGGTAACCACGCTGCTGTAGCTCCCAAGCAAGAAAGTAACGAAGAAAAACGTGCTTCATTCTGTGGTCCGGCCTCTGTGAAAGTAACGAAGAAAAACATGGTATCTGAGAGAGCAGACTCACCAGCACCTAGGGCAGCAGACTCACCAGCACCTGGAGCAGCAGACGCACTAGCACCTAGAGCAGCAGCCTCACCAGCACCTAGAGCAGCAGCCTCAATGCCCGGGTCAGGCGGAACACACAGGTAACAGTCACCCTCAACACTAGTAGACACAACATACATGGCAGCAAGAATAGCATCATAATCAAGATCAAAGATAGCAACCCCCGACCTAAGCAGCTCGACCCAGCGGGGGGTCTCAGTGGCGTCAGGGAACTGGAGACGCCAAGCGTCCGTCAGGCGGCTGAAGTAGCGCTAGGTGGTGTGCGGGCCACCGCACGGCTCACCAGTGCGGTCGCCGGTACGCAAGACAAAGGCACAGGGACCAGCACCCCCACCCCGCTGACGCGCAGCGTACGACTCACGAAGCTGCTGGGGGGGCGGGGTCTCACGAGTGCGCTGCTGCTGCTGGCGCTGACCACCACCAAAGCCGCCCCGCTACACACAGCCACCCCGACCAGCTCCACCGCCGCTGCCGCCACCGCCGCCACCGCCTCCTCCTCTGCTCCCACCGCCACTGCCGCCGCCGCCTCCGCCGCCACCGCCGCCACCGAAGCCCCCACCCCCGCCACCACTCCCACCGCCACCCCCACCACCTCCGCCACCTCCACCGCCACCTCCACCGCCCCCGCCAGCTCCTCCAGCGCCCTTGCCCCCCTTGCCCTTGGCGTTGCGGCGTCTCCCGCTAGGGGCAGACGCAGCGCCGACCGACTCGGTGCCAACGAGGTCGACAGCAGAAGCAGAGGCAACAGAGGGCAAAAGGGGGAAGGGGGAGCACCCCTCAAAGAAGGGGGCACGAGGGTCACCACGAGAGGCTCCTACAGCGACTATACTCTTCTCTGCTGCAAGGAGGCGCTCCTCAAGGAGGTCAACGGTGAGTGTGGTGGGGCAAACAGAGAGGAAGTGGACCCTGACCGAGCAAAGGGAGTCAGGGAGCCGGGTGACTAGGTAGTAGAGGGTGATGTACATGGGGGGGTGGGGTTCTTGGTGCAGAACTCAGCAGGAAGCGCAGCGCGTTAGCGGGTGTCACTAGTGCGGAGGTGCATAATGAGGTCAGCGACTGTGGGAAAGGCGGCGAGGTGAGGGAACAGGTACAGCAGCATGAGGCGACTAAGGGCAGCAGTGGCAGGGGAAGAGTAGCGTGCAACTGCAGCGTCGTACAAGTTCTTAGCACTCTTGTACTGACTAAAGTGCGCGCGCTCAGTGGACGGCAGGTAACTACGCACAGCAAGACGGGCAGCAGCATCGCGTGTGGCCCACTGTGAGCGAACAGTACTGTCAGCATCGGCAGTAGGGGCAGTAGAGGCGCGAGACGTGAGATCGAACAGTGAGAGACCATCTTTTCTATCGCACTGCAGGAAAAGCTGCAGGTCATCGACCCAGACCTCAAAGTCGACTGCCCGACCCTCAGCATCAAAGGTGAGCACATTGGGGGTAGCCATGACAGCAGCAGCAGCAGGCTAGCAGCAGCAGCAATAGGAGGGGCGCAGCTCGGCAGTGCGCTTACCAGGGGCGGGTGGGTAGAAGTCCGCAAGTGGCGGGGCAGGGCCGAGGTGCGCCGGCAGGAACAGGGCCGCGACAGGGCGGCAGAGGAGGGGCCGCGCCTCGGCTGCAGGGTAGGGCCGGGACGGCGGCGGCGGCTGTCACGGCAGTGGCAGCGGCGATTGTCTCAGCAGCAGGGGCGGCGGCTGTCATGGCAGCAGCGGCGGCGGCAACCGGCGGTGGCGAAAGCAGCAGCGGCAGCAGGCGCGACGGCAGCTGCTGCTGGGGCGGCGACGACGGGGCGGCAGAGCCGTGAAGAGCCGGGGAGGGGCCGCGAAGGGGCCGCGAAGAGCCGCGGAGAGCCGCGAAGGGGCCGCGGAGGGGCTGTGAAGAGGCCGCGAAGGGCCGCGAAGGGCCGCGGAGGGGCCGCGAAGGGGCCGTGAAGGGCGGCGAAGGGGCCGAGAAGGGGCCGCGAGGGGCCGCGAGGGGCCGCGGAGGGGCCGCAAAGGGGCCGCGAAGGGCGGTGAAGGGGCCGAGAAGAGGCCGCGAGGGGCCGTGAGGGGCCGCGAAGGGCCGCGAGGGGCCGCGAGGGGCCGCGAAGGGCCACGAAGGGGCCGCGAAGGGGCGGCAAAGGGGCCGCGAAGGGCCGTGAGAGGGGCCACGAAGGGCCGCGAAGGGGCCTTAAGGGGCGCGACGGGCCGCTAAGGGCAGGGAACACGACGGGAGGGCAGGCGCACGGGGTGCGACTAGGGCAGGCGCGAAGCGCGCTCTGGGCAGGTAAAAAAAAAAAATCGTTATAGTTGTGGGCCCTAGAAAAACGTTCCCACTAGGGAACCTGCTCTATACCATGTGAAATAACGAGGAATGAAATGACTAGGCAGAATGTGGGTACAAGTAGGAAACCTAGAAATGTTGTACCCTATAGTGTCTACCCCACTACAGCCTAGATAAACCATAGCATATAAGTTTGACAGCCTCTTCTCACAACACAACGCAATCATGGCCTTATTGTCGAGGGCTGGGTCTCCTGGTCATCGGCTTAAAAGGCGTCTAAGTGCCTTGTGAGAACAACTCAACCCCGTCCTCCAAGCACAAGCCCCATTCCCGACGTACTGCACAAGTAACAACCCTCTATGCAGCCCAGTAGTGCTCATGGCGGTGTCTCCTGGGCGCAACGAAGTGCGCCAGGATGCTGAGAGGGTACGCGAGGTCTGGTCAAGTGCAGTCCATCAGGTAGATGATGCAGCCCACAAGCTCTGGATATGGACCACTCGGCTCTACGGAATTGTCCGAAGGTGGAGCTGAGAGCGAGAGACCCAGGGGAGGAGTGGGATATGGCAAGGAGAACTAAAAGCAGAAGCTCCGAAGGACCTGCTGCACCATGTGTGACTGAGTTAGAGTGATGGTGCGCGCTGCTCTGGTTCAGGTGATCTGCAAGCCAAGATAGTTGTGCAACTCACTTAAGTCACTACACGTGTGTCTCTTCTCCAGTTAAACCTTCACCAGGGTTAGTGCCTCAGTGTTAGTAGTAGAAAAAACCAAGTCGTCAACGCACACGAGGACGTAGAACGGTGGCAGAGGTAGTTCGGTGCGCAGAAACAGCGAAGGGTCAGCAGTGGACAGATCAAATCCAAGAGCCGCAAGTGTCGTCGTCAGTGTGTCGTGCCACTCGTGGGGCACCTGGTGGAGACCATAGACTAGCCATCGGAGGCTCCACTGGGTACCCTTAGGAAACGACCCAGTGAAGCCAGGTGGGCGGTGCAGCCAAATCTCCTCGTGAAGACTGCCCTACAAGAAGGCTGTGGAGAATTCAAGAAAATGAAGCTCATAGTCACGTTGTGCTGCAACGTGCCGTAACATCCGATGGGTGGTCATCTTCAGGGTGGGGAAGAAGGTCTGGAAGAAGTCGACCCATTGTCGCTGGTCGAAGCCTCGTGCAACGTAATGCGCTTGAAGACAGGCGAAGAACCCAGCAGCTGCTTCACCATGAAGATTCACATCCCATTGACTATGTTCGCCCTAGGAGGGGAACTGCGTCGACGTAAGTGCATGTGGACTTCCAAAATTTCTGCGTCCATGGCTATCTCTCACTGAGAGGAGTACTGACCCGAGATCTCCTCTGCGTGAATGCGTGCGGTCGGGATGTATAGTGCATCCGAGTCTCCCTCAGGAGTTAGTAGCATGGTAGCGAGATTAGGTATAGCAACCGCAAAGCACTCGAGCTCAAACTACCTGTCGTCAAGGACATCAGGACCAAGGGCTCGGACATAAAAAGGACAGTCTGACTCAGAAACTAGAATTGCAGCGTAGTTAAGGCGGCATGTAGCAGCAAAGTGAACAAGCTCAGCGATAAAGAGAGACACAACAGGAGACGAAAGTGCAGGGTCAGTCACAAGCATGTCTAGAAAACAATCGGACTGGCAGCACGATGAGGTTCATACACAGGGTGAGCAACAACAGGGAGAGAAGATGCAGGAGGCAAAGGAAGGACAACACGCTGCGGAATAGAGGAAGGACGAAGTGCCGTGGTGTGAGTGCCGGGGACAAGTGGAGGGCGAGCATGAGGAGCACGAGGCATGATAGGACGCGACGCAAGCTCTCTGCTCTTTGTCAGGAATTCTGTCACCTCAGTATAAGGAGGAGTAGGCAGGGGGGAGTCAGCCAGTAACAGAGTTTGAGATGAGTCTCGCGGTGAACACAGTAGAGGAGTAAGGTTAGTGGAAGATGGAAGACTAAGAACTTGGCCAAGTGCCGAGTCAGGTGGCGGCAGCGTCGACTGCGGCTGAGGCAAGAAAAACGGTCGCTGCTGCGCTGTACCCACAGTTTAAGAACCTCCATCTCTAGTACCTCCAGCACCTCCAACTCCTGTACCTCTAGCACCTCCAGCACCAGCGCCTCCAGCACCTCCAGCTCCAGTACCTCCAGTACCAGCGCCTCCGGCTCCTCCAGCTCCAGTACCCCTAGGACTAGCGCCTCCAGCACCTCCGGCTCCAGTACCTCCAGCACCAGCACCTCCAGCACCAGCACCTCCAGCACAAGTAGCTCTAGCTCCATCACCAGAGCGGCCTCGCCGAAGAACCCAGTTGCGAAGCTGCTGCGGCGAGAGAGTCTCCGGCCGATGAGACTTCCGCTGCTGTCCACTCCCAGCACCTCCACTAGGAGCACCCACGACTCCACCATTACTTGGAATCTCAGCACCCCTAGAACTAGCACCCCCAAACTCAGCACCCCCACAGTCCGCACCTCCAGTGTCCATCGAAAAATATATGCTTATGTGCTTTAGGCTATATGGGTCTTAAACTAGGGGGTACACAATTTCTGTCGATGTTGTTCTTGTATCCCTCCCCCTTGACCTAATGACCCACTATTCTCCTAAGATTCTAACATGGTATAGAGTAGGTAGGTCTGTTAGGACCGTTTTTTATTTTTTTTTCTAAGAACCTGCCCCTTCCGTTGCCCGTAGCGCGCCCCTAGTGCATAACTTTTCACTGCCCGTCGAGCGCCCCTAGCGCGCGCCGTATTTTCTGCCCGAAACAAGCCCCTATCAAACAAGTAGATCCCTACCCCGTGCGCACCTCGGTTACTGCTCTTCGCACGCCCCGTGCGTTGCCCCGTGCGCACCCCACTCGCTGCCTAGCGCGCACCCCGTACACTGCCCCACGCGCGGCCCATTTCGTGCCTAGCGCGTAGCCCGTACGCCCTGCCCTGCCCTTCCCCGTGCCTTACCGTTACCCTGCCCTGCCGCGCGGAGTCCGTACAGCCCGCACGCCCCTCGCGTACAGCCCGAACAGCCCGCGCAAGGCCCACACGCAGCCCGTACAGTTTGCGCCAGGCCCACACGTAGCCAGTACAGCCCGCGCCAGGCCCGCACGCAGCCCATACAGCCCGCGCTAGGCCCGCGCATAGCCAGTACAGCCCGCACCAGACCCGTGCGCACCTGCCCTGCCGCCCGCACACCTGTGTCAAACATTATATATGTTTCTGTTGTGTAGGCTACAGTGGGTTAGACTTTAGGGGGTACATTTCACTAGGGTTTCCTACTTGTACTCTCCAACAACTTTCTAGTTAATCACTTCTTGTTTCTGACATGGTATTAAGAGCTTAGCGTCTAGACCTAAGGGCCCACCGTTCCGCTAGAGGTGCCCTAGTGCGCCCCTTTATTTTTTAGCGCCCTCGTGCGCCTCTCCCCTAGTATGCCCTCGTGCGCTCTCCTCTCACGCTGCCCGTGTGCAGCCTGCTAGCAGCCCGAGCGCGGCCCTGCTGTTTTAGCACGCGTAGGAAATCGCCGCCTAGGGCGGCCCGATTTTTTCTCGCGAGCCCCAACAGGCCGTCGCCCGTAGGCCCTGCTCGCCCCTAGGCCGACGCGCGACCCACAGCCGCCCGCCCGCAGGTCGCAGCCAGCGCGCCGCGGCGATCGCGCGTCGGCTGCTGCAACTAGCGCTTAGCCGCCGCTCGAACGCAGCCGCGGCCCGCGCGCAGCCGCACCTTAGGTGCCGCCGCGCACCGAGCATAGGCCCGCCGTCGCGCCGCCATACCTACCCGAGCCGCGCCGCCCGAGTCGTGCCACCCGAGTCGCGCCGCCCTGACCGAGCCGCGCCGCCCTACCTACAGCAACTGCTGTTCCTGCTCCTACTGCTACTACTGTTGCTACTGCCAGTGCTGCTACTACTGTTGCTATTGCCAGTGCTGCTACTGCTACTACTGCTACTGCTACTGCTACTACTGCTACTGCCACTATGGCCAGTCCCACTGTTCTCACCTTTTACGCCAAGGGCCGCCCGATTAAGTTCGATGTCTGGCTTGATAACCTCCACCTGTACCTCCAGATCACTGCCAAGGACGATGTTTCCCTCTATGACCACACGTCCGGCGCTGCTCCCGCACCTGCTGCTACTGCTGACAGTACTGCTCGCTCACAGTGGCAGACTCGTGACGCCCATGCTCGCCTAGCCATTCGCAGCCACCTGCCGTTAGATGAGCGCGAGCACTTCGGCCAGCATAAGACCGCTAAGGAGCTGTATGACGCTGTAGTTGCCCACTACTCCTCCCCTGCCACTGTTGCGATAGGCCGTCTCTCACTGCCCTACCTCTTCCCCGATCTGTCTGCCTTTGCCACTGTAGCTGACCTCATCACTCACCTCCGTACTAGTGATCTCCGCTACCGTGCCGCACTCCCCCCCGATTTCCTAGCTAAGAACCCCCCCCCGATGTACCTCACCCTCTACCACCTGGTCACTCGCCTCCCTGACTCTCTTCGCGCCATCAGGGACCAATTTCTTGCTCTCTCCCCCACAGACCTCACTGTCGACCTGCTCGAGAAGGAACTCCTCACAGCTGAGAAGAGCATTGTAGCTGTAGGTGCCTCTCGTGGCGACCCTCGCACTCCCTTCTTTGAGGGATGTTCCCCCTCCCCCCTTCTCCCCTCCATTGCATCTGCTGCTGCTGTCGACTATCTCGGTGCTGAGGGGGTCGGAGCTGCGTTCGCTCCCAGTGGGAGCTGCAAGGGCGGCACGGGCAAGGGGGGCCGGGGTGGAGGAGGCGGCGGCGGGGGAGGTGGTGGTGGAGGGGGTGGAGGGGGCGGCGGTGGTGGCGGCAGTGGTGGGAGTGGTGCTGGTGGTGGGGGGGGCAGTGGCGGAGCCGGGGTGCTGGAGGCAGCGATGGTGGAGGTGGAGGTGGTGGTGGTGGCAGTGGGGGCGGCAGTGGAGCTGGTGGAGGGCGCGGTGGAGCGGTGCAGCGTGGCGGGTTCCGCAGCAGCCAGAGGCAGCAGCAGCAGCATCCCAGCGAGCCCCCGTCACCCCAGCAGCTCTGTGAAAGGTACTCTCAGCGTGGGGGGTCTGGGGGTGGAGGTACCTGCCCGTACGTCATCCGCACAGGTGACTGCAGTGGCCAGACGTGTGGGAAGTTTCACACGGCGCATCGCTGTTTCTTTTGCCTCGACGACGCCTGGCGCGAGCAGTTTCCTGACGCCTTTGAGCTGCCCCGCTGGGCTGATCTGCTTAGGAAGGGGATTGATATCTTTGCCCTTGATTACGATGCTATCCTTGCTGCTATGTATGCATTGACTATTAGTGTTGAGGGTGAGTGTTACCTGAGTGTACCGCCCGACCCGGGTATTGGGACCAATGAGGCTGCAGCTCTAGGTGCTAGTGCGTCTGCTGCTCTAGGTCCTGGTGAGGCTGCTGCCCTATGTGCTAGTGCGTCTACATCTGCTGGTACCGCACCTACTGAGGCACTGCACACCTTCACCCTGGACTCAGGTGCTTCCCGCTGTTTCTTCCGTGACCGCACTGCCCTAGAACAGCTTCCTAGACCGTTTGCTGTCTCCCTGGCTGACCCCTCAAGGGGTCCGGTCCTTGCGACCTCCACCACTGCCCTCCCTTGTCCTGCTGTCCTGTCTGGCACGCTGTCGGGCCTCTACCTCCCCTTGTTCTCTACCAACTTGGTGGCGGGTTCCGCGCTCCAGGACGCGGGTGTTCACCAATTCACCCCGGCCTACGGGCATGTGACGCACTGCACGTGTGCCCGGACGGGTCGTCACCTGACTACCTTCACTCGGCAGCCAGGGTCGGACTTGTACACACTGACCACTGAGTCCCCTCAGGTAGCTGCGTTTGCATCTGCGTCTGCGTCAGGTCAGCTGTCGCCCCCCAGCTCGTGTCGCTCCCTGTCACATAGGACTGTCCTCTGGCACCACCGCCTTGGTCACCCGTCAGTGCAGCGCCTTCGCGGCATGCACTCCAGGTACCTTGTCTCTAGTCTTCCCAGAGTCCTCCCTACCCTGCCACCCTCGCCTGCTCCTCCCTGTCTTCCTTGTGTTGAGGGGCGGCAGCGCGCCGCTCCTCACTCTTCCTCGTTCCCTCCCACAGAGGCTCCCCTGCAGACTCTCCACCTGGACGTGTGGGGCCCCGCCCGCGTCCGAGGACAGGGCCACGAGCGGTACTTTCTGCTGGTCGTCGACGACTACACGCGCTACACCACGGTCTTCCCCTTGCGTACCAAGGGTGAGGTCCGTGATGTCTTGATCCCCTGGATCTGTACTGCTCGTCTCCATCTCCGCGAGCGGTTCCAGTCGGACTTTCCTATCCTACATCGGCACTCTGACAGAGGTGGCGAGTTTTCCTCTGACCTCTTGGCAGCCTACTGTGCGGAGCACGGCATCCGCCAGACGTTCACTCTCCCGGCCTCTCCGCAGAAGAATGGGGTTGCTGAGCGTCGCATTGAGCTTGTCATGGAGGTCGCTCATACCTCCATGATCCATGCGGCTGCCCCCCATTTCCTGTGGCCGTTTGCAGTGCAGTACGTCGCGCATCAGCTCAACCTCTGGCCCCGTGTCTCTGTTCCGGAGACCTCGCCTACCCTGCGTTGGACGGGGGAGGTTGGCGATGCGTCGGTGTTCCGAGTCTGGGGATGTCAAGCCTTTGTCCGCGATACGTCCGCGGACAAGCTCTCCTCGCGTGCCGTTCCCTGTGTCTTCCTTGGCTTTGTCCCTGACGCACCTGGCTGGCAGTTTTACCACCCCACCTCGCGCCGTGTCTTGCAGAGCGTCGTGAGCCTGAGTCTCGTCATGTGTCTCGTCCTGTATCACCTGTTTGTGCTGCTCGCACTGGTCGTCGTGGTCCGCGTGACCGTCCTCCACATGTCCCTGGCACACACTATATGACTCTGTGTTCTTCCACTGCTCCACAGCGTGTCCCTCTGCCGACTCCTCCTGCGTCCTCTCTTCTTGTTCTTGCTGACCCGGAGTCCGACTCTCTTCGTGCTGCCAGTCCTACTGTCATGCGTCTCCTGGCCACTGCTGTCACAGACCCTTCTTTTGAGTCTGCTGCTACGTCTGCCCTAGTTGCTAAGCTTGTCGACTTTGCTGCTCATTGTCGTCTAGACTACGCCGCGAGTCTTGTTGCTGAGTCTGAGTCTGTCTGTCCTCCGTCCATCGGGGGTGAGTGTGCTCTAGGCACGGACGTCCTTGAGGACAGACAGGAGGACCTTTAGTGTCTTGCAGCCACTGCTCCTCATCTCGTGTCCATGCTGATTGCCCTTGAGGGAGACCCGGATGCTCCAGACATCCCGACCCCGCGCTCTTACGCTGAGGCGATCGCGGGTGAGTACTCCTCTTAGTGGCAGTCAGCCATGGACGCAGAGATGGCATCCTGGAAGTCCACTGGCACTTACGTCGACGAGGTTCCCCCTCCTGGGGCGAACATCGTCAATCGCATGTGGATTTTCAGGGTGAAGAGGTCGTCGGGTTCTCCGCCTGTCTTCAAGGCTCGTTACGTTGCTCGAGGCTTCAGTCAGCGACAGGGAGTAGACTTCTTCCAGACCTTCTCCCCCACCCCAAAGATGACCACTCTTTGAGTGCTACTGCACATTGGTGCTCAGCGTGACTATGAGCTTCACTCTCTTGACTTCATCACAGCTTTCTTGCAGGACAGCCTGCACGAGGAGAAATGGCTGCGCCGCCCTCCTGGCTTCACTGGGTCGTTTCCTCCTGGTACCCAGTGGAGCCTCCGGCGGCCGGTCTACGGTCTCCGTCAGGCGCCACACGAGTGGCACAACACATTGAGGACTACTCTTGCGGCATTTGGGTTCACGCCTTCTACTGCTGACCCGTCGCTGTTTCTGCGCACCGACACTTCACTGCCGCCGTTCTACATCCTCGTGTACGTCGACGACTTGGTCTTTGCCACTGCTGACAGTGAGGCTCTTGCCCACGAGAAGTCGGAGCTGCAGAAGAGACACACGTGCACAGACGTGGGTCAACTGCGCAGCTACCTTGGCTTGCAGATCACCCGGGACAGAGCACGCCGCACCATCATACTGACTCAGTCACACATGGTGCAGCAGGTCCTTTAGCGCTTCGGCTTCACCTGGCCCTCAGCACAGGCCACTCCTATGGCTATATGTCACTCGCTCTCAGCTCTGCCTTCGGATGAGTCCGTAGAGCCGAGTGGTCCTTACCCAGAGCTAGTTGGCTGACTCATGTACCTGATGACTTGCACTCGTCCTGACCTAGCATTCCCTCTTGGCCTTCTGGCCCGCTATGTGGCTCCTAGCAGGCACCGAAAGGTGCACTGGGATGCTGCAAAGAGGGTATTGCGCTACTTGTGCAGTACATCGGGCATGGGGCTCGTGCTTGGAGGAGGGAGCCTAGTTGTTCTCACTGGGCACTCAGACGCTTCTTGGGTTGACGACCAGGCTACTCAGCGGTCGTCACAGGGTTACACCTTCAGCCTTGGCTCTGGCTCAGTTTCTTGGCTTTCTACACGTTCGTCTTCAGTTCTCAGCTCCAGTTGTGAGGCTGAGATCTACGCCATAGCCATGGCTGCATAGGAGTTATGTTGGCTCACCTACCTGCTGACCGACCTGGGAGAGCGGCCTCGTTCTCCTCCAGTGCTGTACGTCGACAACAAGGCTGCCATTGCCTTGTGTGAGGAGCACAGACTGGAGCACAGGACGATGCACATCGCTCTACGTTTCTTTCTGGCTCAAGAGTTGCAGCAGCGTGGTCAGCTTCGTCTGCGTTACGTGGCCTCTCAGGCCAACACAGCTGATATATTCACCAAGGCACTTCAGTCTGGTGATCATTAGCGTTTCTGCACTTTGCTAGGGCTTGTGCCCACTTTTCCTCACTTGCTGTAGACTTTGCTTGTACTGTGATCTATAGATCTATACCTGCATGCTTGCTAGACATAGATCACTGTGATGTTTGTGCTACATATATGCCTCTGCATGTGAACTGACCTTGTGGTCCTTTGCTTGTGCTCAGAGTGTGTGGTGACGTTGTGATCCACCCCGAGCTTGCTTTGCTTCGCTTGACTGGTCCTGTGACCCCCTGTTCTCCCCCACTTAGCCTATGGGGGTGTGTCAAACATTATATATGTTTCTGTTGTGTAGGCTACAGTGGGTTAGCCTTTAGGGGTTACATTTCACTAGGGTTTCCTACTTGTACTCCAACAACTTTCTAGTTCATCACTTCGTGTTTCTGACAACGTGCACTGCTGCCCTACTGCCGCCTATACTGCTGTGGCTGCACTACTGCTGCAGCCTACGCTACTATAGCTGCTGCACTACTGTCATTGCCCTGCACAGTGTAGTGCCACCAAGGGCGGCTGCCCTGCCCTGCTTGCACGTGTAAGCTCTGCCTTGTGCACCTGCCCTGCTTCGCGCTGCTGTGTTGCATGCGCGGCTGCCCTGCCTTGCCCCGCACTGTTGCACTACTCGTCACGTGCCCCTGCCTGCACGCCGCCCTGCTAGCATCCGCCCTGCCCTGCCTGAGTGCCGCTAACAGCCGCGCCTCCCTGCCCTGCTGACTGCCGCCCTGCCCTGCTCTGCCAGTGAGCCGCCCTGCTGGCCACCGCCCTGCTTTGCCCTGCCTGCGTGCTGCCCTGCTGCTAGCGTGCCCTACTGCTCTGCCCGCTATGGCCACTCTCAGTGTACTCTCGTTCGATCCAGAGGGCCGTCCGATACAGTTCGACGAGTGGCTATATGACCTGCAGCTGTACTTACCGAGCGATTCTAGGGACGGTGTCTCGCTGTTTGACCTCATGTCTGTCGCGTCTCTCGCCCCTCCCGACACAGCTGAGAGTGCGAGTCGCTCACAGTGGCTTACCCGTGACGTTGCTGCTCGCCTAGCCATTCGCAACCACCTGCCGTTAGCCGAGCGTGGTCACTTTGGCCAACATAAGACTGCTAGAGCCCTGTACGACTGTGTAGTCACTCGTTACTCCTCCACGACCACTGCTGCTCTATGCCATCTTATACTGCCCTACCTATTCTCAGAGCTGTCCGCCTTTGCTACAGTCGTCGACCTCGTCACTCACCTTCGCACTAGTGACGTCCGCTTCCGAGCCAGGCTTCCCACCGAGTTTCTAGCCAAGAACCCTCCTTCCATGTACATCACGCTCTACTACATCGTCACACGCCTCCCTGAGTCTCTTAGTGCAGTCAAGGACCTCCTTTTCGCCCTTGACCCTAGAGCCCTCACTGTTGACCTGCTCGAGAAGCACCTCCTTGCAGCTGAGACTAGCATAGGTGGCGATGGCAGTGGTGGCGGCAGTGGGAGTGGTGGCGGTAGCAGTGGTAGCGGTCGGGGTGGAGCTGGTCAGAGGGGAGGTTCTGGCGGTGGCCAGAGGCAGCAGCAGTAGCGTCCGAGCGAGACCCCTTAGCCCCAGCAGCTTTGTGAGTTGGTTGCTCAACGTGGGGCGTCTGGAGGCAGTGGTCACGGCCCGTATGTCATTCGCACAGGTGTCCGCACTGGTTGGACATGCGGAAAGCTTCACACCCAGTACCGCTGCTTCTCCCGTCTTAACAACGCCTTTCGCGCAGAGTTTCCTGACGCGGTTGAGCTCCCTTGATGGACAGAGCTGCTTAGGCAGGGTGTGGATATATTTGTTTTTGATTATGATGCTATCCTTGCTGCTATGTATGCATAGACTGTTAGTGGTGAGGATAACTATTACCTGTGTGTGCCGCCCGACCCCGATATAGAGGCTTCTGCTCTAGGTGTTAGTGAGTCTGCTCTCTCAGGTACTGCGCCTACTAAGGCCTTGCACACCTTCACTCTTGAGACAGGTGCTTCCCGCTGCATCTTTTATGACAGCACCACAGTCACACCTCTCGCAGCACCGGTAGCAGTCTCTCTGGCTGACCCCTCAGGGGGGCTGGTGCCTGCACGTTCCTCCACTGTTCTCCCGTGTCCGGCAGTTCCGTCCAGCTCACTGTCAGGTCTGCACCTCCCCTCGTTCTCTACGCACTTGGTGAGCAACGCCGTCCTTCAGGATGAATGGGTTGATACCTTTACCTTTGGAGGACAGCGTGTAGAGATGTGTACGTGCTCCAGGACTGGCCGTCACCTGGCCACGTTCACCTGTCGGCCTGGGTCGACTCTGTACACACTGACTACTGAGCCTTCTCGCGTAGTTGCATCTGCGTTTCCGTCAGGTCAGCTTTCAGCTAGGAGCTGCAGAAGAGACACACGTGCACAGACCTAGGTGAGCTCCACAGCTATCTTGGCTTGCAGATCACCCGAGACAGAGCACAGCGCACCATTACCTTGACTCAGTCACACATGGTGCAGCAGGTCCTTCACCGCTTCGACTTCCAGTACTCCTCGCCACAGTCCACTCCTCTGCCTACCAATCACTTACTCTCAGCTCTGCCTTCCGATTAGTCCGTAGAGCCAAGTGGCTCGTATCCAGAGCTTGTGGGCTGCGTCATGTACCTAATGACCTTCACTCAACCTGACCTTGCTTACCCTCTTTGTCAAACTATATTTCTATAGCTTGTGTAGTTCTAGTCTAGGTGTTCTTCTTTGTGTTATTTTGTACTTGTACTAGGGTTAGGTTTTGCATATATCTTATTTGTACTTTCTGTTTTTAGTTAATTTACATTGTGTCATGGTATAGTGCTAGGTTTACCCTAGCGAGATTTTCCCCTTAGTAAAAATGACTCAACTATCATGGGCCCACCTAGTCGCGCCCCGTCCTAAGACCGCCCGTATCGCGCTTACCTTAGGCCCCGTCGCCCGTAGAAGCCCCCCCCCCCCCCCCCCCCCCCGTTGCCTGTCGACCGTCGCCCGTTTCCCCCCGTCGATCGCGGTCGTTTTCCCTTTTTTTTTTCCGGTCGCCCGTCACCCGTCGCGGCTGTTAGTTAACGGGCCCACCTGACACCCGCCTCCCCACGAGCTGCCACACCCGTCGCCAGTAGCACTAGCAGATTACATTGCCGCCAATAGCACCAGAAGCCTAGACTACCGCCACGAGCACCACCAGCAACTTAGACTGCCGCCAGTCGCACCAGCAGCAGTTTCCACTGCCGTCAGCGCACCAGCAGCAACTTGAGCTACCCCCTAGCAAAACCAGCAACTTACACCGCCCCACCCGGTACTCCCCACCACACTGAACTGCACAGAACTGCACCCGCTGCCCCACCCGTTCCAGCCAGAGCTGCTGCCCCACCCGTTCCAGTCACCTCACCTGGAATCAGCCGCCCCACCCGGTACTCTCCACCCCGCGACACCGCACAGCACCGCACAGAACCGCGCAGAACCGCACTGAACTGCACATAACCGCACACAACCGCACCCGCTGCCCCACCTGTACCAGTCTAAGCTGCCCCCCCCCCCCCCCCCCCCCCACACGACCTGAATCCTCCGCCTCAAGGGCTGAAACCCGCCACCAGCAGCACCAGTAGCAGCAGTTTAGGCTGCCCCCAGCAAAACCAGAAGCAGCATAGGCTGCCCCAGCGCTCGAGCAGCAGCTTAGGCTGCCCCAAGCGGAACCAGCAGCAGGATAGCCTACCTCCAGCAGCAGATTAGGCCCACCTGCCAAAACCACCCCTGTTTCTAGCTACTCATATGGCTTGTACTCAAATTCTACAGCAGCAGGGCCAGCCGCAGCACTCCCGGCAGTGGGGACCTGCGGGTCCAAAGTGTGGAGCCCCCAGCAGTGGCTCAGCTAGCAGTGGGCGAGACGTCGGCCCCTGCGGGTACCGAGCCCTGACAGGCCCTGATGGTGGCACTACCTGCTGGAGTCCTGATCACTCAGCGTCCAGCTGCTACCGTCGACTCGACGACCTCCACCGTGAGCGTTTTGGTCCTCACGCTGTTACACCGCACTGGCCCTCGCGACTTCGCGAGCGCACTGCTGCACCAGTTGAGTCTCACCTCCCTGGTCTAGGACCATTCCCGGCTGCACGAGTAAGGACCGTTCCCGGCTGCACGAGTAGGGACATGCGTTTCCAGTCTTGGTGCGTGTGTTGTTTCCGGTCCAGGAGCCTCTGAGGGTCTTTGTGTAGGAGCTGCAGCTACCACTAGTCTAGCACTAGCCTTTGTAGCTGGTTCGGGTGCGACCCCACAGACTGCACAGCTTTCCTTCACCCTAGACTCTGGAGCGTCCAGCTGTTTCTTTTGCGACTGTACTGACCTCACACCACTGCGCACTCCAGTCACTGTCGCCTTGGCTGACCCCTCTGTGGGATGTGTAGTTGCTCGCAGCACCACCACTCTCCCGTGTCCGGCGGCTCCCTTAGGTTTTCTTACAGGTTACTACACCCCCTCGTTCTCTAGGAACTTGATGGGTGTCAGTCACCTCCATGACCTAGGTGTAGTCACCACTTTCCCACTGGACGAGCCTGTTGCCTCCTGCATAGTCGGTACCACTGGGGCCCCTCTGGCCACTTTTCACAGGGAGCCGGGCTCTGGTCTGTACTCGCTACACACTGGGTCCCACCGCACTGGGTCAGGCCACGTCAGGTCAGGTCAGGTAGCTGCTGTGTCGTGCGACTTTCGCTCCCTCACCCACCCGTCTGTCCTCTGGCACCACCGTCTAGGTCACCCGTCGTTCCCACGTCTCAGTAGGATGGCACGTTACCGTCTGGTCTCAGGTCTCCCAGAGTTGCTTGCCCCGCTTCCTCGCTCGCCTGCGCCGCTGTGCACTCCTTGCGTTGAGGGTCCGTAGCACGCTGCCCCTCACTTCCAGACCCTGCACTTGGACGTCTGGGGCCCCTCCCTGGTCCTTGGACCACGTCAGGGGCGCTACTTCCTGATTGTGGTGGATGACTACTCCCGCTACACCGCGGTTTTCCCCTTGCGACGGAAGGCCGACGTGCCTACCGTCCTCGAGCCGTGGCTACTAGCGTGGGGTGGTGCCCAGGGCCTGTGTGGGGTTCGCCTACACTCGGACTGTGGTGGTGAGTTTTCTTTCACTCGTTTGGAGACGTTCTGTCAGGGTTGGGGAGTCATTCAGTCATATACGCTACCAGCGTCGCTGCAGCAGAACGGGGTAGCCGAGCGTCGCATCGGCCTGGTCATGGAGGTTGCCCGGACCTCCATGTGCCATGCCGGTGCCCCTCAGTTCTTTTGGCCTCAGGCAGTCCGCTACGCCGCGCACCAGCTGAACCTGTGGCCCAGTGACGCATGGCTACGGGTGACATCGGTCTCTCTCTGGTCAGGTTTACAGGGTGTAGCAGCTGACTTCCGCGTCTAGGGCTGTCTGGCTCACGTTCGCGCCCCTGGCGCGAACAAGTTGTCTCCGCGCACTCGTGCCTGCGTCTTTCTTGGCTTCCCTTTGGACGCCTCCGCGTGGGTGTTCTACAACCCGGTCACCTGCGGGTTCTTCGCTTCTCATGACGTCACGTTCGACGAGTCTGTTACTACAGGAGTCGCCCCCACCGAGGTACTGAGGTCTTTTCCCCCCCCCGTTGTTCCTCACCCTTGAGCCTCCCCCAGTCGCCCCGGTCGCCACCCCCCCTTCGCGTCCTACCTCGTCAGATGTGTCGCACGTCACTCCGCAGTCGTCCCCCCAGTAGCGTCCAGTACCTGTTGTGTCTTGGGGTGCGGGAGGTGTAGTTGCAGAGGGTGAGGGTACTGGGGTTGCAGGAGCTGGTGGTGTCGGCTCTGGGGGTGCAGGGGTTGTGGGCGTGGAGGTCACTCCTGTGGAGGACACGGCAGCCTCGAGTCGGCGGCCTCGCCCCGCCTCACCCCCTGGCTTCCCATCCGTCCCACAGTTTCCTCCTTGTTCTTCTCTGCCGCCGGTTGCTGCGGAGCCTGGGGGTGTTCCTGCGGGAGGTACTGGAGGCCCCGGGGGCGTCGGTGGTGGAGGTGCTGGTTCTGGGGGTGCTGGAGCTGGAGGCACTGGCACTGTGGCGCCTACACTGTGCACTATACGTTTCGTGACCCGTGAGTAGCGTCTCCTTCGGTTGGACAGGGAGGAGCGTGAGCGGTTTGAGAGGGCACAACAGCAGCAGCAGTAGCAGCAGCAGGCAAGAGTAGAGGGGGAGTCACAGCCGCAGCAGGAGAGGGTAGAGGACGAGTCACGGCCGCACCTGGAGAGGGTAGAGAAGGAGTCCCGCCCGCAGCAGCAGGTGCAGTTACCGACACAGCAGGAGAGAGTAGAGGAGTAGTCCCGACCGCACCAGGAGAGGGTAGAGCAGGAGTCCCACCCGCAGCAACAGGTGCAGTTACGGACCCAACAGAAGAGCGTAGAGGAGGATTCACGGCCGCAGCAGGAGAGGGTAGCACAGGAATCCCGGTTGCAGCAGCGGGTGCAGCTGCAGTCGCAGCAGGAGAGGGCAGAGGCGGAGCCACAGGAGCAGCAACAGGGGCCGGTACCGTCGCAGCAGACGCCAGAGGAGGCGGAGCAGCAACGACTGCGACTACGCGACCTCCCCGACCCAGCACCTGCTCGCTTTGTTCGTGGTCCCCTACCGTACTCGCTTGTTCCCCTTGTTGAGTCCCTTTCCTCGTCCCAGTGGACTCGTCGTTCTCCCCTCAGTCGTGCTGTGTCCCCAGAGCGTCGTCGGTCCCGTTACCGTGCAGAGGGTCCGTTCCACATTGTTCTTCGCTCGCATGTTCCACCTCCTCCTGTCCTTCCACAGCCCCTTGAGTCGTCCCTCACTGTGCTTCACGACCCGTTGTCCGACTACCTCCGTGCCTCCCGTCCTGTCGTCTCCCGTGTTTTGTCTGCGTTGGTCACTCACCTGACTGCGCCTCTGTCGTCTGTCTCAGCTCTTGTTACCACTGTTGCTGGCTTTGCCTCTTCCCACCGCCTTGACTACGCCGCTCACGTGGTGAGTGGCCCTGCTCGTTCTCCGTTCTCTGGGCGTGCTCGTGTCTTTCCCCTGGAGGTCCTCGAGGACAGGCAGTTCGAGCTTGGTTTCCTTGCATCCGCTGTTCCTCATCTCTGCGCCATGCTACTTGCCCTTGAGGGGGATCATGACGCCCTTGACTTCCCGGTCTCGGGACCCTGGGCTTCGTACTGGATAGCAGCTGAGGAGGCAAAGATGGCATCTTATAGGTCCACAGGCACTTACGTCGATGCAGTCCCACCACCTGGGACGAACTTCGTCAGTGGCCGATGGCTGTACAAGGTGAAGCGGCCGCCTGGATCACCACCTGTGTTCAAGGCGCGCTATGTGGCGCGAGGCTTTAGTCAGCGAGAGGGGGTGGACTTCTTCCAGACCTTCACTCCCACGCCGAAGATGAGTACCCTTCGGGTGTTGCTGCATATTGCAGCCCAGCGTGACTACGGGTTGCACCTCTTGGACTTTTCCACCGCGTTCCTTCAGGGGAGCCTGCACGAGCAGATCTGGCTGAGTCGCCCGCCTGGCTTCACTGGCTCTTTCCCACGTGGGACCCAGTGGCAGCCGCGTCGACCGGTATACGGCCTGCGTCAGGCTCCACGAGAGTGGCACGACACACTTTGCTCGACCCTTGCAGCTCTTGACTTCTTTCCGTCGTCTGCTGACCCGTCACTGTTCGTTCGCCGTGGCTCGACCCCGTTCTTTGTCCTGGTCTACGTCGACGACCTGGTGTTCACCACTCCCGACCGACGCGCGCTGGCCTCTGTGAAGGAGGAACTACAGAGGAGACACACTTGCACTGCCTTTGGTGAGCTGTAGCACTACCTTGGCTTGCAGCTCACCAGGGACAGGGCAGCTCGCACCATTACGCTGACTCTGTCGCATATGGTCGATCAGATCCTCAAGCGGTTTCACTTCCAGTTTTCCAAGGTACAACTCACCCCTCTTGGTGTGGATCATGGGCTCACGGCTCCACCTTGGGACGAGTCATTTGAGTCCAGCGGTCCATATCGAGATCTGGTGGGTTGTCTCAGGAACCTGATGACCTGCACTCGCCCAGACCTAGCTTACCCTCTTAGCGTCCTTGCGCGCTTTGTTGCGCCTCGGAGACACCGACCTTCCCACTGGTACGCGGCTAAGAGAGTGGCGAATTATGTGGCGAGTACATCAAGTATGGGACTTGTCCTAGGAGGGAAGCAGCCAGTTACACTTACAGGTTACTCGGACTCGTCGTGGGCCGACGACGCGGAGACGCGTCGGTCTACACAGGGGTACTCGTTTAGCCTCGGGGCAGGTGCTGTTTCGTGGCGGTCGACTCGGGCGCCGTCTGTCGCCGGTTCCAGCTGTGAGGCAGAGGTGTACGCTGCGGCCATGGCCCCTCAGGAGCTTCGGTGGCTGTCTTTCCTTCTCACCGACCTTGGTGAGCGGCCTCGCTCTCCCCCAGTCTTGTTCGCCGACAACAAATCTGCTGTCCTGTTGTGTGAGGAGCCTTGACTGGTTGGGAAGGCGAAACACATCCAGCTTCATTACTTCCTTAAGCGTGAGTTGCAGCAGCGTGGCCAGGCCCGCGTGGTCCGTATGTTGTTCAGGATCCGTCACTTTGAGAGCTTACGACGAACTCATTACTCAACTAAACGCAAATCCGCTCGGTAGGAAGTTGCGCCTTAGGCTTAGCTACCATCTCCAAGTTGAATCAGTCGTTGAGATGGTCTATAGAGTGAGAACCAAGTAAAAACGTCCAGCAGCCGCATGACTAGTATGGTGGAGGAAGTACAAGCATTAAGGCATAGAAAGTTGGAGTTAGGGACTCCAAGAGAACCATGAGAGAGAAGGGGTTCTCCAAGAGCTAGGGAAGGATGGTAAGAACCTTCCCAGCAGCAAGGATGCAACCCTCATCATGAGGTCCTTGAGTTGTCACATGCAAAATCCAATCTAGTTGGATTTTGCCTAGGTGGTGCAACATTTGCAACCCATGCTAGAAACTTCTAGCCACCCCAATCCAAAAGCCAAAGTTGCCTTCCTAACCACCCAAACAAAGATCCCTTTATAGTCATGTCCCAAGTAATCACCCAAATTAGATAAAACCCCAAAAGGTAATAAGAAATCCAAATCTTGGAGATCTTATAAACTTGGGCGATCTTGGTCGGAATAAGGCGATCTTGGTATCGTTGGAAAGCTCTGGATTTCTCCTGCATGATCAAGCATTTAGACTTGGAGAAAAACACAGAGATGACAATATCCAACAGCCATGCATAATGACATATGCTCATGCAAATCATGCAAGCACAAATAGCACGAGCACTCGGCAGGACGTTAGGATGACATGCACTCAGAATGACGTGCATCCAACACCGTGTGGTCTCTGAGGCCAACACTGCAGATATCTTCACCAAGGCGTTTCTGCACCCAGCTTGGCCTTGTGCCTGCCCGTCCTCACTTGCTTACGTAGAGATGCCTTGTCATGCATATCTTGTACTCTTGCATCTATATATATATTTGCTATATACCTGCATGTGGACTAGCCTTGTGGCCCTTTGCTTGCTCTCGGGGTGTGTGGTGACTTTGAGCTCCACCTTGAGATTTGTCTTGTTCTTGTGGACTGGTCTTGTGACTGTTGCTTGCTCTTGTTGTTTCTACAGGACTACCGTCACCTAGACTATAGGGGTGTGTCAAACTATATTTTAATAGCTTGTGTAGTTCTAGTCTAGGTGTTCTTCCTTGTGTTATTTTGTACTTGGACTAGAGTTAGGTTTTGCATATATCTTGTTTGTACTTTCTCTTTTTTGTTAATTTACATTGTGTCACTCTTAGCATCCTGGCACGCTACGTTGCGCTCGGGAGACACCGACCAGAGCATTGGAAGGCCGCTAAGAGGGTGATGCGCTACTTGTGCAGTACGTCGGGCATGGGGCTCGTGCTTGGAGGACAGACTCGAGTTGTCCTCACTGGTCACGCAGATGCTTCTTGGGTTGACGACTTGGCTACGCAGCGGTCGTCACAGGATTACACCTTCAGCCTTGGCTCCGGCTCTGTTTCGTGGCGGTCTACCGGCTTGTCTTCTGTTCTCAGCTCCAGTTCTGAGGCTGAGATCTACGCTGGGGCCATGGCTGCACAGCAGTTACGCTGGCTCACCTACCTGCTGACTGACTTGGGAGAGCTACCTTGTTCTCCTCCAATTCTGTACGTCGAGAACAAGGCCATGATTGCCTTGTGTTAGGAGCACAGACTGGAGCACGTGTTGGTGCAACCCTATGGTTTGCACTCGGCTTGTTGTCCGTGTGCATGCATGTGTGTGTGTATGGAATGGTATGAGGGCATGGGATAATATATATTTCATGCTTATAATTGTGTATGAATGTTGAGTCATGATGTCGAGTGTGTGTGTTGAGTCAATAGCGAGTTATCGCTAGACGCGTGTTACGCGGTCGTTTGTGTCTCGTGCGCGGTTTCTATTTTGTCGTGCGCGGTTTCTATTTTGTCCTGTGTCGAACGTTCGGTGTGTCGCAGGTGTGTGCAGCAGACCCATCAAGAACTCAAGGATGAGTTTGTGATGAAGAGCCCGAGCCTTGGTGTCAAGCCTCAAGTGATTTCGAAGCTCGCCAAAAGGGTACACCTCAAGATATTGAAGATAGTTACATTACTTTGTGTAGTGTAACATTTCACTTGGTGTAGGCCTTAGTGAAGGGTAGTTTCGAGACCCTTCGTGGTTGGGGACAGTGTGGCACAGTTCCACATCACTGTACCTCGGCTCTTGGGGTTTGTAGGAGCTGGGAGTCATTCCCAACTCGTAACTCTTCATATCTCTTCCTATTTTGTGTTCTAAGACTATAGTGGCTGCCATAGTGCCGTTCGTTCAAACCGACACTGTGTCGTCAATACTTGGTGAAATTGTGCGATCTAAATTGCCTATTGTAGGCGACGTTCAGACGCTCCAGATCCAAGTTGAATCAGGTCATTTGAAGTTGTGACCAGAACGCTATGAACGTTTGAAGCCGCTGTGCAGAAATCCGGCGATGCACTCTATCTTTCGTTTTAAGCACATTGGAGCCTATTGTGACTATAACAGCACGGAACAAAGCACATCACTCTGCGCTACTTTCTTGCTGGAGAGTTGCAGCAGCGTGGTCATCTTTGTCTTGTTTACGTGGCCTCTCAGGCCAACACTACTGATATCTTCACCAAGGCACTTCAGCCTTATGATCATCAACATTTCTGTACTGTTCTAGGCCTTGTGCCTACTTTGCCTCACTTGCTCACTTCTCGACTTTGCCTGTATTGTGATCTATATGCATATACCTACTTGCTTACACTTGCCAGGTTGTGATCACTGTACTGCTTGTTCTCTCACATATAAATATATAACTCTGCATGTGAACTGGCCTTGTGGCTATTTGCTTGTGCTCAGACTGCGTGGTGACTTTGTGATCCACCCTGAGCTTGCTTTGCTTTTCTTGACCGGTCTTGTGACCTCTGTTCTCCCCCACTTTGCCTTTGGTGGTGTGTCAAACATAAATGCTGCTTATTGTGTAGGCTGTAGTAGGGTAGCCCATATGGGGTACAACCCTATTATGGGTTAGCACTTGTAATTATCCTGTTGCTAATCAATTCATTTTTCTCACTCGTAATTTCGACAGCCACGTCTCCGTAGCATGCACTCCCGTCTCCTTGTCTCTGGTCTTCCCAGGTCTCTCCCTACCCTCCCGCGCTCGTCTGCTCCGCTCTGCCTTCCTTGCGTCGAGGGGCGGCAGCGCGCCGCTCCTCACTCCTCCTCGTTTCCCCGATGGAGTCTTCCCTGCAGAATCTTCACATGGACGTGTGGGGCCCAGCCCGCGTCCGTGGACAGGGGTGCGAGTGGTACTTTCGGCTGGTTGTTGACAACTACTCACATTACACCACGGTCTTCCCCTTGCGCAGCAAAGGGGAGGTCCCTAATTTTTTGATCCCTTGGATCCGTGCTGTCCGTCTCCAGCTCCGCGAGCTGTTCAAGACGCACCTTCCTGTTCCGCGTTTGCACTCTGACAGAGGTGGTGAGTTTGCCTCCGACCTCTTGCGGGAATTTTGTTGTGTGGAGGGCATTCGCCACTAGAGACCATGGAGCTGGAGGCGTTGGAGCTGGAGGTACCGGAGGTGCTGGAGCTGCTAGTCCCAGAGGTGCTCGTACTGGAGGTACTAGAGCTGCTGGAGCCAGTGGCACTGCAAGCGCTGGAGCTGGGGACCCTGGAGCTGGAGGTGCTGGCGCCGCTGGTCCAGGAGGTAAGGGAGCTGTTAGAGGTGCTGGGGCTGCTGGTCCTGGAGGTGCTGGAGCTGCTCGAGCTGCGGGAGCGGGAGCTGGAGACCCCGGAGCCGGAGGCGCTGGCCCTGGCGGTGCTGGTGCGTTTAGTCCTGGTTTTAGAGGCATTGTGCGGCCGCGACCGTACTTCGTTCCACTACTTCAGCAGGTTCTTGGTCTCCCGGCCTCTACTAGCCTTACTCCTCCCTTACTGTGTCCACCGCCTGACCAGTCGCAGCTGCAATTACAGCCAGCCTCCCCACTGCCTGCTCCTGCTCCTTACACTAAGCAGATCGGAGGTCTTACAGAGCATCGTGAGCCTGCGTCTCACCCTGCCTCGCCTGTTCGCGCAGTCCGAGCTGGTAGTCGTGTCAGCAACAGGGAGTTGACTTCTTTCAGACCTTCTCCCTTACCCTGAAGATGACCACTATTCGGGTACTACGGCACGTCGCTGCTTAGCGTGACTACGAGAACGAGAATGAAGTGAGTACATATAGGAAACCCTAAATGGGTTGTACCCCCTATGGGATACCCCACTATAGCCTATACAACAGCATAAGCTATAATGTTTTGACACACCCCCATAGGCAAAGTGGGGGAGAACAAGGGGTCACAAGACCAGTCAAGGAAAGCAAAGCAAAGCAAGCTCAGGGTGGATCACAAAGTCACCACACAGTCTGAGCACAAGGTCAAGGCCACAAGGCCAGTTCACAAGCAAGAGTACACACATATATATAAAGCTAGACAAGCAAGAGCAGGTATACATATATGTGAGAGTACAAGCAAGGTCAAGAGGAGAGCAAGTGAGGCAAGACGCGCACAAGACCCAGCTGAGTGCAGAAGCGCTGATGATCACAAGGCGCAAGTGCCTTGGTGAAGACATCAGCAGTGTTGGCCTCAGAGGCCACGTACGCAAGCCGCAACTGTCCACGCTGCTATAGCTCACGAGCAAGGAAGTAGCGGAGAGCAATGTGCTTCTTTCTGTGCTCCAGTCACTGCTCTCGACACAAGGCCAGCATGGCCTTGTTGTCTACGTACAGAACTGGAGGAGAACGAGGCGGCTCTCCAAGGTCGGTCAGCAGGTAGGTGAGCCAGCGAAGCTCCTGTGCAACCATAGCCCCGGCGTAGATCTCAGCCTCACAACTGGAGCCGAGAACAGAAGACGAGCGAGTAGCCCGCCACGAGACAGAGCCGGAACCAAGGCTGAAGGTGTTACCCTGTGACGACCGCTGCGTAGCCTGGTCGTCAGCCCAAGAAGCGTCCGCGTGCCCAGTAAGGACCACTGGACTCCGCCCTCCAAGCACTAGCCCCATGCCCGACGTACTGCACAAGTAGCGCAACACCCTCTTCGCTGCAGCCATGTGCTCTGGTCGGTGTCTCCCAGGAGCAACATAGCGTGCGAGAATGCTAAGAGGGTATGCAAGGTCAGGACGTGTGCACGTCATCAGGTACATGAGGCAGCCAACAAGCTCTGGGTACGGGCCACTCGACTCTACGGACTCATCCGAAGGCAGAGCTGAGAGCGAGTGGCGAGTAGGCAGAGGAGTGGCCTGAGGCGAGGAGTACGTGAAGCCGAAGCGCTGAAGGACCTGCTGCACCATGTGTGACTGAGTCAGGGTAATGGTGCGCTGTGCTCTGTCCCGGGTGATCTGCAAGCCAAGGTAGCTGCGCAGTTCACCCAGGTCTGTGCACGTGTGTCTCTTCTGCAGCTCGGACTTCACGTAGGCGAGTCCAGCAGTGTCAGCTGTGGCGAAGACCAAGTCGTCAACGTACACAAGGATGTAGAACGGCGGCAGAGAGGTGTCGGTGCGTAGAAACAGCGACGGGTCAGTAGTAGAAGGAGCAAACCCCAGAGCCGCAAGCGTAGTCCTCAGTGTGTCGTGCCACTCACGTGGCGCCTGGCGGAGACCGTAGACTGGACGCCGGAGACTCCACTGGGTACCAGGAGGGAAAGACCCAGTGAAGCCAGGTGGGCGACGCAGCCAGATCTCCTCGTGCAGGCTGCCCTGCAAGAAAGCTGTGCTGAAGTCGAGAGAGTGCAGCTCGTAGTCACGGTGAGCAGCAACGTGCAGCAGTACCCGAAGAGTGGTCATCTTCGGGGTGGGAGAGAAGGTCTGAAAGTAGTCAACTCTCTGCCGCTGACTGAAGCCACGAGCCATGTAACACGCCTTGAAGACAGGCGGAGAGCCCGGCGGCCGCTTCACCCTGAAGATCCACATGCCACTGACGATGTTCGCCCCAGGAGGGGGGACAGCGTCAACGTAGGTGCCTGTGGACTTCCAGGAAGCCATCTTTGCATCCATAGCTGCCTGCCACTGAGAGGAGTAGGGACCCTCTATCGCCTCCGCGTAAGAGCGCGGAGTCGGGATGTCAAGTGCATCCGGGTCTCCCTCAGGGGTAAGCAGTACGGACACGAGATGAGGTGAAGCAGCTGCCAGACACTGGAACTCCTCCTGCCTGTCCTCAAGGACGTCCATGCCAAGGGCACACTCACCCCCGACGGACGGAGGACAGACAGACTCAGACTGAGCGACAAGACTCGCAGCGTAGTCTAAGCGACAGCGAGCAGCAAAGTCGACGAGCTCAGCAACTAGAGCAGACGCAGCAGTAGACTCAAAAGAAGGGTCAGTGACGACAGTAGCAAGGAGACGCGTGACAGTAGGACTGGCAGCACGAAGAGAGTCCGACTCCGGGTCGGGAAGAGGAGGAAGAGAGGACGTAGGAGGAGAAGGCAAAGGGGCACGCAGAGGAGCAGTGGACGGATGAAGAGACATCCGATGCGTGCCAGGGACAGGAGGAGGACGCTCACGCGAACTACGACCACTAGCGCGAGCAGGACGGACAGGCGACGTAGGGCGAGACGCAAGCTCACGACGCTCAGCAAGACCTCCAGTAGGACCAGTGTAGGGAGAAGGAGCAGGCAAAGGGGAGGTTGGCTGCAGCTGTAACTGTGGCTGGACAGGCTGCGGACACTCTAAGGGAGGAGGAGGACCAGTAGAAGGTGGAAGACCAAGAACCTGCTGCAGGAGTGGAACGAAGTACGGTCGAGGCCGCGTGGCGACGCCAGAAGTAGCAGGGACAGCACCTGTACCTCCAGTAGGAGCACCCGCTCCAGCAGCACCTCCAGCAGCTCCAGAACCTCTAGCAGCACCAGGAGCACCTCCAGCAGGACCGCCAGCGGCAGTCTCAGCGCCAACACCCGCAGCAGCACCAGCTCCAGTCGAACCCGCAGGCCCAGCAGCTCCAGTACTACCAGTACGAGCACCTCCGGGACCCGCGACCACAGCACCCTCAGCGGCCGAAGAACCTCCAGCACCAGCAGCACGACGCCAGCGCCGGGCAAACCACTCGCGCAGCTCCTGTGGAGAGAGTGGCTCCTGGCGAGACGAAGCACCCGGAGAACCTCCAGGTGGAGCACCTCCACACGCAGTACCCCCAGGCGTAGCACTCCCAGGCTCAGTAAGCCCAGGCTCAGCACCCCCAGGCTCAGCACCCCCAGACGTAGTACCCCGAGGCTCAGCACCCCCAGACGCAGCACCCCCAGGCCCCGCACCCCCAGGTCCAACAGCCCCAGGCTCAACACCCCCAGCGGCAGCACCCTCAACAGCACCAGAGTCACCAGTGACCTCGACAGGCTCGACTGCGTCTACCTGGGACACACCTGAAGGGGCAGGACCCTGAGGGGGCAGGGGGTCTACCTGAGGGGGACCAGGAAGAGTGGGGGTGGGGGGAGGGACGGAGTGCGGTAGGGGAAGAGGCGGTAGTAGGGGACCGACTCGTCAAACGTGACGTCCTGGGAGGACAGAACACGGCGAGAGGTGGGGTGGTAAAACTGCCACCCAGGCGCGTCAGGGGGGAACCCCAGGAAGACGCAAGGAGCAGCACGAGGGGATAGCTTGTCCGCAGACAAGTCGCGGACAAACGCCCGAGATCCCTAGACCCGGAACGCCGACGCATCGCCAACCTTCCCCGTCCACAGCAGGGCTGGGGAGGTCTCCGGCTTGGAGACCCTGGGGTGGAGGTTGAGCTGATGCGCCGCGTACCTGACCGCAAACGGCCACAGAAAATGGGGGGCAGCCGCATGCATCATAGACGTACGAGCGACGTCCATGACCATGCCAATGCGGCGCTCAGCAATCCCATTTTGCTGCGGTGAGTCCGGAAGCGTGAAGGTCTGACGGATGCCTCGTGCATGACAGAAGGCTCGCAGAAGGCCAGAGGAAAACTCTGCGCCTCTGTCCGAGTGCAGACGCAAAACAGGAAAGTCCGAGCCAAAGCGCTGCCTAAGCTGAAGACGAGCTGCGTGGATCCAGTCGATCAACACCTCAGTGACATCACCCTTGCTGCGCAAGGGGAAGACTGTGGTGTAACGCGAGTAGTCGTCAACAACGAGCAGAAAGTAGCGCTCGTGACCCTGTCCACGGACGCGGGCTGGGCCCCACACGTCCATGTGAAGTGTCTGCAACGGGGCCTCTGTCGGAGGAAACTGGGAGGAGTGGGGGGCAGCACGCTGGCGCCCCTCGACACAGGGGACACAGGCAGGGCCAGGGCCCTGAGGAAGGGGAGGGAGGGACCGGGGGAGACCAGACACAAGAAGACGGGAGGCCATGCCTCTGAGCCGAAGCAGAGAGGGGTGGCCAAGGCGATGGTGCCAGAGGAGAGTCTCGTGAGACAGGAGACGACACGAACAGGGGGCAGACTCAGGACCAGACCTGGACGCCGCAGCAAACACCTGACCCGACGCAGCTACCCTACCAGACTCAGCAACTGGAGAGGATGTAGTGGTCAGAGTGTACAGGCTCGACCCCGGCTGACGGGTGAACGTAGCCAGGTGGCGGCCTGTGCCAGCCTCTTTACAGTGGGTCACTCTCCGACGCGCAGGAGTGAAGTGGTGGACCCCCGCATCTTGTAGGTCAGCACCACTAACCAGGTTCGTCGAGAACAAGGGGAGGTAGAGACGAGACAGGGTGCCAGAGGGAGCCGCCGGACAAGGGAGGACTGTGGAGAAGCGAGACAGGACAGGACCCCCAGAGGGGTCAGCCAGAGACACCGCAACCGGCGGACTAAGCGGCGTGAGTGTGGTGCGGTCTTGAAAGAAGGAGCGAGACGCCCCAGAGTCAAGGGTGAAGGTGAGGGAGGCCGAAGCCGACGTAGTACCTGAGAGCGCAGACTCACCAGTACCTGAGGACGCAGACACACCAGCACCTAGAGCAGCAGCGTCGCACGCACCTAGGGCAGCAGCCGTATCAGTACCTAGAGTAGCAGTCTCAATGCCCGGATCGGGCGGGAAACACCGGTAACAGTCACCCTCATCACTAATAGACACAGCATATATGGCAGAAAGAATAGCATCATAGTCAAGATCAAAGATGGCCACACCCGTCCTAGACAGCTCGCCCCAGCGAGGGATCTCTGAGGCCTCCGGGAACTGGTGACGCCACGCGTCCGTCAGGCGGCCAAAGCAGCGCTGGGTGGGGTGCGCACCCCCACACTGCTCACCCGCACGGTCGCCGGTGCGCAGGACGTAGGTGCACGGACCAAAACCCCCACACCGCTGGCGTGCAGTGTACCACTCACGGAGCTGCTGAGGAGACAGGCTCTCACGACCGCGCTGCTGCTGCTGGCGCGAGCCACCACCGGAGCCACTCCTCTGCGACGACTCGCGACCAGCTCCACCGCCACCCCCACCGCCTCCGCCTCCTCCGCTGCCTCCACCACTGCCGCCGCCTCCGCCGCCGCCTCCACCGCCGCCTCCTCCGCCACCTCCGCTCCCACCGCCACCGCCGCCGCCGCCTCCGCCTCCACTGCCGCCACCTACCCCTCCACCCCCACTTCCACTCCCATCGCCACCCCCACTCCCCCCACCGCCTCCACCTCCACCTCCACCGCCCGCTCCTCCAGCTCCCTTGCCCCCCTTGCCCTTGCCAGGGCGGCGTCTCCCGCTAGGGGCAGACGCCGCGCCGACCGACTCAAGACCAAGGAGGTCGGCCGCAGCAGCAGAGGCAACAGAGGGCAGCAGGGGGGAGGAAGAACACCCCTCAAACATGGGGGTGCGCGGGTCACCTTGAGAGGCTCCTACAGCGAGGATGCTCTTCTCTATCGCTACGAGGGCCTTTTCGAGGAGGTCTACGGTGAGCGTGGTGGGACAGACTGAGAGAAAGTGGTCCCTGACTACGCGAAGGGAGTCAGGGAGGCGAGTGACTAGGAAGTACAGAGTGATGTACATGGGGGGGGGGGTTCGCGGCGCAGAAGTCAGCAGGGAGTGCAGCGCGTTAGCGAGTATCAGTAGTGCGGAGGTGCGTGATGAGGTCAGCTACGGTGGGAAAAGCAGCAAGGTCAGGGAAGAGGTACGGCAGCATGAGACGGCTCAGTGCAGCAGTGGCAGGGGAGGAGTAGCGCGCGACTACAGCTCTGAGGTAGGGAGGTGGCGACGCACAGCAAGACGTGCAGCAGCGTCGCGCGTGGCCCACTGGGAGAGAACAGTGGCGTCAGCATTAGCAGCAGGGGCAAGGGAAGCGCCAGAGGTAAGGTCAAAGAGAGAGAGGCCGTCTGCCCTATCGCACTGTAAGAACAGCTGCAGGTCGTCGACCTAGACCTCAAAGTCTACGGCTCGTCCCTCAGCGTCAAACGTGAGGACACAAGGGGTAGCCATGACTACAGATGACGAGCAGTGTAAACAGTAGGGGAGGGAGGGCCGTGCAGGGGGAGAAGGCACTGTGCTCACCAGACAGGGCAGCTCCGACGGTCCAGCTGCTAGGCGGCTCGGTGACAGGGCGGCTCGGCAGCAGGGCGGCTCGGCGGCAGGGCGGCTCGGCGGCAGGGCGGCTCGGCGGCAGGGCGGCTCGGCTTCCGGGCGGCTCGGCGGCAGGGCGGCTCGGCGGCAGGGCGGCTCGGCGGCAGGGCGGCTCGGCTTCCGGGCGGCTCCGCGGCAGGGCGGCTCAGCGGCAGGGCGGCTCGGCTTCCTGGCGGCTCGGCGGCAGGGCGGCTCTCGTGCAGTGCGGCGCCGCGGTGCTGGTTCAGGGCGGCGCGGCTGTCGTAGGTAGGGCTGTAGGCGCGCCACAGGTAGGGCTGCAGGCGCGCCGCAGGTAGGGCGGCGGGTGGGGCCGCAGGTAGGGCGGCCGGTGGGGCCGCAGGTAGGGCGGCGGGTGGGCCGCAGGTATGGCGGCGGGTGAGCCGCAGATAGGGCGGCGGGTGCGCCGCAGGTAGGTCGGCGGGTGGCCGCAGGTAGGGCGGCAGGTGCGCCACAGGTAGGTTGGCGGGTGGCCGCAGGTAGGGCGGTGGGTATGGCCGCAGGTAGGTCGGCCACGGGCCGTAGGTAGGGCGGCGACGGGCCGTAGGTAAGGGCGGCGACGAGCCGGTGCAAGGGCGGCGCGAAGCCGCGGGTAAGGGCGGCGACGGGCCGGGGCGGCGTGAAGCCGCAGGTAAGGGCGGTGACGGGCCGGGGCGGCTTGAAGCCGCAGGTAGAGGCGGCGCGAAGCCGCGGGAAGGGCGGCGACGGGCCTGGGCGGCGCGAGGCCGCAGGTAGGGGCGGCGCGAAGCCGCCGGTGAGGGCGGCGCAAAGCCGCGGGTAAGGGCGGCGACGGGCCGGGAAAAGGGCAGCGCGCCGCAGCCGCTAGGGCGGCTCGACACGACCGTAAGGGCGGCACGACGGGCTGCTAGGTGCGACTCGACGGGCCACTAAAAAAAAAAGGCAGGCGCGACTCGAGGCGCGCTTCGGTGGGCCCAAGGAACAGTCCCTAGGAGGGGACCTGCTCTGATTCCATGTGAAAATGAGAACGAGAATGCATCAACTATGAATGAAGTGAGTACATATAGGAAACCCTAAATGGGTTGTACCCCCTATGGGATACCCCACTATAGCCTACACAACAGCATAAGCTATAATGTTCTGACACGAGCTTCACTCTCCTGACTTCAGCACTGCTTTCTTACAGGGCAGCCATCACAAAGACATCTGGCTGCCCCGCCCACCTGGCTTCACTGGGTCGTTCCTTGCAAGTACCTAGTGGAGCCTCCGGCTCCCAGTCTACGGTCTCCGCCAGGCGCCTCGCGAGTGGTACGACACACTGAGGACGATTCTTGCGGCTCTTGGGTTTGCTCCTTCGACTGTTGACCCGTCGCTGTTTCTACGCAACGACACTTTGCTGCCACCGTTCTTCATCCTCGTGTACGTCGACGATTTGGTTTTTGCCACTTCTGACACTGAGAGATTGGCCCTAGTGAAGTGGGAGCTGCAGAAGAGACACACGTGCACAGATCACGGTAAGCTGCGTAGTTATTTTGGCTTGCAGATCACCCGGGACAGAGCACGGCGCACCATCTCCTTGACCCAGTCACACATGGTGCAGCAGGTCCTTCAGCGCTTCGACTTCCAGTACTCCTCGCCATAGTCCACTCATCTACCTACCGGTCACTCGCTCTCAGCTCCACCTTCAGACGAGTCTGTAGAGCCGAGTGGCCCGTATCCAGAGCTTGTGGGCCACCTCATGTACCTGATGACCTGCACTCGACCTGACCTAGCCTACCCTCTTAGCATCCTGGCACGCTACGCTGCGCCCGGGAGACACCGACCTGAGCACTGTAAGGCCGCTAAGAGGGTGTTGCGCTACTTTTGCAGTACGTCGCGCATGGGGCTCGTGCTTGGAGGATGGGGTCCAGTTGTCCTCACGGACACGCAGACGGTTCTTAGGTTGACGAATTGGCTATGCAGCGGTCGTCACAGGGTTACACTTTCAGCCTTGGCTCCAGCTCTGTTTCTTGGTAGTCTACCCGCTCGTCTTCTGTTCTCAGTTCCAGTTGTGAGGCTGAGATCTACGCAGGGGCCATGGCTGCACTGGAGTTACGCTGGCTCACGTACCTGCTGATTGTCTTGGGAGAGCCGCCTCGTTCTCCTCCAGTTCTGTACGTCGACAACAAGGCCATGATTGCCTTGTGTTAGGAGCATAGATTGGAGGACAGAACGAAGCACATCGCTCAGCGATACTTCCTTGCTCGAGAGTTGCAGCAGCGTGGTCGGCTTCGTCTTGCGTACATGGCCTCTCGAGCCAACACTGCTGATATTTTCACCAAGGCACTTCAGCCTTGTGATCATCAGCGTTTTAGGCCTTGTACCTAGTTGGCCTCACTTGCTCACTTCTTGACTTCGCTTGTACTGTGATCTATATACATATACTTGCATGCTTGCATTTGCTAGGTTTTAATCACTGTACTGTTTGTTCTCTAAAATACAACTCTGCATGTGAACTGGCCTTGTGGCCATTTGCTAGTGCTCAAAGTGTGTGGTGACTTCGTGATCCACTGTGAGCTTGCTTTGTTTTGTCGTTTCTCTTGACTGGTCTTGTGACCATTGCTTTCTTTGGCTATCCCCCATTTCCCCTATGGGGGTGGGTCAAAACATATATGCTTATGTGCTTTAGGCTATATGGGTGTTAGCACTAGGGGGTACAAAATTTCTCTTGATGTTGTTCTTGTACCCCTCCCCCTTGACCTAATGACCCACTATTCTCCTAAGATTCTAACAGTGTCATCACCCCCAATAGCACCGGAGTCCATAGCGACATGTGGGGGGGAGGGGGGGTAAAACGGAGACACATCTATATGAGCAAGACCCTGTGGGGGGGAGGGGGACTACCTGGGGAGTCCTGAAACCAAGAAGAGAGGAGGGGGGGGGGGGGGGGGGGGGGGGGGGGCTGGGGAAGTGCTATAGAGGTAGAGACGGTAGTAACCAATCGAATTGTCAAAGGTGACATCCTAGGAAGACAAGACGCGACGCGTGGTGGGGTGGTAAAACTGCCAGCCAGGCGCGTCGGTGGGAAGACAGCTTGCCCGCGATGGTGTCGCGGATAAGGGCGAGCGAACCTTAGACCCAAAACATCGACGCATTGCCAACCTCCTCCATCCAACGTAGTGTAGGCGAGGCCTTAGGCATGGAGACACGGGGCCAGAGGTTTCTTACAAGATGCTATCATTTGCATTCACGTCTGTCTGCCTCTGATCATATGTTTATGTGTGGTGTGAGCGTATGCAAATATTTGTGAGTATGTGTGAATCTTTATTTGCTTGAAAAGATATCTAAAATCACTTCTCTGCTTAAGAGCTTTCGGACAAACCAAGAATCGTCGCGATCGGAGCAAGAAAGAGAAAGATAAGATTGTTCAAAGATTTGATTGAGATGAGGCGAAAAGATTTGATTGAGATGAGGCGACGACGGGAATATGCGGAGTGACTCAATATGGGGTATAGACTTTTGGGGGTTGAGAAATTCGTCGCCATCACTGTAGATGATGCCAAGTGGTTGGGAGAAGCCAAACCAGGTTGGCAAGTGTGGCCAAGTTGGGTGAGGTGGATGGCATGGGTTGGAAAGTGACAAACGTCAAAGTTGAGGTGCCTATAGAGAGGGGAATTGTGTTGTATGGGGTTTCCTTGGTTGGGGACTCTCTTGGGACCTTCCATCTCTTCCTCCTCATCCACTACTACCTGTTTTATTGCTACTCTAACTTTCTTGTGTCGTTCTTGTGAGATAATTGTTATTGATTCAAGTTTCTATGGCAGCATATCCCCTAGTGCGCCAAAAATCATAACTCAACGTATACTCTACCTTTTGATACGATTCAGATTGAGAAAGATAGCCACCGTCAAGGGCTACAACATACTTGGATTTGTGGAAATTCGAAAAGTGCACTTTTTGTCGACGACGTTTCTTGTGATGTCAACTTTTCTGTCCAGAATTATAGACCAACGATTTTGAGTCATTTCGGCCCTTAATATTCCTAAACTCCATCCTTAGTCTTCATCAAGGTTGAGTTCATGCACGGTATATCGGACCGCAATCGCCCGCAGAAGATGGAAATGTTATGTGATGCTATCACTTGCATTCACGTCAGTCTGCCTCCCATCACATGTTTGTGCGTTGCATGCGTGGTGAGCGTATGCAAGAATTTGTGTTTTCTGTGGTTTGGATTTTCTGAGTTGGCGTGAATGTTATTTGGCTTGAGCAGATATCTGAAGTGACTCCTCTGCTCAAGAGCTTTCCGTCAAGCCAAGTATCGCTTCAATCGGAGCACGAACAAGAAAGTTACGAACGTTTGAAGTTCGTATGCTTTTGATATTTGGTTGTGGTGACTATGGGGAGTTGTGGGGTTGACTCCATATGGGGTACAGACTTTTGGGGGTTGGGAAATTCGTCAACATCACTGTAGATGCTGCCAAGTGGTTGGGAGGAGCCAAACCAGGTTGGCAAGTGTGGCCAAGTTGGGCAAAGTGGATGGCATGGGTTGGAAAGTGACAAAAGTGAAAGTGGGGTTCCTATAGAGAAGGGATTTGGTGTACTTATGGGGTTTCCTTGGTTGGGGACTCTCTTGGGACCTTCCCTCTCATCCTCCTCATCCCTTCCACCTGGTTTAGTGCTACTCTAACTCTCTTGTGTAGTAATTGTGAACTTGTGAGACTCTTGTGATTGCGTTAAGATTCCATGGCAGCATAACCCCCTAGTGCGCCGAAATTGATAACTCAAGAAATAATTCCTCTTTCCGTACGATTCAACTTGGGAATTGTAGCCACAAAGTAGAGCTACAACATATCTGAGTTTGGTGAAGTTTTAACAGTTCACGTTTTGTCGACGGCGTTTCTTGTGAGCGCGACTTTTCTGTCCAGAATTCTAAGCCAACGATTTTGAGAATTTTAGGCACCTAATCTTCATAGACTCCGTCCTTAGTCTCTAACAGGAAAGCAGCCACATAAATCATGGAGGTGCGAGCAACCTCCATGATCAAGCCAATGCGGCGCTTGGCAATCTTATTCTGCTATAGAGATGCCAGAAGCATGAACGACTGGGTGATGCCCTCCACACGACAAAAAGTCATCAAGGAGGTGGGAGAAAAACACACCTCCCCGATCAGAGTATAGTCGCAAGACCTGGAGGTCCTGCTGGAACCGTGCGCTCAACTGGCGAAAAACAGCACGGATCCAAGGGATCAAGACACTGCGGACATCCACCTTGCTCTGCAAGGGGAAGATCGTGGATAGCCCGTGTAGTCATCAACAACCAGTAAAAAGTAGCGCTCTCGGCTCTGTCCAGTGACGCGGGCGGGGCCCCACATGTCCATTTGGAGAGTCTGCAGAGGAGCAGTGGTCGGAGGAAACGAGGAGTGAGGAGCGGCGCGCTGCCACCCCTCGATGCAGGGAAGGCACCACGGTGCAGGCTAGTGCGGGAGCGAGGGCAAGGACCTGGGGAGGCCAGGAGACAGGAGTGCTTGCCACGCATATACGGTAGGGAGGGGTGACCAAGACGGTGGTGCCAGAGGAGAGACGGGTGTGTGAGTAACCGACACAAGCAAGACACAACTAACTGGCCAGACGCAACTACCTGTGCTGATTCAGCGGTCAGTGTGTACAGGCCAGACCCAGGTCTCCGAGTGAACATGGCGAGGTGGGCTCCTGTCTGTGAGTTCATACAGATCGCCACAAGCTCACCCCCAATAGTAGTGGTAATGACCAACTGGTTCTGGAGGACAGAGTTACCCACCAATTTCGTAGTGAACGAGGGGAGGTGGAGATTGTGAGTGAGGCAAAAGGGGCAGCCGGATACAAGAGAACGGTGGAGGCACGTGCTATGACTAGGCTCCCCAGAGGGGTTAGGCAGAGTGACCGGGACAGGCGCAGTGAGCGGTGTGACCGTGGTGTGGTCACGGAAGAAGCAGCGAGAAGTGCTTGAGTCAAGCGTGAAAGTGTGCAAAGCCTCGGCAGGAGCTGCACCTGTGCTGCCAGGCTCATTGACACCTAGACTAACAACTGCTACACTAGCAGCACTAGGGTACACACGAGCAACAGTCACCGTGCTCACTAGCAGTATACATAGCATACATGCCAGCATTAATCTTCTCCCAATCAAGAGCAAACACATCTACCCCCTTCCCAAGCAACCCTAACCATTTAGGGATCTCTATCTCATTCGTACCTAGCGTGGAAGGCATCCTCGAGACGGAAGAAGTACCAAGATACTCAGTGTGCCCCATCTTGCCGTAGGGCTCAGTAGCCTGCGGACCTATGTGCCAGACGTACGGGCAGCGGCCACAACCCCAAGAGCCACGCTGGAGAACCCACTCACAAAGCTGCTGGAGCGAGAGAGTCTCCCGCCTACATGGCTGCTGTTGCTGTCCAATCCCAGAGCCGCCGTCGCCACAACCTGCATCCCCAGACGCCAGAGCTTCCACCCCTACCAGCTCCACCTCCACCACCACCCGAGCCCCCTCCGCCCACCCCACCGCCTCGACCACCCCCGTCACCTCCACCGCCGCCACCACCTCCTCCACCCCAGCCACCACAGCCGCCACCACCCCTGCGTGTGCCACCTTCACCACCCTTACCCCCCCTCCTTTTGTCACTGTGGCGCCACTCACTAGGAGAGCAGACGCAGCACCGACCTCCTCAGCACGAAGGAAATCAACAGCAGCAACAGAGGCAACAGAGGCTCGTGAAGGGAGGGAGAACACCCCTCAAGAAATGAGCAGCAGGGAGTGCCACGAGAGGCAGCTACAAAGAAGGCACTTGTCTCAACCTCGAGGAGACAAGTCTTAAATGAGGCAAGCAAGAGCTCAGTGGGGTCGAGGGAGAGGAAGTGAAAATTGATGCACATCGGGGGCGGGTTCGCAGTAAAAAAGGCCGGCTTGAGAGCATCGCGGTAGCGAGTGTCACTAGAGCAATTGTGGGTCATAAGATCAACGATGGTGTGGAAGTCCGACAGCTCATGAAAAAGATACGGCAGCACGATACGGCCTAGGGCAGCAGTAGAGGGGGAGGAGTAGCGAGTGACTACGACGTCATATAGCGGGAGGTGGTTGCGGATGGCAAGGCGGGCGGTAGCATCGCGCGTGAGCCACTGCGAACGAGCTACACAGTCAGACGACTCATCTGGGGAGGGAAGGGAGCCTGATATATGCTTATACACTGGGACATCGTCCCTAGCTACGCTTTGCAGGTACCGCTGAAGATTCTCCAGCTATGAGGCAAACTGGATCGGGCGACCCTCTGCATCAAAGGTAAGTATAGTATTGGTAGCCATAGCAGGCAGCCGCAACGCAAGGGCTCGGGGCAGGGCAGTGCGAGCCTTAAGAGGCAAGGCAGGGCGGCACGCACGGCGCAGCATGCAGGCCACGCTGCAGTGCGGGCGGCAGGGCGGTCGGCCAGGCTGTAGCGTGGGTGACAGCGTGGTCAGGCAGCAGGGCAGCGCAAAGGGCAGGGTGCTGCAGGGCGACAGAGCAGCACGTAGGTAGCGCTGACAGTGTGTGCAGGCAGGGCAGCAGCGGGCCGCTGCTCGGCAGGGCAGGGCAGGGCAGGGTAGGGCAGGGCAGGGCAGCGTGCAGGGCAGCGCGGAGCGAGCTGGCAGTGTGCGGGCAGCGCGCGAAGCAGTGCAGCAGCGGGCAGCACGAAGGCAGCATGGGCAGCACAGCTGAAGGCGGTGCGGGCAGGGTAGTTGCAGGTAGCGCAGGCAGCTTGATCAGCGCAAGCAGTGCGGGCGTCGCGCGCATGGCTCGGGCAGCGTGGTGGCAACGCGCATGCAGACAGCGCGTAGGCAATGCGCGTGCAGAGCAGCGTGCAGGGCCACGCGCGGGGTAGGACAAGGTGTGCGGGGTCGCGCGGGCAGGGAAGCGTGCGGGTCGCGCGCAGGGCAAGGCAGTCGCGATCTTGCTAGGCACGGCGGCGCTAGCAGGTAGCAGGTCGCGACTGGGTAGGGCTGTCAGAAACTAACGAGCAAGAGTGATTGCATTGACATCAAAATGAGTACAAGTACAACCCTAATTGGGTTTTACCCCATATAGCTACCCCATTACAGCCTACACAACATAAGTAGCATTATAGTTTGACACACCCCCATAGGCAAAGTGGGGGAGAACAAGGGGTCACAAGACCAGTCAAGAAAAGCAAAGCAAGTTCAGGGTGGATCACAAAGTCACCACACACTCTGAGCACAAGCAAATGGCCATAGGGCCAGTCCATATGCAGAGTCATATAAAACACAGCAAACAGTACAGTGATCACTACCTAGCAAGAGTAAGCATGAAGGTATATATATAGGTCACAGTACAAGCAAAGTCAAGTGCTGAGCAAGTGAAGCACAAGGCCCAATACAGTACAAAAGCGCTGATGATCACAAGGCTAAAGTGCCTTGGTGAATATATCAGCAGTGTTGGCCCGAGTGGCCACGTAAGCAAGAAGAAGCTGACCACGCTGCTGCAACTCTCGAGGAAGGAAGTAACGCAGAGCAATGTGCTTCGTTCTGTGCTCCTAACACAAGGCAATTGCAGCCTTGTTGTCTACGTACGGACTTGGAGGAGAACGAGGCCGCTCTCCCAAGTCGGTTAGCAGGTAGGTGAGCCAGCGTAACTCCTGTGCAGCCATGGTTGTCGCGTAGATCTTAGCCTCACATCTGGAGCTGAGAACGAAAGACGAGCGGGTAGACTGCCAAGAAACCGAGCCGGAGCCTAGGCTGAACGAGTAACCCCGAGACGACCGCTGCGTAGTCAGGTCATCAACCCACGAAGCATCTGACTGGATCCCGCCCTCCAAGCACGAGCCCCATGCCCGATGTACTGCACATGTAATGCAGTACCCTCTTCGCAGCATCCCAGTGCACCTTTCGGTGCCTACCAGGAACCACGTAGCGTCCCAGAAGGCCAAGAGAGTACGCAAGGTCAGGACGAGTGCAGGTCATCAGGTACATGAGGCAGCCCACTAGCTTTGGGTACGGGCCACTCAGCTCTACGGACTCGTCCGAAGGTGGAGCTGAGAGCGAGTGATCGGTAGCCAGAGGAGTGGACGGTGGAGAGGACCAAGTGAAGCCGAAGCGCTGAAGGACCAGCTGCATCATGTGTGACTGAGTCAGGGTGATGGTGCGTCATGCTCTGTCCCAGGTGATCTGCAAGCCAAGATAGTTGCGCAGCTCACCGAGGTCTGTGCACGCGTGTCTCTTCTACAGCTCCGTCTTCGCAACGTTGAGTGCCTCAGTGTCAACACTGGCAAAAATCAAGTCGTCGACGTACACGAGGATGTAGAACGGCGGCAGCAAAGTGTCAGTGCGGAGAAACAGCGACGGGTCTGCAGTGAAAGGAGCAAACCCAAGTGCCACAAGTGTCGTCCTCGGTGTGTCGTGCCACTCACGAGGCGCCTAGCGGAGACCGTAGACTGGCCGTCAGAGGCTCCACTGGATACCTGCAGGAAACGACCCAGTGAAGCCAGGTGGACGGCGCAGCCAGATCTCCTCGTGCAGGCTGCCCTGTAGGAAAGCTGTGCTGAAGTCAAGAGAGTGAAGCTCGTAGTCACGCTGAGCGGCAACGTGCAGCAGCACCCAAACAGTGGTCATCTTTGGGGTAGGGGAGAAGGTCTGGAAGAAGTCAACTCCCTATCGCTGATTGAATCCTCGTACAACGTAACGAGCCTTGAAGACAGGCGGAGAACCCGGCGGCCACTTCACCCTGAAAATCCACATGCCATCGACTACGTTCACCCTAGGAGGGGGAACTGCGTTGACGTAGGTGCCTGTGGACTTTCAGGATGCCATCTCTGCGTCCATGGCTGTCTGCCACAGAGAGGAGTACTCACCCGTGATCACCTCAACGTAAGAGCGCGGGGTCGGGATGTCTGGTGCATCCGGGTCTCCCTCAGGGGCAAGCAGCATTGCCACGAGATTAGTTGCAGCGGCTACAAGACACTCAAATTCCTCCTGCCTGTCCTCAAGTACGTCCGTGCCAAAAGCACACTCACCCCCGACGGACGGAGGACAGACAGACTCAGACTCAGCAACAAGGCTAGCGGCGTAGTCGAGACGACAAGCAGCAGCAAAGTCAACAAGCTCAGCGACTAAGGCAGACGCAGCAGCAGACTCAAACAAAGTGTCAGTGACAGTAGTGGCTAAGAGACGCGTAACAGTAGGACTGGCAGCACGAACCAGGTCAGACTCAGGGTCCGTAACGTGCGGAAGAGAGGACGCAGGAGGAGACGGTAGGGGAACACGCTGTGGAACAGAGGAAGGACGAATTGCCATAGTGTGCGTGCCGGGGACAGGAGGAGGACGCTCATGAGGAACACGGCGACTAGTGCGACCAGCGCGAACAGGCGAGGTAGGAGGAGACCCAGGCTCACGATGCTCAGTAAGACCTCTTGACTGCTCAGTGTAAGGAAAGGGAGCACGCGGTACGGAGCCTGGCTGTACCGAGAGACTAGTAGAATACGGGAGACTAAGAACCTGGCGAAGCACCGAGTTAGGCGGCAGCAGAGACGACGGTGACAGCGGAGCGAAGAACAGACGCGGCGGTACAGCACCACCAGTACCAGCTCCTCCAGCACCAGCACCTCCAGTACTAGTACCAGCAGCTCCAAGGTCCCCAGCAGCTCTAGAAACTCCAGCTCCAGCACCTCCAACTCCTCGGTCACCAGCTCCAGCGCCGATAGCTCCAGGGCCTCCAGCTCCTCAGTCTGCAGCACCACCTGCTCCGGCCGCGCCAGTACCTCCAGCTCCCGCGCCTCCTGCCGCAGCGCCTCTAGCCCCAGCAGCGCCACTCCGAAGGCGGCACTGCTGAGTGTACCACTCGCGTAGCTGATGCGGTGAGAGAGCACCTCCAAAACCTCCACGACGAGCACCTCCAGGACTAGCAGTGCCAGCTCCACCAGCACCACCAGTACCAACAGTACCACCAGCTCCGGCGCCTCCAACACCTCCAGTACGAGCACCTCCAGGACTAGCAGCTCTAGCACCTCATGCAGCAGCACCACCACCAGCTCCAGGAGCTCCACAAACTCCACTACCTGTAGCACCTCCAGCACTAGCAGCACCACCAGCTACGGCAGCTCCAGCGCCACCAGCACGAGCACCCCCACGACTAGCAGTGCTAGCACCACTAGCACCTCCAGGACCAGCAGCTCTAGGGCCTCCAGCTCTAGCAGCGCCATGCTGAAGGCTACAGCGCCGAGCGTACCACTCGCACAACTGCTGCGGTGAGAGAGGCTTCGGTAGTGTAGACGCAGGATCCCTAGGCTCAACACCCCCAGAATTAGCATCCTCAGGCTCCGAACGCTCAAGCTCAGCACCCCCAGGCTCCGCACGCTCAGACGCAGCACCCCTGGGCTCCGCACTCGCGGACAAGCTCTCCGCCCGCGCCATTCCCTGTGTCTTCCTTGGTTTTCCCCCTAACACGCCTACCTGGCAGTTTTACCACCCCACCTCGCGCTGTGTTCAGTCCTCTCAGGGCGTCACGTTTGACGGGTCGGACAGGGCGCGACACGAGCAGGAGGATGCTAGCTGTGTTGTTCAGGATCCGTCACTTTGAGAGCTTACGACGAACTCATTACTCAACTAAACGCAAATCCGCTCGGTAGGAAGTTGCGCCTTAGGCTTAGCTACCATCTCCAAGTTGAATCAGTCGTTGAGATGGTCTATAGAGTGAGAACCAAGTAAAAACGTCCAGCAGCCGCATGACTAGTATGGTGGAGGAAGTACAAGCATTAAGGCATAGAAAGTTGGAGTTAGGGACTCCAAGAGAACCATGAGAGAGAAGGGGTTCTCCAAGAGCTAGGGAAGGATGGTAAGAACCTTCCCAGCAGCAAGGATGCAACCCTCATCATGAGGTCCTTGAGTTGTCACATGCAAAATCCAATCTAGTTGGATTTTGCCTAGGTGTTGCAACATTTGCAACCCATGCTAGAAACTTCTAGCCACCCCAATCCAAAAGCCAAAGTTGCCTTCCTAACCACCCAAACAAAGATCCCTTTATAGTCATGTCCCAAGTAATCACCCAAATTAGATAAAACCCCAAAAGGTAATAAGAAATCCAAATCTTGGAGATCTTATAAACTTGGGCGATCTTGGTCGGAATAAGGCGATCTTGGTGTCGTTGGAAAACTCTGGATTTCTCATGCATGATCAAGCATTTAGACTTGGAGAAAAACACAGAGATGATAATATCCAACAGCCATGCACAATGACATACGCTCATGCAAATCATGCAAGCACAAATAGCACGAGCACTCGGCAGGACGTTAGGATGACATGCACTCAGAATGACGTGCATCCAACAAGCTGACCTGACGCGGACACAGACGCAGCTACCTGAGGAGGCGTAGTACTCAGTGTGTACAGGCTCGACCCAAGCCGACGGGTGAACGTGGCCAATCGCGACACACTGTCCCCCAGGAGTAAATGTATTAACCCATTCATCTTGAAGGACGGCGTTGCTCACCAAGTTCGTAGAGAACGAGGGAGGTGAAGACCTGACAGTGAGCCAGACGGAACCGCCGGACACGGGAGAACAATAGAGGGACGTGCAAGAACCGTTCCCTCAGAGGGATCAGCCAGTGAGACTGCAACCGGTGCTGCGAGTGGTGTGACTGTGGTGCTGTCACAAAAGAAGCAACGGGAAGCATCTGAGTCAAGCGTGAAGGTGTGCAAGGCCTCAGCAGGTGCAGAACCAGAGAGAGCAGACTTACCAGCACCTAGAGCAGACTCACCAGCACCTAGAGCAGACTCACCAGCACCTAAAGCAGCAGCCGCTACACCAGGGTCGGGCGGCTCACATAGATACCAGTCACCCTGAGTACTAATAGGCAAAGCATACATGGCCGTGAGGATAGTGTCATAGTCTAGAGCAAAAATATCCACCTTGCTCCTAAGCAGCTCTAGCCAGCGGGGGAGCTCAGCCTCGTCGCCAAACACTGCATGCCAGGCGTCGCTCAGACAGGCGAAGCAGCGAGCCTGTGTATGACCAAGTGTCCCGCAAGTCTGACCAGCCCGATCACCTGTGCGAATGACGTACGGACAGAGGACAGTACTCTAAGTCCCCCCACTCTGAGCGTACCACTCACGAAGCTGCTCGGGCGTAAGGGTCTCGCGCAGACGCCGCTGCAGCTGCATCTGGGCACTGCCAGAAACTCCGCACTGAACAGCTCCACCACGACTGCTACTACGGCCGCCGCCACCACACCTACTGGCGTATCACTCACGAAGCTGCTGGGGCGTAAGGGTCTCGCGCGGACGCCGCAGTAGCTGCATCTGGCCACCGCCAGAAACTCCGCACCGAACAGCTCCACCGCGACTGCCACAACGGGCGCTGCCACCACTCCAGCTGCTGTCACCACCGCCGTCACCGATCCGACCGCTGCCACGAAGAGAAGTCATAGCAGTCCAAGTAAGGAGGCGTGCGACCAGTAGGGCAGTACGGGGGGAAGGCAGTAGCACGAGCAGCAGTAGCAGCAGTAATAGCACCAGAGCGGCTCGGTGAGGCTAGGCTGCAGCACCTCCAGCTGTGAGGATCTAGGATCTAGCTCAGGAAAGAGAGTTTGAATTGATTGAATGATCACCTGGGTACAACACGAGGCTATATATAGGCTCGTCACAAGGCCTAGTAACCAGGTGTTACGCGAAGGTTCCGCGGGTCGCGAAGCGTCCCGAACAGATCCTTCCCGAATTCGATAGAAGGCAAATCGGTGGCAACCGAAAAGCCCAGAATTCGGTGCACGCAACCTAGCTTGGTGCTATAACTATAATAAAATATAGGAAAGCACCTAGCCTAGGAAATCAAGCAATTCATGCATGCATATAATTATCCTATGCTAGAAATAGCATAATAAAGTAAAGGCAAGCAAGCATAGCTGGCATAAGCCGTCGTACTCTCACACCAGCTCTCCTAGTAGTACCTACACCAGCAGCAACAGTAGCACGAGCAGCTGGGTGGATCGGGTTGGGCAGGGCGGCTCGGGCTGGGCGGCGCGACTCGGCCTAGGCAGCGCGGGCAGCAGGGCATGTGCTGTGCAGGGCAGCAGGGCGCGACGCGCGGGCTGTAGCAAGGCGCGATGCGCGGGGCAGCAGGGCGCGAAGCGCGGGCTGCAGCAAGGCGCGACTGCGGGTGGCAGCAGGGCGCGATGCGCGGGGCAGAAGGGCGCGACACGCGGGCTGCAGCAGGGCGCGACTTGCGGGGCAGCAGGGCGCGACGCGCTGGCTATAGCAGGGCGCAACGCGCGGGGCAGACGTAGGGCGCGACGCGCAAGGCAGCAGGGCGCAACGCGCAAGGCAGCAGGGCGCGAGCTGCAGCAGGATACGGGGCAGGGCAGGGCACGCGCGGGGCAACGCGACGCGGGGCAGCGCGACGCAAAGCAGGGCAGGGCGTGGCACGCGGTGTCGGCGCAGCGCAGGGCAGGGCATGGGGTAATGCGGTAACCGCAGCCGGTCACTAGGTAATGGTGGGCCTGAAAAAAAAAACGGCCCTACGGACCTAGTACTGCTCTAAAACCATGTCAGAAACTAACGAGCAGGAGTGATTGCATTGACATCAAACTGAGTACAAGTATAACCCTAATTGGGTTGTACCCATATAGGCTACCCCACTATAGCCTACACAACATAAGTAGTATTTTTGTTTGACAAGGGCAGGGCAAAACAAACGGGAAGGCAGGGTAAAAGGTAACGGTGGGCTCTTAAGAAAAAATAGGTCCTACAGCGGGACCTTTCATGGTACCATATCAGAATTTGGTAGCAGGAGGAATACATTGACTAAGAACAAAGGAGATACAAGTATGAAACAATAATGGGTTATCCCCTGTCTGGTGTACCTCATTATCGCCTACAGTAACATATGTGCATACTCTGACAAGGGGGGTGTGTGAGAGTACGATGGTGTGAAGAAGTGAACGAGAGAATGAGTGAACTATGAACGAAGTGAGTACAAATAGGAAACCCTAACTGGGTTGTACCCCCTATGGGATACCCCACTATAGCCTACACAAATAAGTAAGCTATAATGTTCTGACACACCCCCATAGGCAAAGTGGGGGAGAACAAGGGGTCACAAGACCAGTCAAGCAAAGCAAAGCAAAGCTCAGGGTGGATCACAAAGTCACCACACATTCCGAGCACAAGTTCAAGGGCCACAAGGCCAGTTCACATGCAAGATCATATATATAGAGATATACAAGAGTCAAGCAAGCAAGAGCAAGACTATATATATGTGACGGTACAAGGAAGGTCAAGAAGTGAGCAAGTGAGGCAAGACAGACACAAGACCCAGCTGCGTGCAGCAACGCTGATGATCACAAGGCGCAAGTGCCTTGGTGAACACATCAGCAGTGTTGGCCTCAGAGGCCACGTACGCAAGTCGCAACTGTCCACGCTGCTGTAGCTCACGAGCAAGAAAGTAGCGGAGAGCAATGTGCTTTGTCCTGTGCTCCAGTCTCTGCTCTCGACACAAGGCCAGCATGGCCTTGTTGTCTACGTACAGGACTGGAGGAGAACGAGGCTGCTCTCCAAGGTCGGTCAGCAGGTAGGTGAGCCAGCGTAGCTCCTGTGCAGCCATAGCCCCAGCGTAGATCTCAGCCTCACAACTGGAGCCGAGAACAGAAGACGAGCGGGTAGCCCGCCACGAAACAGAGCCGGAACCAAGGCTGAAGGTGTAACCCTGTGACGACCGCTGCGTAGCCTGGTCGTCAGCCCAAGAAGCGTCTGCGTGCCCAGTGAGGACCACTGGACTGCGCCCTCCAAGCACTAGCCCCATGCCTGACGTACTGCACAAGTAGCGCAACACCCTCTTCGCTGCAGCCATGTGCTCTGGTCGGTGTCTCCCAGGAGCAACATAGCGTGCGAGAATGCTAAGAGGGTATGCAAGGTCAGGTCGAGTGCAGGTCATCAGGTACATGAGGCAGCCAACAAGCTCTGCATACGGGCCACTCGACTCTACGGACTCATCCGAAGGCAGAGCTGAGAGCGAGTGGCGAGTAGGCAGAGGAGTGGCCTGAGGCGAGGAGTACGTGAAGCCGAAGCGCTGAAGGACCTGCTGCACCATGTGTGACTGAGTCAGGGTAATGGTGCGGCGTGCTCTGTCCCGGGTGATCTGCAAGCCAAGGTAGCTGCGCAATTCACCCAGGTCTGTGCACGTGTGTCTCTTCTGCAGCTCGGACTTCACGTAGGCGAGTCCAGCAGTGTCAGCTGTGGCAAAGACCAAGTCGTCGACGTACACGAGGATGTAGAACGGCGGCAGAGAGGTGTCGGTGCGCAGAAACAGCGACGGGTCGGCAGTAGACGGAGCAAACCCAAGTGCCGCGAGCGTAGTCCTCAGTGTGTCGTGCCACTCACGTGGCGCCTGGCGGAGACCGTAGACTGGACGCCGGAGACTCCACTGGGTACCAGGAGGGAAAGACCCAGTGAAGCCAGGTGGGCGGCTCAGCCAGATCTCCTCGTGCAGACTCCCCTGCAAGAAAGCTGTGCTGAAGTCGAGAGAGTGCAGCTCGTAGTCACGGTGAGCAGCAACGTGCAGCAGAACCCGAAGAGTGGTCATCTTCGGGGTGGGGGAGAAGGTCTGAAAGTAGTCAACCCCCTGCCGCTGACTGAAGCCACGAGCCACGTAACGCGCCTTGAAGACAGGCGGAGAACCCGGCGGCCGCTTCACCCTGAAAATCCACATGCCACTGACGATGTTCGCCCCAGGAGGGGGGACAGCGTCGACGTAGGTGCCTGTGGACTTCCAGGAAGCCATCTCTACGTCCATAGCTGCCTGCCACTGTGAGGAGTAGGGACCCTCTATCGCCTCCGCGTAAGAGCGCGGAGTCGGGATGTCTGGTGCATCCGGGTCTCCCTCAGGGGCTAGCAGTAGAGACGCGAGATGGGGTGAAGCGGCGGCCAGACACTGGAACTCCTCCTGCCTGTCCTCAAGGACGTCCGTGCCGAGGGCACACTCACCCCCGACGGACGGAGGACAGGCAGTCTCAGACTCAGCGACAAGACTGGCAGCGTAGTCTAGACGACAGCGCGCAGCAAAGTCGACAAGCTCAGTGACAAGGGCAGACGCAGCAGACGACTCGAAGGAAGGGTCAGTGACAGCAGTAGCAAGGAGACGCGTGACAGTAGGACTGGCAGCACGAAGAGAGTCCGACTCCGGGTCGGCAAGAGCAGGAAGAGAGGAAGCAGGAGGAGAAGGCAAAGGGGCACGCAGAGGAGCATTGGACGGACGCAGTGCCATCCGGTGCGTGCCAGGGACAGGAGGAGGACGCTGACGCGACCCGCGACCACTAGCGCGCTCAGTACGAACAGGCGACGCAGGACGAGACGCAGGCTCACGACGCTCAGTAAGACCTCCAGTCGGACCAGCGTAGGGAGAAGGAGCAGGCAAAGGGGAGGCAGGCTGTAGCTGTGGCTGTGACTGGACAGGCTGTGGACCCTCTAAGGGAGAAGGAGGAGTAAGACCAAGAAACTGCTGTAGAAGCGGAACGAAGTACGGTCGGGGCCGCGCGACGACGCCAGAAACAGCAGGAACAGCACCAGTACCCCCAGCAGGAGCACCCACTCCAGCAGCACCTCCAGCAGCACCACCAGAAGCTCCAGAACCTCTAGCAGCAGCACCAGGAGCACTGTCAGTCGGACCGCCAGCAGCAGGCTCAGCGCCAACACCCTCAGCAGCACCAGCTCCAGGAGAACTCGCAGACCCAACAGCTCCAGCACCCACAGGACGAGCACCGCCGGGACGCGCGGCAGCAGTGCCCTCTGCAGCCGAAGAACCACCAGCACTAGCAGCACGCCTCCAGCGCCTGGCAAACCACTCACGCAGCTCCTGTGGGGAGAGTGGCTCCCGGCGAGACGAAGCACCCCCAGGCTCAGCACCCCCAGGCACAGCAGTCCCAGGCACAGCACCCCCAGACTCAGCACCCCCAGGCTCAGCACCCCCAGGCTCAGCACCCCCAGACTCAGCACCCCCAGACTCCGCACCCCAAGGCACAGCACCCCCAGACTCCGCACCCCCAGGCTCAGCACCCCCAGACTCTGCACCCCCAGGCTCAGCTCCCGCAGCAGCACCAGAGTCACCAGTGACCTCGACAGGCTCGACCGCGTCTACCTGGGACACACCTGACGGGGCAGGACCCTGAGGGGGGAGGGGGTCTACCGGGGGGGGACCTGGTACCAGGAAAAGCGGGGGCGGGGGGAGGGACGGAGTGCGGTAGGGGAAGAGGCGGTAGTAGGGTACCGACTCGTCGAACGTGACGTCCTGGGAGGAGAGAACACGTCGAGAGGTGGGGTGGTAGAACTGCCACCCAGGGGCGTCGGGGGGGAACCCCAGGAAGACGCAGGGAGCAGCGCGAGGGGACAGCTTGTCCGCAGACAAGTCGCGGACAAACGCCCGAGATCCCCAGACCCGGAACGCCGACGCATCGCCAACCTTCCCCGTCCACAGCAGGGCTGGGGAGGTCTCCGGTCTGGAGACCCTGGGGTGGAGGTTGATCTGATGCGCTGCGTACCTGACCGCAAACGGCCACAGAAAATGGGGGGCAGCCGCATGCATCATGGACGTACGGGCGACGTCCATGACCATGCCAATGCGGCGCTCAGCAATCCCATTTTGCTGTGGGGAGTCCAGAAGCGTGAAGGACTGGCGGATGCCTCGCGCTCGACAGTAGGTACGAAGAAGGCCAGAGGAGAACTCTCCGCCTCTGTCAGAGTGCAGACGCAACACAGGAAAGTCGGAGCCAAAGCTCTGCCTGAGCTGAAGACGAGCTGCGCGGATCCAGTCGATCAGCACCTCAGTAACCTCACCCTTGCTGCGCAAGGGGAAGACTGTGGTGTAACGCGAGTTGTCGTCAACAACGAGCAGGAAGTAGCGCTCCTGACCCTGTCCAAGGACGCGGGCCGGGCCCCACACGTCCATGTGAAGTGTCTGCAGCGGGGCCTCTGTCGGAGGAAACTGGGAGGAGTGAGGGGCAGCACGCTGGCGCCCCTCGACACAGGGGACACAGGCAGGGCCAGGGCCCTGAGGAAGGGGAGGTAGGGACCGGGGGAGACCAGACACAAGAAGACGGGAGGCCATGCCTCTGAGCCGAAGCAGAGAGGGGTGGCCAAGGCGGTGGTGCCAGAGGAGGGTCTCGTGAGACAGACGACGACACGAACAAGGGGAAGACTCAGGACCAGACCTGGACGCTGCTGCAAACACCTGACCAGACGAAGGGACCGTACCAGACTCAGTACCTGGAGGAGAAGCAGTGGTCAGTGTGTACAGGCTCGACCCTGGCCGACGTGTAAACGTAGCCAGGTGGCGTCCCGTGCTAGCCTCCGTGCAGTGGGTCACCCGCTGACGAGCAGGAGTGAACTGGTGGACACCCGCATCCTGTAGGTTAGCACCACTCACCAGGTTCGTAGAGAACGAGGGGAGGTAGAGACCAGACAGGGTGCCAGAGGGGGCCGCCGGACACGGAAGTACCGTGGAGAAGCGAGACAGGACAGGCCCCCCAGAGGGGTCAGCCAGGGACACCGCAACCGGCCGACTCAGCGGCGTGAGAGTAGTGCGGTCCCGAAAGAAGGAGCGAGACGCTCCAGAGTCAAGTGTGAAGGTGTGAGAGGCCGAAGCCGACACAGTACCTGAGAGGGCAGACTCACCAGTACCTGAGAGCTCAGACGCACTGGCACCTAGAGCAGCAGCCTCACTAGTACCTGACGCAGCAGTACCAATGCCCGGGTCGGGCGGGAAACACCGGTAACAGTCATCCTCATCACTACCTGTCACAACATACATAGCAGAAAGAATAGCATCAAAGTCAAGATCATAAATGGCTACACCAGCCCTAGACAGCTCCCCCCAGCGGGGGATCTCAGCGGCCTCCGGAAACTGCTGACGCCAGGCGTCGGTCAGGCGGCCAAAGCAGCGGCGGGCCGTGTGGGTGCCTCCACACCTCTCCCCCGCACGGTCGCAGGTGCGAAGAACGTAGGGGCAGGGACCAAACGCACCACCACGCTGACGCTGCAAGTACCACTCACGGAGCTGCTGAGGGGCGGGGACGGTGCGAGAGCGTTGCTGCTGCTGCTGCTGCTGCTGCTGCTGCTGCTGGCGCTGACCACCCCCAGAGCTGCTGCGCTGGGACGAGACACTCCGACCCCCGCCGCCACCGCCACTCCCGCCTCCACCACCGCCCCCGTCTCCACCGCCACCGCCCCCACTGGTACCCTCGCCCCCGCCTCCTCCGCTACCGCCCCCGCCGCCACCTCCGCCTCCACCGCCTCCACCAGTACCTCCACTCCCGCCACCACCTCCACCGCCACCCCCACTCCCCCCGCCACCCCCACCTCCTCCGCCACTGCCCCCTCTAGCTCCACCCGCTCCCTTGCCCCCCTTGCCCTTGCCAGAGCGGCGTCTACCGCTGGGGGCAGACGCCGCACCGACCGACTCAAAACCAGCGAGGTCGGCCGCAGCGGCAGAGGCGACAGAGGGCAGCAGGGGGGAAGGAGAACACCCCTCAAAGATGGGGGTGCGAGGGTCACCCCGAGAGGCCCCTACAGCGACTATGCTCTTCTCAGCCGCTAGCAGGGACTCCTCAAGGAGGTCGACAGTGAGGGTGGTGGGACAGACAGAGAGAAACTGGTCCCTAACGACACGGAGGGACTCAGGGAGACGGGTGACAAGAAAGTAGAGAGTGATGTACATGGGAGGAGGGTTGGCGGCGCGGAACTCAGCAGGAAGGGCAGCGCGGTAGCGAGCGTCACTAGCGCGGAGGTGGGTAATGAGGTCAGCGACAGTGGGAAAGGCAGCGAGATCAGGGAAGAGAAAAGGTAGCATGAGGCGGCTCAGCGTAGCGGAGGAAGGGGAGGAGTAGCGTGCAACTACAGCGTCGTACAAGGCCTGAGCGGTCTTGCACTGACTAAAGTGGGCACGCTCGGAGGAAGGGAGGTGGCTACGCACAGCAAGACGTGCAGCAGCATCGCGGGTCGCCCACTTGGAGCGAACGGCGGAATCAGCATCAGGAGGAGGGGCAGGGACAGCTCCAGAGACAAAGTCAAAGAGAGAGACCTCATCGACCGCATCACACAGTAAGTACAGCTGCAGGTCCTCAATCCAGACTGCAAAGTCAATGGCTCTACCCTCAGCGTCAAAAGCTAGGACATTGGGGGTGGCCATGACAGCAGCTGACAGTCTCACCGGGCAGGAAGAGTCGGGTAGGTCAGCGGCGCAGGTACACAGCCCAGGAGCAGCAGTAGCCCGACAGGAGCAGGAGAGCAGCTCCTCTGGCGGGTCGGGCAGCTCGGGCGGCTCGGGCGGCTCGGGCGGCTCGGGCGGCGCGGGCGGCTCGGGCGGGCTAGGGCGGCGCGGGCGGCCCGGGCGGCTCGGGCGGCTCAGGCGGCTCGGGCGGCGGCACGGGCGGCTGGGGCAGCTCGGTGGCGGCTCACGGGCGGCTGGGACGGCGCGCGGGGAGCTCACGGGCGGCTGGGCGGGCGGCCAGGGCGGCTCACGGGCGGCGGCGGCGGCGTCGGCGGCTCACGGGCGGCGGCGGCGGCGTCGGCGGCTCACGGGCGACGGCAGCGGCAGCGGCGTCGGCTGCTCACGGGCGGCGTCGGCGGCGTCGGCGGCTCACGGGTGGCGGCGGCGGCGTCGGCTGCTCACGGGCGGCGTCGGCAGCTCACGGGCGGGCTGAAGGCCCACGGGTGGGCAGTTCGCGGGCAGCGCCGGCGCACGGGCGGGCGGCGTGACGGGCGGGTGGCGGGACGGGCGGCGGCGTCACGGGGGGGGGGGGGGCGACGGGACGGTAGGCAGCGTCACGGGCGGCGGCGTCACGGGCGGCGGTTCACGGGCGGCTGCGTCACGGGCGGCGCTCACGGGCGGCGCTAAAGGGTGGCGACGGGCGGCGGCTCACGGGCGGCGCTACGGGCGGCGGCTCACGGGCGGCGCTACGGGCGGCGGCTCACGGGCGGCGGCTCACGGGCGGCGGTTCACGGGCGGCGCTACGGGCGGCGGCTCACGGGGGGCGCTACGGGCGGCGCTAACGGGCGGCCGCACGGGCGGCGCTACGGGCTGCGCAGAGGGCGGCGCGAACGGGCAGCCGCACGGGCGGCGCTAACGGACGGCGCGAACGGGCGGCTCGAAAGGGCGGGCGCTAGGGCGGGCGCTAGGGCGGGCACTAGGGCGGGCGCCAGGGCAGAAAAAAAAAGTTCTAGGTGGTGGGCCCGAAGCACAGTTCCCACAGGGGAACCTGCTCTGATTCCATGTGAAGAAGTGAACGAGAGAATGTGTGAACTATGAACGAAGTGAGTACAAATAGGAAACCCTAACTGGGTTGTACCCCCTGTGGGATACCCCACTATAGCCTACACAAATAAGTAAGCTATAATGTTCTGACAGACGGCTTATGCCAGCTGTGCTTGCTTGCCTTTACTTTATCATGCTATTTCTAGCATAGGATAATCATATGCATGCATGAATTGCTTGATTTCCTAGGCTAGGTGCTTTCCTATATTTTATTATAGTTATAGCACCGAGCAAGGTTGCGTGCACCGAATTCAGGCCTTCTCGGTTGCCACCGAATTGCCTTCTACCGAATTCGGTAAGGATCTGTTCGGGACGCTACGCGACCCGCGGAACCTTCGCGTAACACCTGGTTACGGGGCCTTGTGTCGAGCCTATATATAGCCTCGTGTTGTACCCAGGTGATCATTCAATTCAATTTGACCCAATTCTCATTCTCTTTTCTGAGCTCGATCCTAGATCCTCACACTTGGTAATCAGAGCCCGTTTACACGCGAAGTTCTTTCGACCGCTAAAAACCAGTCTTCAAAAAACCGCGGGGGCGATGTAGTCAAACATCGATTTCGGGTACGCAAAACCGGTTCCGTGTTTTTCGCTACCCCTCGATTCGGCTTTTCGAACGCGTCAATGTCAGGCACGGAGGGCCAAGGCGACAACTACGTGACTACGAGCGACATCGCGAGCCTCCGCACCGACATGGAGCAGACACAGGCGACCCTTCGTCGACTCGAGGCTTTTCTGACAAGCCAACCAGGGTTCGCCACCGCATCAGCAGCGACCACAGCGACTGCAGCAGGGACAACTCCAACAGCAGTGGCGACACCGACATTTCACGGACCAATGGCACCACTGTCGCCGAACCTCGAAGCAGCAGGACCGAGGCTCCTGGAGGCGTTCGAACAAAGCGCGAAGGGATCCGACGTCCGGCAATTGGTGGCCACCCTCGAAATTTACTTCGAGGCCATTGGCTGTTCGACCAGGCAACACGACGCAGCAAGAATTCGGCTCGCAGCGACACTGTTACGTGGATCGGCTCTCGAATGGATTGTGAAGAAATGAGGAATGAATGAACTAGAAAGCAGGTGGGTACAAGTAGGAAAACCTAGAAGTGTTGTACCTCATATTGTCTACCCCACTACAACGTACACAGACTATAGCATATGAGTTTGACAAACCCCCATAGGCAAAGTGGGGGAGAACAAGAGGTCACAAGACCAGTCAAGCAAAGCAAAGCAAGCTCAGGGTGGATCACAACGTCACCACACAATCCGAGCACAAGTTCAAGGCCAAAAGGCCAGTTCACATGCAAGATCATATATAAAGGTAAACAAGCAAGTGCAGGTATAGAAAGATCACAGTACAAGCAAGGTACAGAAGTGAGCAAGCGAGGCCAAGTAGGCACAAGACCTAGCATTGTACAGAAACGCTGATGATCACCAGGCGGAAGTGCCTTGGTAAAGATATCAGCAGTGTTGGCCTCAGATGCCACGTAAGCAAGGCGCAGCTGACCACGCTGCTGCAGCTCACGAGCAAGGAAGTAGCGAAGAGCAATGTGCTTCGTTCTGTGCTCCAGTCTGTGCTCCCGACACAAGGCCAGCATGGCCTTGTTGTCTACGTACAGAAGGGGAGGAGAACGAGACGCCTCTCCTAGGTCAGTCAGCAGGTAGGTGAGCCAGCGTAGCTCCTGTGCAGCCATGGCCCCCGCGTAGATCTCGGCCTCATAGCTGGAGCCGAGAACAGAAGACGAGCGGGTAGACCGCCACGAAACAGAGCCGGAACCAAGGCTGAAGGTGTAACCCTGTGACGACCGCTGTATAGCCTGGTCGTCAGCCCAAGAAGCGTCTGCGTGACCTGTGAGGACCACTCGACGTCGCCCTCCAAGCACTAGCCCCATGCCCGACGTACTGCATAAGTAGCGCAACACCCTCTTCGCTGCAGCCATGTGCTCTGGTCGGTGTCTCCTAGGAGCAACATAGCGGACCAAGATGCTAAGAGGGTATGCAAGGTCAGGTCGTGTGCAGGTCATCAAGTACATGAGGCAGCCAACAAGCTCTGGGTACGGGCCACTGGGCTCTACGGACTCATCCGAAGGCAGAGCTGAGAGCGAGTGGCAAGTAGACAGAGGAGTGGCCTGAGGCGAGGAGTACGTGAAGTCGAAGCGCTGAAGGACCTGCTGCACCATGTGTGACTGAGTCAAGGTAATGGTGCGCTGTGCTCTGTCCCGGGTGATCTGCAAGCCAAGGTAGCTGTGCAGTTCACCCATGTCTGTGCACGTATGTCTCTTCTGCAGCTCGGACTTCAAGTGGGCGAGTCCAGCAGTGTCAGCAATAGCAAAGACCAAGTCGTCGATGTACACGAGGATGTAGAACGGCGGCAAAGAGGTGTCGGTGCGTAGAAACAGCGACGGGTCAGCAGTAGAAGGAGCAAACCCAAGAGCCGCAAGTGTAATCCTCAGTGTGTCGTGCGACTCACGGGGCGCCTGGCGGAGACCGTAGACTGGCCGCCGGAGGCTCCACTGGGTACCAGGAGGAAACGACCCAGTGAAGCCAGGAGGGCGGCGCAATCAGATCTCCTCATGCAGACTGCCCTGTAGGAAAGCAGTGCTGAAGTCAAGAGAGTGAAGCTCGTAGTCGCGCTGAGCGGCTATGTGCAGCAGCACCCGAATTGTGGCCATCTTCAGGGTGGGAGAGAAGGTCTGAAAGTAGTCAACTCCCTGTCGCTGACTGAAGCCTCGAGCCACGTAACGCGCCTTGAAAACAGGCGGAGAACCCGGCGGCCGCTTCACCCTGAAAATCCACATGCCACCGACGATGTTCGCCCCAGATGGGGGAACCTCGTCGACGTAGGTGCCTGTTGTTAAAAACTAAGGACGGAGTCTATGAAGATTAGGTGCCCAAATTTTTTAAAATCGTTGGTCTCAATTTCTGGACAGAAACGTCGACTTCACAAGAAACCTTGTCGACGAAAGGTGCACTATAAGAATCCCACGAAATTCGAATATGTTGTAGCCCTAGACCGTGGCTACATTTCCCAATTTGAATCGTATCAAATTATGATGCATATCTCGAGTTATACTTTTCGGCGCACTAGGGGGTATGCTGCCACAGAAATTTAACTACATCACAATTAACTCACAAGTCCCACAAAAGAACATTCGAGTAGCACTAAACCTGGTGGGAGGGGAAGAGGAGGACGAGAGGGAAGGTCCCAAGAGAGATTCCTCAACCAAGGAAACCCCATGCCACATAATTCCCTTCCCCATAGGCAACAAACTTTGACCTTTGTCACTTTCCAACCCATGCCATCCACCTCACCACAACTTGGCCACACTTACCAACCTGGTTTGGCTTCACCCAACCTCTTGGCAGCATCTACAGTGATGGGTTCGAATTTCCCAACCCCCACAAGTCTGTACCCCATATTGAGTCAATGCCACAACTTCCCAAAGTAGCTGCAACCAAAATATATAAGCATACGAACTCCAATGTTCGTAACTTTCTTGGTTGTGCTCCGATCGCGACGATTCTTGGTTCGTCGGAAAGCTCTTGAGTAGAGGAATCACTTTAGATATCTGCTCAAGCCAAATAACATACACTCACTCTGAAGAAACCAAACCACATCAAACACAAATTTTTGCACACGCTCACACCACGCATGCAACGCACAAACACATGATGGGAGGCAGACAGACGTGAATGCATATGGTTGCATCACACAACAAACTCCCCCTCTGGCTGCCAACCATCATCCCACATGCCATAACTCAAGCATGCACCCTCAATGCACACTCATTCCCGCAAGCTTCATGCCCTTCCAATGCTCAGGTTCTGCCAGCACTTGGTGAGAATGTCAGCCGCCTGCTCTTGGGTCTTCACAATCTCCAGCCGCACCTCCTTGTCCAGGAGCCTCCTTGTCCAACGCCACTTTGGCCTGATGTGCTTTGTCAAGCCATGAAGACAGGCATTCTTCGCAAGCTTCACCGCTGACTCATCGTCACAGAAAATCACAGTCGGCTCCCTCTGACACACTCCGATTTCCTCCAACAAACGCCTCAGCCACACCACCTTCTTTGCCCCATGATGAAGGGCCATGTACTTAGTCTCACACGAGGACAACCCCACCTCGTTCAGCTTCTTGCTGCGCCAGCTCACTGCACCACCTCCAAACAGGCACACATAGCCTCCAATGCTGGTGCCATCCGTCTTCACTGAGTTGAAGCTAGCGTCGGTGTAGCAAGTCAAGCGCATCTCCCCCTTGCTCAAATCAGCTGCACCCCTCTGTAGCCTCTGTCGCACAGCACTGTACTCCAAGCCCACTGATGCTGTAGCGCTCACATAGCGGACCAACCTCTTGGCCGCTTCCAGCTGCTCATGACTTGGGCATGAAACCACACTCGCAAGCCTGGATGTAGCAAAGGCAATGTCAGGCCGCGTGTGGTTAGCCGCATAGTTGAGTGCCCCCACCATGGAGTGAAACAACTTCCTGTCACTCTCCCCCACCACCTCCTCATCAGTACAGGGCTCCACAGTGAACCCCGAAGGCAGCGGGGTGGCTGGCTTTCCTGCATCTTGCAGCCCATACTTCTCAGCCAGCCCCTCACAGTACTTCCTCTGGTGCAACCTCAACACTCCCTTGTCAAGGTCCCTCTCCACGTGCATCCCAAGGTAGTACTTCACATCTCCCATCTTGGAGCACTTGAACTGCATTTCGAGCATCTCCTCCACATGTTCAATCATCGCAGACGACTCAGAGAAGAGCAGGATGTCGTCCACGTACACCAGGAGTAAGAGGAACTGTTCCTTCTCTTGCAGCAGGAACAGGCTGTGATCACACTCGCTCTTCTTGAACCCCCCAGCCAGCAGTGTCTCCTCCAGCTTGTGGTACCATGCGCGAGGAGCCTGCTTCAGGCCATAGATGGCCTTCTTGAGCCTGCACACCCTGCCGCTCCCATCATCCAACCCCTCAGGCTGCAGCATGTACAGCTCCTCCAGAATGATTCCATTAAGGAAGGCAGTGATTATGTCCATCTGCTTGATCTTCCAGCCACGGTTTGCAGCCATTGCCAACATCGTCCTCAGTGTAGTGCCTCTCCCCACAGGAGCAAAGATATCATCAAAATCCTTCCCCTTTGTCTGTTGGAACCCCTTAGCCACAAGCCTTGACTTGTAGCGGGTCAGCTCCCCATCAGGTCCGTACTTGTGCCTGAAAATCAGCTTGGAAGAAATGGCCTTCTTCCCTGGAGGCAGCTCACACAGCTCCCACGTCTCGTTCTCCAGCAGAGAGTCATACTCCTCTTTCACACTCTGCTTCCACTTCTCAGCATCGGGCCCACTCAAGGCCTCGGTAAGTGTCTTAGACTCAGGGACGGCTGCCCAGTAACAGTGCGCTATCTCCTCCTCATCACACTGCTCAGCCACACTTCCAGCATGCTCCACATTTCGTGAGCCAGTGCGATTATAGCTCAGCCTAATAGGTGGGCGTATATCCCTCCTAGGACGCTCAGGCGGGAGTGGGGCACATGGTGGAGCACGTTGCTGCTGCCGCTGCTGCTGCTGTTGATGCTGCTGCGGCTGCTGTTGCTCCTCCACCTCAGGTTCTCCCCCATCCTCGTTGCGGATCACCTTCACCTTGTGTCCGCTCTCCCTTTGAGCCCTCGGCATCCACTCCTTAAGAACAGCCGCTGCAACCTCCCCCTTAGTCTTGAGAGGGTACACCCACACCGCACGCGTGTGGTCGTCCACAATCGTCAAGAAGTAGCGGCTGCCCGAGAGAGAAGGGGCCCTTGTGGGGCCCACCACATCCATGTGCACAAGCGCGAGTGGAACCTTGGCTGGTCCCGTGCTGCTGCTGAAAGGGAACTTGGTGAACTTTGTCTCAAGGCATGTAGGGCAGCTCCCCATCTCCTTCGCTGCCCCCTTCACCTCCAATCCCTTCAAGCTCCCATCCTTCACCAACTTCTGCAGCATAGGAATGTTGATGTGGCACAGCCTCTCATGCCACGTCTCCCAATCGGCCTCACCACTCCCAGACGAAGCCTTTGCCCATGCAGCCGTTGCATCCACACCAGCGAGCACCTCACCATATGATTGCTGTGGCTGCTGCACCTTCTTGACTGTATCCAGGGCCCCAGCAGTTGGTGCAATCTCCTCTCCTCCCGCAGTTGCCTTAGCCGCTGCGGCTGCCTTTGCCGTTGCTGGAGGTTTCCCATTCCAAAGGATGATGGGCAGCTGCCACAGGTCCTTGATGCAGCTGCTCTTCTCCTCCAAATCCCACAGCAGCAACTTCCCAAGCTTTGCACGGTAGCTGGTTGGGCCGAACGTGACTTTGGCCTTGCTTTTCTGCAGCCGGCGCACAGAGAGGAGGTTAGCGGATAAACCTTCAACCAACAGCACATTTCCCAGCCCCACAAGCCCCCCATTAGCTCCCATATCCTTGGCATTCCCAACACCAATTACAGAGAGCAAGGCACCTGAAGCGGCAGCCACAAACTTTATCTTCCCAGGGGGCTTCACCTCATCAAGCAAATCTGCCCGTGGAGTCATGTGACTCGTGCAACCTGAATCGATCACCCAATGAGTGAGGGGGTGCATCACAACCTTCCCAACTGAACCCACATCACCCCCACTCCCTTGCACATCCTCAACCATGAGGAACATCCCAGGGTCGGCTTTACCTTGTGCACCATCACCTTGTGCACCTGAACCTTGCACAGCACCACCTCGTGCACGTTCACCACTTAGCGGCTTCATGCCTGGAGGTGCCCATCCTTCAGGCCGGCTGAAACACTTGAACCACGGGTGTCCAGCCTTCTTGCAGTACCAGCACGCACCCTCCATTCAGGTGCTCCCCCTGCCACCAGAGCTCTCATGCCCCTCGTTGTAGTCACCTCAGCCTCTTCCTCTGCTAAAGCCTCTCCCACGGCCTCGGCCTCTCCCTCCCCCTCTCCCCCTGCTGCCTCCTGCAGCTCCATACCCCTCAGCAGTTTTGTTGGCAGCACCACCTCCCGTGTGGCGCCTGCGGAAGTCCTCCTGCAGGATCTGCTGCCGTAGCCACTCAGGCGTCCACTTGTCCTGCTGAGCGTTGAGGGTGGGGATAAGGTTGTCCCACGAGTTGTCGAGCACCGAGATGATTTTGGTGCACTGCTGCATTTCCGACACCTTGCTGCCCGCCGCTGCCATCCTCGCATAGGTGTCCTTGATCTTGTCAAGGGCCGGCTTCACATCATCTCCCGGCCGCATGGAGAGGGAAGCCAGCTCCTTCTCCAATACGATCACCATCGGCAGCGTGTTGGGTTGAACCACGTCGCGTAGCAGCTTCCACGCCTTCGGTCCCGAGTCATCGAGCTCCACCAAATCCTTGATGTGCTGGAACATGTCGTTGTTGACCGACTGTAGAATCAAGTCGTACAGCACCGCACTCCGCTCAATCCATCGATCGCGGGCATCTCCTTCCTCGGGCATCTTCTCCTCTCCCATAGCCAATTTCAGCAGCTTGTAGCGCTTGAAGGCGCTCCTCATCCGCCCACTCCATTCTTCATAGTTGGAGCCAATGCCTCAATCTTGGAAGGTGGCGGCTCACTCTTCTTCTCAGCTCCTTCTCCACTCTCTTGACTCATCTCCTCTGCTCCCAATCAGAGGTTTCAGCTCCCCCCCTTTGCTGGTCACAATGTAGATCCACACAATCTTCACAAGTGTCGGCGCCAACGAAATTTTGGCAGAGTTTCCCCTTAGCGGAGGTCACGTGCAACCTCTAGAACTCCACTTAGGCACGCCCACAGGCCATGGTGGGTCTAGGAGGGTCTTCACACTTCAGTAGACTCTCCACAAAGTCCTTAACCAGCTCTGATACCACTTGTTAAAAACTAAGGACGGAGTCTATGAAGATTAGGTGCCTAAATTTTTTAAAATCGTTGGTCTCAATTTCTGGACAGAAACGTCGACTTCACAAGAAACATTGTCGACGAAAGGTGCACTATTAGAATCCCACGAAATTCGAATATGTTGTAGCCCTAGACCGTGGCTACATTTCCCAATTTGAATCGTATCATATTATGATGCATATCTCGAGTTATACTTTTCGGCGCACTAGGGGGTATGCTGCCACAGAAATTTAACTCGATCACAATTAACTCACAAGTCCCACAAAAGAACATTCGAGTAGCACTAAACCTGGTAGGAGAGGAAGAGGAGGACGAGAGGGAAGGTCCCAAGAAAGAGTCCTCAACCAAGGAAACCCCATGCCACACAATTCCCTTCCCCATAGGCAACAAACTTTGACCTTTGTCACTTTCCAACCCATGCCATGCACCTCACCACAACTTGGCCACACTTACCAACCTGGTTTGGCTTCACCCAACCTCTTGGCAGCATCTACAGTGATGGGTTCGAATTTCCCAACCCCCACAAGTCTGTACCCCATATTGAGTCAATGCCACAACTTCCCAAAGTACCTGCAACCAAAATATATAAGCATACGAACTCCAATGTTCGTAACTTTCTTGGTTGTGCTCCGATCGCGACGATTCTTGGTTCGTCGGAAAGCTCTTGAATAGAGGAATCACTTCAGATATCTGCTCAAGCCAAATAACATACACTCACTCTGAAAAAACCAAACCACATCAAACACAAATTCTTGCACACGCTCAGTGACGTCACCCTTGCTGCGCAAGGGGAAGACTGTGGTGTAACGCGAGTAGTCGTCAACCACCAATAGGAATTAACGCTCGTGCCTCTGTCCACGGACGTGGGCAGGGCCCCACATGTCCATGTGACTACGCGTATGACTACGCATCCCACAAGTCTGACCAGTCCGGACACCCGTGCGAATAACGTACGGGCAGGGAGCAGGACTCAGCCACCCTCCACTATGAGCGTACCACTCACAAAGCTGCTGGTTTGAAAGAGTCTCGCGCGGACAACTTTGCTGCTGCACCAGGCCACGACAAGAAACTCCCGAACTACCCACTCCAGGACGACACCCACTACTGCCACCCCGACAACCCCAACTGGTTTACCACTCAGGAAGCTGTTGGGGGGTGAGGGACTCACGCGGGCGACGCTGGAGCTGCATCTGGCCACGCCAGGAGCAGCAGCAGCAGTAGAAAGAGCAGCAGTAGTAAGAGCAGCAGTAACAGCAGTACGGGCAGGGCAGTGCTCACTAGTGGCGAGAAGGGTAGTCGTACGACGACGGCAACGGCGATGCCGCTACCACTGTAGAGCAAGAGCTCCGCGGCAGCTGCAGGGGTGGCTGCTCCAGGGGCGGCTGCTGCAGTGGCGGCTGCTCCATGGGCGGCTGCTGCAGTGGCGGCTGCTCCAGGGGCGGCTGCTGCAGTGGCGGCTGCTCCAGGGGCGGCTGCTGCAGTGGCGGCTGCTCCAGGGGCGGCTGCTGCAGTGGCGGCTGCTATAGGGGCGGCTGCGATAGTGGCGGTTGCTCCACGGGCGGCTGCTGCAGTGGCGGCTGCTCCAGGGGCGGCTGCTGCTGCTGGGCGGCTCGGCAACTCGGCTGCCCGCTAGGGGCGGCGACAGGGCCGCGTAGGGAGGGGAGCGGCGACGGGGCCGCTAGGGGCGGCGACGGGGCCGCGTAGGGGCGGCTACAAGGCCGTGTAAGGGCGGCGACGGGGCCGCGTAGGGAGGGGAGAGGCGACGGGGCCGCTAGGAGTGGCGACGGGGCCGCGTAGGGGCGGCGACGGGGCCGCGTAGGGGCGGCAACGAAGCCGCGTAGGGAGGTCAACGGCGACGGGGCCGCTAGGGGCGGCTACGGGGCCATTAGGGGCGACGACGGGGCCGCGTAGGGGCGGCGACGGGGCCGCGTAGGGGCGGCGACGGGGCCGCGTAGGGAGGGGAGCGGCTACGGGGCCGCGTAGGGGCGGCGACGGGGCCGCTAAGGGCGGCTACGGGGCCGCGTAGGGGCGGCAACGGGGCCGCGTAGGGAGGGAGGCGGCAACGGGGCCGCATGGGGCGGTAACGGGGCCGCGTAGGGGCGGTGACGGGGCCACTAGGGGCCGCGAGGGGCCTGGAAGGGCGGCTACGGGGCCGCTAGGGGCAGCGACGGGGCCGCTGAGGGTGGCGCGAGGGGCCGTGAGAGGGGCCTCTAAGAGAGGTCGACAGAAGGGCAGCCCACAAGGCGCGCCTCGGGCAGGAGCGACTGTCGCTCCGGTCAGAAAAAAAAGTTTCAGTGGTGGGCCCAAGGAAGCGTTCCCACTAGGAAACCTGCTCTATACCATGTGAAGAAATGAGGAATGAATGAACTAGAAAGCAGGTGGTTACAAGTAGGAAAACCTAGAAGTGTTGTACCTCATATTGTCTACCCCACTACAGCCTACACTGACTAAAGCATATGAGTTTGACATGGATTTACTACACCGACGTAGCCCGCGGGGAGAAAACGTGGCAGTAGTTTTGGGCAGATTTATTCGAGCGTTTCGAACCAATTAATACAACCTACATGGCGCGACAGCAGATACACCAACACAAGCAATAGAGTAGTGTAACACAGTACACGCAGCAAATGGAGTTACTGCTCAACCGCATCACCGACCTGACCGAAGGCGAAAAAATCCAGGCGTACACCGAAGGGTTAAAAATGGAGATTCGGCGGCAGGTGATTGCGGCGAATTACAACAGCTACAGAGACATCGTGCGTGCTGCCGAGCGATACGACGCGTTGACTCGAGGTCAACCCGAAACACGACGCTTCACGCCAAACCGTACATTCGGCACGGAGCAATCGGCGCCCCCCACGTTCGCCGAACCGATGGATATCAACAAATACGACGCGAAGCAGCAGCCGACAAAATGCGAATTTTGCGGTGCAGCAGGACATCCGATTTTGGCGTGCTACAAAATGAAGAAAGCACATGCGGCACTCCGGGACGGAAACAATGGAGCACCCCCGAAGTCAAAAAACGGGAATCGTCAGTAGCCGCGGATCGACCTGGCGATCGCGTAAAGATCCGAAAAGCAGGAAAAGGCGACAACGTGGCGACTTCGAAGCGGGTGAAAAAAGGAGAAAATGATGACGCGAATCTAAAACGTCACGACCGGCCGGCATCAGGGGAAATCGCCGAGGCGAATGGAGGCTCCGCGAAAAAAGACTCTGCACCGACCGAGAAACTCCAGCCGAACACCCACGAAAGTAAGAATTCGTTTAAAGTATCCTATAAAGATGCTCTAACAAAGAATATTGCTTCTCGTGGTTTTCAAGCCTCTAAAAAATTCAGGGGAGGTTTAGAGGCCAAGAAAAAGCCTTTAGAGATTATTCAGGTACCTGAGAAGTTGGGCAAAGTACTACGGAGCGTAGAAAAGGGCCGTGCGTTCCGTGGAGTTAATATTCTCTCCCCGCAGCACAGTGTTAAGGCTCCCCGTTGCCCACAGGTGAAGCCTACACAGCTGCCAAGGCTTAGAGGAGACATCCAGGCTCAGGAGAAATTATACAAGCCTCGGAAAAATCCTCCTACCCCCTAGGTGAAGTTGGAAAGCGCTGAGTCAGGTATAGGAAAAACGGAAGGTATTAAGTTTGATGTACCCTATGATCCTATTAACGAGACCCTCTTTGGCTACTCAGCGCAGCAGAAACCACTACTCCTCGAGGTGTTATGCAATGGGCGACGCCTCCAGGCACTGGTGGACAGTGGTGCATCTCACTCGGTGTGTGACCGCGGAGCATTGGAGAAAATTGGAGAGAAGGCGAAAGAGATCCAGTTTTCAGCAACCATGGTGGACGGTACGAAGCTTCCTATCCACGACGAAGCATCACTGCAGCTGCACATACGTGCGTTGAGGTGGAAGCCGAAGCTACCAGTCACCAACATCAAAGGATTATATTTTATCTTGGGGCGAGATTTTCTGAAGCGGTTCAACCCCGAGATCGATTGGGTCAATAGCAAGGTGTGCATCTACAACAACGGGAAGCGGATAGCACTGCGAAGCTGGACGGATACAGGGGACGTACCTGAAACGACACTGGCACGGTTCGAACAGACGGTGAACGAGAGTAACACGGGTTACCTAGCACTGGTTATGGCAGCAGCAGAGGAGGAGAAGCCGAGTTCCAAGCTACCTGCAGCAGTGAAGGAGGTCTTGGAGCAGTACAAGGATATAATGCCCGACGACCTACCTGCAGGCGTACCTCCAGCACGCACCCACGAGCACGAGATCGTGGAGGAACCAGGTGCGAAACCCGTCTCACGTGCACCATACCGACTGAGTCCGACTAAACTGACAGACATGAAAAAACAGATAGAGTATCTACTGGACAAACAACTGATCCGCCCATCCACCTCTCCCTACGGTGCACCAGTTCTCTTGAGCTGGAGCAACAGTCTTCTTGAAGCTGGACCTACGGTCGGGTTACTGGCAGATCAAGATGGCAGACAACTCGATCCACAAGACGGCGTTCCGTACCAGATACGGTTTCTACGAATACTTGGTGATGCCGTTCGGACTCTGCAACGCACCAGCAACGTTTCAGGCAGAGATGAATCACATCCTATGACCCCTGCTGGACGAATGCGTGGTGGTGTACCTGGACGACATTCTCATCTACTCCAAGAACATGAAGGAGCACGTGGAGCATCTACGGAAGGTGTTCGAGATCCTGCAGACAAACAAGTTCTACGTGAAGCTGTCGAAGAGAGACTTCGCCCTGAAGAAGGTGCAGTTTCTCGGGCACATGGTGAGTGCCGAGGGCGTACACGTGGACCCACGGAAAATCGAAGCCGTCAAGAAGTGGAAAGTACCGGAGAACGTGAAGGAGTTGCAGCAGTTCCTCGGCTTCACCAACTACTACAACAGGTTCGTGCCGCAGTACGCTAAGACAGCAGTGCCACTAACCAACCTACTGAAAAAGGATACGCCCTACAACTGGGATACCCCTCATCAGCAAGCCATGGAGCAGCTACAGACAGCACTAACTACAGCGCCAGTACTCATCTTGCCGGATCCAGACAAGGACTACTTGGTGGAAGTAGATGCGAGTGACCAGGCAGTCAGAGCAGTACTGCTGCGGGATCACAGACACGGTTTGCAGCCTATCGCCTACCTCAGTAAAAATCTACACGGAGTAGAACTAAACTACCCCATTCACGACAAGGAAGCCTTAGCGATAGTCATAGCCTTCAAGGCATGGAGGTGTTACCTAGAGGGAGCCAAGACTACAGTCTATACTGAAAAAACTGAAATGAGAATGATTGACTAAGGAATGGGATGTGGTACAAATATGCAATCCTAGAAATGTGTACCCCATATAGGCTACCCCACTACAACCCACAGAACATTATGATTTGACACATCCCCATAGGCAAAGGAAGGGAGAACAAGGGGACACAAGACCAGTCAAGCAAAACAAAGCAAAGCTCAGGGTGGATCACAAAGTCACCACACATTCCGAGCACAAGTTCAAGGCCAAAGGCCAGTTCACATGCAGGAGCACATACATATATGAAAGGCTAAACAAGCAAGAGCAGCAGTATATATATATGTGACAGTACAAGCAAGGTCAAGAAGTGAGCAAGTGAGGCAAGGCAGGCACAAGACCAAGCTGAGTACAGAAGCGCTGATGATCACAAGGCGCAAGTAACTTAGTGAAGATATCAGCAGTGTTGGCCTCAGAGGCCACGTACGCAAGTCGCAACTGACCACGCTGCTGCAGCTCACGAGCAAGAAAGTAGCGGAGAGCAATGTGCTTCGTTCTGTGCTCCAGGCGCTGCTCCTGACACAAGGCCAGCATGGCCTTGTTGTCTACGTACAGCACTAGAGGAGAACGAGGCGGCTCTCCGAGGTCAGTCAGCAGGTAGGTAAGCCAGCGAAGCTCCTGAGCAGCCATGGCTCCTGCGTAGATCTCAGCCTCACAACTGGAGCCGAGAACGGAAGACGAGGGAGTAGCCCGCCACGAGACAGAGCCGGAACCAAGGCTGAAGGTGTAACCCTGTGACGACCGCTGTGTAGGCTAGTCGTCAACCCAAGAAGCGTCTGCGTGCCCAGTGAGGACCACTGGACTCTGCCCTCCAAGCACTAGCCCCATGCCCGACGTACTGCACAAGTAGCGCAACACCCTCTTCGCTGCAGCCATATGCTCCGGTCCGTGTCTCCCAGGAGCAACATAGCGTGCAAGAATGCTAAGAGGGTATGCAAAGTCAGATCGTGTGCAGGTCATCAGGTACATGAGGCAGCCAACAAGCTCTGGGTACGGGCCACTCGACTCTACGGACTCATCCGAAGGCAGAGCTGAGAGCGAGTGGCGAGTAGGCAGAGGAGTGGCCTGAGGCGAGGAGTACGTGAAGCCGAAGCGCTGAAGGACCTGCTGCACCATGTGTGACTGAGTCAGGGTAATGGTGCCGCGTGCTCTGTCCCGGGTGATCTGCAAGCCAAGGTAGCTGCGCAGTTCACCCAGGTATGTGCACGTGTGTCTCTTCTGCAGCTCGGACTTCACGTGGGCGAGTCCAGCAGTGTCAACAGTGGCAAAGACCAAGTCGTCGACGTACACGAGGATGTAGAACGGCGGCAAAGAGGTGTCGGTGCGTAGAAACAGCGACGGGTCGGCTGTAGAGGAAGCAAAGCCAAGAGCCGCAAGCGTAGTCCTTAGTGTGTCGTGCCACTCACGCGGTGCCTGGCGGAGACCGTAGACTGGCCGCCGGAGGCTCCACTGGGTTCCAGGAGGAAAAGTCCCAGTGAAGCCAGGTGGGCGGCGCAGCCAGATCTCCTCGTGCAGGCTAGCCTGCAAGAAAGCAGTGCTGAAGTCAAGAGAGTGAAGCTCGTAGTCGCGCTGAGCGGCTATGTGCAGCAGCACCCGAAGAGTGGTCATCTTCGGGGTGGGAGAGAAGGTCTGAAAGTAGTCAACTCCCTGCCGCTGTCTGAAGCCACGAGCCACGTACCGCGCCTTGAAGACAGGTGGAGAACCAGGCGGCCGCTTCACCCTGAAGATCCACATGCCACTGACGATGTTCACCCCAGGTGGGGGAACCGCGTCAACGTAGGTGCCTGTGGACTTCTAGGAAGCCATCGTTGCATCCATAGTTGCCTGCCATTGAGTGGAGTAGGGACCCTCTACGGCCTCCGCGTAAGAGCGCAGAGTCGGGATGTCAAGTGCATCCGGGTCTCCCTCAGGGGTAAGCAGTACGGACACGGGATGAGGCGAAGTAGCAGTCAGACAATGGAACTCCTCCTGCCTGTCCTCAAGGACGTCCGTGCCAAGAGCACACTCACCCCCGACGGACGGAGGACAGACAGACGCAGACTCAGCAACAAGACAAGCAGCGTAGTCTAGGCGACAGCGAGCAGCAAAGTCGACGAGCTCAGCAACTAAGGCAGACGCAGTAGTGGACTCAAAGGAGGGGTCCGTGACGACAGTAGCAAGGAGACGCGTGACAGTAGGACTGGCAGCACGAAGAGAGTCCGACTTCGGGTCAGTAAGGGCAGGAAGAGAGGACTCAGGAGGAGAAGGCAAAGGGGCACGCAGAGGAGCAGTGGACAGACGCAGAGACATCCGGTGCGTGCCAGGGACAGGAGGAGGACGCTGACGCGAACCGCGACCACTAGTGCGTGCAGCACGGACAGGCAACGCAGGGCGAGACGCAGGCTCACGACGCTCAGCAAGACCTCCAGTAGGACCAGTGTAGGAAGATGGAGCAGGTAGTGGGGAGGCCGGCAGTAACTGTAGCTGTGACGGGTCAGGTAGTGGACACTCGAAGGGAGGAGGAGGACTAGTAGAAGGCGGGAGACCAAGAACCTGCTCAAGGAGCGGAACGAAGTACGGCCGAGGCCGCGCGGCGACTCCAGACACAGTAGGGACAGCACTAGCACCCCCAGCGGCAGCACCAGTGCCAACAGCACCTCCAGCTGCAGTACCTCAAGCAGCACCAGCAGCACCCGCAGCAAGACCGCCGCTAGGACTGACAGCAGTAGCCTCAGCGCCAACACCCTCAGCAGCTCCAGTTCCAGTCGTACCCGCAGGCCCAGCAGCTCCAGCACTCCCAGTACGAGCACCTCCGGGACCGGCGGCACCAGCACCCTCAGCTGCCGAAGAAGCTCCAGCTCCAGCAGAACGCCTTCAGCGCCGGGCAAACCACTCGCGCAGCTCCTGTGAAGAGAGTGGCTCCCGCCGAGACGAAGCACCCGGAGGACCTCCAGGCCCAGCACCGCCAGACGCCACACGAGCAGGCCCAGCGGCCGCCGGCTCCGCACCCCCAAGCTCAGCAGCTCCAAACGTGGCACCCCTAGGCTAAGCACCCCCAGGCTCAGCACCCCCAGGCGTAGCACCCCCAGGCTCAGCACCCCCAGTCTCAACACCCCCAGGCTCAGCACCCCCAGCCTCAGCACCCGAAGGCCCAGCGCCCCCAGGCGTAGTACCCACACGCTCAGCACCCGCAGCAGCACCAGAGTCACTAGTAACCTCGACAGGCTGGACTGCGTCTACCTGGGACACACCTAAAGGGGCAGGACCCTGAGGGGGGAGGGGGTCTACCGGGGGGGGACCTGGCACAAGGAGAGCGGTGGCGGGGGGAGGGAAGGAGTGCGGTAGGGGAAGAGGCGGTAGTAGGGGACCGACTCGTTAAACGTGATGTCCAGGGAGGACACAATACGACGAGAAGTGGGGTGGTAGAACTGCCACCCTAGCGCGTCAGGGGGGAAGCCAAGGAAGACGCAAGGAGCAGCACGAGGGGACAGCTTTTCCGCAGACAAGTCGCGGACAAACGCCCGAGATCCCGAGACACGGTACGCAGACGCATCGCCTACCTTCCCTGTCCACAGCAAAGCTGGGGAGGTCTCCGGCATGGAGACCCTGGGGTGAAGGTTGATCTAATGCGCCGCGTACCGGACCGCAAACGGCCACAGAAAATGGGGGGCAGCCGCATGCATCATGGACGTACGAGCGACATCCATGACCATGCCAATGCGGCGCTCAGCAATCCCATTTTGCTGTGGGGAGTGCGGAAGCGTGAAGGTCTGGCGGATGCCTCGTGCAAGACAGTAGGCTCGCAGAAGGCCAGAGGAGAACTCTCCGCCTCGGTCAGAGTGCAGACGCAGAACAGGAAAGTCCGAGCCGAAGCTCCTCTTGAGCTGGAGACGAGCTGCGCAGATCCAGTCGATCAGCACCTCAGTGACATCACCCTTGCTGCGCAAGGGGAAGACTGTGGTGTAACGCGAGTAGTCGTCAACCACCAGCAGGAAGTAGCGCTCGTGACCTTGTCCACGGACGCGGGCCGGGCCCCACACGTCCATGTGAAGCGTCTGCAGCGGGGCCTCTTTCGGGGGAAACTATGAGGAGTGAGGGGCAGCCTGCAGCCGCCCTTCGACACAGGGGACGCAGGTAGGGCCAGGCCCCGGAGGAAGGGGAGGGAGGGACCGGGGAAGACCAGAGACAAGGACACGGGAGGCCATGCCTCAGAGACGAGGCAGGGAGGGGTGACCAAGGCGGTGGTGCCAGAGGAGAGTCTCGTGAGACAGGAGGCGACACGAGCTGGGGGCAGACTCAGGACCAGACCTGGACGCTGCAGCAAACACCTGACCCGACGCAGCTACTTGACTAGACGCAGGGACAGGAGGAGACTCAGTGGTCAGGGTGTACAGGCTCAAACCCGGCCGATGCGTAAACGTGGCCAGGTGCCGGCCTGTGCGAGCGTCCGAGCAGTGGGTCACCCGCTGACTCGCAGGAGTAAACTGGTGAACCCCCGCATCCTATAGGTCAGCACCACTCACCAAGTTCGTAGAGAACGAGGGGAGGTAAAGACTATACAAGGTGCCAGAGGGGGCCGCCGGACACGGGAGGACAGTGGAGAAGTGAGAAAGGACAGGACCCCCAGAGGGGTCTGCCAGGGAGAGTGCAACCGGCCGACCAAGCGGCGTGAGTGTGGTGCGGTCTCGAAAGAAGGAGCAAGAAGCCCCTGAGTCAAGTGTGAAGGTGAGGGAGGCCGAAAGCCGACGCGGTACCTGAGAGCGCAGACTCACCAGCACCTGAGGACGCAGACGCACTGGCACCTAGAGCAGCAGCCTCACGGGCACCTAGAGCAGCAGCCTCACCAGTACCTAGAGCAGCAGTCTCAATGCCCGGGTCGGGCGGGAAACACCGGTAACAGTCACCCTCATCACTAATAGTTACAGCATACATGGCAGCAAGAGTAGCATCAAAGTCAAGATCAAAGATAGCTACACCCGCCCTAGATAGCTCACCCCAGCGGGGGATCTCAGTGGCCTCCGGGAACTTGTGACGCCAAGCGTCCGTCAAGCGGCCAAAGCAGCGCTGGGTGGGGTGTGCACCCCAACATTGCTCACCCGCGCGGTCGCCGGTGCGTAGGACGTAGGTGCACGGACCGGTACCCCCACCACGCTGACGTGCAGCGTACCACTCACGGAGCTGCTGCGGGGGGGGGATGTCCCGAGAACGCTGCTGCTGCTGCTGCTGGCGCTGACCACTACCGGAGCCGCCCCGCTGCGTAGCGCCACCCCGACCAGCTCCACCTCCTCCACCACCGCCTCCTCCACCTCCGCCACCACCGCCGCCTCCGCTCCCACAGTTACCGCCTCCGCTGCCTCCGCCTCCACTGCCGCCACCGACACCTCCACCCCCGCCACCACTCCCACCGCCACCCCCACTCCCTCCGCCGCCTCCACCGCCGCCTCCACCACCCCCGCTAGCTCCTCTAGCGCCCCTGCCCCCCTTGCCCTTGCCAGAGCGGCGTCTCCCGCTGGGGGTAGACGCCGCACCGATTGACTCACGACCAACGAGGTCGGTCGCAGCAGCAGAGGCGACAGAGGGCAAAAGGGGGGATGGGGAACACCCCTCAAAGATGGGGGTGCGAGGGTCACCACGAGAGGCTCCTACAACGAATATGCTCTTCTCCTCTGCTAAGACGTCCTTCTCGAGAAGGTCAACAGTGAGAGTGGTGGGACAGACTGAGAGGAAGTGGTCTCTGACTACACGAAGGGAGTCAGGGAGGCGGGTGACTATGTAGTAGAGAGTGATGTACATGGGGGGGGGGTTCCTGGCACAGAGATCAGCAGGAAGCGCAGCGCGGTAGCGAGTGTCACTAGTGCGGAGGTGCGTAATGAGGTCAGCAACTGTGGGAAAGGCAGAAAGGTCAAGGAAGAGGTACGGTAGCATGAGGCGGCTCAGTGCAGCAGTGGCAGGGGAAGAGTAGCGTGCAACTACAGCATCGTACAAGGTCTGAGCACTCTTGTACTGACTAAAGTGCGCGCGCTCAGTGGTAGGCAGGTGGCGACGCACAGCAAGACGTGCAGCAGCATCGCGAGTGGCCCACTGTGAGCGAACAGTGGCGTCGGCATCGGCAGCAGGGGCAGGGGAAGCACCAGAGGTGAGGTCAAAGAGGGAGAGACCGTCTGCCCTATCGCACTGTAGGAAAAGCTGCAGGTCATCTACCCAGACGTCAAAGTCAATGGCCCGACCCTCAGCGTCAAAAGTGAGAACACTGGGGGTAGCCATGACAGCAGTAGACTAGCAGCGCTAACTGTAGAGCAGGGGCAGTGCAGTGATAGAGGCGCTGCTCTCACCAGACAGGGCGGTTCGGGCAGCTCGGGCGGCTCGGCAGCAATTGCGGCTCGGCGGCACCCGCGGCTCGGCTCCTCAGCTGCTCAGGCGGCTTGGGCGGCTCGGGCGGCTTGGGCGGCTCGGGTGGCTCGGGCGGCTCGGGCGGCTCGGGCGGCTCGGGTGGCTCGGGCGGCTTGGGCGGCTCGGGCGGAACGGGCGGCTCGGGCTGCTTAGCGGTGTGGGCGGCTCGGCTGCGTAGGCGGCTCGGGCGGTAGGGGACAAGGCCGGGACCGCAGGTAGTGCACCGGGGCCGCAGGTAGGGCGGCGGGGCCGTTGGTAGGGCGGCGGGGCCGCAGGTGTGGCGGCGGGGCCGCAGGTAGGGCGGCGGGGCCACAGGTAGGGCGGCTGGGCCGCAGGTAGGGCGGCTGGGCCGCAGGTAGGGCGGCGGGGCAAGGCCGTAGGTAGGGAGACGGGGCCGGGTCGAAGGTAGGGCGACAGGGCCGGTACGCAGGTAGGGCGACGGGGCCGGGGCGCAGGTAGGGCGATGGGGCCGGGGTCGGAGGTGGGGCGACGGGGCCGGGGTCGCAAGCAGGGTGACGGGGCCGGGGCCGGGGCGCAGGTAGGGCGACGGGGCTAGGGCCGGGGCCGCAGGTATGGGGACAGGGCCAGGGTCGCAGGTGGGGCGACAGGGCCGGGGTCGCAGGTAGGGCGACGGGGCCGGGGCGCGGGTAGGGCGACAGGGCCGGGGCGCAGGTAGGGCGACAGGGCCGAGGCGCACGTAGAGCGACGGGGCCGGGGCCGTAGGTAGGGCAACGGGGTTGCTAGGGCGACGAATCAGGGGCCGCTAAGGCGGCGCGACTTGGCCGCTAGGGCGGCTCGACGAAGTCAGAGAGGGGAGCGCGACTCGGGCTGAGCGCGCTACGGGCAGGAAAAAAAAAAAACTTTCGACTTGGTGGGCCCTAGGCACAGTTCCCACGAGGGAACCTGCTCGATACCATGAGAAAACTGAAACGAGAATGATTGACTAAGGAATGGGATGTGGTACAAATATGCAACCCTAGAAATGTGTACCCCATGTAGGCTACCCCACTACAGCGTACAGAACATTATGATTTGACATATACTGACCACTGCAGTCTCAAATACCTGAAGTCGTAGCCGACGCTCTCACGACGACAGGTGCGGTGGGTGGACTTCCTAGAAACTCACTTCCACTACGACATCGTCTACAAGCCCGGGCTACACAACAAAGCAGACGCATTGAGCCGCCCCGGACATGTAGCAGGCATCCAGCTCGACGGGATGAACCCTCTGCTCAAGGGTCTATCCCAACATGGGTACTCCGTGGACGCAGAGATCGCTACAGCACAGACCAAGAAGCTATTACAGTGGGAGAAAGACTTAGCTGTAAGGAAGAGTTCAGGAAAGATTTGGGTACCGAATTACGCCCCGCTACGGCAGATCCTATTGGAGGAGTTTCACGACGTACCTTATGCGGGACATTTCGGGAGCAAAAAGACGTTAGCAGGGATAGCGAAGTATTACTACTGGCCCGGGATGGCAGCAGACGTGCAGCAATTCATCACCTCTTGCGACACGTGCCAGGGGATGAAGAGTAGCAAGCAGAAAAAAGCAGAGTTACTTCAGCCTCTACCTGTACCAGAGCAGCCATGGCAGGTCGTTAGCCTCGACTTTATCACAGGACTTCCTTCGACCTCACGGGGGCACGATTCCATCCTCATAGTCATCGATAAGTTCTCCAAAATGGGTCACTTCATACCGACCAACACCACAGCTACAGCTGAAGCTACTGCTCGCCTCTTCTTCGACCGCATCATCACCATCCACGGCATCCCCGCTACACTCATCTCAGACTGAGACCCAAAATTCACCAGTAAGTTCTGGAAGGAGCTCATGGGACTGTTGGGGACAAAGCTTGCAATGTCTTCAGCATACCACCCCCAGACTGACGGACAGATAGAGCGACTCAATCAGGTGGTTGAACACTTACTGCACACAGCTTGCAAGGACGACGTCAGCCACTGGGACACACAGCTACCGACCCTAGAGTTCGCTTACAACAACGCATCACATGCGGCCACAGGGAAAACTCCTTTCTTCCTGTGTTACGGACGCGAACCACTCACACCACAGCAGCCAACCACACCGGCACACGTCCAAGCCGCACATGACTTCGTCACCACCATGCAGCAGCTATGGAAGAAGACTCAGCGACGACTCACCACGATGCAGACCTCCCAGAAGCAGTATGCCGATCGTCAGCGACGTGATCACTCAGTAGCAGTCGGAGATCAGGTGCTTCTTGACACGCGCAACTTGAACCTGTCTCACCTCCCATCTAAACTCCGGCCTCGCTTCTGTGGTCCTTTTCTCGTTGAGGCACAGGTGACACCAGTTACATTCCACTTGCGCTTACCTACTACTTGGAAGCTTCACAATGCTTTCCATGTGAAGCTACACAACCCTAAACCCTGAACCCTACAAGGACCCCAACCACCAGTTCCAGGGACGACAGCTACCGCCACCTCCACCTGTTCTTGTGCAAAATGAACCCGAGTACGAGATCGAGCGCGTTCTCTCTCATCGGCGCCGCAGCGGCAAGACCCTCGAGTTCCTGATACGCTGGAAGGGATACGACCTCACTGAGGACAGTTGGGTTGCAGAAGCTGATATGGGCAACGCACGCCGTGGTCTGAAGGACTATCTTGTCAAGCAGGGTGTATCTCACGCCACCCAGCTTTGAGGGGGGGACGTGTGAGAGTACGACGGCTTATGCCAGCTATGCTTGCTTGCCTTTACTTTATCATGCTATTTCTAGCATAGGAAGATCATATGCATGCATGAATTGCTTGATTTCCTAGGCTAGGTGCTTTCCTATATTTTATTATAGTTATAGCACCGAGCTAGGTTGCGTGCACCGAATTCTGGCCTTTTCGGTTGCCACCGAATTGCCTTCTACCGAATTCAGTAAGGATCTGTTCGGGACGCTACGCGACCCGCGGAACCTTCGCGTAACATCTGGTTACGGGGCCTTGTGTCGAGCCTATATATAGCCTCGTGTTGTACCCAGGTGATCATTCAATTCAATTCGACTCAATTCTCATTCTCTTTTCTGAGCTCGGTCCTAGATCCTCACAGGGTGCATCCGGTCGTTTAATCCGAAGTAACAAAAAATAGAAACATGGTGGCTTCACGTGCAACGTGATTCGCGGACGCTCAGCACCAGCGACGTTCTGTACTTCACGGCAGTGAGGTATGGAAAGCCAGCAGCCACTAAAAAAATGGCGTCAGCAGAGCTGACTTTGGTATAGAGTGGTTGATGCAAAACTTTAGGCTTGATGAGCCTGTTTGAAACGGTGAAAAGTGGTCCCAAACAGTACAGTCGCTTCTGGAGGCTCTAACAATCTATTTTTATTCATAGCAAACCCTTCAGCATTACTGGTATTGTTGGAGTGTGAAGGGAATTATACTTAGCATTCCCGTAGGTGCAGTAGTATCGCACCAGACTCTGTCGAAGCAGCAACAACCGTAGTATCGGATCAGCCCGTATCGAGGGCAGGAAGGTCGACAGTCGCAAGAGTCAACTGTCGCGACTGTTGACCATCTGGACCGACGCTTGACTTACCATGGAGGAATGGCAACAGGCGTAACTGTACATACACGTTACATGCAGCGATCCAATAACAAGAAAGTAGTGCAACAGTCAGAGTCACTGTAGAAATGCCTGTAAAGCATTTATAATAAGGGAATGTACCTTTTAGAGTACATGGCTAGTTACAGTAGGACTTTTTATATTCCTTGTATTCTATCTGTTAATCAACTTGGTCATCTACATTCACTATGATCCGAGTTCTTACAACAAAGACTTCCGATACCAGCTCTTCTCAAGGCAACTCCTATCCTATTCAAGGTCCTCACTCTAACATGGTATGAGAGCTAGTTTGGATTATAGGAACTGCTAAAGGGCTTCCAACAAGCTTCTTTATAACTTCATCTCAACATCAAGATCAACAACGTCATCAAGGGCATCAACATGCTAGGCGCAGACTGCGGAGAGGCTGGAGAAAATCCAGTGCAACCCTCCACCAATGTCGCCTCCACTACAACAACTGTGGATACATCGCTCCTCGAGCAACTGATCTCCCGCATCAGCGCACTGGAGAGCCATCAGCCGATGAGCATTGACGGCTCCAGCTACACCCGCAAGCCTCCCGACCCTCAAGGAGCGGGATCTGAGCGATCCTTCACCTTCGACAACAACGGAGCTCAAGGATCTGCTCAAGCACAACAAACACATTACGAGGCAATGGCTTCAATGCAGAGCACGTTCCTCTCAACGTCGAAGCTAAGGACAACCAAACCCTTCGACGGGCAAGACTTCTATACCTGGAGCTTCGAATTCGAGCTACTAGCTCAGGGCGCACAGATCTGGATGTACTACGACGGTTCGTATCCCTTCCCAGCTAACGGCTCACCTCAGGAGAAGACGCAGTACTACAACGAATCGCTCTTGGCCTTCACCGTCTTGATTCGGAACCTGTCGCCCGAAGAACAGCTAAGCATTCGCCCCTTCAAAAACGAGTGGGCACTCGCGCAACAGTCTTGGGAGCACCTGCGCACCTGCCACATGGCAACAGATTCGGTGACACTAAGTCGCCTGCTCAACCAGTTGAACAATGTCAAGATGTTCCCCGGCAAGAAAGCCACACCATACATCAACCGTTGCAGGAACCTAAGAGATCAGTTCAGGAAAAGCGGCGGCAACTTCACTGACGACATGTTCGTCACAATCATTCTCGCTGGATTGAGCCCGGAATGGCGCCAGTGCAAGTGGCTCCTTCGCACTCAAGGAACCCTCAGTGAAACCGCCCTCTGCTCCACGCTCCTTTCCGAACAGAAGGAGATCGACCTGTAGAACGAAAGAGGCAACAAGAAGGAGAAAAATTCATTCTACGCAGAAGCGCCACCGGACAAGAAAATACTCTTTTGCAAATACTGCAAGAAGACGGGGCACATGATTCAAGACTGCTGGAAGCTGAACGGTAATAACAGCAACCAGAAGGGTGCCGCCACTCACCAGCAAGGAGGAGCCTCAGCGCGCAACCAAACTGTGTCACCGCCCGCCGCCGCCAGCACGTCCCAAGCTCCGGCGCGTCTCTCTACGAACACAAACGACAAGGGCAAAAGCAAAGTCTTGACTTGCATGGTGCGTCGTGGACCGCCTCGCCCTAACCGTCACTACCGCTTCTTCCGCAGCTGGGAAGATATGTTCACAGACCCGCCTCAGGAGCGGCCCGAAGGATCAATCAAAGAAGAAGAAGAGAACGATCCAACCTACGACTCGGACGAATGCAATTTGAGTGGGAAGCACCGGAGTGGATCCAGGAGTCACCACCTGCACGCATCGCATACGACGAGGAAGGATGTTATTATGACAACGAGAACTAGAAGCAGAGGAGGAAGAGTTACTGATGGAATACGGACCTCGCCTAATTCCTATCACGACGGACGGTAGGGATTACCTTTGCCTCGAGACAAGGGGAGTGACGATCGGGGATACCGACTTCGAGGAAGGAGAAATTACGCAACCGGATTATCATCGTGCACGAGCTTCGCCTCCGCCTCCCAACAGGCCACTGGAGCTGCAGACGATGATCGACACCATCACCATCGGTGACACCAGCTGTGAGAGTACGACGGCTTATGCCAGCTATGCTTGCTTGCCTTTACTTTATCATGCTCTTTCTAGCATAGGATACTTATATGCATGCATGAATTGATTGATATCCTAGGCTAGGTGCTTTCCTATATTTTATTTTAGTTATTGCACCGAGCTATGTTGCGTGCACCGAATTCCGGCTTTCGGTTGCCACCAAATTGCCTTCTACCGAATTCGGTAAGGATCTGTTCGGGACGCTTCGCGACCCGCGGAACCTTCGCGTAACACCTGGTTACGGGGCCTTGTGTCGAGCCTATATATAGCCTCGTGTTGTACCCAGGTGATCATTCAATTCGACTCAATTCTCATTCTCTTTTCTGAGCTCGATCCTCGATCATCACACTTGGTAATCAGAGCCCGTTTACACACGAAGTTCTTCGACCGCTAAAAACCAGTCTTCAAAAACCGCGGGGGCGACGCAGTCAAACATCGATTTCGGGTACGTAAAACCGGTTCCGTGTTTTTCGCTCCCCCTCGATTTGGTTTTTTTGGACGCGTTGATGTCAGGCATGGAGGGCCAAGGCGACAACTACGCGACTACGAGCGACATCGCGAGCCTCCGCACCGACATGGAGCAGACGCAGGCGACGATTCGTCGACTCGAGGCTTTTCTGACAAGCCAACCAGGGTTCGCCACCGCAGCAGCAGCAACCACAGCGACTACAGCACCGACAACTCCAGCAGCAGTGGCGACACCGACATTTCACGGACCAATGGCACCACTGTCGCCGAACCTCGAAGCAGCACGACCGAGGCTCCCGGAGGCGTTCGATCCAAGCGCGAAGGGATACGACGTCCGGCGATTCGTGGCCACCCTCGAAATTTACTTCGAGGCCATTGGCTGTTCGACCCCGCAGCACGACGCAGCAAGGCTTCGGCTCGCAGCGACACTGTTACGTGGACCGGCTCTCAAATGGATTTACTACACCGACGTAGCCCACGGGGAGAAAACGTGGCAGCATTTTTGGGCAGATTTAATCGAGCGTTTCGAACCGATTAATACGACCTACATGGCGCGGCAGCAGATACGCAGACACAAACAATACGGTAGTGTAGCACAGTACACGCAGCAGATGGAGCTACTGTTCAACCGCATCACCGACCTGACCGAAGGCGAAAAAATCCAAGCGTACACAGAAGGGTTAAAAATAGAGATTCGACGGCAGGTGATCGCGGCGAATTACGACAGCTACAGAGACATCATGCGTGCTGCCGAGCGATACGATGCGCTAACTTGAGGTCAACCCGAAACACGACGTTTCACGCCGAACTGTACATTCGGCACGGAGCGATCGGCACCCCCCACGTTCGCCGAACCGATGGATATCGACAAGTTTGACGCAAAGCAGCAGTCGGCGTAATGTGAATTTTGCGGCGCAGCAGGGCATCAAATCTTGTCGTGCTACAAAATGAAGAAAGCACGTGCTGCACTCTGGGACGTTAACAGTGGAGCACCCCCGAAGTCAAAAATCAGAAATCGCCAGTAGCCGCGGATCGACGTGGCGATCGCGTGAAGATCCGAAAAGCAGGAAAAGGCGACGACGTGACGACTTCGGAGCGGGTGAAAAAAGGAGAAAATGATGGCGCGAATCTAAAACGTCACGACCGGCCGTCATCAGGGGAAATCGCCGAGGTGAATGGAGGCTCCGCGAAAAAAGACTCTGCACCGACCGGGAAGCTCCAGCCGAACACCCACAAAAGTAAGAATTCGTTAAAAGTATCCTATAAAGATGCTCTAACAAAGAATATTGCTTCTCGTGGTTTACAAGCCTTCAAAAAATTCAGGGGAGGTCTAGAGGCCAAGAAAAAGCCTTTAGAAATTATTCAGGTACCTGAGAAGTTGGGCAAAGTACTACGGAGCGTAGAAAAGGGTCGTGCGTTCCGTGAAGTTAATATTCTCTCCCCGCAGCAAAGTGTTAAGGCTCCTCGTTGCCCACAGGTGAAGCCTATACAGCTGCCAAGGCTTAGAGGAGACATCCAGGCTCAGGAGAAATTATACAAGCCTCGGAAAAATCCTCCTACCCCCTAGGTGAAGTTGGAAAACGCTGAGTCAGGTATAGGAGAGAGGGAAGGTATTAAGTTTGATGTACCCTATGATCCTATTAACGAGACCCTCTTTGGCTTCTCAGCACAGCAGAAACCACTACTCCTCGAGGTGTTATGCAATGGGCGACGCCTCTAGGCACTGGTGGACAGCGGTGCATTTCACTCGGTGTGTGACCGCGGAGCATTGGAGAAAATTGGAGAGAAGGCGGAGGAGACCCAGTTTTGAGCAACCATGGTGGACGGTACGAAGCTTCCTATCCACGGCGAAGCATCACGGCAGCTGCATATAGGTGCGTTGAGGTGGAAGCTGAAGCTACCAGTTACCAACATCAGAGGATTAGATTTTATCTTGGAACGAGATTTCCTGAAGCGGTTCGACCCCGAGATCGATTGGGTCAATAGCAAGGTGTGCATCTACAACAACGGGAAGCGGATAGCACTGCGAAGCTGGACAGATACAGGGGACGTACCTGAAACGACACTGGCACGGTTCGAACAGACGGTGAACGAGAGTAACACGGGTTACCTAGCACTGGTTATGGCAGTAGCAGAGGAGGAGAAGCCGAGTTCCAAGCTACCTGCAGCAGTGAAGGAGGTCTTGGAGCAGTACAAGGATATAATGCCCGACGACCTACCTGCAGGCGTACCTCCAGCACGCACCCACGAGCACGAGATCGTTGAGGAACCAGGTGCGAAACCCATCTCACGTGCACCATACCAACTGAGACCGACTGAACTGACAGACATGAAAAAACAGATAGAGTATCTACTGGACAAACAACTGATCCGCCCATCCACCTCTCCCTACGGTGCACCAGTTCTATTCACTCCAAAACCAGACGGCAGTCTACGGATGTGCATCGACTACCGCGCACTGAACAAACAGACAGTCAAAAACAAATATCCCATACCGCGCATAGACGACCTACTCGATCAACTGCGTGGAGCAACAGTATTTTCGAAGCTGGACCTACGATCGGGCTACTGGCAGATCAAGATGGCAGACAACTCCGTCCACAAGACAGCGTTCCGTACCAGATACGGCTCCTACGAATACTTGGTGATGACGTTCGGACTCTGCAACGCACCAGCAACGTTTCAGGCGGAGATGAATCACATCTTACGAACCCTGCTGGACGAGTGCGTGGTGGTGTACCTGGACGACATTCTCATCTACTCCAAGAACATGAAGGAGCATGTGGAGCATCTACGGAAGGTGTTCGAGATCCTGCGGAAAAACAAGTTCTACGTGAAGCTGTCGAAGAGCGACTTCGCCCTGAAGAAGGTGCAGTTTCTTGGGCACATGGTGAGTGCCGAGGGCGTACACGTGGACCCGCGGAAGATCGAAGCCGTCAAGAAGTGGAAAGTACAGGAGAACGTGAAGGAGTTACACCAGTTCCTAGGCTTCGCCAACTACTACAACAGGTTCGTGCCGTAGTACGCTAAGACATCAGCGCCACTGACCGACCTACTGAAAAAGGATACGCCCTACAAATGGGATACCCCTCATCAGCAAGCCATGGAGCAGCTACAGACAACACTGACTACAGCGCCAGTACTCATCTTGCCAGATCCAGACAAGGACTACGTGGTGGATGCAGACGCTAGTGACCAAGTAGTCGGAGCAGTACTGATGCAGGATCACTTACGCGGTTTGCAGTCCATCGCCTACCTCAGTTAGAAGCTACACGGAGCAGAACTGAACTACCCCATCCATGACATGGAAGCCTTAGCGATAGTCATAGCCTTCAAGGCGTGGAGGTGTTACCTAGAGGGAGCCAAGACTACAGTTTATACTGACCACTGAAGTCTCAAATACCTGAAGTCGCAGCCGACGCTCTCACGACGACAGGTGCGGTGGGTGGACTTCCTGGAAACTCACTTCCACTACGACATCGTCAACAAGCCCAAGCTACACAACAAGGCAAATGCGTTGAGCCGCCCCGGACATGTAGCAGGCATCCAGCTCAACGAGATGAACCCTCTGCTCAAGGGTCTATTCCAACATGGGTACTCCGTGGACGCAGAGATCGCTACAGCACAGACAAAGAAGCTGTTACAGTGGGAGAAAGACTTAGCTGTAAGGAAGGGTTCATGAAAAATTTGGGTACCGAATTACGCCCCGCTACGGCAGATCCTATTGGAGGAGTTTCACAACGTACCTTACGCGGGACATTTCGGGAGCAACAAGACCTTAGCAGGGATAGCAAAGTATTTACTAATGGCCTGGGATGGCACCAGACGTGCAGCAGTTCGTCACCTCATGCGACACGTGCCAGCGGATGAAGAGCAGCAAGCAGAAAAAAGCAGGGTTACTTCAGCCTCTACCCGTACCAAAGCAGCCATGGCAGGTCGTTAGCCTCGACTTCATCACGGGACTTCTTTCGACCTCACGAGGGCATGACGCTATACTCGTGGTGATCGACAAGTTCTCTCATACATGATGAACCCGAGTACGAGGTCGAGCGCGTTCTCTCTCATCGACGCCGCGGCGGCAAGACCCTCGAGTTCCTGATACGCTGGAAGGGATACTGTTGGAATCACTGAACAGGAATGAATGAACTAGCAGTGAAATGAGTACAAGTACCTAACCTTAGAATTGTGTACCCCCTATAGGCTAACCCACTGTAGCCTAAACTAACACAACATATATAATGTTTGACACACCCCCATAGGCAAAGTGGGGGAGAACTAGGGGTCACAAGACCAGTCAAGGCAAAGCAAGGCAAAACAAGCTCAGGGTGGATCTCAAGGATACCACACAAATTCCGAGCACAAGCAAGTGGTCACAAGACCAGTTCACATGCAGGTTTATAATAGAGCAAAAGGTACAATGATCACAACCTAACAAGAGTAAACATGCAGGTATATATATAGAGATCACAGTACAAACAGACTCAAGAAGTAAGCAATTGAGGTCCAGTAGGCACAAGGCCTAGAAGAGTGCAAAAGCGCTGATGGTCACAAGGCTGAAGCGCCTTGGTGAACACATCAGCAGTGTTGGCCTCGGAGGCCACGTAACGCAGGCGAAGCTGACCACGTTGCTGCAGCTCTCGAGCAAGGAAGTAACGCAGAGCAATGTGCTTCGTTCTGTGCTCGAGTCTGTGCTCCTCACACAAGGGAATGGCTGCCTTGTTGTCGACGTACAGCACTGGAGGAGAACGAGGCTGCTCTCCAAGGTCGGTCAGCAAGTAGGTGAGCCAGCGTAGCTCCTGGGCCGCCATGGCTGTGGCGTAGATCTCAGCCTCACAACTGGAGCTGAGAACAGAAGAAGAGCGAGTAGAACGCCAAGAAACAGAACCAGAGCCAAGACTGAAGGAGTAACCCTGAGACGACCGCTGAGTAGCCTGGTCGTCTGCCCAAGAAGCGACAGAGTGCCCAGTGAGAACAACTAGGACTCGCCCTCCAAGCACTAGCCCCATGCCCGACGTACTGCACAAGTAGGGCAACACCCTCTTAGCTGCATCCTTGTGCTCCTTCCGGTGACGGCCGGGAGCGACAGAGCGTGCAAGAATGCTGAGAGGGTATGCAAGGTCTGGTCGAATGCAGGTCATCAGGTACATGAGGCAACCCACAAGCTCTGGATACGGGCCACTCGGCTCTACGACTCATCCAAGGCAGAGCTGAGAGCGAGTGACCGGTAGGCAGAGGAGTGGGCTGAGGCGAGGAGTACGTGAAGCGGAAGCGCTGAAGGACCTGCTGCACCATGTGTGACTGAGTCAAGGTGATGGTGCGGCGTGCTCTGTCCCGGGTGATCCGCAAGTCAAGATAGCTTGTCAGTTCACCCAGGTCTGTGCACGTGTGTCTCTTCTGCAGCTCCAACTTCACGTGGGCGAGTGCCACAGTGTCAGCAGTAGCAAAGACCAAGTCGTCGACGTACACAAGGACGTAGAACGGCGGCAGTGAGGTGTCGGTGCGTAGAAACAGCGACGGGTCAGCTGTAGAAGGCTCGAACCCAAGAGCCGCAAGCGTAGTCCTCAGTGTGTCGTGCCACTCACGTGGCGCCTGGCGGAGACCGTAGACTGGCCGTCGGAGGCTCCACTGGGTACCAGGAGGGAACGACCCAGTGAAGCCAGGTGGACGGCGCAGCCAGATCTCCTCGTGCAGGCTGCCCTGTAGGAAAGCAGTGCTGAAGTCAAGCGAGTGGAGCTCGTAGTCACGCTGAGCGGCGACGTGCAGCAGAACCCGAAGAGTGGTCATCTTCGGGGTCAGGGAGAAGGTCTGGAAGAAGTCAACTCCCTCTTGCTGACTGAAGCCTCGTGCAACGTAACGCGCCTTGAAGACAGGCGGAGAGCCCGGCGGCCGCTTCACCCTGAAAATCCACATGCCACTAACGATGTTCGCCCCAGGTGGGGGAACCTCGTCGACGTAGGTGCCTGTGGACTTCCAGGAAGCCATCTCTGTGTCCATGGCTGACTGCCACTGAGAGGAGTAGGGACCGGCCATCGCTTCTGCGTAAGAGCGTGGGGTCGAAATGTCTGGTGCATCCGGGTCTCCCTCAGGGGCAACAAGCATGGACACGAGATGGGGCAAAGCAGCGGCAAGGCAACCAAACTCCTCCTGTCTGTCCTCAAGAACGTCCGTGCCAAGAGCACACTCACCCCCGACGGACGGAGGACAGACAGACTCAGACTCAGCAACTAGGCTAGCAGCGTAGTTTAGACGACAGCGAGCAGCAAAGTCGACAAGCCTAGCAACTAAGGCAGACGCAGCAGCAGACTCAAAGGAAGGGTCAGTGACAACAGTAGCCAGGAGACGCGTGACAGTAGGACTGGTAGCACGAAGAGAGTCTGACCCAGGGTCAGCAAGAGCAGGAAGAGAGGAAGCAAGAGGAGACGGCAGTGGGACACGCTGTGGAGCAGTGGACGGACGAAGCGCCATCCGGTGAGTACCTGGGACAGCAGGAAGACGCTGACGCTGGACTCGACTACTAGAGAGAGCAGTGCGGACAGGCGACTCAGGACGAGACTCAGGTGACGCAGGACAAGACGTAGGCTCACGCTGCTTAGTAAGACCTCTAGTCGGACCAGTGTAAGGAGCAGGACCCGGGAGAGAGGAGGCAGACGGTAACGCCGACTGCAGCTGGACAAGCGGAGGACACGCTAAGGAGGGAGGAGGAAAAGGAGGAGGAAGTTGACCAAGAACCTGCTGAAGGAGAGGAACAAAGTACGGCCGAGACCGAGCAGCGACACCAGAGCCAGCAGGGACACCCGCACCAGGGTCCGCAGCACCAGCAGCAGCTCCAGCGCCCAAGTCCTCAGCACCAGCGGCAGCTCCAACGCCCGGGTCCTCAGCACCAGTAGCAGCTCCAACGCCCGGGTCCGCAGCACCAGCGGCAGCTCCAACGCCTGGGTCCTCAGCACCAGCAGCAGCTCCAACGCCCGGGTCCTCAGCACCAGCAGCGGCTCTTACGCCCGGGTCCTCAGCACCAGTAGCGGCTCCAACGCCCGGGTCCTCGGCACAAGCAGCAGCTCTAACGCCCGGGTCCTCAGCACCAGCAGCAGCTCCAACGCCCGGGTCCTCAGCACCAGCAGCAGCTCCAACGCCCGAGTCCTCAGCACCAGCAGCAGCTCCAACGCCCGGGTCCTCAGCACCAGCAGCAACTCCAACAGCAGCAGGGTCCGTAACACGAGGCACGCCACTCCGAAGAGTGCAGCGCCGCTCGTACCACTCACGGATCCGCTCGCGGGAGGAAAGCTCCCGAACGGGAGAAGAAGCACTAGCACCAGTCCCAGTAGTACGTCCGGCTCGAGCGGTACCTCTCCGGAGGCTGCAGTACTCTAAGTACCATGCACACAGCTGCTCCAAGGAGAGGGCTCCTCCAGGTGCAGGACTCCCAGGCCTAGTACCTCCAGACTCAGAACCCTAAGACTCCGGACTCCGCAGCTCAGCACCACGAGGCTCCACACCCCCAAGCTCAGCACCCTCAAGGTCCACACCCCCAGGCTCCACACCCCCATGCTCCACATCCCCAGGCTCCACACCCCTAGGCTCCACACCCCCAGGCTCCACACCCCCAGGCTCAGCACCCCCAGCAGGACGAGAGTCGACAGCTACCTCAACACGCTCAACCGGGTCTACCTGAGACACACCTGAGGGAGCGGCACCCTGAGGGGGGAGGGGGTCTGCAACAGCAGCACCTGGCGCGAGGAAGAGAGGCGGGGGGGGGGAGCGGGGCAGTGCGGTAGGGGTAGAGGCGGTAGTAGGGGACGGACTCGTCAAAAGTGACGTCCTGGGAGGGCAAGACTCGGCGCGAGGTGGCGTGGTAAAACTGCCAACCAGACGCGTCCGGGACAAAGCCGAGGAAGACGCAGGGAACAACACGGGAGGAGAGCTTGTCCGCAGACGAATCGCGGACAAAATCTCGAGACCCCCAGACCCGGAAACGCGACGCATCGCCAACCTCCCCCGTCCACAGCAGCGTGGGCGAGGTCTCCGGCAAGGAGACACGGGGCCAGAGGTTGAGCTGATGCGCAGCGTACCGGACCGCAAACGGCCACAGAAAGTGGGGGGCAGCCGCATGGATCAAGGAGGTACGGGCGACCTCCATGACCAGGCCAATGCGGCGCTCCGCAACCCCATTCTGCTGTGGAGAAGCCGGAAGCGTGAACGACTGCTCAATGCCGTGCTCAGCACAGTAGGCTGCCAAGAGGTCGGAGGAGAACTCACCACCTCTGTCAGAGTGCAAGCGTAGGACAGGAAAGTCCGAGTGAAAACGCTCGCTGAGCTGGAGACGGGCTCTGCGGATCCAAGGGATCAAGACATCAGGGACCTCACCCTTGGTACGCAAGGGGAAGACCGAGGTGTAGCGCGAGTAGTCGTCAACAACTATCAGGAAGTACCTCTCCTGACCCTGACCACGGACGCGGGCTGGGCCCCACACGTCCATGTGGAGTGTCTGCAAGGGAGCAGTCGTCGGGGGGAACGAGGAGGAGTGAGGAGCGGCGCGCTGCCGTCCCTCGACACAGGGGAGACAGTTAGGAGCAGGCGAGGGTGGGAGGGCAGGAAGGACCCTGGGAAGGCCAGAGACAAGGTACCGGGAGTGCATGGCACGAAGCCGCTGCACAGACGGGTGGTCAAGGCGGTGGTGCCAGAGGACAGTCTCGTGTGCCAAAGAGCGACACGAGCAGGGGGCGGACAGCTGACCTGACGCGGACGCGGACGCAGTCGCAGCAACCTGAGGGGACTCAGTAGTCAGTGTGTACAGGTCCGACCCTGGCTGCCGAGTGAAGGTAGCCAAGTGACGGCCCGTAGGAGCACACGTGCAGTGTGTCACGCGCTCGTAGGCAGGGGTGAACTGGTGAACACCCCCGTCTTGGAGTGCACATCCTGCCACCAAGTTCGTAGAGAACGAGGGGAGGTGGAGACCTGACAGTGTGCCCGACGGAAGGACAGTGGAAGAGGTCGCAATAACCGGACCCCCAGAGGGGTCAGCAAGGGAGACAGCAACTGGCCGAGCAAGCGGCTCAAGGGCAGTGCAGTCACGAAAGAAGCAGCGAGAAGCACCTGAGTCCAGTGTGAAGGTGTGCAGTGCAGCAGTCGACGCAGTACCAAGGGGGGGAGACACACGAGCACCTAGAGCAGCAGCCTCACCAGCACCTGGGGTAGCCGACACGCGAGTACCTGGAGCGGGAGACGCACTGGCCCTAATGCCCGGGTCGGGCGGCACACACAAGTAATCAGCACCCTCTCCACTAGTAGACATCACATACATGGCAGATAGAATAGCATCAAAGTCTAGAGCATAGATATCAATCCCCTTCTTCAGGAGATCAAGCCAGCGGGGCAGCTCAGTGGCCTGAGGGAACTGAACACGCCAAGCGTCGTCGAGACGAGAGAAGCAGCGCTGTGTGGCGTGCGGTCGTCCACACTGCTGACCAGTGCGGTCACCAGTGCGAATGACGTACGTGCAGCTAAGACCACCCCCACCCCCGTGCTGAGAGTACCACTCACGGACCTCCTGGGGCGAGGGAGTGTGCTGCTGGCCCTGGCCACCGCAAGTGCCTCCACGGCCACCACCACCGCTGCCACCTCCTCGACCACCCCAACCCCTGCCGCCGCCTCGTCCACCGCCACCCCAACCGCCGCCTCCACTCCTGCCACCTCCCCCGCCGCTGCCGCCACCATCCCCACCGCTACCACTCGCCCCTCCAGCCGAGCCACCACCACCACTGCCTCCACCGCCCCCACCGCCGCCTCCCCCGCCGTCACCGCCACCACCTTTGCCCCCTTTGCCCTTGCCGCTGCGGCGTCCGCTCGAGGCAGACGCAGCGCTGACCTTCTCACTACCAAGAAGGTCGACAGCAGCAGCAGAGGCGACAGAGGGAAGAAGGGGGGAAGGAGAACACCCCTCAAAGAACGGGGTACGGGGGTCGCCACGAGAGGCACCTACAGCGACTATGCTAGTCTCAGCTGCAAGTAGCTCCTTCTCGAGGAGGGCAATGGTGAGCTCAGTGGGGCAACGAGCTAGGAAGTGGTCCCTGACAGCACGCAGTGTGTCAGGGAGGCGGGTGACTAGGTGGTAGAGAGTGAGCCAGAGTGGAGGGGGGTGCGTGGCAAGGAACTCATCAGGCATGGCGGCCCAGAAGCAGGCCTCACTAGTATGGAGGTGCGTGATGAGGTCAGCGACTGTGTGAAAGGAGGCCAGGTCGGGAAACAGGTAGGGGAGGGAGAGACGGCCTAGTGCGGCAGAGGCAGGTGAGGAGTAGCGAGCAACTACAGCTGTGTACAGTGCCTTTACAGTCTTGTGCTGACCAAAGTGCTCGCGCTCGTCTATCGGCAGGGAGTTGCAAATGGCGAAGCGAGCGTGGGCATCACGAGTCTGCCACTGTGAGCGAGCAGTGCTGTCAGCAGTAGCAGCAGGGGCAGTGACATGGCCTAGGGCGTGATCGTACAGTGAGATGTCATCCTTGGCTGTGAGCTGTAGGTAGAGGTGCAGGTCATCGAGCCAGGTGTCAAACTTCATAGGGCGGCCCTCAGCATCGAACACGAGAACCTGTGGGCTAGCCATAGGAACAGTAGAAATAGCAGCAGTAGCAGTAGGAGAAGCAGGTAGGACGAACCAGGTAGGGCAGGGCGGCGCGGCTCGGTTCAGGTCGGGTCGCGGCTCGGCTGGGTGGCGCGGCTCGGTTCAGGGCGCGCGGCTCGGCTCGGGGCGCGCGGCTCGGCTGGGGGCGCGCAGCTTGGGTCGCGCGGCTCGTGTCACGGCGGGGACGGGCCGCCCGCTCTCCCTCGTGTGCTGCGGCGGGAACGGGCCGCCCGGGGCCTCTAGGTGGTGGGCACGGGTCGGCGAGGTCGGCACGGGGCCGGTTGGGGCCCTAGAGGGGCGAGCGCGGGGCCGATCAGGGCCTGAGCGGGGCTAGCACGGGGCCAAACGGGGCCTTGACGGGGCTAGCAAGGGGCCGACGGGGCCTGAACAGGGCTAGCGCGGGGCCGACGGGGCCCGAAACGGGGCCGACGGGGCCTGAAACAGGGCTAGCGCGGGCCCGATCGGGGCCTGAATGGGGCTAGCGCGGGGCCGACGGGGCCTGAGAGGGGCTAGCGCGGGGCCGACGGGGCCTGAAACGGGGCTAGCGCGGGCCGACGGGGCCTGAGAGGGGCTAGCGCAGGGCCGACGGGGCCTGAAACGGGGCCAACGGAGCCTGAAACGGGGCTAGCGCGGGCCAACGGGGCCTGAGAGGGGCTAGCGCGGGGCCGACGGGGCCTGAAACGGGGCCGACGGGGCCTGAAACGGGGCTAGCGCGGGCCGACGGGGCCTGAGAGGGGCTAGCGCGGGGCCGACGGGGCCTGAAACGGGGCCGACGGGGCCTGAACGGGGCTAGCGCGGGGCCTGAACGGGGCCTTTAAGGGGCCGACGGGGCCTGAACGGGGCCGCTAGGGAGAGCGGGCCTGGGGCCGACGGGGCCTGAACGGGGCTAGCTCGGGGCCGTCAAGAGAGGCCTCTATGGGCGTGACACGCCGAGGCGCCCTAGGGCACAGGTAGGTAGGTAGTTAGGTAGTTACGTAGTGGTGGGCCCTTAGAAAATTTCGGTCCTAGGAAGGACCTGCTCTATACCATGTTGGAATCACTGAACAGGAATGAATGAACTAGCAGTGAAATGAGTACAAGTACCTAACCCTAGAATTGTGTACCCCCTATAGGCTAACCCACTGTAGCCTAAACTAACACAACATATATAATGTTTGACAGATACGACCCCACTGAGGATAGTTGGGTTGCAGAAGCTGATATGGGCAACGCACGCTGTGCTCTCAAGGACTATCTTGTCAAGCAGGGTGTATCTCACACCACCCAGCTTTGAGGGGGGGACGTGTGAGAGTACGACGGCTTATCCCAGCTATGCTTGTTTGCCTTTACTTTATCATGCTCTTTCTAGCATAGGATTCTTATATGCATGCATTAATTGCTTGATATCCTAGGTTAGGTGCTTTCCTATATTTTTTTTTAGTTATAGTACCGAGCTAGGTTGCGTGCACCGAATTCCGGCTTTCGGTTGCCACCGAATTGCCTTCTACCGAATTCGGTAAGGATCTGTTCGGGACGCTTCGCGACCCGCGGAACCTTCGCGTAACACCTGGTTACGGGGCCTTGTGTCGAGCCTATATATCGCCTCGTGTTGTACCCAGGTGATCATTCAATTCGACTCAATTCTCATTCTCTTTTCTGAGCTCGATCCTCGATCCTCACACCAGCGGAACGTATCACGGCACGACAATTCAAGCAGCGGCAGTACAAGTTGCCGTACCCGACGAACCTGCGGACGAAGCCAGGCAAGAAACAGCGGAGGCAATATCGGCACGAGAGAAGGAACTGTACGCTCGCACCAAGGGATACTGGGCCGACGGCGACATCTGGCACCAACGCATGGGACATCCCTAGATCGAAGTGCTCAACAATTGCATCAACGCAAATGTTTTTGCGGCAGACGCACTGTTGCTGCCCGATGGAAAGCTGCTGAAGCCACGAACCGACTTACCCAACTGCATCGTCTGTCCGGCAGACGCGCTTCGCCACACGCCCTTTGCTGAAAAGATTCCCGGAGCAGAACGATACAAACTGTTGGAGAAGGTCTACAGCGACTTCCTAGTGCTCACGGCGAAAAGAGTTTGAGGGGAGCAGTATACTCTCACCTTGATCAACGCCAGCACACGCTTCGTTTGGGCCGTGAACGTCAAGGACCGCTACCTCGCCTACTACTGCTTCGAAGTCTGGCTCGCCATGGCAGAGAACCAAAGTGACGGCCACAAACTGAAGGCGTTCTAGACAGACGGAGCTATGGAATACATGTCGGACGACTTCAAAACACTATGCAAGCAAAGGGGGATCAAGAGGATGATCTCTCTGCCTTACGCCCACGAGCAGCAGGGATTGGCGGAAAGAACCAACAAAAGCCTCGCGACAAAAATGCGAGCCCTCATGAAGCAGTTGGCTGTGCCAACCAAGTATTGGCCCTTCGCAATGGCGCATGCAGTTCGGCTGCACAACATGCTCTCCTCGAAGGCATTGCCCAACAACAGCTCACCCTTCAAGGAGTGGACCGGAAAACACCCTGATACACGCATGCCGCGGGTCTTCGGGTGTATGGTACAGTACTGCCCCCACACTGCCCGAACAGGAAAATTTGAGGACCGCGATCGCTGGGGCATCCACCTCGGAATCGAATCCGAATACCACGCCTGGACAATCCTGGACTTCGCCACCCACCAGCTCACGCGTTCACGTGACTGCATCTTCTACAAAAGACTGACTCTGCCACTGTACCGCCAGCACCGCACTGCACAAAACGCACCGGACAACATTCTCCAGGGACAGCACAGCTACGCCCATGACGAGGACAACGTTGACGTGGCAGGAGAACAGCCAGACGAGCCAGCAGCAGATGAAGCACCTTTCGTCCCCGTTACAGAGTAGCTCGGCACTTCCACATTCTTTCCAACAAACACCAATCCCCATGAAGCAGTACAGGCACAGCACGATTATGCAAGTGCAGAAATGCACTCACCCATGAACGAAGATCCAACTCACGACTCCTCCCGCGACACCCTTCGCGACATCCCTTGCGACGACGACGACGTGGTCGAGGTTACCACCACGGCCGAATCCAACCTCACGGGCCTTCGCATCCTTGGCCTCGCTGTCGCCGTTTGAGGTAACCAGCAGTTGGTCGAGCCCACCACCGTTCGCCAGGCTCTCAACGGGCCCGATGCCGAGAAGTGGAGAGCTGCCATGGCCGCAGAAGTCACTGCACTCCAACGCCGCGGCACCTGGAAGCTGGTACCACGCCACCACGCAAAGGGGAGAAAATTTCTTACAAGAAAATGGGTCTTCAGAATCAAGACCCTCGCGGACGGAACGATCGAAAAAATCCAAAGCGCGCTGGGTGGTTCACGGATTCGAGCAGACACAATTCGTGGACTACAACCAAACGTTCGTACTTGCCGGTCGTCATACCTCAGTGCGCATTCTTCTCTGCATCGGCGCCGTGAAACAGCGCCCGCTTCGCAAGATCGACGTCTCCAACGCGTTCCTCTACGCTATCATCGACGCCATCATCTACGTCGAGCAGCCACATGCGTTCGAAGAAGACGGCAACGCTGTTTGTCTCCTTCAAAAATCCTTGTACGGCATCAAGCAGGCACCACGCCTGTGGCAGCAGCATCTTCACGGCATCCTCATTGAGCTTGGCTTCCAGCAGCTTCCCCACGACCAGGGGATGTACCGCCTCGAATCCCGCGGTCACTTCATCCTGCTCGTCGCCTACATCGACAATCTCCTCTACACCGGAGACGACACAGACCTACAGGATCGCTTCGAATGCGAGATTCAGGAGAAACTAGAGGTGACCATCGACCATGAAGTCACCCAATCCCTCGGGCTCAACGTCACCCAGACTGCGGATACAATTCACCTCTCCGCCTCGAAATACGCCGAGAGCCTCGCTAAGAAGTTCGGGATCGCTCCCGTTGGCGTCACCACTCCGTTCCGCATCCCTCTGCCTAACCACGAGCCTGACACCACCCCACTCTCACTGGCCGATCACCGTCTCTACCAGCAGCAGCTCGGATGCCTATTGTTCGCCGCCGTTACATGCCGCCCGGACCTCTCTTACATAGCCAGCCAGCTCGCCCAGTACCTGCGCCGACTTGAAGGGGAGAACCTAACAGACGTGCGCCGCGCCTTACAGTACTTTATCTCTACTCCCGACGTCGGCCTCACCTACAAGGCCAATTTAATGGCTCCACTATAACTCACCGGCTTCGTGGATGCTGACCACGCTGGGGATGTAGACAACAGAAGGTCCCGCACAGGCTTCATTTTCAATCTTGAACCAGCAAGAACCATCTCCTGGAACTCCAACAAGCAAGAACTCATCGCCCTCTCGTCAGCAGAAGCGGAATTCATCGTAGCAAGCGCAGCAGTTCGCGAAGGACTCTATCTCACGGAGCTCCTACAGGAAACGAAAACGGCGATGAACGGGTCATTCAAGTTACTCTGCGACAACCAGAGCGTGATCAAAATCGCAAACAAGCCAGGCTTCGTTAACCGCATGAAACACATTGCCCTGCGTTACTTCTTTGTGAAAGACGAAATCGACAAGGGGAAGGTCTAGCTCACCTACTGTCCAACTGGCAAAATGGTAGCTCATTTCCTCAGGAAGAAACTGCCACGCCAGAAGTTCCAGTAGTGCTCGGACCTTTGCGTAGTCACTCGCAAGAGCCACATGGCGCACCTCCAGGAATGAAGGGGGGTGCTGGAGTGTGAAGGGAATTATACTTAGCATTCCTGTAGGTGCAGCAGTATCGCACCAGACTCTGTCGAAGCAGCAACAACCGCAGTATCGGATCAGCCTGTATCGAGGGCAGGAAGGTCAACAGTCGCAAGAGGCAACTATCGCGACTGTTGACCATCTGGACCGACGCTTGACTTACCATCGAGGAATGGCAACAGGCGTAACCGTACATACAGGTTACATGCATCGACTCGGTAACAAGAAAGTAGTGCAATAGTCAGAGTCAATGTAGAACTGCCTGTAAAGCAGTTATAATTGTTGGGAACAAACAATCTTAAGCGCCTCTATCGTGTCGAAACACCAAGACACAAGCGAAGCAGCGCATATGGAGGCACCAGCGAGTCAACCCTCGGAGGTTGATGTAACCGCTGGAGGTAACGTGAAAGTCAAAGGTCAGCGACCTTTGACCTGACAAATGCAGCGCGACAGCAAGGACACACAACTGACTCGACATTGAGCAGTTGCCCGAGTCGCACTGTATCGAACCGCAAGAGTAAAGTAGTTATAATGTCTCTTCATATTCTCTGTATTCATATATATATCCTTGTATCTCTTTGCTTTAATCAACTTACTTTGCCCTCACATACTAGCGCAAGGTGGTTCAAATACGTTACTTAAAACGCTTCCGCTACTACATCACTTTACTCAGACTTTAACTCTACCAAAGATCCTAAAGGGCACTCAGCCCAACATGGTATGAGAGCAGGTTAGAGTTAAATCATTTCTCCTCAATACTTAATACACCAAGAGATATGTCTACTAGAAAGGAGAGGAGCTCCTCCAACGGCTCTCCTGGTACTACTCCTACTCCACCTCCTGCCTCTGGCCTGCAGACAGAGGAAGGGACAGCAACGAGACCGGCAGCTGTGTCTACTGAAACACCCGCAAACCAAGGCGTGGGCTTCGATCCAAGCATGATGGAGAAATTCTTCTCCTTCATGTCCTTCTACGAGCAGCATCAGCAAGGAGGACCTGTGCAATCAAACAACAGCAACAACAACAACAACGTGACGCCCATGAGTCTTGATGGCTCATCCTACGCACGCGGGAATCAACAACAGCAACCTACCTTCGCTCCGTACGAGCCTCAGCGCGGCTCCGTCAGCTTCATGCCACAACCACAACCTGCACTGGGACAAGAGAGAACGTTGGACGCACTACAAGTTCAGTCGCAGTTCGCACACGTTCTAAAACTGCAAACGACAAAACCCTTCGACGGGAAGGACTTCTTTACCTGGTCATTCGAATTTGAACTGATGATGGAAGGAGCGCAAATCCTCGGCTTCTTCGACGGGTCCCTGCCATACCCAACAAACGGCACACTGTATGAGAAGCAGCAGTACACCTATCAATCAATGATGGCGTACACGATACTGTTGAGGAACATCACTCCATCTCAACAACAAAACATTCGGTCTTACCGAGGCTACGGCAACTCCGCGGAGCTCGCGTACAATCATTTGAAGACCCTGTATCAAGCAACAGACAGCGTAAACCAAAGTCGGTTAATGGCGCAACTAACTACCATCGAAATGAAATCGGGCGAGAAGGGAATGGCGTATATCAGCCGCTGCCGCGAGCTGCGCGACAAGCTTCTTCGATGTGGAGGATCCATTTCAGAGGACGCCTTCATCACGGTTGTCATCGACGGTCTTGGTCCTCACTGGCGCTCCACTCGCACCATACTACGAGCCCACGGGAAAATCTCTGAAGCGGCACTTTGCGCCGAAATCCACGCCGAACAGCAAGACATGGACCTGCAAGAAGAACGACAAAAGAGAAAGGTGTCAGTGCCCGAATTCGCGTTTCACACTCAACGGCGCTACAACAACAACAATCGACCGAAATTCATACCTCCGTTCTGCCACCTCTGCAAGACTTCAGGGCATCCTCGTACGCACTGCCCAAATCGACAACGCCAACTTCGCCCTTCAAGCAGTCAAGTCACTTCAACGCAAGCAAACCCGACAACTTCAGTCCACGTCTCAACAACATCAACGGGACAACCTGCAAAAGAAACAAGAAACATCGTCAGCTGCATGGCAAGGCTGAGTGACTCCTGCACAACTAAGTCACCACCATATTACTCACCAGAAGAACAACTCGACAACAGTACGCCTCGCCGCGAGTCACTTCAACCAAACCCGACGTACGCCGCCATCGCCCAAAGCGAGCCGTCCGGAAAGGATACATGGTTCTTGGACAGTTGCTGCGGACAACACATGTGTTCCTCAGGATGTTTCGTTCAACGCGAGCACCAACTTCAACGAGAAGTCGTCATCACTGTCGCCAATAACCAGAACCTGCGCACACGACGGCAAGGGGTAGTGTAACTTCAGTCACGAGAGACGAATGTCGTACTGCAAATGTCAAAAGTCCTAATAGCAGAAGGACTTGGTTACAACTTACTGAGCGTCAGTCAGTTGATGGCGAAAGGCATACATCTGGAAGCCGACAGTACCACCCAGGAGTTCAAACTGTACCACAGGAAGGGCAGCCTCTACATCGGAAAGGCGATTCTGAAGAACAATGTCTTCGTCCTCGACTTCGTCCCAGACCTGGGCACCGCAGACAGTGACGGGATCGTCACCTTCACATCCTGGATGCACCCGCCGGATCTCGACCCCGACTTCAGTCCGGAAGGCTTCTGGTATTCACATACCATTCCTAAAGCAGATTGAACACGTGCGTTAGTAACAATACAATATTCGGCAGCAGCAGAGACAACATCGGCAGCAGCAGAAGCAGCAGCAGAGACAACATCGGCAGCAGCAGAAACATCGTCGGCAGTAGCAGGAACAACGACACCAGTCCTCGTGGACGAAGCACCACCAACACCCGCATAGCAGCTGAATCCGACTCAATGGGAAGTCCACAGAAGCGCAAACTTCATCGCCAGCTTCTACTCCAACTCCGACGCATATCAACGCTCACCCGGACACCGCGCCTCCGAAGACATCTGGCACGCACGCATGGGACAGCCAAGCAACACTGTGTTAAACAACACAATAAGAGCAGGAGTCCTTGACAAGGACTCATTACTACTACTCGACAGCAAAGAACTTCAACGAGCACGAGGAACTTCTCTTACCTGCCCCAAAGCCGACTTACCACATCGGCCATTCATTCCTCATCACAACCCGAGCGCACCCGCGTACGCACCACGCGAGAAGGTGTACAGCGATATCCTTTTCAATCGGGAACCAGGACAAGTTACATACAACTATACGATCACCTTCATCGACGCCGCCACCCGTTACGTCTGGCACCTAAACCTGCCCAGCCGCGACATGGCACTCGCAGCCTTCGCTGCCTGGCTACCAGTAGCACAGAGAGAGTCGGGCGCACAACTGAAAAGCTTCCAGTCAGACGGAGGGGGAGAATACACTTCTTAGCGATTCAAGCAGTACCTGGCGGAAAGGGGAATCAAGCAGCTCCTCTCTCTTCCCTACGCCCATCAGCAGCAAGGTGTGGCAGAAAGAATGAACAGGACTCTGCAGAACAGCATGCGCAAACTGTTACGTGGCATGCGGCTACCCAACCACCAGTGGCCTGCAACAATGGACCACGCCGTCATGCTGCACAACTTGATGTCGTCGTCTTCACTTCCGAACAACGCGTCACCGCATCTGCTGTGGACAGGGAAACAAGGCAGCACAAAAATGTTACAAGTTTTTGGGTGCATGGTACAGTACCGACCCCCAGAAGCACGAGCGGGAAGATTTTCACAACGCGCACAGTGGGGACTGCACCTCGGCATCGAAAAGAACTACAACGCGTGGAAAATCTTCGACGTCCACTCCAAGGAAACAGTAGCAGCACGTGACGTAATTTTCTACGAACGACTCACGCTTCTGACGTACCTTGCCAACTTGCACGACAATGAAGATCCCACAGGTGGCTTTCGTGGTGACCGAGCCTTCGCCTCAGCAACGGACGAAGCAGACTGGGACGAGCAGAATGTGGACAACGCATCAGAAGAAGCCGGACCTCTCCCGTTTTGCTCCGTCAACGTCCCCATGGACGAAGACAACCCTCGCGAAAGCGCCAACACCGAAGTCTTCTACCACTTCGCCGACAACGGTTACGTAACACCTGCGACAGCCAACACCCACGAAGCAGAACGGATAGGGCTGAATTTTATACCCAACCCAGAAGCGGGAGACGAAGTAGCTTATCCCGAGGACACAACTCTTCCCCGCTACTCACAGACTAGACTGCAGATTCTCGGCCTCGTCACCGCAGTCCACGGCACCTCTCTACCTAAGGAGCCTGCGACGGTTCAGCAGGCTCTGGGGGGGGAACACAGGGAAAAATGGCGTGAAGCCATGGACAGAGAGTTAAAGGCGCTGGAGGAACGGAACACCTGGAAAATTGTCCCCATCAGCGTGGCAAGGAATAAGACCATTCTCACCGGGAAATGGGTCTTCCGCATTAAAACGAAAACAGACGGCACAATTGAGAAATTCAAAGCACGCTGGGTTGTGCGTGGATTCGATCAGGAGCACGGACGGGACTTCACCGAGACATTCGCCCCGGTCAGCCGACATACCTCACTTCGAATTCTCCTCGCGATCGCCGCTATGAAGAAGAAGAAGCTACGGCAAATCGATGTCGCCAACGCGTTCCTCTACGCACCTGTCGACGCGGAAATCTTCGTCGAGCTCCCACATGGTACCCACGGGGAACCGAACCAAGTCTGTCAACTGCTGAAATCACTCTACGGGATCAAGCAAGCTCCGCGGCTATGGCAACAGTACCTACACGCTCGCCTCACTCGCATCGGATTCCGTCAACTGCCTCACGACCAAGGGATGTACCGACTCACCAAAGACACCGACTACATTCTGTTGATCGTCTACGTAGACGACTTACTCTACATCGGCTCTACTGACGACATCACCACCTGGTTCGAAGGGGAGCTACAGAAGGACCTCACACTCACGGTCTCCTCTAGCGTCACACAGTATCTCGGCTTAAACATTCGGGAAGAAGAAGGCGCGATCTACCTCAACGCCGCTAAGTACGCCGACACCATCGCCAAACGCTTCGCGCTCACACCTACCACCATTTCTACGCCCTACCGCTATACGACAGGAAACCACAATGAAGGATCCTCTCTACTCAAATCCGCCGGGATACGCGACTACCAGAGAAAGCTGGGCTGCCTTCTCTTTGCAGCCGTCACTTGCCGCCCAGATCTATCCTACTCCGCAAGCCAACTCGCCACCTACCTCAAAAGACCTGAAGCAGAACACTTGGCGGAGCTCGACCGCGCTCTCCACTACTTCGTCAGTACCTCTACGACCGGTCTGACCTACTACAAGAACACAACTACACCGACGAAATTAATCGGCTACGTCGACGCCGATCACGCTGGCGACTCAGACAATAGGCGCTCCCGCACTGGCTACATCTACCGCCTCGAACCTATCAGACCGATCTCCTGGCAATCGAGCAAGCAGGAACTGATCGCTCTCTCGTCAACTAATAAGGGAATGTACCCCGTAGAGTACATGGCTAATTAGGACTATTTAGATTCCTTGTATTCTACCGTATCTTTTAGTCAACTTGGTCATCTACATTCACTATGATCCGAGTTCTTACAACAAATACTTCCGATACCAACTCTTCTCAAGGCAACTCCTATTCCATCCAAGGTCCTCACTCTAACAGGTATGCTTTTCTATGATTATTTTCAGGGTTGTTGGCATCATACTATTATTTGCACGGCTCAGTCCTCATTACTGTATACAGCCATACAGTTATTTCACAATGTACATGAATCACCATTAAACTAAAAACTGATGCCAACTAAAGGCCTTATTGCAACCTACTGGTGATGCCCGACTGAATAGCATGGCAAGGTAAGGAAACCCTGCAGTGACACATTTGTACTGAACCTTGGCAGCTCTTGGTGCCTCGAACACAGTACAGTACAAGGGGCACATCACTTGATAATGATGAGGGGGCGCATCATCTCGTTGTCCTCGTGCTCCAGAATGTGGCAGTGCCACACATACCCCGGCCCACGCGTCGGATCAAAGGGGAAGGGCGTGCCGTCCTGCATGGATTGCACCCCAGGACAGTCAGTTGGCAAGTGACACTGCAACAGTAGCTAGTCAAAGAGAATCAAGGAGCGGAGTGGGGTGACTGACCTGGGAGTAGCTGGGAGGGAGGGGGCATTGAGTCTCACCTGGGAGTACCAGGGCGTCCAGAGGGCTCACCTGGGAGTACCAGGGCGTCCAGAGGGTGAGCACATGGCCGGGCGGCAGAATGGTGGTGTCCTTCCACCCGCGCTCATACGCAGCCACTTGCTGCTGGGCGGCAGTGAAGCAGGACGGCAGCGACGAGTTGGTGAAGGAGCAGGCGCCGCTGGTGTAGGCGGTGAGGTCGAAGGGGCGGCGCCACAGGGGGCGGTGCTGAATGAGGTGCAGGTGGATGGGGTGCGCGTCGGGCGTGAGGTTGATCAGATGCCACAGCTCCTCCGAGTTCTGCCACCAGCGGGACACATAGCAGCCAGTGAGGGCGCATGAAGGAGAAGGGCATAGGAAGAGTGGGAAGCCAGCCAGAGATACCACCACTGCTAAATGGGCCGATGGTGGCAGCACGAAGCCCGATGGCCAGACTCAACCTCACAGCTCACCTCTCTGGGCGTCTCAGTGGGCGGGGCGCTGTAGGGCAGGCCGCCCAGCAGGAGGCGGATGGGCAGCCCGGTGGCGGGGTCGGTCTCCTCCACCGCCGTGATCCACCGCTCCAGCACCACCCGGGACGTGTCAACGGGGGGCACCGCCTGGAGGGTGCACAGAGAGCGGGCGATGGAGAGGGAGCGAGAGAATGAGAGGGGGTCGGGAATGCACCAGCAACTACAGAAACAAGTACCCAGGAGAAGGGCGAAATGTCAAATACTCACCACGAGGGTCTTGGGAATGCGGGGGGCGGGCAGGCGGGCGCTGTGGTGGTCGACGATGAAGCGCATGACGACAGCCGTGTCGTTGGTCACTGGCTGCCCCGCAGGGAAGGGCGCACGGGCGTCGTTGGTGAGGATGACATCAGCACAGGAGGAGCGCAGAGTGGAGAAGTCAACGAGGATGTCGTATCGCTCCCCCGGCGCCACCAGCAGTGATGACCGCACCGCCGGGCGCGGGAGGTAGCCCCCGTCCGACCCGATCTGACAGGTGGTGGGGGGGGAAGGGGGAGTGGCCAGGAGGAGAGGCGCAACAAGGGGGTGGGCAGGAGAAGGGGAGGTACAACAACGGGTGGTTGGTGAAGTGCGGGGTTGGTACTGCGGTGCGGCGTGTGCGAAGTGATGTAGAGTGGTGCTGGGGAACAGGGTGCAGCTGACAGCAATTCACAGAGGCATGGCACGCACCACGATGATGGGCAGCTTGTCGCCGGTGAAGGGCGGGGTGAAGTTGGGGTAGTTGCGGGGGGTGGCGCAGATGAAGCGCAGATTGAAGAAGCGCGTGTTGGCGCCCCCCAACACTCGGAAACGGTACAGTGCCCTCCTCACGTTCAGATACGGCCACACCTGCCATACACGGAGGAGACACCGAGGGCGCGAGGCGCGACGCAGAGTGCATGGGGCGCGAGGCAGAGGATGGAATGGAGGAGACCAAGGAAGAGGGAGGAGGCATGAGGGACAGATGAAGGAAGAGTGGGGAGTGAGGACGAGTGGTGGATTGGAGGGAGCGATAACAGGGGAAAAACTTCAGACAAAGATGAGGAGGCAAGCAAGTGGGGGGAGCAGAGACGAGCAGCACCTTGCCGGTGACGAGGATGGTGTCGCCGAGGTACTCAGGCACCCAGTGGGGGTGCACACGCGGCAGCACGCCCTGGCTGGGGTAGTCAATGGACCCGTTGGCGAAGAAGCTCCGGTCTGACAGGGCCAGCGGCACTTCAAACTCGCCTTGCGGCAGCCAGGTGAGGGTCCTCTCCACCCCGCGCGGGTCGGTGAGCAGGAAGAGGCCGGCGAGGCCGGCAGCGACGTTGAGGCGCGTGATGCCGATGGCGTGGTCGTGGTACCACAGCGTGGTGGGCAGCTGGTGGTTGGGGTAGCGGTACAGCCGCGTGCGGAAGGCGCGCCCCACCTCGCTGTACTGCGTGAACCACGCCTCGGGATGCCCGTCTGAGAAGGACAGCTGCTCGCCCCCGTGCCGGTGCGCCACTAAGGGTGAAGGAAGGCGGGGGCGCGTGAGGAGAGAAGGGGCGTGAATGAGGAGGGGCGTGATGAGAGGAGGAGCGTTTGAGGAGAAAAGGCTCCAAAACACGGTCGTTCTTTTGAAAGTTTTACCGTAAAAGACACAATCGTATAATAGGCTCCCGTGAGAAATTGTAGAGCAGTTTAAAAGATACCGTCGTATTTTCGAGCCTGAGAGGCAGCACGTGAACCCGCTCACCTATTGGAATGCCCCCCAGCAGCGGGCGGGCGACGTCACTAAGGGTGTAGTCCACGGGGAACATGTGGTGGCGGTCCGTCAGATGGTTCTCCCAGTACACCTGCCATGCCCCCACGCCCACCACGCCCGCACCAGCGCACAGTCGCGATCAACGTCAGCACAGCCCCGCACACAGCAGAAACACACAAAAAATCCATAGCAACCAGGCAGTGTGCGGATGCATGGAGCAGCAAAGGAGAGGCACACAGCAGCAGTGGCGGGCGGGCGGGGAGGTAGGGCAGTACCTGGGTGGGCACACCGCGCTTGGCAACGAGCGTGGGGCCGGGGTAGTGCGCGGTGGCGGCGCTGCGACCATACGTGTACAGCTTCGTGGGCGGCAAGTCGCGGTGCAGCTTCTGCAGTTGGGGGAGAGGAGGGGGTAAGAGGGGAGTGCAGGGGGATGGGAGGTGCGTCAGCCAAGGAGAGGCAAAGGAGAGGAAGCGAAGAGAAGCGAGACGGGAGAAGGGAGAAGCGAGTGGCGGGACGGGAGAGAAGCGGGGGCAGAAAGTGAGCACGAAAAGGGAAGGCGAACAAAGTGAGGGGCGCGAGCAAGGGCGTTGCGGGGAAGCGCGGAGGGCGGGAGCTGGCCTGGCGGATCTGGTAGGCGCCGATGCGGATGGGAAGGGGCGAGGAGGCGTCGATCTGCTCGGGAATGGAGTCGCGCAGATCGTCCACGAACTTGCACAGCCGCGGGAACTCGCTCACGCACTCCGGCCCCGCTAGAGGTGCCCCCGTTACCGTCACCAACGCGCCGAAGCACGCGGCGACTGCTGCGAGGAGCAGCGCGAGGCGGAAACGCGGCGGGTGAAGGCGAGGCATGGCGCGTGGTGGGATGGAGGGCGCACTGAAAGTGGAGCGGCGAACGAATGAACGAGACGGATGATGAGGTGAGTGGCGCGAGCTGTACTCGCAGCAGGTCGAAGTCGTAACGAGTGAATGCCGCGTTCAGTTGATCTGCACATTGTGACTCCACCGAGCCGAATAAATGGCTCGATGGGCACTCGGCGGCCGGGGTGCGGATTCGACATAGTGCTCTCGCAATTCGAGGGCACTAACGCGTGAAAGGTCCACGCGTGTTAGGGAGAATTATCAGACAGACAGAACGACGCACACGCCCGGCCTCTCGTGCGCCTTGGGATTTCAGCGGTGACAGCAAGCGGCCTCCGATGCGCAAATTGCAAACTCGCCGTCGATTCGGCTCCGCTGACACTCTAATCGGATGGACAGCCCCGCAAGCGGCCATATCGCCGTTGTATGGACTGGATTGACACACTCTGACCCGATCGCCATCGGCACAGCGACGCGCTGTGGGTCGACAGCCTAGAGAGCTCCATGATGGCAGCCATTCTCCTACCCAGCGACTGCTGTGACTGTTTGCTGTGATTACACTCCCTAGGCGCTTGTACCGCGTTATGAGTCAGCTCCTGTACCAGGACTAGGTAGTTTGCCAGGTGTAGGTGATAAAACTCATTCGTAAATGGACTTATTTTGATAGAAGGATTCCTCCTTTTGGAGCGGTAATGAGTTTCGAGATGAGTCCGCTATGAATTCTACCGAGCTGCTTCAATCTCAGATCCCGTGAATGCCTTTTATCAGCTGCCTTTAAAGCCATGGTCTCACGTGTTGGAGTGTGAAGGAAATTGTACTTGGCATTCCAGTTGGTGCAGTAGTATCGCACCTGACTCTGTCGAAGCAGTAACTACCGCAGTATCGGATCAGCCCGTAACAAGGGCAGGAAGGTCAACAGTCGCAAGAGTCAACTGTCGCGACTGTTGACCATCTGGACCGACGCTTGACTTACCACCAAGGAATGGCAACAGGCGTAATCGTACAGGTTACATGCAGCGACTCGGTAACAAGAAAGGCAGTACAACAGTCAGAGTCACTGTAGAAATGCCTGTAAAACAGTTATAATAAGGGAATGTACCCCTTAGAGTACATGGCTAGACCAGGACTATTTATATTCCTTGTATTCTATCTTTTAATCAACTTGGTCATTTACATTCACTATGATCTGAGTTCTTACAAGACTTCTGCTACCAACTCTACCAAAGCACTTCTGATCCTGTCCAAGATCCTCACTCTAACATGGTATGAGAGCTAGTTTGGATTATAGGATCTGCTAAAAGGGGCTTTCGACAAAGCTTCTTTATAAATTAAACCTCAACATCAACGACATCAAGGGCATCAACATGCCAGGCGCAGACTGTGGAGAGGCTGGGGAAAACCCAGTGCAACCCTCCACCAATGCCGCCTCTACTACGACGACCGTGGACACAGCGCTCCTCGAGCAGCTGATCTCCCGGATCAGTGCACTGGAGAGCCACCAGCCCATGAGCATTGACGGCTCAATTTACGCCCGAAGACCTCCCGATCCTCAAGGAGCTGGATCTGAACGATCCTTCACCTTCGACAACCGCGGAGCTCAAGGATCTGCTCAAGCACAACAAACACATTACGAGGCAATGGCTTCAATGCAGAGCAAGTTCCTCTCCAGGTCGAAGCTCAGAACTACCAAGCCCTTCGACGGACAAGACTTCTACACGTGGAGTTTCGAATTCGAACTACTCGCTCAGGGCGCTCAGATCTGGATGTACTACGACGGATCATACCCCTTCCCAGCAAACGGCTCACCTCAGGAGAAGACGCAATACTACAACGAATCACTCCTGGCCTTCACCGTCCTGATGCGGAACTTGTCGCCCGAAGAACAGCTGAGCATTCGCCCCTTCAAAAATGAATGGGCGCCCGCGCAATAGTCCTGGGAACACCTGCGCACCTGCCACATGGCAACAGATTCGGTGACACTCAGTCGCCTGCTCAACCAGCTGAACAACGTCAATATGTTTCCCGGCGAAAAGGCCGGACCATACATCAACTGCTGCAGGAACCTGAGAGATCAATTCAGGAAAAGCGGCGGCAACTGTCAGAATGTTATGCTCTAGCCTGTAGTGGGGTGCTCTATAGCGAGTACAACCCTTCTAGGGTTTGCTATTTGTATCCTCATTCCTGCTAGTGAACTCCCTCTTTGCCTAAACTGTTTCTTGCCTAGCTAGGGCTTTCCTAGCTATGGCGCCTTCTTCTACTGCTTATCTTCATAGCAACTTCCTTGACGACATGTTCGTCACCATCATCCTTGCTGGATTGAGCCCGGAATGGCGCCAATGTAAGTCCCTCCTTCGCACACAAGGCACTCTCAGCGAAACTGCCCTCTGCTCCACGCTTCTCTCCGAGCAGAAGGAAATCGACCTGTACAACGAACGAGGCAACAAGAAGGAGAAGATTGCCTTTTACGCTCAAGCGCCATCGGACAAGAAAAGACTCTTCTGCAAGTACTGCAAGAAGACTGGGCACATGATTCAAGACTGCTGGAAGCTGAACGGCAACAACAACAACTAGAAGGGTGCCGCTGCTCACCAGCAAGGAGGAGCCGCAGCGCGCAACCAAACCGTGTCGCCGCCAGCCGTCGCCAGCACGTCCCAAGCCCCGGCACGTCTCTCTGCGAACACAAACGACAAAGGCAAAAGCAAGGTCTTGACTTGCATGGTACGTCATGGACCGCCTCACCTCAACCGTCACTACCGATTCTTCCGCAGCTGGGAAGACATGTTCGCAGTCCCGCCTCAGGAGCGGCCCGAAGGATCAGTCGAAGAAGAAGAGGAGAATGATCCAACCTACGACGAGTTAACGGTTGGACGGATGCAGTTTGACTGGGAAGCGTCGGAGTGGATCCAGGAGTCACCACCTGCACGCATCGTAGACGACGACGGAGAATGTTACTATGACCACGAAAGTAATCACGACATGGACCATCACATCACTCCAAAGCTTGCAAATCTGGCCAAGGCAAGAAAGGAAGTCAACACGTGGTACCTAGACAGTTGCTGTGGTCAACACATGGTGTCTTCAGATGTCTTCATCCTCAACAGAGAGCGACTCTTCAACGAAGTGGAGATCACCGTTGCCAACAGCCAAACCATCTACGCCAGAAGGCGCGAACAAGTGCAACTGGAGTCCCACGACACTGGCTACTGCATCCACATCAGCGATGTTCTCATCGTGCTGGAGCTTCGGTACAACCTTCTATCGCTCCACCAGCTGATGAAGTGCGGGGTTGGCCTGCAAACAAGAGAAGACGAAATGCACTTAATATACAACGGCATCTTCGTCGAGAAGGCAACAAGTGTGGAAGGCGTTTTTGTGCTCGACTTCGAGACGCCCAGAACCACCGGCGACAAGGAACACATTCTCGTCCTTGACCCTCCGGGTCATCCGTCGCCACCACGATGGAGCCACCCAGAAGAAACCGACTACCAGCAATCCGGCCTCGACGGCACCTTCGCGCTCTTGCCGTGCCCGTCGCCTCGACAACAAACCCTGCCGAAACCGGACCACAAGAAGTGGAAGAATGAGAGGAGATCATGTCAGGAATGGCAGTCAAAACAACCGAGCTGACAAGCATGCAAACCTTCTGGCCACCTGTCGAGCGCCCCACCGGCTGGAACACAACTGAAGGATGGGACCCAGCCGATGTACGATGGGTCATGGAGAACACCGCACTGGGGGAAGCCGTCGCAGCTGAAACCGGATGGGGAAGCATCGCCGACGCACCTGCAGAAGAAGCAGCAGAAGAATCAGAAATTACTGAAGAGGCACCAGAAGCAGAGGAGGAAGAATTACTAACGTAGTACGGACCTCATCTACTTCCCATCACGATAGACGGTAGGGACTACCTTCGCCTCGAGACAAGGGGAGTGGCGATCAGCGATACCAACTTCGAGGGAGAAGAAATCACGCAGCTTGAAGATCGTCGCGCACGAACCTCGCCTGCGCGTTCAGAGGAACCACCGGAGCTGCCGGTAACAATGGAAACTGTTACTCTCGGCGACACCAGCGGAACGTATCATGGCGTGACAATTCAAGCAGCGGCAGTTCAAGTCACCGTGCCCGATGAACCTGCGGACGCAACAAGGCAAGAAACAGCGGAGGAGATATTAGCACGAGAAAAGGAGCTGTACACGCGTACCAAGGGATTTCGGGCTGACGGAGACATTTGGCATCAACGCATGGGACACCCATCAATAGAAGTGCTCAACAACTGCATCAACGCAAATGTTTTTGCGGCAGACGCACTGTTGCTGCCCGATGGAAAGCTGCTGAAACCACGAACCGATCTACCTAATTGCACCGTCTGTCCGGCAGCCGCGCTCCGCCACACGCCCTTTGCCGAAAAGATTCCGGGAGCCGAACGATACAAATCACTGGAGAAAGTCTACAACGATTTCCTGGTTCTCACGGCGAAAGGAGTTGGAGGGGAGCAGTACACCCTCACCTTCATTGACGCCGGCACACGCTTCGTCTGGGCTGTGAACGTCAAGGACCGCTACCTCGCCTGCTACTGCTTCGAAGTTTGGCTCGCCATGGCGGAAAACCAAAGTGACGGCCACAAGTTGAAAGCGTTCCAGACAGACGGAGCTCTGGAGTACATGTCGGACGACTTCAAAACCCTATGCAAGCAGAGAGGGATCAAGAGGATGCTCTCCTTGCCCTACGCCCACGAGCAGCAGGGATTGGCGGAAAGAGCCAACAGGAGCCTCACGACAAAAATGCGAGCCCTCATGAAGCAGTCGGCTGTGCCAACCAAGTATTGGCCCTTCGCCATGGCGCATGCAGTTCGGCTGCACAACATGCTCTCCTCGAAAGCACTGCCCAACAACAGCTCACCTTTCAAGGAGTGGACCGAAAAACACCCCGATACACGCATGCTGCGAGTCTTCGGGTGTATGGTACAATACCGCCCTCACACTGCCAGAACCGGAAAATTTGAGGATCCCGCTCGCTGGGGCATTCACCCCGGAATCGAATCCGAATACCAGACCTAGACAATTCTGGACTTCGCCACCCACCAGCTCACGCGTTCACGTGACTGCATCTTCTACGAAAGACTGACCCTGCCACTATACCGCCAGCACCGGACAACATTTTCCAGGGACAGCACAGCTACGCCAATGACGAGGACGACGTTGACGTGGCAGGAGAACAGCAAGACGAGGCAGCAGCAGACGAAGCACCATTCATCCCCGTTACGGAGGAGTTCGGCACTCCCACATTCTTCCCAACAGACACCAATCCCCACGAAGCAGTACAGGCACAGCACGATTACGCAAGTGCAGAAATGCACTCACCCATGAACGAAGACCCAGCTCCTGTCTCATCTCGGGACACCTTTCGCGACATCCCTGGTGACGACGACGACGTGGTCGAAGTTACCACCACAGCCGAATCCAACCTCACGGGCCTTCGCATCCTCGGCCTCGCTGTCGCCGTGCGGGGTTGTCAGAACATTATAGCTTATGCTTTTGTGTAGGCTGTAGTGGGGTAGCTTATATGGGGTACAACCCAATTAGGGTTAGTACTTATACCCAACTCTTTCATAGTGCATTCATTCTCGTTGATTCTCACATGGTATCAGAGCACATATGCTCCTGGCCTGTGGGCCCTACTACTGCTTCCGCTGCTACTCGATCTGTCGCACGCCCCGTGGCGTGCGACCTATTTTTCATCTCGGCGCGCGGCGATTTTCTCTCTGGCGCGCGGCCCCGTTCCTTCTAGGCGCGCCACTCCACGCTACCCCGTCGCGGCGCCCAAAGGAGCCGCGCGCGACCCCTCGCTGCCCCGTCGCGGCCCCATCTCGTCGCGCCGCCCTAGCGGCCGTGTCGCGCCGCCCTCGCGGCCCCGATCCGCCGCCCTAGCGGCCCCGTCACCTACCCCTGCGGCCCCGGCGCCACACATCCCGGCCCCGGCTCCGCCCTTCCTGGCCCAGGCGCCACCTCGGCTGGCCCCGTCGCCTACCCCGGCGACCCCGACGCCGCCCTTCCCGACCCGGCCCCGCCTCTGCTGGCCCCGTCGCCTGCCCCTGCGGCCCCGGCTCTGCCCTTCCTGGCCCCGGCGCCACCTCGGCTGGCCCCGTCGCTTACCCCGGCGACCCCGACGCCACCCTTCCCGACCCGGTCCCGCCTGTGCTGGCCCCGTCGCCTACCCCTGCGGCCCCGGCGCTGCCCTTCCCGGCCCCGGCGCCACCTCTGCTGGCCCCGACGCTCCCTTACCGGCCCCGGCGCCGCCTCTACTGGCCCCGTCGCCTACCTCTGTGGCCCCGGCGCCGCCCTTCCCAGCCCCGGCGCCGCCTCTGCTGGCCCCGTCACCTACCCTGCGGCCCCGGCGCCACCTCTGCTGGCCCCGTCGCCGCTCCACCCGGCCCCGCCGCCGTCCCCAAGCGGCCCCGCCGTCACCACGGAGCCGCCGGCGCCGCCGAGCTGCTACCGAGCCGCCCGAGCCGCAGCGCCACCTGAGCCGCCCGAGCCGCCGGGTCGCCGAGCCGCCGAGCCGCAGTTGCCGCCGAGCCGCCCGAGTCGCCCGAGCTGCCGAGCCGCAGTTGCTGTCGAGCCGTCGTGCCGCCGAGCCGCCCGAGCCGCCCGCACCAGCTACAGAACTTCCGAACAACGCGTCACCGCATCTGCTGTGGACAGGGAAACAGGGCAGCACAAAAATGTTACAAGTTTTTGGGTGCATGGTATAGTACTGACCCCCAGAAGCACGAGCGGGAAGATTTTCACAACGCGCACAGTGGGGACTGCACCTCGGCATCGAAAAGAACTACAACGCGTGGAAAATCTGTGAAAATAAGCGAACAGGAATGAATGAACTAGCAGTGAAATGAGTACAAGTAGGAAACCCTAGAATTGTGTACCCCCTATAGGCTAACCCACTGTAGCCTACACAAGCATAACATATATAATGTTTGACACACCCCCATAGGCAAAGTGGGGGAGAACAAGGGGTCACAAGACCAGTCAAGCAAAGCAAAGCAAGCTCAGGGTGGATCACAAAGTCACCACACAGTCCGAGCACAAGAGCAGGGCCAGAGGCCAGTTCACATGCAGGAGTACAGACATATATATAAAACTAGACAAGCAAGAGCAGGTATATATATATGTCACAGTACAAGTGAAGTCAAGAGGAGAGCAAGTGAGGCAAGACAGGCACAAGACCCAGCTGGGTGCAAAAGCGCTGATGGTCACAAGACGCGAGTGCCTTGGTGAACACATCAGCAGTGTTGGCCTCAGAGGCCACGTACGCAAGTCGCAACTGACCACGCTGCTGCAGCTCACGAGCAAGGAAGTAGCGGAGAGCAATGTGCTTCGTTCTGTGCTCCAAGCGCTGCTCTCGACACAAGGGCAGCATGGCCTTGTTGTCTACGTACAGCACTGGAGGAGAACGAGGCGGCTCTCCAAGGTCAGTCAGCAGGTAGGTGAGCCAGCGAAGCTCCTGTGCAGCCATGGCCCCGACGTAGATCTCAGCCTCACAACTGGAGCCGAGAACCGAAGACGAGCGAGTAGACCGCCACGAGACAGAGCCGTAACCAAGGCTGAAGGTGTAACCCTGTGACGACCGCTGCGTAGCCTGGTCGTCAGCCCAAGAAGCGTCCGCGTGGCCGGTAAGGACCACTGGACTCCGCCCTCCAAGCACAAGCCCCATGCCCGACGTACTGCACAGGTAGCGCAATACCCTCTTCGCTGCAGCCATGTGCTCTGGTCTGTGTCTCCCAGGAGCAACATAGCGTGCAAGAATGCTCAGAGGATATGCAAGGTCAGGTCGTGTGCAGGTCATCAGGTACATGAGGCAGCCAACAAGCTCTGCATACGGACCACTCGACTCTACGGACTCATCCGAAGGCAGAGCTGAGAGTGAGTGGCGAGTAGGCAGAGGAGTGGCCTGAGGCGAGGAGTACGTGAAGCCGAAGCGCTGAAGGACCTGCTGCACCATGTGTGACTGAGTCAAGGTAATGGTGCGGCGTGCTCTGTCCCGAGTGATCTGCAAGCCAAGGTAGCTGCGCAGTTCACCCAGGTCTGTGCACGTGTGTCTCTTCAGCAGTTCGGACTTCACGTAGGCGAGTCCAGCAGTGTCCGCTGTGGCAAAGACCAAGTCGTCGACGTACACGAGGATGTAGAACGGCGGCAGTGAAGTGTCGGTGCGCAGAAACAGCGACGGGTCAGCAGTAGAAGGAGCAAACCCAAGAGCCGCAAGCGTAGTCCTCAGTGTGTCGTGCCACTCACGCGGTGCCTGGCGGAGACCGTAGACTGGCCGTCGGAGGCTCCACTGGGTGCCAGGAGGGAAAGTCCCAGTGAAGCCAGGTGGACGGCGCAGCCAGATCTCCTCGTGCAGGCTACCCTGCAGGAACGCAGTGCTGAAGTCGAGAGAGTGAAGCTCGTAGTCGCGCTGAGCGGCTATGTGCAGCAGCACCCGAAGAGTGGTCATCTTCGGGGTGGGAGAGAAGGTCTGAAAGTAGTCAACTCCCTGCCGCTGACTGAAGCCACGAGCAACGTACCGCGCCTTGAAGACAGGTGGAGAGCCCGGCGGCCGCTTCACCCGGAAGATCCACATGCCACTGACGATGTTCGCCCCAGGAGGGGGAACTGCGTCAACGTAGGTGCCTGTGGACTTCCAGGAAGCCATCTCTGCATCCATAGCTGCCTGCCACTGAGAGGAGTAGGGACCCTCTACGGCCTCCGCGTAAGAACGCGGAGTCGGGATGTCTAGTGCATCCGGGTCTCCCTCAGGGGCAAGCAATACAGACGCGAGATGAGGTGAAGCAGCCGCTAGACACTGTAACTCCTCTTGTCTGTCCTCTAGGACGTCCGTGCCAAGAGCACACTCACCCCCGACGGACGGAGGACAGACAGACGCAGACTCAGCAACAAGACCAGCAGCGTAGTCGAGACGACAGCGAGCAGCAAAGTCAACGAGCTTAGCGACTAGAGCAGACGCAGCAGTGGACTCAAAAGAGGGGTCAGTGACGACAGTAGCAAGCAGACGCGTGACAGTAGGACTGGCAGCGCGAAGAGAGTCCGACTCAGGGTCGGCAAGCGCAGGAAGAGAGGACTCAGGAGGCGAAGGCAAAGGGGCACGCAGAGGAGCAGTGGACGGACGCAGAGACATCCGGTGCGTGCCAGGGACAGGAGGAGGACGCTGACGCGAACCGCGACCACTAGCGCGAGCAGCACGAACAGGCGACGCGGGACGAGACGCAGGCTCACGACGCTCAGCAAGACCTCCAGTAGGACCAGTGTAAGGAGAGGGAGCAGGCAGAGGAGAGGAAGGCTCCAACAGTGACTGCGACTGGACAGGCTGTGGACACTCTACCGAAGGAGAAAGACCAAGAACCTGCTGTAGGAGCGGAACGAAGTACGGCCGAGGCCGCGCGGCAGCTCCAGACTCAGCAGGGACAGCACCAGCACCCTCAGCGACAGCACCAGCGCCACCCACACCTCCAGCGGCAGGACCAACAGCAGTAGGCTCAGCACCAACGCCCTCAGCACCTCCAGCTCCAGGAGGACCCGCAGGTCCAGCAGCTCCGGGACCGGCAGCACCCGCACCCTCGACGGTCGAAGAAGCTCCAGCTCCAGCTCCAGCAGCACCTCCAGACTCAGCAGCACGCCTCCAGCGGCGAGCGTACCACTCGCGCAGCTCCTGTGGAGAGAGGGGCTCCCGGCAAGACGCAGCAGCAGGAGAAACCCTAGGCTCAGCAGCTCCAGACGCAGCAGGGACAGCACCAGCGCCCTCAGAGACAGCACCAGCGCCACCCACACCTCCAGCGGCAGGACCAACAGCAGCAGGCTCAGCACCAACGCCCTCAGCAGCTCCAGCTCCAGGAGGACCCGCAGGTCCAGTAGCTCCGGGACCGGCAGCACCCGCACCCTCGACGGTCGAAGAAGCTCCAGCTCCAGCTCCAGCAGCACCTCCAGACTCAGCAGCACGCCTCCAGCGGCGAGCGAACCACTCGCGCAGCTCCTGTGGAGAGAGGGGCTCCCGGCGAGACGCAGCAGCAGGAGAAACCCCAGGCTCAGCAGCTCCAGACGCAGCACCCCCAGGCTCAGCAGCTCCCGACCCAGCACCCCCAGACCCATCACCTCCAGGCACAGCACCCCCCTGCTCAGCACCCCCAGGCTCCGCACTCTCCGCAGTAGCACCCGCAGGCCCAGTACCCCCAGCAGTAGCACCCCCAGGCTCAGCACCCCCGCACACAGCACCCCCAGAGTCAGCACCCCCAGGCTCAGCACCCGCAGCAGCACCAGAGTCACCTGTAACCTCGACCGGGTCAACGGCGTCTACCTGGGACACACCTGAGGGGGCAGGAACCTGAGGGGGGAGGGGGTCTACCGGGGGGGGAACCGGTACAAGGAAGTCCGGGGGAGGGGGGAGGGAAGGAGTGCGGTAGGGGAAGAGACGGTAGAAGGGGACTGACTCGTCGAACGTGACGTCCTGGGAGGACAGAACACGACGAGAGGAGGGGTGGTAAAACTGCCACCCTGGGGCGTCAGTGGGGAAGCCAAGGAAGACACAGGGAGCAGCACGAGGGGACAGCTTGTCCGCAGACAAGTCGCGGACAAACGCCCGAGATCCCCAGACACGGAACACAGACGCATCGCCAACCTTCCCTGTCCACAGCAAGGCTGGGGACATCGCAGGCCGAGAGACCCGGGGGTGAAGGTTGAGCTGATGCGCCGCGTACCTCACCGCAAACGGCCACAGAAAATGGGGGGCAGCCGCATGCATCATGGACGTACGAGCGACATCCATGACCATGCCAATGCGGCGCTCAGCAATCCCATTTTGCTGTGGTGAGTCCGGAAGCGTGAAGGACTGGCGGATGCCTCGCGCACGACAGTAGGCACGCAGAAGGCCAGAGGAGAACTCTCCGCCTCTGTCCGAGTGCAGACGCAGAACAGGAAAGTCCGAGCCGAAGCTCTTCCTGAGCCGGAGACGAGCCTCGCGGATCCAGTCGATCAGCACCTCAGTGACCTCACCCTTGCTGCGCAAGGGGAGGACTGTGGTGTAACGCGAGTAGTCGTCAACCACCAACGGGAAGTAGCGCTCGTAATCCTGCCCACGGACGGGGGCTGGGCCCCACACATCCATGTGAAGCGTCTGCAGGGGAGCCTCTGTCGGGGGGAAGTGGGAGGAGTGAGGAGTAGCCCGGAGGCGACCCTCGACACAGGGGACACAGGAAGGTCCTGGCCCGGAGGGGAGAGGAGGGAGAGACTGGGGAAGACCAGAGACAAGGACACGGGAAGCCATGCTCCGAAGACGGGGCAAGGAGGGGTGGCCAAGACGGTGGTGCCACAGGAGAGTCTCGTGAGACAGGAGGCGACAAGTACAGGGGGCAGACTCAGGACCAGACCTGGACGCAGCAGCAAACACCTGACCCGACGCTGCTACCTGACCGGACGCGGGGACAGGAGGAGACTCAGTGGTCAGGGTGTAGAGGCTCGACCCCGGCCGACGCGAGAACGTGGCCAGGTGCCGGCCTGTGCGTGCGTCCGTGCAGTGGGTCACCTGCTGACTCGCAGGAGTGAACTGGTGAACCCCCGCATCCTGCAGGTCTGCACCACTCACCAAGTTCGTCGAGAACGAGGGGAGGTACAGGCCAGACAGGGTGCCCGAGGGGGCAGCCGGACACGGGAGGACAGTGGAGAAGTGAGCGAGGACAGGACCCCCAGAGGGGTCAGCCAGGGAGACTGCAACCGGCCGACCAAGCGGCGTGAGTGTGGTGCGGTCCCGAAAGAAGGAGCGAGAAGCCTCAGAGTCAAGTGTAAAGGTGAGGGAGGCCGAAGCCAACGCGGTACCTGAGAGCGCAGCCTCACCCGCACCTGAGGAAGCAGACTCACTAGCACCTAGAGCAGCAGCCGCACCTGTACCTGGAGCAGGAGACTCACTAGCACCCAGAGCAGCAGCCTCACCAGTAGCTAGAGCAGCAGGTCCTAAACCTGGGTCAGGCGGGACGCACAGGTGACCTGCACGGTCAGCACTAGTAGGCAATGCATACATGGCAGTGAGAATAGCATCATAGTCAAGAGCATATATATCTACCCTCTGCCTAAGCAACTCCACCCAGTCGGGAAGCTCAGCCTCGTCGCCAAACACGGTACGCCAGGCGTCGCTCAGACGGGCGAAGCAGCGGGACGGTGTATGACTACGTGTCCCACAAGGCTGACCAGTCCGAGTACCAGTGCGAATCACGTAAGAGCAGCGAACAGCACTGAGAGACCCTCCACTCTGAGCGTACCACTCACGAAGCTGGCGAGGCGTGAGAGACACGCGAGAGGGTCGCGGGAGCTGCATCTGGCCGCCACCACGAGTAGAAGCAGCAGGAGTGGTAGTAGGAGTAGCGTCGCCACCCCTACAGCCCCAACCAGCGTACCACTCACGCAGCTGCTGCGGCGTGAGGGACTCACGCCGGCGTCGCTGGGGCTGCATTTGGCTCCGCAAGTAGAAGCAGGAGCAGGACTAGCAGCAGGGAGGCAGGCAGCCAGGCAAGCCAAAAGGCAGGCAGGCAGGCAAGCAGGCGACGCGCAGCGTGCTAGCAGGGCAAGAGCTCACCAGTGGTGGGAAGAGTAGGCTCGGCGACTCAGCGGCTCGGCAGCTCGGCGGCTCGGCGGCTCGGGCGACTCGGGCGGCTCGGCGGCAAGGCAGCTCGGCAGCAACTGCAGCTCAGCAGCTCGGTGACTCGGCGGCTCGGCGGCAGGGCGGCTCGGCAGCAACTGCAGCTCAGCAGCTCAGCGACCCGGCGGCTCGGCTGCAGGGCGGCTCGGCTGCTGGGCGGCTCGGGTGCAGGGCGGCTCGGCGGTGGGGCGGCTCGGCTGCTGCAGGTGAGCGGCTCGGCTGCTGCAGCGGGAGATGAAGGAGGAGGAGAAGCAGGGGAGGCCACACACCTGCCACCCCTCCGCAAGCGGCCCCCTCAGGTCGCCTCGACAGGCGACGGGAAAAGGGGGGGTGGGTGGTGGGGGCCGGTAGGTGCAGCGGCGGGGCCAGCAGGTGCAGTTGCGGGGCCGGTAGAAGGGGACGGCAGGAGCCGTCAGGAGGGGACGGCGGGGCCGTCAGGAAGGGACGGCGGGGCCGTCACGAAGGGACGGCGGGGCCGTTAGGAGGTGACCGGGCCGCGACGGGGGCAGGCGGCGGGGCCGCGTAAGGGCCTGGGCGGGGCCGCGACAGAGCCGTCGGCGGGGCCGCGTGAAAGCCGGGGCGGGGCCGCGTAGAAGCCGGGGCGGGGCCGCGCGAGAGCAGGCGGCGGGGCCGCGAAGGAGCCGGGGTGGGGCCGCGTGAGAGCAGGCGGCGGGGCCGCGTAAAGGCCGGGGCGGGGCCGCGACAAAGCCTGTCGGCGGGGCCGCGTGAAAGCCGGGGCGGGGCCGCGTAGAAGCCGGGGCGGGGCCGCGCGAGAGCAGGCGGCGGGGCCGCGAAGGAGCCGGGGCGGGGCCGCGTGAGAGCAGGCGGCGGGGCCGCGACAGAGAGGGCGGCGGGGCCGCGTCAGTGAAGGCGGCGGGGCCGCAGGGGAAATGGCGACCCGAGGGGTCGCTAAAAAAAAGATCGCGCCTCGGGGGGCGCTTCGGTGGGCCCAAAAAAACGGTCCGTAGAAGGACCCGCTCTATACCATGTGAAAATAAGCGAACAGGAATGAATGAACTAGCAGTGAAATGAGTACAAGTAGGAAACCCTAGAATTGTGTACCCCCTATAGGCTAACCCACTGTAGCCTACACAAGCATAACATATATAATGTTTGACAAAATCTTCGACGTCCACTCCAAGGAAACAGTAGCAGCACGTGACGTAATTTTCTACGAACGACTCACGCTTCAGACGTACCTTGCCAACTTGCACGACAATGAAGATCCCACAGGTGGCTTTCGTGGTGACCGAGCCTTCGCCTCAGCAGCGGACGAAGCAGACTGGGACGAGCAGAATGTGGACAACGCATCAGAAGAAGTCGGACCTCTCCCGTTTTGCTCCGTCAACGTCCCCATGGACGAAGACAACCCTCGCGAAAGCGCCAACACCGAAGTCTTCTACCACTTCGCCAACAACGGTTACGTAACACCTGCGACAGCCAACACCCACGAAGCAGAACGGATAGGGCCGAATTTCATACCCAACCCAGAAGCGGGAGACGAAGTAGCTTATCCCGAGGACACAACTCTTCCCCGCTACTCACAGACTGGACTGCAGATTCTCGGCCTCGTCACCGCAGTCCACGGCACCTCTCTACCTAAGGAGCCTGCGACGGTTCAGCAGGCTCTAGGGGGGGAACACAGGGAAAAATGGCGTGAAGCCATGGACAGAGAGTTAAAGGCGCTGGAGGAACGGAACACCTGGAAAATTGTCCCCATCAGCGTGGCAAGGAATAAGACCATTCTCACCGGGAAATGGGTCTTCCGCATTAAAACGAAAACAGACGGCACAATTGAGAAATTCAAAGCACGCTGGGTTGTGCGTGGATTCGATCAGGAGCACGGACGGGACTTCACCGAGACATTCGCCCCGGTCAGCCGACATACCTCACTTCGAATTCTCCTCGCGATCGCCGCTATGAAGAAGAAGAAGCTACGGCAAATCGATGTCGCCAACGCGTTCCTCTACGCACCTGTCGACGCGGAAATCTTCGTCGAGCTCCCACATGGTACCCACGGGGAACCGAACCAAGTCTGTCAACTGCTGAAATCACTCTACGGGATCAAGCAAGCTCCGCGGCTATGGCAACAGTACCTACACGCTCGCCTCACTCGCATCGGATTCCGTCAACTGCCTCACGACCAAGGGATGTACCGACTCACCAAAGACACCGACTACATTCTGTTGATCGTCTACGTAGACGACTTACTCTACATCGGCTCTACTGACGACATCACCACCTGGTTCGAAGGGGAGCTACAGAAGGACCTCACACTCACGGTCTCCTCTAGCGTCACACAGTATCTCGGCTTAAACATTCGGGAAGAAGAAGGCGCGATCTACCTCAACGCCGCTAAGTACGCCGACACCATCGCCAAACGCTTCGCGCTCACACCTACCACCATTTCTACGCCCTACCGCTATACGACAGGAAACCACAATGAAGGATCCTCTCTACTCAAATCCGCCGGGATACGCGACTACCAGAGAAAGCTGGGCTGCCTTCTCTTTGCAGCCGTCACTTGCCGCCCAGATCTATCCTACTCCGCAAGCCAACTCGCCACCTACCTCAAAAGACCTGAAGCAGAACACTTGGCGGAGCTCGACCGCGCTCTCCACTACTTCGTCAGTACCTCTACGACCGGTCTGACCTACTACAAGAACACAACTACACCGACGAAATTAATCGGCTACGTCGACGCCGATCACGCTGGCGACTCAGACAATAGGCGCTCCCGCACTGGCTACATCTACCGCCTCGAACCTATCAGACCGATCTCCTGGCAATCGAGCAAGCAGGAACTGATCGCTCTCTCGTCAACTAATAAGGGAATGTACCCCGTAGAGTACATGGCTAATTAGGACTATTTAGATTCCTTGTATTCTACCGTATCTTTTAGTCAACTTGGTCATCTACATTCACTATGATCCGAGTTCTTACAACAAATACTTCCGATACCAACTCTTCTCAAGGCAACTCCTATTCCATCCAAGGTCCTCACTCTAACAGGTATGCTTTTCTATGATTATTTTCAGGGTTGTTGGCATCATACTATTATTTGCACGGCTCAGTCCTCATTACTGTATACAGCCATACAGTTATTTCACAATGTACATGAATCACCATTAAACTAAAAACTGATGCCAACTAAAGGCCTTATTGCAACCTACTGGTGATGCCCGACTGAATAGCATGGAAAGGTAAGGAAACCCTGCAGTGACACATTTGTACTGAACCTTGGCAGCTCTTGGTGCCTCGAACACAGTACAGTACAAGGGGCACATCACTTGATAATGATGAGGGGGCGCATCATCTCGTTGTCCTCGTGCTCCAGAATGTGGCAGTGCCACACATACCCCGGCCCACGCGTCGGATCAAAGGGGAAGGGCGTGCCGTCCTGCATGGATTGCACCCCAGGACAGTCAGTTGGCAAGTGACACTGCAACAGTAGCTAGTCAAAGAGAATCAAGGAGCGGAGTGGGGTGACTGACCTGGGAGTAGCTGGGAGGGAGGGGGCATTGAGTCTCACCTGGGAGTACCAGGGCGTCCAGAGGGCTCACCTGGGAGTACCAGGGCGTCCAGAGGGTGAGCACATGGCCGGGCGGCAGAATGGTGGTGTCCTTCCACCCGCGCTCATACGCAGCCACTTGCTGCTGGGCGGCAGTGAAGCAGGACGGCAGCGACGAGTTGGTGAAGGAGCAGGCGCCGCTGGTGTAGGCGGTGAGGTCGAAGGGGCGGCGCCACAGGGGGCGGTGCTGAATGAGGTGCAGGTGGATGGGGTGCGCGTCGGGCGTGAGGTTGATCAGATGCCACAGCTCCTCCGAGTTCTGCCACCAGCGGGACACATAGCAGCCAGTGAGGGCGCATGAAGGAGAAGGGCATAGGAAGAGTGGGAAGCCAGCCAGAGATACCACCACTGCTAAATGGGCCGATGGTGGCAGCACGAAGCCCGATGGCCAGACTCAACCTCACAGCTCACCTCTCTGGGCGTCTCAGTGGGCGGGGCGCTGTAGGGCAGGCCGCCCAGCAGGAGGCGGATGGGCAGCCCGGTGGCGGGGTCGGTCTCCTCCACCGCCGTGATCCACCGCTCCAGCACCACCCGGGACGTGTCAACGGGGGGCACCGCCTGGAGGGTGCACAGAGAGCGGGCGATGGAGAGGGAGCGAGAGAATGAGAGGGGGTCGGGAATGCACCAGCAACTACAGAAACAAGTACCCAGGAGAAGGGCGAAATGTCAAATACTCACCACGAGGGTCTTGGGAATGCGGGGGGCGGGCAGGCGGGCGCTGTGGTGGTCGACGATGAAGCGCATGACGACAGCCGTGTCGTTGGTCACTGGCTGCCCCGCAGGGAAGGGCGCACGGGCGTCGTTGGTGAGGATGACATCAGCACAGGAGGAGCGCAGAGTGGAGAAGTCAACGAGGATGTCGTATCGCTCCCCCGGCGCCACCAGCAGTGATGACCGCACCGCCGGGCGCGGGAGGTAGCCCCCGTCCGACCCGATCTGACAGGTGGTGGGGGGGGAAGGGGGAGTGGCCAGGAGGAGAGGCGCAACAAGGGGGTGGGCAGGAGAAGGGGAGGTACAACAACGGGTGGTTGGTGAAGTGCGGGGTTGGTACTGCGGTGCGGCGTGTGCGAAGTGATGTAGAGTGGTGCTGGGGAACAGGGTGCAGCTGACAGCAATTCACAGAGGCATGGCACGCACCACGATGATGGGCAGCTTGTCGCCGGTGAAGGGCGGGGTGAAGTTGGGGTAGTTGCGGGGGGTGGCGCAGATGAAGCGCAGATTGAAGAAGCGCGTGTTGGCGCCCCCCAACACTCGGAAACGGTACAGTGCCCTCCTCACGTTCAGATACGGCCACACCTGCCATACACGGAGGAGACACCGAGGGCGCGAGGCGCGACGCAGAGTGCATGGGGCGCGAGGCAGAGGATGGAATGGAGGAGACCAAGGAAGAGGGAGGAGGCATGAGGGACAGATGAAGGAAGAGTGGGGAGTGAGGACGAGTGGTGGATTGGAGGGAGCGATAACAGGGGAAAAACTTCAGACAAAGATGAGGAGGCAAGCAAGTGGGGGGAGCAGAGACGAGCAGCACCTTGCCGGTGACGAGGATGGTGTCGCCGAGGTACTCAGGCACCCAGTGGGGGTGCACACGCGGCAGCACGCCCTGGCTGGGGTAGTCAATGGACCCGTTGGCGAAGAAGCTCCGGTCTGACAGGGCCAGCGGCACTTCAAACTCGCCCTGCGGCAGCCAGGTGAGGGTCCTCTCCACCCCGCGCGGGTCGGTGAGCAGGAAGAGGCCGGCGAGGCCGGCAGCGACGTTGAGGCGCGTGATGCCGATGGCGTGGTCGTGGTACCACAGCGTGGTGGGCAGCTGGTGGTTGGGGTAGCGGTACAGCCGCGTGCGGAAGGCGCGCCCCACCTCGCTGTACTGCGTGAACCACGCCTCGGGATGCCCGTCTGAGAAGGACAGCTGCTCGCCCCCGTGCCGGTGCGCCACTAAGGGTGAAGGAAGGCGGGGGCGCGTGAGGAGAGAAGGGGCGTGAATGAGGAGGGGCGTGATGAGAGGAGGAGCGTTTGAGGAGAAAAGGCTCCAAAACACGGTCGTTCTTTTGAAAGTTTTACCGTAAAAGACACAATCGTATAATAGGCTCCCGTGAGAAATTGTAGAGCAGTTTAAAAGATACCGTCGTATTTTCGAGCCTGAGAGGCAGCACGTGAACCAGCTCACCTATTGGAATGCCCCCCAGCAGCGGGCGGGCGACGTCACTAAGGGTGTAGTCCACGGGGAACATGTGGTGGCGGTCCGTCAGATGGTTCTCCCAGTACACCTGCCATGCCCCCACGCCCACCACGCCCGCACCAGCGCACAGTCGCGATCAACGTCAGCACAGCCCCGCACACAGCAGAAACACACAAAAAATCCATAGCAACCAGGCAGTGTGCGGATGCATGGAGCAGCAAAGGAGAGGCACACAGCAGCAGTGGCGGGCGGGCGGGGAGGTAGGGCAGTACCTGGGTGGGCACACCGCGCTTGGCAACGAGCGTGGGGCCGGGGTAGTGCGCGGTGGCGGCGCTGCGACCATACGTGTACAGCTTCGTGGGCGGCAAGTCGCGGTGCAGCTTCTGCAGTTGGGGGAGAGGAGGGGGTAAGAGGGGAGTGCAGGGGGATGGGAGGTGCGTCAGCCAAGGAGAGGCAAAGGAGAGGAAGCGAAGAGAAGCGAGACGGGAGAAGGGAGAAGCGAGTGGCGGGACGGGAGAGAAGCGGGGGCAGAAAGTGAGCACGAAAAGGGAAGGCGAACAAAGTGAGGGGCGCGAGCAAGGGCGTTGCGGGGAAGCGCGGAGGGCGGGAGCTGGCCTGGCGGATCTGGTAGGCGCCGATGCGGATGGGAAGGGGCGAGGAGGCGTCGATCTGCTCGGGAATGGAGTCGCGCAGATCGTCCACGAACTTGCACAGCCGCGGGAACTCGCTCACGCACTCCGGCCCCGCTAGAGGTGCCCCCGTTACCGTCACCAACGCGCCGAAGCACGCGGCGACTGCTGCGAGGAGCAGCGCGAGGCGGAAACGCGGCGGGTGAAGGCGAGGCATGGCGCGTGGTGGGATGGAGGGCGCACTGAAAGTGGAGCGGCGAACGAATGAACGAGACGGATGATGAGGTGAGTGGCGCGAGCTGTACTCGCAGCAGGTCGAAGTCGTAACGAGTGAATGCCGCGTTCAGTTGATCTGCACATTGTGACTCCACCGAGCCGAATAAATGGCTCGATGGGCACTCGGCGGCCGGGGTGCGGATTCGACATAGTGCTCTCGCAATTCGAGGGCACTAACGCGTGAAAGGTCCACGCGTGTTAGGGAGAATTATCAGACAGACAGAACGACGCACACGCCCGGCCTCTCGTGCGCCTTGGGATTTCAGCGGTGACAGCAAGCGGCCTCCGATGCGCAAATTGCAAACTCGCCGTCGATTCGGCTCCGCTGACACTCTAATCGGATGGACAGCCCCGCAAGCGGCCATATCGCCGTTGTATGGACTGGATTGACACACTCTGACCCGATCGCCATCGGCACAGCGACGCGCTGTGGGTCGACAGCCTAGAGAGCTCCATGATGGCAGCCATTCTCCTACCCAGCGACTGCTGTGACTGTTTGCTGTGATTACACTCCCTAGGCGCTTGTACCGCGTTATGAGTCAGCTCCTGTACCAGGACTAGGTAGTTTGCCAGGTGTAGGTGATAAAACTCATTCGTAAATGGACTTATTTTGATAGAAGGATTCCTCCTTTTGGAGCGGTAATGAGTTTCGAGATGAGTCCGCTATGAATTCTACCGAGCTGCTTCAATCTCAGATCCCGTGAATGCCTTTTATCAGCTGCCTTTAAAGCCATGGTCTCACGTGTTGGAGTGTGAAGGAAATTGTACTTGGCATTCCAGTTGGTGCAGTAGTATCGCACCTGACTCTGTCGAAGCAGTAACTACCGCAGTATCGGATCAGCCCGTAACAAGGGCAGGAAGGTCAACAGTCACAAGAGTCAACTGTCGCGACTGTTGACCATCTGGACCGACGCTTGACTTACCACCAAGGAATGGCAACAGGCGTAATCGTACAGGTTACATGCAGCGACTCGGTAACAAGAAAGGCAGTACAACAGTCAGAGTCACTGTAGAAATGCCTGTAAAACAGTTATAATAAGGGAATGTACCCCTTAGAGTACATGGCTAGACTAGGACTATTTATATTCCTTGTATTCTATCTTTTAATCAACTTGGTCATTTACATTCACTATGATCTGAGTTCTTACAAGACTTCCGCTACCAACTCTACCAAAGCACTTCTGATCCTGTCCAAGATCCTCACTCTAACATGGTATGAGAGCTAGTTTGGATTATAGGACCTGCTAAAAGGGGCTTTCGACAAAGCTTCTTTATAAATTAAACCTCAACATCAACGACATCAAGGGCATCAACATGCCAGGCGCAGACTGTGGAGAGGCTGGGGAAAACCCAGTGCAACCCTCCACCAATGCCGCCTCTACTACGACGACCGTGGACACAGCGCTCCTCGAGCAGCTGATCTCCCGCATCAGTGCACTGGAGAGCCACCAGCCCATGAGCATTGACGGCTCAATTTACGCCCGAAGACCTCCCGATCCTCAAAGAGCTGGATCTGAACGATCCTTCACCTTCGACAACCGCGGAGCTCAAGGATCTGCTCAAGCACAACAAACACATTACGAGGCAATGGCTTCAATGCAGAGCAAGTTCCTCTCCAGGTCGAAGCTCAGAACTACCAAGCCCTTCGACGGACAAGACTTCTACACGTGGAGTTTCGAATTCGAACTACTCGCTCAGGGCGCTCAGATCTGGATGTACTACGACGGATCATACCCCTTCCCAGCAAACGGCTCACCTCAGGAGAAGACGCAATACTACAACGAATCACTCCTGGCCTTCACCGTCCTGATGCGGAACTTGTCGCCCGAAGAACAGCTGAGCATTCGCCCCTTCAAAAATGAATGGGCGCCCGCGCAATAGTCCTGGGAACACCTGCGCACCTGCCACATGGCAACAGATTCGGTGACACTCAGTCGCCTGCTCAACCAGCTGAACAACGTCAAGATGTTTCCCGGCGAAAAGGCCGGACCATACATCAACTACTGCAGGAACCTGAGAGATCAATTCAGGAAAAGCGGCGGCAACTGTCAGAATGTTATGCTCTAGCCTGTAGTGGGGTGCTCTATAGCGAGTACAACCCTTCTAGGGTTTGCTATTTGTATCCTCATTCCTGCTAGTGAACTCCCTCTTTGCCTAAACTGTTTCTTGCCTAGCTAGGGCTTTCCTAGCTATGGCGCCTTCTTCTACTGCTTATCTTCACATGGTATTAGAGCGATATGCTCCTGGCCTGTGGGCCCCACCTCACTGCTTCCGCTGCTACTGCTACTCTCTGTGTTGCACGCCCCGTGGAGTGCAACAGATTTTTCATCCCGCCACGCGCTCGGAGCGTGCGGCGGTTTTCTGCCCGCCGTGCGCCCCGAGGCGCGCGGCGGTTTTCTGCCCGCCGTGCGCCCCGAGGCGCGCGGCGGTTCTCTGCCCGCCGTGCGCCCCGAGGCGTGCGGCGGGTTTCTGCCCCGTCACGCAGCGCGTTGCTCCCGGGAGGCGCTGCGACGTGCGACGGGGACCCGCGCGTCGCCCTCCGTCGCCCGTCGTGGCCTGTGCGCGGCCCGTACAGCCTGCGCGCGGCCCGTACGGGCTGCGCCAGGCCCGCGCGCGGCTCAGGCCGCCTGCGCGCGGTTCGGGTGGCTGTGCCAGGCCCGTGGGCGGCCCGTTCTTTGCTGCCCTTGCGCTGCCCGCTGTCCCCCGTGCTTCTGATGGCGCCCCACCCCTGCTACTGCCCGTTCTCCTGAATTAGGATTTGGGGGTGGGGGGCATGGGGGTGCAGCTTCTGTGTGCCGTCCCCTGCTCCTCCTCCTCCTCCGTCTCCCAGTGCTGCAGTTGCCGCTGAGGGGGGTGGACCTGTTGGATCCGTCGGAGTGGTACTAAGGGGGGTGAAGGGGGAGTGGAGCTAGGGGTGAAGCAGGGGGTGTGTGTCACGGGGGGTGGGACTGTTTGGGGAGGTTGAACGAAGGTTGCCGCCGTGTCGCCAGCAGCACCTGTAGTCCGGGGAGTTGCTCCGGTAGCCCAGTCGCAGCCACCTGTGCCAGTCGCCCGTGGGTCCGTTGCTCGTCTGCCGCTACTTTTAGCCGCGGGGCCAGTTACTCCAGTAGTCCGGAGCGCTGTTCCGGTAGCCGCTGTGCCAGTGTGCCTCCTGTTGCCCGTGTGTCTGCAGCTTCAGTCAACGCCTCCTATCTCCTCTCCTCTTACAGTCTCGCCTCCTCCTCCTCACTTGCCCTCTGCGATAGCCTCTAGCTTTGCTCATAATTGTGAACTTTAAACTATTGCTTCTTGTACTTGTGCTCAGAATGTGTGGTGACATTGTGATCCACCCTGAGCTTGTTCTGCTTTGCTTGCTCTGCTGATTACACCCCACTTTGGCTATGGGGGTGTGTCAGAATGTTATGCTCTAGCCTGTAGTGGGGTGCTCTATAGCTAGTACAACCCTTCTAGGGTTTGCTATTTGTATCCTCATTCCTGCTAGTGAACTCCCTCTTTGCCTAAACTGTTTCTTGCCTAGCTAGGGCTTTCCTAGCTATGGCGCCTTCTTCTACTGCTTATCTTCATAGCAACTTCCTTGACGACATGTTCGTCACCATCATCCTTGCTGGATTGAGCCCGGAATGGCGCCAATGTAAGTCCCTCCTTCGCACACAAGGCACTCTCAGCGAAACTGCCCTCTGCTCCACGCTTCTCTCCGAGCAGAAGGAAATCGACCTGTACAACGAACGAGGCAACAAGAAGGAGAAGATTGCCTTTTACGCTCAAGTGCCATCGGACAAGAAAAGACTCTTCTGCAAGTACTGCAAGAAGACTGGGCACATGATTCAAGACTGCTGGAAGCTGAACGGCAACAACAACAACTAGAAGGGTGCCGCTGCTCACCAGCAAGGAGGAGCCGCAGCGCGCAACCAAACCGTGTCGCCGCCAGCCGTCGCCAGCACGTCCCAAGCCCCGGCACGTCTCTCTGCGAACACAAACGACAAAGGCAAAAGCAAGGTCTTGACTTGCATGGTACGTCATGGACCGCCTCACCTCAACCGTCACTACCGATTCTTCCGCAGCTGGGAAGACATGTTCGCAGTCCCGCCTCAGGAGCGGCCCGAAGGATCAGTCGAAGAAGAAGAGGAGAATGATCCAACCTACGACGAGTTAACGGTTGGACGGATGCAGTTTGACTGGGAAGCGTCGGAGTGGATCCAGGAGTCACCACCTGCACGCATCGTAGACGACGACGGAGAATGTTACTATGACCACGAAAGTAATCACGACATGGACCATCACATCACTCCAAAGCTTGCAAATCTGGCCAAGGCAAGAAAGGAAGTCAACACGTGGTACCTAGACAGTTGCTGTGGTCAACACATGGTGTCTTCAGATGTCTTCATCCTCAACAGAGAGCGACTCTTCAACGAAGTGGAGATCACCGTTGCCAACAGCCAAACCATCTACGCCAGAAGGCGCGAACAAGTGCAACTGGAGTCCCACGACACTGGCTACTGCATCCACATCAGCGATGTTCTCATCGTGCTGGAGCTTCGGTACAACCTTCTATCGCTCCACCAGCTGATGAAGTGCGGGGTTGGCCTGCAAACAAGAGAAGACGAAATGCACTTAATATACAACGGCATCTTCGTCGAGAAGGCAACAAGTGTGGAAGGCGTTTTTGTGCTCGACTTCGAGACGCCCAGAACCACCGGCGACAAGGAACACATTCTCGTCCTTGACCCTCCGGGTCATCCGTCGCCACCACGATGGAGCCACCCAGAAGAAACCGACTACCAGCAATCCGGCCTCGACGGCACCTTCCGCGCTCTTGCCGTACCCGTCGCCTCAACAACAAACCCTGCCGAAACCGGACCACAAGCAGTGGAAGAAGGAGAGGAGATCATGTCAGGAATGGCAGTCAAAACAACCGAGCTGACAAGCATGCAAACCTTCTGGCCACCTGTCGAGCGCCCCACCGGCTGAAACACAACTGAAGGATGGGACCCAGCCGATGTACGATGGGTCATGGAGAACACCGCACTGGGGGAAGCCGTCGCAGCTGAAACCGGATGGGGAAGCATCGCCGACGCACCTGCAGAAGAAGCAGCAGAAGAATCAGAAATTACTGAAGAGGCACCAGAAGCAGAGGAGGAAGAATTACTAACGTAGTACGGACCTCATCTACTTCCCATCACGATAGACGGTAGGGACTACCTTCGCCTCGAGACAAGGGGAGTGGCGATCAACGATACCAACTTCGAGGGAGAAGAAATCACGCAGCTTGAAGATCGTCGCGCACGAACCTTGCCTGCGCGTTCAGAGGAACCACCGGAGCTGCCGGTAACAATGGAAACTGTTACTCTCGGCGACACCAGCGGAACGTATCATGGCGTGACAATTCAAGCAGCGGCAGTTCAAGTCACCGTGCCCGATGAACCTGCGAACGCAACAAGGCAAGAAACAGCGGAGGAGATATTAGCATGAGAAAAGGAGCTGTACACGCGCACCAAGGGATTTCGGGCTGACGGAGACATTTGGCATCAACGCATGGGACACCCATCAATAGAAGTGCTCAACAACTGCATCAACACAAATGTTTTTGCGGCAGACGCACTGTTGCTGCCCGATGGAAAGCTGCTGAAACCACGAACCGATCTACCTAATTGCACCGTCTGTCCGGCAGCCGCGCTCCGCCACACGCCCTTTGCCGAAAAGATTCCGGGAGCCGAACGATACAAATCACTGGAGAAAGTCTACAACGATTTCCTGGTTCTCACGGCGAAAGGAGTTGGAGGGGAGCAGTACACCCTCACCTTCATTGACGCCGGCACACGCTTCGTCTGGGCTGTGAACGTCAAGGACCGCTACCTCGCCTGCTACTGCTTCGAAGTTTGGCTCGCCATGGCGGAAAACCAAAGTGACGGCCACAAGTTGAAAGCGTTCCAGACAGACGGAGCTCTGGAGTACATGTCGGACGACTTCAAAACCCTATGCAAGCAGAGAGGGATCAAGAGGATGCTCTCCTTGCCCTACGCCCACGAGCAGCAGGGATTGGCGGAAAGAACCAACAGGAGCCTCACGACAAAAATGCGAGCCCTCATGAAGCAGTCGGCTGTGCCAACCAAGTATTGGCCCTTCGCCATGGCGCATGCAGTTCGGCTGCACAACATGCTCTCCTCGAAAGCACTGCCCAACAACAGCTCACCTTTCAAGGAGTGGACCGAAAAACACCCCGATACACGCATGCTGCGAGTCTTCGGGTGTATGGTACAGTACCGCCCTCACACTGCCAGAACCGGAAAATTTGAGGATCCCGCTCGCTTGGGCATTCACCTTGGAATCGAATCCGAATACCAGACCTAGACAATTCTGGACTTCGCCACCCACCAGCTCACGCGTTCACGTGACTGCATCTTCTACGAAAGACTGACCCTGCCACTATACCGCCAGCACCGGACAACATTTTCCAGGGACAGCACAGCTACGCCAATGACGAGGACGATGTTGACGTGGCAGGAGAACAGCAAGACGAGGCAGCAGCAAACGAAGCACCATTCATCCCCGTTACAGAGCAGTTCGACACTCCCACATTCTTCCCAGCAGACACCAATCCCCACGAAGCAGTACAGGCACAGCACGATTACGCAAGTGCAGAAATGCACTCACCCATGAACGAAGACCCAGCTCCTGTCTCATCTCGGGACACCCTTCGCGACATCCCTGGTGACGACGACGACGTGGTCGAAGTTACCACCACAGCCGAATCCAACCTCACGGGCCTTCGCATCCTCAGCCTCGCTGTCGCCGTGCGGGGTTGTCAGAACATTATAGCTTATGCTTTTGTGTAGGCTGTAGTGGGGTAGCTTATATGGGGTACAACCCAATTAGGGTTAGTACTTATACCCAACTCTTTCATAGTGCATTCATTCTCTTTGATTCTCACATGGTATCAGAGCACATATGCTCCTGGCCTGTGGGCCCTACTACTGCTTCCGCTGCTACTCGATCTGTCGCACGCCCCGTGGCGTGCGACCTATTTTTCATCTCAGCGCGCGGCGATTTTCTCTCTGGCGCGCGGCCCCGGCGCCGCACATCCCGGCCCCGGCTCCGCCCTTCCTGGCCCCGGCGCCACCTCGGCTGGCCCCGTCGCCTACCCCGGCGACCCCGACGCCGCCCTTCCCGACCCGGCCCCGCCTCTGCTGGCCCCGTCGCCTGCCCCTGCGGCCCCGGCTCTGCCCTTCCTGGCCCCGGCGCCACCTCGGCTGGCCCCGTCGCTTACCCCGGCGACCCCGACGCCACCCTTCCCGACCCCGTCCCGCCTGTGCTAGCCCCGTCGCCTACCCCTGCGGCCCCGGCGCTGCCCTTCCCGGCCCCGGCGCCACCTCTGCTGGCCCCGACGCCGCCCTTACCGGCCCCGGCGCCGCCTATACTGGCCCCGTCGCCTACCTCTGCGGCCCCGGCGCCGCCCTTCCCGGCCCCGGCGCCGCCTCTGCTGGCCCCGTCACCTACCCTGCGGCCCCGGCGCCACCTCTGCTGGCCCCGTCGCCGCTCCACCCGGCCCCGCCGCCGTCCCCAAGCGGCCCCGCCTGTGGAAAACTGAACGAGAATGAGTGCACTATGAAATGAAGTGAGTACAAATATGAAACCCTAATTGGGTTGTACCCCCTATGGGATACCCCACTATAGCCTACAGAAAAGAGTAAGCTATAATGTTCTGACACACCCCCATAGGCAAAGTGGGGGAGAACAAGGGGTCACAAGACCAGTCAAGCAAAGCAAAGCAAAGCTCAGGGTGGATCACAAAGTCACCACACATTCCGAGCACAAGTTCAAGGGCCACAAGGCCAGTTCACATGCAAGATCATATATAAAGATATACAAGAGTCAAGCAAGTAAGAGCAAGAGTATATATAGGTGAAGGTACAAGCAAAGTCAAGAAGTGAGCAAGTGAGGCAAGACAGGCCCAAGACCCAGCTGCGTGCAACAACGCTGATGATCACAAGGCGCAAGTGCCTTGGTGAAGACATCAGCAGTGTTGGCCTCAGAGGCCACGTAGCGGAGAGCAATGTGCTTTGTCCTGTGCTCCAGTCGCTGCTCTCGACACAAGGCCAGCATGGCCTTGTTGTCTACGTACAGGACTGGAGGAGAACGAGGCGGCTCTCCAAGGTCGGAGAGCAAGTAGGTGAGCCAGCGTAACTCCTGTGCAGCCATAGCCCCGGCGTAGATCTCAGCCTCACAACTGGAGCCGAGAACAGAAGACGAGCGGGTAGCCCGCCACGAAACAGAGCCGGAACCAAGGCTGAAGGTGTAACCCTGTGACGACCGCTGCGTAGCCTGGTCATCAGCCCAAGAAGCCTCCGCGTGCCCAGTGAGGACCACTGGACTGCGCCCTCCAAGCACTAGCCCCATGCCCGACGTACTGCACAAGTAACGCAACACCCTCTTCGCTGCAGCCATGTGCTCTGGTTGGTGTCTCCCAGGAGCAACATAGCGTGCGAGAATGCTAAGAGGGTATGCAAGGTCAGGTCGTGTGCAGGTCATCAGGTACATGAGGCAGCCAACAAGCTCTGCATACGGGCCACTCGACTCTACGGACTCATCCGAAGGCAGAGCTGAGAGCGAGTGGCGAGTAGGCAGAGGAGTGGCCTGAGGCGAGGAGTACATGAAGCCGAAGCGCTGAAGGACCTGCTGCACCATGTGTGACTGAGTCAGGGTAATGGTGCGGCGTGCTCTGTCCCGGGTGATCTGCAAGCCAAGGTAGCTGCGCAGTTCACCCAGGTCAGTGCACGTGTGTCTCTTCTGCAGCTCGGACTTCACGTAGGCGAGTCCAGCAGTGTCACCTGTGGCAAAGACCAAGTCGTCGACGTACACGAGGATGTAGAACGGCGGCAGAGAGGTGTCGGTGCGAAGAAACAGCGACGGGTCGGCAGTAGAAGGAGCAAACCCAAGTGCCGCCAGCGTAGTCCTCAGTGTGTCGTGCCACTCACGTGGCGCCTGGCGGAGACCGTAGACTGGACGCCGGAGACTCCACTGGGTACCAGGAGGGAAAGACCCAGTGAAGCTAGGTGGGCGACGCAGCCAGATCTCCTCGTGCAGGCTGCCCTGCAAGAAAGCAGTGCTGAAGTCGAGAGAGTGCAGCTCGTAGTCACGGTGAGCAGCAACGTGCAGCAGTACCCGAAGAGTGGTCATCTTCGGGGTGGGGGAGAAGGTCTGAAAGTAGTCAACCCCCTGCCGCTGACTGAAGCCATGAGCCACGTAACGCGCCTTGAAGACAGGCGGAGAACCCGGTGGCCGCTTCACCCTGAAGATCCACATGCCACTGACTATGTTCGCCCCAGGAGGGGGAACAGCGTCAACGTAGGTGCCTGTGGACTTCTAGGAAGCCATCTCTGCATCCATAGCTGCCTGCCACTGAGAGGAGTAGGGACCCTCTATCGCCTCCGCGTAAGAGCGCGGAGTCGGGATGTCAAGTGCATCCGGGTCTCCCCCAGGGGCTAGCAGTACAGACGCGAGATGAGGTGAAGCGGCGGCCAGACACTAGAACTCCTCCTGCCTGTCCTCAAGGACGTTCGTGCCAAGGGCACACTCACCCCCGACGGACGGAGGACAGGCAGACTCAGACTCAGCGACAAGACTAGCAGCGTAGTCTAGACGACAGCGCGCAGCAAAGTCGACGAGCTCAGTGACAAGGGCAGACGCAGCAGAAGACTCGAAAGAAGGGTCAGTGACAGCAGTAGCAAGGAGACGCGTGACAGTAGGACTGGCAGCACGAAGAGAGTCCGACTCCGGGTCGGCAAGAGCAGGAAGAGAGGAAGCAGGAGGAGAAGGCAAAGGGGCACGCAGAGGAGCATTGGACGGACGCAGAGACATCCGGTGCGTGCCAGGGACAGGAGGAGGACGCTGACGAGAACTGCGACCACTAGTGCGCGCAGTACGAACAGGCGACGCAGGACGAGACGCAGGCTCACGACGCTCAGTAAGACCTCCAGTCGGACCAGCGTAGGGAGAAGGAGCAGGTAAAGGGGAGGCAGGCTGTAGCTGGGACTGTGACGAGACAGGCTGTGGACCCTCTAAGGGAGGAGGAGGAGGACCAGGAGAAGGTGGAAGACCAAGAACCGGCTGCAGGAGCGGAACGAAGTACGGTCGGGGCCGCGTGGCTACACCAGAAACAGCAGGGACAGCACCAGTACCCCCATTAGGAGTACCCGCTCCAGCAGCACCTCCAACAGCACCTCCACTAGCTCCAGACCCTCCTCTGGCACCACCGCCTTGGCCACCCCTCTCTGCTTCGGGAGTGCTTGGGCGGCGGGGCCGCGTATCAGGGGCGGCGGGGCCGGGAGCGCTGGGGCGGCGGGGCCGCGAGATCAGGGACGGCGGGGGCCGCGAGCGCTTGGGCGGCGGGGCCGCAAGAGAAGAGGCGGCGGGGCCGCGTTCACTGGGTGGCGGGGCCGCGAAGGTAAGGCCGGCCGCTAGGGCGGCTCGGGGAAGGAGTGGCCCGAGGCGCGACTCGGGATGAGTGCGCTTCGGGCAGGAAAAACAATTTTCGAGTGGTGGGCCCTAGGCACAGTTCCCACAGGGGAACCTGCTCTATACCATGTGGTATGAACGAGAATAAGTGCACTATGAAATGAAGTGAGTACAAATATGAAACCCTAATTGGGTTGTACCCCCTATGGGATACCCCACTATAGCCTACAGAAAAGAGTAAGCTATAATGTTCTGACACCGCCGTCACCACGGAGCCGCCGGCGCCGCCGAGCTGCTACCGAGCCGCCCGAGCCACTCGAGCCGCCCGAGCCGCAGCGCCACCTGAGCCGCCCGAGCCGCCGGGTCGCCGAGCCGCCGAGCCGCAGTTGCCGCCGAGCCGCCCGAGTCGCCCGAGCCGCCGAGCCGCAGTTGCTGTCGAGCCGTCGTGCCGCCGAGTCGCCCGAGCTGCCCGCACCGCCGAGTCGCCGAGTCGCCGAGCCTGCTCTTCCCACCACTGGTGAGCCCCTGCCCTGCTAGCGCGCTGCACGCCGCCTGCTTGCCTGCCTGCCTGCCTTTCGGCCTGCCTGGCTGCCTGCCTTACTGCTGCTACTCCTGCTCCAACTTCTACTGGCGGAGCCAGATGCAGCCCTAGCGACGTCCGTGTGAGTCCCTCACGCCCCAGCAGCTGCGTGAGTGGTACGCTGGTTGGGGTTGTAGGGGTGGCGGCGCTGCTACTGCTACCACTACTGCTGCTACTACTACTGGCGGCGGCCAGATGCAACTCCAGCGACGCCCACGCGCGTCTCTCACGCCCCAGCATCTTCGTGAGTGGTACACTCAGAGTAGAGGGTCTCTCAGTTCTGTTCGCTACTCTTACGTGATTCGTACTTGTGCTTGGACTGGTCAGTCTTGTGGGACACCTAGTCACACACAGTCCCGCTGCTTTGCCCGTCTGAGCGACGCTTGGCGTACCGAGTTTGGCGACGAGGCTGAGCTCCCCGACTGGGTGGATTTGCTTAGGCAGAGGGTAGATATATTTGCTCTTGACTATGATGCTATTCTCACTGCCATGTATGCATTGCCTACTAGTGCTGACCGTGCCGGTCACCTGTGCGTACCGCCTGACCCGGGTATAGAGCCTGCTGCTCTAGCTGCTGGTGAGGCTTCTGCTCTGGGTGCTAGTGAGTCTCCTGCTCCAGGTATAGGTGCGGCTGCTTCTCTAGGTGCTAGTGAGTCTGCTTCCTCAGGTGCGGGTGAGTCTGCTCTCTCAGGTACCGCGTCGGCTCCGGCCTCTCACACCTTCACTCTTGACTCGGGGGCTTCCCGCTCCTTCTTTCGAGACCGCACCACACTCACGCCGCTTGGTCGGCCAGTTGCAATCTCTCTGGCAGACCCCTCTGGGGGTCCTGTCCTTGCTCACTTCTCCACTGTCCTCCCATGTCCGGCGGCCCCCTCTAGCACCCTGTCTGGTCTTTACCTCCCCTCGTTCTCTACGAAATTAGTGAGTGGTGCTGACCTACAGGATGCGGGGGTTCACCAGTTCACTCCTGCGAGTCAGCGGGTGACCCACTTCACGGACGCTCGGACAGGCCGACACCTGGCCACGTTTACACGTCGGCCGGGGTCGAGCCTGTACACGCTGACCACTGCGTCTCCTCCAGTTACTGTTTTGGTCAGGTAGCTGCGTCGGGTCAGGTGTTTGCTGCAGCGTCCAGGTCTGGTCCTGAGTCTGCCCCCTGCTCGTGTCGTCTCCTCTCTCACGAGACTCTCCTCTGGCACCACCGCCTTGGTCACCCCTCCCTGCTTCGTCTCCGAAGCATGGCCTCCCGTGTCCTTGTCTCTGGTCTTCCCCGGTCCCTCCCTCCCCTTCCTCCGGAGCCTGGCCCTACCTGCGTCCCCTGTGTCGAGGGGCGGCAGCGGGCTGCCCCTCACTCCTCTCAGTTTCCTCCGACAGAGGCCCCGCTACAGACGCTTCATATGGACGTGTGAGGCCTGGCCCGCGTCCGTGGACAGGGTCATGAGCGCTACTTCCTGCTGGTGGTTGCCGACTACTCGCGTTACACCACAGTCTTCCCCTTGCGCAGCAAGGTTGATGTCACTGAGGTGTTGATCGACTGGATCCGCGCAGCTCGTCTCCAGCTCAGGCGGAGCTTCGGTTCGGACTTTCCTGTTCTGCGTCTGCACTCTGACAGAGGCGGAGAGTTCTCCTCTTGCCTTCTTCAAGCGTACTGTCGTGCACGAGGCATCCGCCAAACCTTCACGCTTCCGGACTCTCCACAGCAAAATGGAATTGCTGAGCGCCGCATTGGGATGGTCATGGACGTTGCCCGTACGTCCATGATGCATGCGGCTGCCCCCCATTTTCTGTGGCCGTTTGCGGTCCGGTACGCGGCGCATCAGATCAACCTTCAGCCCCGGGTCTCCATGTCGCAGACCTCCCCAGCTTTGCTGTGGACGGGGAAGGTTGGCGATGCGTCTGCGTTCCGTGTCTGGGGATCTCGGGCGTTTGTCTGCGACTTGTCTGCGGACAACCTGTCCCCTCGTGCTGCTCCCTGCGTCTTCCTGGGTTTCCCCCCTGACGCGCCAGGGTGGCAGTTCTACCACCCCACCTCTCGTCGTGTTCTGTCCTCCCAGGACGTCATGTTCGACGAGTCGGTCCCCTACTACCGTCTCTTCCCCTACCGCACTCCGTCTCTCCCCCCGCCACCGCTCTTCCTTGTGCCAGGTCCCCCCCCGGTAGACCCCCTCCCCCCTCAGGGTCCTGCCCCTTCAGGTGTGTCCCAGGTAAACGTTCTTGAGCCTGTCGAGGTCGCTGGTGACTCTGGTGCTGCTGAGGGTGCTGAGCCTGGGGGTGCTGACTCAGGGGGTGCTGAGCTTGGGGATGCTGAGACTGGGGGTGCTGAGCCTGGGGGTGCTTACCCCGGGGGTGCTGAGCCTGGGGGTGCTGAGCCTGGGGGTGCTGAGCCTGGGAGTGCTGAGCCTAGGGGTGCTGAGCCTGGGGGTGCTACGCCCGGGGGTGCTACGCCTAGAGGTGCTGAGCCTGGAGGTGCTGAGCCTGAGAGAGCTGGGCCTGCTCGTGTGGCGTCTGGCGGTGCTGTGCCTGGCGGTTCTCGGGGTGCTTCGTCTCGCCGGGAGCCACTCTCTCCACAGGAGCTGCGTGAGTGGTTTGCCCGGCGCTGGAGAAGAGCTGCTCCAGCTAGAGGTACTGCGGGTACTGGAGGTTCTGCTGCTGCTGAGGGTGCTGGTGCCGCGGGTCCCGGAGGTGCTCGTACTGGGAGTACTGGAGCTGCTGCGGGTGTTGGCGCGGAGGCTACTGCTGTCGGTCCTCGAGGCGGTCCTGCTGGGGGTGCTACTGGTAGTGCTGGAGGTACTGGAGTTGGAGGTGCTGCTGGTGCTTGTGCTACCGCTGGGGGTACTGGTGCTGTCCCTGCTATGTCTGGAGTCGCCGCGCGGCCTCGGCTGTACTATGTTCCGCTCCTTCAGCAGGTTCTTGGTCTCCCGCCTTCTTCCGGTCCTCCTCCTCCCTTCGAGTGTCCACAGCCTATCCCGTCACAGTTACAGTTACAGCCTGCCTCCCTACTGCCTGCTCCGTCTCCCTACACTGGTCCTACTGGAGGTCTTGCTGAGCGTCGTGAGCCTCCGTCTCGCCTTGCGTCGCGTGTCCGTGCTGCTTACACTAGTGGTCGCGGTTCGCGTCAGCGTCCTCCTCCTGTCCCTGGTATGCACCGGATGTCTCTGCGTCCGTCCACTGCTCCTCTGCGTGCCCCTTTGCCTTCTCCTCCTGAGTCTTCTCTTCCTGCTCTTGCCGACCTGGAGTTGGACTCTCTTCTTGCTCCCAGTCCTACTGTCACGCGTCTCCTTGCTACTGTTGTCACCAACCCTTCCTTTGAGTCCACTGCTGCGTCTGCCCTAGTTGCTGAGCTCGTCGACTTTGCTGCTCGCTGTCGCCTAGACTACGCCGCCATTCTTGTTGCAAAGTCTGAGTCTGTCTGTCCTCCGTCCGTCGGGGGTGAGTGTGCCCTTGGCACGGACGTCCTTGAGGATAGGCAGGAGGAGTTCCAATGTCTGGCTGCTGCTTCACCTCATCTCCTGTCCGTACTGCTTACCCCTAAGGGAGACCCGGATGCACTTGACATCCCGACTCCGCGCTCTTACGCGGAGGCGATAGAGGGTCCCTACTCCTCTCAGTGGCAGGCAGCTATGGACGCAGAGATGGCTTCCTGGAAGTCCATAGGCACCTACGTTGACGAGGTTCCCCCGCTTGGGGCGAACATTGTCACTGGCATGTGGATTTTCAGGGTGAAGCGGCCGCCGGGTTCTCCGCCTGTCTTCAAGGCGCGTTACGTGGCTCGTGGCTTCAGTCAGCGGCAGGGAGGTGACTACTTTCAGACCTTCTCTCCCACCCCGAAGATGACCACTCTTCGGGTATTGCTGCACATAGCTGCTCCCCGTGACTACGAGCTTCACTCTCTTGACTTCAGCACAGCTTTCTTGCAGGGCAGCCTGCACGAGGAGATCTGGCTGCGCCGCCCACCTCGCTTCATTGGATCTTTTCCTCCTGGCACCCAGTGGAGCCTCCGGCGGCCAGTCTACGGTCTCCGCCAGGCACCGCGTGAGTGGCACGACACACTGAGGACTACACTTGCGGCTCTTGGGTTTGCTCCCTCTACTGCCGACCCGTCGCTGTTTCTGCGCACCGACACTTCTTTGCCGCCGTTCTACATCCTCATGTACGTCGACGACTTGGTCTTTGCCACAGCTGACACTGCTGGACTCGCCGACGTGAAGTCCGCTCTGCAGAAGAGACACACGTGCACAGACTTGGGTGAACTGCGCAGCTACCTTGGCTTGCAGATCACCCGGGACAGAGCACGCCGCACCATTACCCTGACTCAGTCACACATGGTGCAGCAGGTCCTTCAGCGCTTCGGCTTCACGTACTCCTCGCCTCAGGCCACTCTTCTGCGTACTCGCCACTCGCTCTCAGCTCTGCCTTCGGATGAGTCCGTAGAGTCGAGTGGCCCATACCCAGAGCTTGTTGGCTGCCTCATGTACCTGATGACCTGCACTCGACCTGACCTTGCATACCCTCTTAGCATTCTCGCACGCTATGTTGCTCCTAGGAGACACAGACCGGAGCACATGGCTGCAGCGAAGAGGGTGTTGCGCTACTTGTGCAGTACGTCAGGCATGGGGCTTGTGCTTGGAGGGCAGAGTCCAGTGGTCCTCACTGGGCACGCAGACGCTTCTTGGGCTGACGACCAGGCTACACAGCGGTCGTCACAGGGTTACACCTTCAGCCTTGGTTCCGGCTCTGTTTTGTGTCGGGCTACCGGCTCGTCTTCTGTTCTCGGCTCCAATTGTGAGGCTGAGATCTACGCCGGGGCCATGGCTGCACAGGATTTTCGCTGGGTCACCTTCCTGTTGACTGACCTCTGAGAGCCGCCTCGTTCTCCTCCAGTGCTGTACGTAGACAACAAGGCCATGCTGGCCTTGTGTCGAGAGCAGAGACTGGAGCACAGAACGAAGCACATTGCTCTCCGCTACTTCCTTGCTCGTGAGCTGCAGCAGCGTGGTCAGCTGCGTCTTGCGTACGTGGCCTCTGAGGCCAACACTGCTGATATCTTCACCATGGCGCTTGCGCCTTGTGATCATCAACGCTTCTGTACTCAGCTGGGTCTTGTGCCTGCCTTGCCTCACTTGCTCACCTCTTGACCTTGCTTGTGCTGTTACATATATATATACACCTGCTCTTGTTTGTCTAGCCTTTTATATATATATATGTACTCTTGCATGTGAACTGGCCTTTTGGCCTTGACCTTGTGCTCGGAATGTGTGGTGACTTTGTGATCCACCCTGAGCTTGCTTTGGTTTGCTTTGTTTGACTGGTCTTGTGACCCCTTGTACTCCCCCACTTTGCCTATGGGGGTGTGTCAGAACATTATAGCTTATGCTTTTGTGAAGGCTGTAGTGGGGTAGCCTATATGGGGTACAACCCAATTAGGGTTAGTACTTGTACCCAACTCTTTCATAGTGCATTCATTCTCGTTGATTCTCACAGGGGTAACCAGCAGCTGGTCGAGCCCACCACCATTCGCCAGGCTCTCAATGGACCCGATGCCGAGAAGTGGAGAGCCGCCATGGCCGCAGAAGACGCTGCACTGCAACGTCGCGGAACCTGGAAGCTGGTACCTCGGCGCCACGCAAAGGGGAGGAAGATCCTTACAGGGAAGTGGGTCTTCCGCATCAAGACCCTCGCGGACGGAACAGTCAAAAATTTTAAAGCGCGCTGGGTGGTTCGCGGATTCGAGCAGACACAATTCGTGGACTACAACCAGACCTTCGCACCTGTCGGTCGTCATACCTCAGTACGCATTCTTCTCTGCATCGGCGCAGTGAAACAGCGCCCGCTTCGCAAGATCGACGTTTCTAATGCGTTCCTCTATGCGATCGTTGACGTTATCGTCTACGTCGAGCAGCCACATGCGTTCGAAGAAGACGGCGACGTAGTTTGTCTCCTGCAAAAGTCCCTGTACGGCATCAAGCAGGCACCTCGCGTGTCGCAGCAGCATCTTCACGACGTCCTTATCGAGCTCGATTTCTAGCAGCTTCCCCACGATCAGGGGATGTACCGCCTTGAATCTCGTGGCCACTTCATCCTGCTCGTCGCCTACGTCGACGATTTTCTCTACACCGGCAACAACAATGATCTGCTCAACCGCTTCGAACGCGAAATTCAGGAAAAGCTGGAGGTCACGATCGACCACGAGGTCACTCAGATCCTCGGCCTCAACATCACTCAGAGACCCTTCCAGAGTACTCCGAGACCCTTCCTAAGAAATTTGGGATAGCTCCCGTCGGCGTCACCACCCCATTCCGCATTCCTCCGCCTAACCACGAGCCCGACACTATTCCGCTCTCACCAGCTGATCACCGTCTCTATCAGCAGCAGCTCAGATGCCTACTGTTCGCCGCCGTCACATACCGCCCGGATTTATCCTACATCGCCAGCCAGCTTGCCCAGTACCTGCGCCGACCTGAAGGGGAGAACCTAGCAGACCTGCGCCGCGCCTTACAATACTTCATCTCTATGCCTGATGTCGGCCTTACCTACAAGGCCAACTTAACAGCGCCACTACAACTCACCAGCTACGTGGATGCTGACCACGAAGGAGACGTAGACAATAGGAGGTCCCGCACTGGCTTCATTTTCAAACTCGAGCCGGCAGGAACCATCTCCTGGAACTCCAACAAACAAGAACTCATCGCCCTCTCGTCAGCAGAAGCAGAATTCATTCAGCAAGCGCAGTAGTTCGCGAAGGACTCTATCTCATGGAACTCCTACAGGAAATGAAGACGGCGATGAACGGGTCTTTTAAGTTACTCTGCGACAACCAGAGCGCGATCAAAATCGCAAACAAGCCAGGCTTCGTCAACCGCACGAAACACATCGCCCTGCGTTACTTCTTCGTGAAGGACGAAATCGACAAAGGGAAGGTACAGCTCATCTACTGCCCAACTGGCAAAATGGCAGCTGATTTCCTCACGAAGAAACTGCCACGTCAGAAGTTCCAGTACTGCTCAGACCTGTGCAGAGTCACTCGCAAAAGCCACGTGGCGCACCTCAAGGAATGAAGGGGAGTGTTGGACTGTGAAGGAAATTGTACTTGGCATTCCAGTTGGTGCAGTAGTATCGCACCTGACTCTGTCGAAGTAGTAACAACCGCAGGATCGGATCAGCCCGTAACAAGGGCAGGAAGGTCCACAGTCGCAAGAGTCAACTGTCGCGACTGTTGACCATCTGGACCAACGCTTGACTTACCACCAAGGAATGGCAACAGGCGTAACCGTACAGGTTACATGCAGTGACTCGGTAACAAGAAAGGCAGTACAACAGTCAGAGTCACTGTAAAAATGCCTGTAAAACAGTTATAATAAGGGAATGTACCCCTTGGAGTACATGGCTAGACTAGGACTATTTATATTCCTTGTATTCTATCTTTTAATCAACTTGGTCATTTACATTCACTATGATCTGAGTTCTTACAAGACTTCCGCTACCAACTCTACTAAAGCACTTCCTATCCTGTCCAAGATCCTCACTCTAACATCACGTACAGTACAATGCCCTAGGAACTGGCGAACTCTACGAATGCATAAAAAAAATGATAGGGTGTACATAAAGGCGGCAGTACCTTTTTAAGTCCCGTGTGTTGGGTTGAGAAAAGCCCTTAGGATCTTTCAAGGGTAAGACTCTGGTGGAGATATTGTATTGCGGAAGCGTTTAATGACGGACTGTTGAATCACCTTGCGCTAGTTTGTGAGGGCAAGATAACTTGATTATAAGGAAGTAATACATGCTTTTATGAGATTACAAGGAATATGAAAGGATGCTATAACTGACTTACTGTTGCGGTTGCGGTTCGATACAGTGACGACTCGGGCAACTGCTCAATATCGAGTCAGTTGTTTGTCCTTGCTGTCGCGCTGTATTTGTCGAGTCAAAGGTCGCTGACCTTTGACCTTCGCGTAACCTCCGACTGTTACTTTTCATTCAACCTCCTCGGTTGACTCGCCACTGCTTCATTGTAGCTTGCCTCCTTTACGGTTCGACGTTACGACACATAGGAAGCGTTAAATTACTTGTTTCCAACACTCCCCTTGCTTCTGAAGTGTCGTTGCTGGTGACGTGGCCTTGTCCAGTCAGTAATATGCAGTACTCGAACTTCTGCTTTCCGAGCTTCTTGGTCAAATAATCGGCTGCCATTTCGGACGTGGGGCAGTAGGATAGCTCGAGTCTCCCCTTCTCGATCTCGTCTTTCACGAAGAAGCATCGCATGGCGATATGCTTAGTCCGGTTCGCGAACCCGTTCTTGTTCGCTATGCGAATTGCAGATTGGTTGTCGCAGAACAGAGAGAAGCTGGGTAACTGGGCCAACTTTGCTTCTTCTAGCAGTACGCGAAGGTACAATCCTTCCTTGGTGGCTGAGCAAAGTGCAATATATTCTGCTTCAGCTGAAGAGAGGGCGATTAGTTCCTGTTTGCTTGACTGCCACGAGATAGGCCCGATAGGCTCAAGTCGGTAGATGTAGCCGGTGCGTGAACGCCTGTTGTCGGAGTCACCGGCGTGGTTGGCATCCACGTAGCCGATTAGCTTGGGCGTCATGGTTTCGGCTTTGTGGTAGGTCATGCCGATTGTCGTAGGTCATGCCGCTTATCGGGGTGCTGACGAGGTAGTGAAGTGCGCGGTCGAGCTCCGCCATGTGTTCCGCTTCGGGCTTCTTGAGGTAGGTGGCGAGTTGGCTCGCTGAGTACCATAGGTCCGGTCGGCAAGTGACAGCTGCAAAGAGTAGACATCCTAGCTTTCGTTGGTAGTCGCAGATTCCAGCGGGTTTGAGCAGAGCGGAGCCTTTTATGTGATTTCCGTCGGTGTAGCGATATGGCGTGGTGATGGTAGCTGGAGTTAGTCCAAAGCGCTTGGCAATGGTGTCAGCGTATTTCGCGGCGCTGAGGTAGATCGCGTTCTCTCCTTCATGTATGTTGAGCCCGAGATACTGTGTTATGGTGGGGGAGACAGTGAGTGTGAGATCCTGCTGCAGCTCCCCTTCGAACCAGGTCGTGATATCGTCGGTCGAGCCGATTTAGAGCAGGTCGTCCATGTAGACGATAAGCAGGATGTAGTCGGTGCATTTCGGGAGTCTGTACATGCCTTGGTCGTGCGGTAGCTGACGAAAGCCGATGCGGATTAGTCGGGCGTGTAGGTACTGCTGACACAACCTCGGGGCCTGCTTGATCCCGTACAGGGATTTTAGTAGTTGATAAACTTGGCTAGGATCTGCATTAGAGCCGTGCGATTGCTCGACGAAGATCTCAGCATCGACGGGAGCGTATAGGAAGGCGTTAGCGACGTCGATTTGGCGGAGCTTCTTCCGCTTCATAGCGGCTATCGCGAGGAGAATCCGCAGTGAGGTGTGTCGGCTGACTGGTGCAAAAGTCTCGGTGAAGTCTTGTCCGTGTTCTTGGTCAAAGCCGCATACGACCCAGCGTGCTTTAAACTTGTCGATGGTTCCATCTGCCTTTGTTTTCATACAGAACACCCACTTCCCGGTGAGTATCGTCTTGTTGCGTGCTACTCCGATGGGTACGACCTTCCAGGTGTTGCATTCTTCCAGTGCCTTTAATTCCTTGTCCATGGCTTCGCGCCATTTTTCCTTGTGCTCCCCCCCCAGAGCCTGCTGAACTGTGGCAGGCTCCTTAGGTGGCGCTGCTCCATCAACGGCGGTGACAAGTCCCAGTATCTGCAGCCCACTCAGTGTGTAGCGGGGGAGATTTGCGTCCTCAGGATAAGCTGCTTCATCTCCTGCTTCTGGGTCAGGTGTGAAATTGGGTCCTACGCGTTCTGCTTCGTCGGTATTGGCTCTTGCGGGTGTAACGTAACCGTTGTCGGCAAAGTCATAGTAGGTTTCGGCGTTGACGCTTTCGCAAGGGTTGTCGTCGTCCATGGGAATGTCCACTGAGTAGTATGGAAGAGGTCCGGCTTCCTCCGAAGCTCCGTCCACGTTCTGCTCGTCTCAATCAGCTTCATCTGGTGCCAAAGCGAAGGCTCGGTCACCATGAAATCCGCCTGTGGGGTCTCGTTCTTCTTCCAGGTTGGCAAGGTATGTCTGGAGGGTGAGTCGTTCGTAGAAGATCACGTCACGAGCTGCTACTGTTTCGTTTGAGTGGACGTCGAAAATCTTCCACGCGTTGTAATGTTTTTGATGCCCAGGTGTACTCCTCACTGTGCATGTTGAGAGAATCAGCCGGCTCGTGTAGTTGGGGGTCGGTACTGTACCATGCAGCCGAACACTCGCAACATTTTTATGCTGCCCAATTTTCCTGTCCACAGCAGATGCGGTGATGCGTTGTTCGGGAGTGATGATGACGAGAGCAAGTTGTGCAGCATCACGTCATGGTCCATTGCTTCGGGCCACTGGTGGTTGGGTAGCCGCATGCCATGTAGTAGCTTGCGCATGGTGTTCTGAAGGGTCTTGTTCATTCTTTCGGCCATGCCTTGCTGTTGATGGGCGTAGGGAAGGGAGATGAGCCATTTGATGCCTCATTCTGCCAAGTAGTCCTTGAACTTCTATTACTGATATTCCCCTCCCTTGTCTGACTGGAAGCTTTTCAGCTTCACTCCTGATTCCCGTTCTGCTACTGGAAGCCAGGCGATGAAAGCTTCGAAGGCCACGTCGTGGCTCGGAAGGTTGAGATGCCAGACGTATTGTGAGGCGGCGTCGATGAACGTAATGACGTAGTTATAAGCTCCTTGTCCGGGTTCACGGTTGTACAGTATGTCATTGTACACTTTCTCCAGTGGTGCGTATGCTAGTGCGCTCGGGTTGTGGTGAGAGACGAACGGCTGATGCGGTAAGTCGGCTTCAGGGCAGGTAAAACACGTTCCACGGACTCGTTGAAGTTCTCTGCCGTCGTGTAGAAGAAGTGAGTCTTTATCAAGAACACCTGCTCTTATCGTGTTGTTTAACATTGTGTTGCTCGGTTGTCCCATCTTTGCATGCCAGATGTCTTTGCCAGCGCGATGTCCGGGTGAATGTCGGTACAGGTCGGAGTTGGAATAGAAACTTGCGGTGAATTTTGCGCTATTGTGGACTTCACGTGGAGTGGGAGTCAGCTGTTGCACAGGAGTCGGTGGTGTGTCATCGATGAAGGCTGGTGCAGTTGAAGGACCAGCGATTGGTGCCTGTGTTGTCTCTGCTGCTACCGTTGTTGTCTCTGCTGTTGCCGATGTTGTCTCTGCTGCTACCGATATTGTCTCTGCTGCTATCGATGTTGTCTCTGCTGCTGCCGATGTTGTCTGGATTGTTGCTAATGCTCTCGTCCGTTCTGGTTCAGGTATGGTGTTCGAATTGTCAGAATATTATGCTCTAGCTTGTAGTGGGGTGCTCTATAGCGAGTACAACCCTTCTAGGGTTTCCTATTTGTATCCCCATTCTTGCTAGTGCAGTCCTCTTCTTTCTTCTAAATTTTCACATGCTATCAGAGCAGGTCGATCCCCTTGGATCGATCCTGTGGGTGGACTTACCACCTCGTTGCTTCCGCTGCAACTCCTACTGCTCCTCCTATCACTACTCTTTGTGCCGCACGCCCCGTGGCGTGCGGCAGTTTTTCATCCCGCCGTGCGCCCCGAGGCGCGCGGCGGTTTTCTGCCCGCCGTGCGCCCCGAGGCGCGCGGCGGTTCTCTTCCCGCCGTGCGCCCCAAGGCGCGCGGCGGGTTACTGCCCCGTCACGCCGCGCGCCGCTCCCGGGAGGCGCTGCGACGGGCGACGGGGACCTCCGCGTCGCCCCCCGTCGCCCGTCGTGGCCTGCGCGCGGCCCGTACAGCCTGCGCGCGGCACGTACGGGCCGCGCCAGACCCATCCGCGGCCCGTACGGGCCGCGCCAGGCCTACGCGCGACCCGTACGGGCGGCGCCAGGCCCGCGTGTGGCTCGGGCCGCCTGCGCGCGGCTCTGGCAACCCTACCTGCGGCCCTGGCCCCGGCCCCGCCGCCCTACCTGCGGCCCCGTCGTCCCGTCGCCCTACCTACGGCCCGGCTCCGTCGCCCTACCTACGGCTCCGCCCCCCCCCCCCCCCCCCCTCTGTCTCCCACTGCTACAGCTACCGCTGAGGGGGGTGGGTGTGTGGGATTCGACGGAGTGGTGCTAGGGGGTGGGGTGAGAGTGGAGCTAGGGGTGTAGCAGCGGGTGTGTGTCAAGGGGAGTGGGATCGTTTGGGGAAGCTGAATGGAGGTTGCCGTCGTGTCGCCAGCAGCACCTGTATTCCAGGGACTTCGTCTGGTAGCCCAGTCGTAGCCAGCTGTGCCAGCCGCCCGTGGGTCCGTTGCTCGTCTGCCGCTACTTTAGCCGCGGGGCCAGTTACTCCAGTATTCCGGAGCGTTGTTACGGTAGCCGCTGTGCCAGTGTGCCTCCTCTTGCCCGTGTGTCTGCAGCTTCATCCGTCGCCTCCTATCTCCTCTCCTCTCACTCTCTCTCCTCCTCCTCACTTGCCCGTTGTGACTACCACTAGCTTTGCTCATAATTGTTAATTTTAAACTATTACTTCTTGAACTTGTGCTCAGAATGTGTGGTGACATTGTGATCCACCCTGAGCTTGTATTGCTTTGCTTGCTCTGCTGATCACACCCCACTTTGGCTATGGGGGTGTGTCAGAATATTATGCTCTAGCCTGTAGTGGGGTGCTCTATAGCGAGTACAACCCTTCTAGGGTTTCCTATTTGTATCCCCATTCTTGCTAGTGCGGTCCTCTTCTTTCTTCTAAATTTTCACACGAGTACCAAAAGCCGCCGGGACTAAAGTTGGGGTCGAGATCCAGTGGGTGTGTCCTGGAAGTGAAGTTCACGATGCCACCGATGTCGGCGGTGCCTTGATCTGGAACAACGTCGATGACAAAGACATTATTCTTCAGTATAGCCTTTCCGATGTACAATCCGCCTCTCCCGTTGTACAACTTGAACTCCTAGGTGGTGCTGTCTGCTTCAAGATGGATTCCCTTCGCCATGAGTTGACTGACGAAAAGTAAGTTATAGCCGAGTCTTCTGCAATCAGAACTTTTGACATTTGCAGGATAACGTTGGTTTCTCGCGACTGAAGTTGAACTACTCCTTGTCGTTGTGTGTGCAGGTTCTGGTTGTCGGCGACGGTGATGACGACTTTGCGCTGCAGTTGGTGTTCTCGTTGAACGAAGCGATTCGAGGAGCACATGTGCTGTCCGCAGCAGGTGTCTTTTCCGGACGGTTCACTCTGGGCAATGGCTGCGTACGTCGGGTTGGGTTCCAGTGATTCGCGGCGAGGGGTGCTTTCCTCAGGCTGTTCTTCTGTTGAGTAGTGTGGTGGCGATCCGGTGATGCAGGAATCAGTTGTTCTTGCCATGCAGCTCACGATGTTTCTTGTGCCTTTTGCAGATTTTGTCGTCGATGTCGACTGTACTTGATTAGTGGGATGCGCCTATGTAGAAGCCACTTGAATGCTTGAGGGTCGAAGCTGACGCTGCGACGGTGTTGACTGTTGCTGGTTCAGGCAGTGTGTACGGGGGTGCTCGGACGTCTTGCAGAGATGGCAGAATGGCAGTACGTACTATTGAGCTTGGTGTTTGTTCTGTTGGTTGTTGTTGTAACGCCGTTGAGTGTGAAACGCAAACTCAGGTGCTGATGCTCTTTTCTTGTGACGCTCTTCGTGCAGGTCCATGTCCTGTTTTTCGCTGTAGATTTCTGCACAGAGTGCTGCTTCAGAGATCTTCCTGTGAGCTCGAAGAATAGCTCGAGTGGAACGCCAATGAGGAACGAGGCCGGAGATGACAACTGACACGAAGGCTTCTTCGGATATCGATCCTCCGCATCGAAGGAGTCTGCCGCGCAGTCCACGATAACGGATGATATACGCCATTCCTTTTTCATCGGGTTTCATTTCTACTGTTGTCAATTGTGCCATGAGATGACTCTAATTGATGTTGTCTGCTGCTTGATACAGGTTCTTCAGGTGGTTGTACGCAAGCTCGGCGGAGTTGCCGTATCCACGATAAGACCGAATGTTTTGCTGCTCGTTTGGCGTTATGTTTCGTATAAGTATCGTATACACCATCAGCGTCTGATGCGTATACTGTTATTTGTCGTACTGCATCCCGTATGTTGGGTATAGCAGGGATCCGTCGAAGAATCTGAGGATCTGCGCGCCTTCCATCATCAGCTCGAATTTGAAGGACCAGGTATATATATCCTTCCTGTCGAAGGGTGTCGATGTCTGCAGTTTCAGGACATGTGCGAAGTGTGATTGAACTTGAAGTGCGTCCAGTGCCTTCTCTTATCCAGGTGGAGGCTGTTGGTGAGGCATGAAGCTGATCGAGCCACGTTGAGGTTCGTACGGAGCAAAGGTAGGTTGCTGCTGAATTCCTCGCGCATAGGATGAGCCGTCAAGGCTCATTGGAGTACCGTCGTTGTTGTTGTCGTTGTAGTTTGACTACGCAGGTGCTGCTTGCTGTCAGAATTAGGAACGAAGAATGACTAAAAACACAGCATTACAAAGTTTGTATAACAAATCCTAATTGGGTTGTACCCCTTAAGGAGTGCCCCACTATAGCCTAGAGTAAAATTCCGACACACCCCCATAGGCAAAGTGGGGGACAAGCAGGAGAACAAAGCAAGGTCAAGCCCAGGGTCGATCACAACGTCACCACACATTCTGAGCACAAGCAAATGGCCACAAGGCCAGTTCACATGCAGAGTTATATATAGAGGAGAACAAGCACGACAGTGATCACAACTTAGCAAGTGTAAGCATGCAGGTATAAATATAAAGATCACACTACAAGCAAAGTCAATAAGTGAGCAAGTCAGGCCAAGTAGGCACAAGATCTAGAGCAGTACAGAACCGCTGATCATCACAAGGCTGAAGTGCCTTGGTAAAGATATCAGCAGTGTTGGCCTGAGAGGCCACGTAAACAAGACGAAGCTGACCACGGTGCTGCAACGCTCGAGCAAGGAATTAACGCAAAGTGATGTGCTTCATTCTGTGCTCCTGACACAAGGCAATCATGGCCTTGTTGTCAACGTACAGTTCTGGAGGAGAATGAGGCGCCTCTCCCAGGCCGGTCAGCAGGTAGGTGAGCCAGCGTAACTAGAGCTGAGAACAGAAGACGAGCCTCACAACTCGAGCTGAGAACAGAAGACGAGCGGGTAGACCGCCAAGAAACAGAGCTGGAACCAAGGCAGAAGGTGTAACCTTGTGACGACCGCTGCGTAGCCAAGTCTTCAACCCAAGAAACGTCTGCGTGACCAGTGAGGACAACTGGACCCCGTCCTCCAAGCACGAGCCTCATGTCCGACGTACTGCACAAGTAGCGCATCACCCTCTTAGCAGCCTTCCAGTGCTCTGGTCGATGTCTCCGGGGCGCAACGTAGCGTGCAAGGATGCTAAGAGGGTAAGCAAGGTCAGGTCGAGTGCAGGTCGTCAGGTACATGAGGCAGCCCACAAGCTTTGGATACGGGCCTCTTGGCTCTACGGACTCATCCGAAGACAGAGCTGAGAGTGAGTGATCGGTAGGCAGAGGAGTGGACTCTGGCGAGGAGTACTGGAAGTCGAAGCGCTGAAGGACCTGCTGCACCATGTGTGACTGAGTCACGATAATGGTGCGCCGTGCTCTGTCCCGGGTGATCTACAAGTAAAGATAGGTGCGCAGCTCACCCAGGTCTGTGCACGTGTGTCTCTTCTGTAGCTCCAACTTCACTAGAGTCAGTGCCTCAATGTAAGCAGTGGCAAAAACCAAGTCGTCGACGTACACAACGATGTAGAACGGCGGCGTGCGTAGAAACAGCGACGGGTCAGCAGTAGAAGAAACAAAGCCAATAGCCGCAAGAGTCATCCTCAGTGTGTCGCGCCACTCGCGAGGCGCCTGGCCGAGACCGTAGACTGGCCGCCGGAGGCTCTAGTGGGTACCAGGAGGAAACAACCCAGTGAAGCCAGGTAGGCGGCGCAGCCAGATCTCCTCGTGCAGGTTGCCCTGTAGAAAACCAGTGCTGAAGTCAAAAGAGTGAAGCTCGTAGTCACGCTGAGCGGCGACATGCAGCAGAACCCGAAGAGTGGTCATCTTCGGGGTAGGGGAGAAGGTCTGGAAGAAATCAACCACCTGTTGATTGAAGCCTCTAGCAATGTAACGCGCCGTAAAGATAGGCGGAGAACCCGACGGCTGCTTCACCTTGAAGATCCAAATGCCACTGACGATGTTCGCCCGAGGAGGGGGAACCTCGTCGACGTAAGTGCCTGTGGACTTCCAGGATGCCATCTCTACGTCCATGGCTGACTGCCACTGAGAGAAGTAGGGACCTTCTATCGCCTCTGCGTAAGAGCGCGGGGTCGGGATGTCTGGTGCGTCCGGGTCTCCCTCAGGTGCATTAAGCATGGACACGAGATGAGGTACAGCAGCTGCAAAGCACTCAAAGTCCTCCTGCCTGTCCTCAAGGACGTCCATGCCAAGAGCACACTCACCCCCGACGGACGGAGGACAGACCGACCCAGACTCAGCAACAATACTAGTGGCGTAGTCTAGATGACAGCTAGCAGGAAAGTCGACAAGCTCAGCAACTAAGGCAGACGTGGCAGTGGACTCAAAGGAAGGGTCAGTGACAGCAGTAGCTAGCAGACGCGTGACGGTAGGGCTAGCAGCAGGAAGTGAGTGAGACTCGGGGTCCGGACTGTCAGCAAGGGAGGACGCAGGAGGAGATGGCAGAGGGACACGCAGTGGAACAGAGGAAGGACGAAGTGCCCTTTGGTGCGTGCCGGGGATAGGAGGAGGACGCGAACGCGGAACACGATGACTAGTGCGGACAGGCGACGCAGGGCGAGACGCAGGCTTACGACGCTCAGCAAGACCTCCAGTCGGGCGAGTGTAAGGAGAAGGTCCAAGCAGTAGGGAGGCTGGCTGTAACTGCGACTGCGACTGGACATGCGGTGGACACTCTAAGGGAGGAGTAGGACCAGTTGAAGGCGGGAGACCAAGAACTTGCTTAAGGAGTGGAACGAAGTACGGCCGCGGCCGTGCAGCACCACCAGAACCAGCAAAGACGGCTCCAGCACCCCCAGCTCCAACTCCTGCAGCACCACTAGCTCCACCACCAATAGCACCACCATCTGGAACAGCTCCAGCGCCTCCAGCTCCAACTCTTGCAGCACCACTAGCTCCAGCAGCAGCAGCACCTCCAGCGGGAACAGCTCCAGCGCCTCCAGCTCCAAGTCCCATAGCACCACTAGCTCTAGCACCTCCAGGAGCTCCACCTCTAGCAGCATCTCCAGCTGGAACAGCCCCAGCGCCTCCAGCTCCAACTCCTGTAGCACCACTAGCTCCAGCACCAGTAGCACCACCAACAAACACCTCAGCGTCTCCAGCTCCAACTCCTGCAGCACCACTAGCTCAAGCAGCAGCAGCACCTCCAGCAGGAACAGCTCCAGTGCCTCCAGCTCCAACTCCTGCAGTACCACCAGCCCTAGCAGCTCCAGTACCTCCAGTCCGAGCACCTCCGGGACCAACAGCTCCAGTACCTCCCGCAGCTCCACTAGCAGCAGGACCTCCAGCTCCAGCAGCACGGCTCCAGCACCGAGCAAACCACTCGCGCAGCTGCGGCGGAGAGAGTGGCTCCCGTCGGGACAAGACACCCGTAGGACCTCCAGAGGACAAAGTACCTCCAGGCTCAGCACGCTCAGGCTCCACACTCTCAGGCTTAGCACCCCCAGGCTCCGTACCCTCAGAATCAGCAACCCTAGGCTCAGCACCCCCAGGCTCCGCACCCCCAGGCTCCGCACACTCAGGCTCAGCCATCCCAGGTCCCGCACCCGCAGGCTCAGCACCCCCGGGTCCCGCACCAGCAGGCTCAGCACCCCTAGCAGTACCAGAGTCGACAACTACCTCGACAGGCTGGACTGCGTCTACCTGGGACACACCTGAGGGGGCAAGACCCTGAGGGGGGAGGGGGTCTATCGGAGGAGGACCTGGTGCTAGGAAGAGCGGTGGGGGGGGGAGGGGGGCAGTGCGGTAGGGGGAGAGACGGTAAAAGGGAACAGACTCGTCAAACGTGACGTCCTGAGAGGACAAAACACGGCGCAAGGTGGGGTGGTAAAACTGCCAACCAAACGCTTCAGGGGGGAAGCCAAGGAAGACGCAGGGAACAGCACGGGAGGACAGCTTGTCCACGGAAGAATTACAGACAAAAGCTCGAGATCCCGAGACACATAACACAGACGCATCGCCAACCTTCCCCGTCCACCGCAAAGCAGGTGTGGTCTCCGGAACGGAGACACGTGGCTGGAGGTTGAGCTGATGCGCAGTGTACTGGACCGCGAACGGCCACAAAAAATGGGGAGCAGCCGCATGGATTATGGACGTACGAGCGACGTCCATGACCATGCCAACGCGGAGCTCAGCAATCCCAGTTTGCTGTGGGGAGGCCGAAAGTGTGAACGTCTGGCGGATGCCCTCCGCACGACAGAAGGCCTGCAGAAGGTCGAAGGAAAACTCTCCACCTCTGCCAGAGTGCAGACGTGGAACAGGAAGGTCCGAGCCGAAACTCTCGTTGAGCTAGCGACGGGCAGCGCGGATCCAGTCGATCAGCACCTCAGCGACTTCACCCTTGCGGAGCAAGGGGAAGAGTGTGGTGTAACGCGAGTAGTCGTCAACGACCAGCAGAAAGTAACGCTCGTGACCCTGTCCACGGACGCGGGCTGGGCCCCACACGTCCATGTGGAGAGTCTGCAAAGGAGACTCCGTCGGAGGGAACTCGGAGGAGTGAGGAGCGGCGCTCTGCCGTCCCTCGATGCAAGGAACGCAGGTTGGGGCAGGCCCCGGTGGGAGGGGAGGGAGAGATCAAGAGAGACCAGTGATAAGGACACGGGAGGCCATACTGTTAAAGTTATATTTAATATCTATCTTGCTTGTTGTAGATATTGTAGTGTAGTTCTTTCATTCCTTGTTTGGTGGTGCACCTTCTTTGTTTCTTTGCTATATGTTCTTGCAAACCTATAGTGAAGCCCATAATTCTCGATATTCTCCTTGGCACAACTCTCTCGACTCCCGCTTGGCCTAGGCTACTAAGCCTAGGCCTACTAGTTAGACCCGTTCGCTAGTTAAGACGCTATCGTGACACATACCTCGTTGACGAGGCAAGGAGGGGTGACCAAGACGGTGGTGCCAGAGGAGAGTCTGGTGTGACAGGAGACGACACATGCAGGGGGCAGATTCCAGACCAGACCTGGACGCGGCAGCAAACACCTGACCAGCCGCGGCTACCTGACCAGATGCAGTAACTGGAGGGGATGCAGTAGTCAGGGTGTACAGGCTAGACCCATGCTGATGGATAAACGTGGCAAGGTGGCGGCCTATCCGAGTACACGTACAATGGGTCACCCGCTGACCACCAGGAGTTAACTGGTCAACCCACACGTCCTGGAGGTCAGCTCCACTCACCAAGTTTGTAGAGAACGAGGGGAGGTGAAGACCCGACAATGGGCCAAACGGGATTGCCGAACATGGCAGAACCGTAGAGGATTGTGCAAGGACTGGGCCCCTAGAGGGGTCCGCCAGGAAGACAGCAACCGGCCGACTGAGCGGCGTGAGTGTGGTGCAGTCGCGAAAGAAAGAGCGGGAAGCACTGGAGTTAAGAGTGAAAGTGTGCAAGGCCTCAGCAAGCGAAGTACCTGAGAGAGCAGACTCACCAGCACCTGGAGCAGCAGGCTCACCAGTACGTGGAGCAGCAGACTCACTAGCACCTAGAGCAGTAGCCTCTATACCTGGGTCAGGTGGCACACACAGGTAACAGTCACCCTCAGCACTATTAGTCACGGCATATATGGCAGCAAGGATAGCATCATAATCAAGATCAAAGATAGCAACACCAGACTTAAGCAGATCAGCCCAGCGAGGGAGCTCAGTAGCGTCAGGAAACAGTGCGCGCTAGGCATCAGACATGCGACCAAAACAGCGTTGCGTAGCGTGCAGCAGCCCGCTCGGCTCCCCACGGCGCTCGCCGGTGCGGAGAACGTAAGTGTAGGGACCAGCACCTCCAGACCTCCCACGCCCAGCATACCACTCACGAAGCTGCTGGGGCGACGAGACCTCACGGAAACGCGGCTGCTGCTGGCCACCGCCAAAGCCTCCACGCTGCACGGCTCCACCCCGACGAGCACCACCGCCGCCGCCACCCCCACTGCCGCTGCCGCCGCCGCCGCCACCCCTACTGCCGCTACCGCCACCGACGCCCCCACTCCCGCCTCCACCCCCACCTCCATTCCCACCCCCTCCACCTCCTCCACCGCCACCACCGCCGCCCCCGCCGTCCCCTCCACCACCCTTGCCCCCCTTGCCCTTGCCGCTGCGGCGCCTCCCACTAGGAGCAGACGCAGCCCCGACCGCCTCGGTGCCAACGAGGTCGACAGCAGCAGCAGAAGCAACAGATGTCAAAAGAGGGTCGGGGGAGCACCCCTCAAAGAAGGGGCGCGAGGGTCGCCGCGAGAAGCTCCTACTGTGACTATGCTAGTCTCAGCTGCAAGGAGGCGCTCCTTGAGCAGGTTGACGTTAGATCAATGGGGCAAAGGGAAAGAAAGTGGTCCCTGACTGAGCGGAGAGAGTCAGGGAGGCGGGAAACGAGGTAGAAGAGGGTGATGTACATGGGGGGGGGGTTCTTGGCGCAAAACTCGGAGGGAAGCGCAGCGCGGTAGCGGGTGTCACTAGTGCGGAGGTGAGAGATGAGGTCAGCGACTGTGGCAAACGCGGCTAGGTCAGGGAACAAGTACGGTAGCATGAGGTGGCTGAGGGCAGCAGAGGCAAGGGAGGAGTAGCGTGCGACAACAGCATCATACAGAGACTTAGCAGTCTTGTACTGGCCAAAGTGCGTGCGCTCAGCAGACGGCAGGTGACTACGAACAGCAAGGCGAGCAACAGCATCATGAGTAGTCCACTGCGAGCGAACCGTACTGTCAGCGTCGGCAGTAGGTGCAACAAAGGCGCCGGACGTGTGATCGAACAGCGAGACTCCGTCCCTGGAGTTGCACTGAAGATAGAGCTGCAAGTCATCTACCCAAACCTCAATATCGACCGCACGGCCCTCAGCATCGAAGGTAAGCACAGTAGGACTAGCCATGGCGGCAGTAGTTGCATGGCAGGGCCGCGCAGCACGGCAGGGCGGCGCGGCTCGGCAGGGCGGCGCGGCTCGGCAGGGCGGCGCGGCTCGGCTAGGTGGTGCGGCGCGGCAGTCAGGCAGGCGCAGCGGCGCGCTTGGCAGGGCGGGCGTTTACCAGGGGTGGGTGCAGGGCAGGGCCGCAACTGGCGGGTAGGCAGGGCCGGTACAGGGCGGCAGCAGGGTAGGGCCGCTACGAGGCGGCGGTAGAGTAGGGCTGCGACGGGGCGGCAGCAGGGTAGGTCCGCGAAGGGGCGGCGGTAGAACAGGGCCGCAACGGGGCGGTTGCAGGGCAGGGCCGCGACGGGGCGGCTGAACGGCAGGGCCGCGACGGGGCGGCTGTAGGGTAGGGCCGTGACTGGGCGGTTGCAGGGCAGGGCCGCGACGAGGCGGCGGTAGGGCAGGGCCGCGACGGGGCGGCAGCAAGGTAGGGCCACGACGAGCAGCGGCAAGGCAGGGCCGCGATGGGTGGCGAGGCCAGGCTGCGACGGGCGGCTAGGGCAGGCCGCGAAGGGCGGCAACAGGGCAGGGCCGCGACGGGCGGCTAGGTCAAGGCCGCGACGGGCGACGAAAGGGCAGGGCCGCGACGGGCTGTTAGGGCAGGGCCGCTACGGGCCAGGAGGGCAGGGCCGCTACGGGCGGCAGTAGGGCAGGGTGCGCGATGGCGCTGGTGAGGCAGGCGCGAAGCGCGCTTCGGGCAGGGCAGGAAAAAAAAATTATCGTGGTGGGCCCTAAAAAAAAAACGTTCTTACTAGGGAACCTGCTCTGAAACCATGTCAGAATTAGGAACGAAGAATGACTAGAAACACAGCAGTACAAAGTTTGTATAGCAAATCCTAATTGGGTTGTACCCCTTAAGGAGTGCCCCACTACAACCTAGAGCATAGTACTGATACTTGCTGGTGCTGTTCGTAGAAGGATATGAAGGAGAATAACTTCTCCATCATGTTTGGGTCGAAGCTGGTTGTTTGGTTCGCGGGAGTCTCAGTGGACTCAGCAGCTGGTCTTGTCGCTGTGCCTCCCTCTGTCTGTAGGCCAGAGGCTAGAGGTGGGGTAGAAGTAGTGCCGGAAGAGCCGTTAGAAGAGCTTCTCTCCTTCTGTGTTGCCATGTCTTCTGATGTTGTAGGAGTTTAAATAAAGTTGGATCTTGCCTTTTCTGCTCTCATACCATGTTGGGCTAAGAAAAGCCCCTAGGACTTTTCAAGGCTAAGACTCTGGTGGAGATATTGTATTGCGGAAGCGTTCAATGACAGAATATTGAATCACCTTTCGCTAGCATGTGAGGGCAAGATAAATTGATTATAAGGAAATAATACAAGCTTTAATAAGATTACAAGGAATGTGAAAGGATGCTATAACTGTTTTTCTGTTGCGGTTGCGGTTCGATACAGTGACAACTCGGGCAACTGCTCAATATCAAGTCAGTTGTTTGTCCTTGCTGTCGCGCTGTACTTGTCGAGTCAAAGGTCGCTGACCAGAGAGGTTTGCGGTAGGCAGGGTCACACTGAGGCTCGCTGCTTCTACCGTCTTGACGACGCCTTTCGAGCAGAGTTTGGTGAGCAGGCCAAGACTTTGGACAGGTTAAGAATGCGCAAGAACATAGATGTGTATTTTCTTGACTAGAACTAGATCTCTGTTGGCATGTTTGCAATGTATGCTGCTGGTGCTAGTGTTGAGGGTGACCAGTATTCTTGTGTACCTAGATCTGGTAGTGTAGAGGCTGCTAGGGTAGGTGCTTGTGAGTCTGCTAGCATAGGTCCAGTTCCTTGGGAGGCTTTACACACCTTCACGCTGGACTCAAGCGCATTTCGGTGCTTCTTCCACGACTACACCACAGTCATACCGCTCACAGCACCTGTCCCTGTCACTCTGGCCGGCCCCTCGTCTCGCCCAGTCGTTGCATGCGGCTCCACTGTTTTCCCGTCTCCGGCCAACCCCCTCCAGCTCCCTCATAGGTCTCCACCTCCCCTCGTTCGCTACGAACTTGGTGGATACCTCTATCCTCTAGGATCGTTTGGTCACTACCACTACTCTTGGGGGCGAGCTTATGGCGATCTGTACAGACTGAGTGACTAACGATCACCTCGCCATGTTCACTCACAGGCCTGGGTCTGGCCTGTACACACTGCACACAGAGTATGCACAGGTGACTGCGTCTTGCTCGTGTCGGTTACTCACGCACCCGTCTCTCCTCTCGCACCACCATCTTGGTCACTCCTCCCTGCAGCGTCTGCGTTGCATGCACTTGCGTCTCATTGTCTTTTGCCTCGCGAGGTGCCTGCCCCAGCTCCCATCGTCGCTTGCGCCACATTTTACTCCCTGCGTTGAGGGGCGGCAGCGCGCCGCTCCTCACTCCTCCTCGTTCCCTCCAACCACTGCTCCTCTGCAAATGCTGCACATGGACATGTGCTTCCCCGCCCTTGTCTCTAGGCCGCGCCGGGAGCGCTAGTTCCTGCTGGTCGTCGATGACTATACGCGCTATACCACGGTGTTTCCCTTGCACCACAAGGGAGACGTCCATGTTGTTTGATCCCCTGGATCCGCGCTGTTCGCCACGAGCTAAGCGCACGGTTCCATCAGGACCTTTGGGTGCTCCATCTCCAATCTGACCGTGGAGGTGAGATTTCCTCCGGTCTCCTTGAGGAATTTTGTTGTGATGAGGGCATCAACTAGTTAATCACACTTCCGGCCTCTCCACAACAAAATGATACCTCCGATACATGCGGCTGCTCCCCATTTGTTGTGGCCGTTTGCGGTCCGATACGCCGCGCATTAGCTCAAAATCTGGCCCCATGTCTCCGAGCCAGAGACCTCGCCTACATTGCTGGACAGGGGAGGTTGGTGATGTGTTAGTGTTTCGGGTCTGGGGTTTGCTTGCCCTGGTCCGCGATACTACCGCGGGCAAGCTCTCTCCTGGTTTTTTCCCCGGTGCCCCCCCTACCCCTCTTCCCGGTAGACCCCTCCTCCCCCCCCTTCACGTCCTGCTCCCTCAGGTACGTCTCAGGTCACATCACCCCCTTTGGTTGAGCCTTTGGAGGTCCCCTCAGGCCCCGCTGGCCCGGCTGAGGGGGGTGACCCTATTGCTGACGACACTGCGGCTTCTCTAAGCGCACCACGATTGGAGACCCCTCCTGATTTTTTGCCTCGGCCGCCTTCGCCGCCTCCGCAGCCTGTCGCTGTGGAACTGCTGGGGGTTGTGACGCTGGAGGTGCAGGCTCTGGGGGTACTGGGTCTGGGGGTGCTGCCTCTTGGGGCATTGGCTCTATGGTTGCTGAGCGTTCTAGTGGTGGTGGAGTCGAAGGTGCTACTCCTGGAGATTCTGCGTGTGCGTTGCAGCCTCTACCATGGCGCCCCTTCTACTGAGAGCAGCCGTAGTTGTCGCTGCTCTTCTTGAGTCCATTGCTGGAGGTTCTGGGGGTGCTGGTGCTTGAGGTACTGGAGCTGGAGGTGCTGGAGCCAGCGGTGCTAGAGGTTCTGGTGCTGTAGGTCCTTACGCTGGAGGTGCTGGAGGTTCTAGTGCTAGGGGTACTGGAGCTAGAGGTATTGGAGCTGGCGGTGCTGGAGGTTCTGGTGCTGGAGGTTCTGCCACTGGCGCAGGTTCTGGTGCTGGGGGTATTGGAGGTGGAGGTGCTAGAGGTTCTGGTGCTGGAGGTACTAGAGCTGGAGGTACTGGAGCTGGCAGTGTTGGAGGTCCTAGTGCTGGAGGTACTAGAGCTAGAGGTACTGCCGTTGGAGGTACTAGAGCTGGGGGTGCTGCGCAGCCACGATAGCGACGACCGTTCTTCTGGGAGCAGTAGCAGTCGTCACTGCCACCACCTGGCTCGGCACTTCACCAGGTTCTTTGTCTTTTGTCGGCCTCTGGAGAGTAGCCTACCACTGGTTCTACTCCTCCCCTACTTGTCCCACCAACTAACCTGTCTCAGACACAGTTACCGCCTGATTCCCCACTACCTGTTTCTTCTCGTTACACTGAGCTAACAGACTTCCCGACGGAGCGTCGAGAGCCTGTGCCTTGTCCTGCCTCACCTGTTGCTCGTCGTGCGCACCGTGTTTGCCCTCCACCTGTTCCTATTGACCACACTATGGCACTTCATCATTCCTCTATTGCACAGCGTCCTGTCCTGCCATCTCCTCCAGCGTCCTCTCTTCCTAACGTTCCTGACCCTGAGTCTGATATTGCTTGTGCTGCTAGTCCTACTCGCAGCCGTTGTCTGGCAAACCCTTATTACTGACCCTATGTTTGAGTCTGCTGCTGCATGTGCCGTAGTCACTGAGCTAGTTGGCTTTGCTGCTGCCTGCCGCCTTGACTCCTTTGCGAGTCTTGTTTCTGATTTTGACTGTCCTCCGTCCATCGGAGGTGAGTGTGCCCTTTGCTGTGATGTCCTTGAGGATAGGCAGTTTGAGCTGGAGTTTCTCGCGACTGCCGTACCTCATCTCGCTGCCATGCTGCTTGCCCTTGAGTAAGACCCGGATGCACTTAACATCCCGACTCCTCGCTCGTAGGCAATCACGGGTCAGTACTCCTCTCAGTGGCAGACAGCCATGGATGCAGAGATGGCATCCTGGGATTCCACTGGCACCTAATTCGACACCGTTCCCCCTCCTAGGGCGAACATAGTCGATGACATGTGGATTTTCAAAGTGAAGCGGCCGCCGGGTTCTCTGCCTGACTTCAAGGCACATTACATTGCACGAGGCTTCAGTCAGCGACAGGGGGTCGACTTCTTCCAGACCCTCTCCCCCACCCTGAAGATGACCACTCTTCGGGTGTTGTTGCATGTTGCAGCACAGCGTAACTACGAGCTGCACTCGCCCGACTTCTCCACAACTTTCTTGCAGGGCAGCCTCCACGAGGAGATATGGCTGCGCCGCCCTCGTGGCTTCACTGAGTCGTTTCTTGAGGGTACCCAGTGGAGTCTCCGACGGCCAGTCTATGGTCTGCGCCAAGCGCCCCGCGAGTGGCACGACACTTTGAGGACGACACTTGCTGCTCTTGGTTTTGCTCCTTCGACTGCTGGCCCGTTGATGTTTTTGCGCACCAACCCGTCTCTGCCGTCGTTCTACATCCACGTATATGTCAACGACTTGGTCTTTGCTACTACTGATACTGAGGCACTGGTTCTTGTGAAGGCAAAGCTGCACGAGAGACACACCTGCACTGACCCGGGTGAGCTGCGGAGGTATCTTGGCTTGCAGATCATCCGGGACAGAGCAGCGCGCACCATCATTCTGACTTAGTCACACATGGTGCAGCAGGTCCTTCAGCGCTTCCGCTTTTAGTTATCCTCGCCACAGTCCACCCCTCTACCTATGAGCCACTCACTCTCAGCTTCACCTTCGGATGACTCCTTAGAGCCGAGTGGTCCGTACCCAGAGCTTGTGAGCTACCTTATGTATTTGATGTCGTGCACTGGACCTGACCTTGCGTACCCTTTGAACATCAAGGCGCGCTACGTTGTGCCCCGGGGACAACGCCTTGAGCAATACTGGGCTGCTATGAGGATACTGCGTTACCAGTGCAGCACATTAGGCATGGGGCTTTTACTTGCCACATAGGGCCCAGATGTGCTCACAAGGCACTCAGACACTTCTTGGGCTCAGGACCAGGCGACTCAGCGGCCGTCATAGGGTTACACTTTTAATCTCAGCACTGGTTCTGTCTATGGAGGTCCCCTCGCTCGTCTTTTGTGCTTAGCTCCAGCTATGAGGCCGAGATTTACGCTGGGGCTATGGCTGCACACGAGTTACGCTGGCTGACCTACTTGCTGGAATGACTAGAATGAAATGACTCTATTGAGCAAGTACAATGATAGATATAGCAAACCTAGCCCTATCACTAACAAACTTGTACACCGCCTAGACTAAACAATTATACAAACTAAAACAATTATGGTTCGACACACCCCCATAGTCTAGGTGACAGCAGTCCTGTGGAAAGCAATATACATCTTAGGGTGGATCACAAAGTCACCACAAAGTCTGGGAGCAAGCAAGGGTCCTGGGACTAGCCAGCAAGAACAAGCAACGGTCAGAAGACCAGTCCACAAGAACAAAACAAATCTCAGGGTGGATCTCAAGATCACCACACAGTCCAAAAACAAGCAAGAGGCCACAAGGCTAGTCGATATGCAAGCAAAAAAGATGCAAGAGTACAAGACAAGCAAGACAAACATCTCTACGTAAGCAAGTGAGGACTCGAAGGCACAAGGCCTAGCTGGGTGCAGAAACGCTGGTGGTCACAAGGCGGCAACGCCTTGGTGAAGATATCACCCAGTGAGTGAGGGGGTGCATCACAACCTTCTCAACCAAACCCACATCACCCCTACTCCCTTTCACATCCTCAACCATGAGGAGCATCCATGGGGAGGCTTCACCTTGTGCCCCGTCACCTTGTTCACCTGAACCTTGTACAACGCCACCTTGTGCACGTTCACCACTTGGTGGCTTCATGCCTGGGGGTGTCTAGCCTTCTTGTAGTACCAGCAAGCGCCCTCCATTTGTGTGCTCCCCCTGCTACCAGAGATCCCATGCCCCTCATTTTAGTCACCTCGGCCTCTTCCTCTGCCAAAGCCCTTCCCACGGCCCCGACCTCTCCCACCCCTCTTCCTTTGCTACCGCCTGTAGCTCCATACCCCTCAACATTCTTGTTGACAACACCACCTCCCGTGTGGCGCCTCTAAACACTGGTTCAGGGCATACGCGAAGGGGGAAAATAAGAGGATGAAAGCGACGATGAGACATCTATCAGAAGTAGTGGCAAAGCTGAGGCAGGAGGTGATGAGCGTACCAAACCGTCTGCGGTTACGGAAAACTTCTGGTGACGTGGGAGCTCCAGCTGAAGGGGTACCAATCATCTCGCAGACAAATGTTGCACTTGATGGTGGGCTATGCAACAGAGCTCATTAGGGAGATCACCTCAAAGCACATGTCAGCCAAACTTGAGGCACAGAAGCAGCACACTCAAATCACTAAACTCAGTGCCAATGGCGCGGCTATCAACGATGCTCAAGGCATCTTGCAAGCTGCAACGAAATTTTTTAGCGACTACTTTGAAGCTGACCGACGGACCCATCAATGGAACTAGGAACCGGAGAAGCGGTTGTCGCCTAAAGAGGCGGATGGTCTGGTCCAGGAGTGGAAGGAGCAGGAGGTCGGGCACACTTTCAAGAAGCTGGCATGTAAGAAGTCGCGGGGTCTGGATGGGCTCTCAAAGAGAGATATTTGAGCTGCACTAGTATGTCCCCTTATGGGAAGTCCCCTTGGAGAAGGCTTTATGGATCTTGCCCTCACCTTTTAAGCGTCAGCGTTCTTACCTGCAAGCACCAAGGAGGTAATAACGATACAGTTACGCAAGAAGGGGGATATGAAACAGCTCAACAACTAACGGCCCATCACACTTTTGAACTTTAATTACCAAATCATGCACCATGTCATATCATGTGAACAGTAAGGTTTTATTCCAGGACGGAGACTGTCTGACGCCGTCGGCCTGGTAGCTGATGCCATCGAAGCCACGAAGAGGGGGGATGAGGACTGTTAATAGTTGTTGGTGGACATTAGAAAGGCTTTCGGCATCGTCTCACGCGGCTTCGTATTCGAAACGCTTGAAAAAATGGGCTTCCTTCCACGTTCGTGAGTTGGGTGAAGAGCATGCATGAGGACTCGTGTAGACGGTTTTAATCAACATCTAGAAAGGCAACGTAGTTAATGTGGTCTCGGAAGTCCGATACGGCTGTCCCCTCGCCCGTTACCTTTTCTTACATGCGATGGAACCGTTGGCGCAGGTAGCGGAGAAGCGGAAATCGGGGCATCAACCACGATATGGGTCAGAGGCTGCCATACTTGGGGTACGTAGACCTCACCACTTTGTTGCTGCAAGGGAAGGAATAAAATGCCAAAGTGGAGAAGCTGTTTGACTACTTCGAGCGCATATTGGGCCTAGCCACAAAGAAGGAAAGGTCAGTCGTGATGCGGTTGAAAATAAACCTCAAGCGAAAGTCATGGAGGTCAGACGATTTCAAGTAGGACGGCGCGGATGAAGCAGAGAGATTGCTCCGAGTGTGAGTGACGCCCTTTGATAACTGTAAGGTGATCTAGGAGAAGACACTGGGACGGACACTAGGGGAGCTGAGTAAATGGCAGCTGAAATACCTCACGATTACAGCCAGAGCAGTATTCACCAATAGTTATATCACGCCAATCATCGCATTCCAATCACCTTTGGGATACGCGGCTGGGGGACCTCATCGTGACAGGAGCAGACGAGAGTAGGATTCTAAAGAGCACAGACACCCTTGCAAGATCACTGGGTGGTAAGGGACCTACTCAGCTGGCTCCGAAAGCACTTCCTGCATCGCCAGAAAGCTGGAGAGGGCTGCTGCTAGCTCTAGTGGATGGGAACCAGGAGAGAGAAGGGCAGCGGCGGAACCTGGTGTAAAGCTACTGCGCACACCAATTTTCCAACTCTGCCAAATCGCTCTGCAAAAGCAGCTGCAGGTAGCCTAGCGGAAGCAAGGTAACTCGGCACGGAAAACGGAGAAGAGGCAAGCCATTGGGGTGGGAAAAGGAAATGGAAACAGGCAATCAAGGTTCGCGACTCACTCACCATTCTAAGCCCCCCATGTGACAATCTGAACGGAGTTCATAATTTAAATCTTCAAGTGGGAGAAAGACTAGCCTTTCTCAAACAAATACGAAGTGCCCACACTGTAACTCAGAAGAGATTCAGGAGCACTGCCTCTTTGACTGCCCAAAAATCCAAACAGTCATCGCGGCACTCAAGACACCCTTCCATATGATCAACCCTGCGCACATAATTTCCTCGTTGGTGGATCTTCTCTACAAGTGCACAGCATTCAACTCAGCATTTCCGAAAGCATTAGTGGCTACTATCACCATCAATTAGCTGATGTTCGAGTGTTGTGAAGTAGCATTTCGAGATCGGAAATTTCAAATAAAGCGAGTCATGCGAAGGATTGAGGCATCTGTGAGAGGATACATGCACGCGGGAAAGATATTTCAGAAGGACGGTGGCTCCAGACAGAAAGTGATACGTGGACGTGAGAATGCCCATGAGATAAGGTTATTGGACTGTATCCAAGACAGTAATGCCAAGAAGTGGATGTGGAAAGCCAGTTTTCCCGCCATCTGGTCGCGTCAAAGGGGAGGCACCATTAGGCCAAGGCATTTGCAGTGAGGCAGGAGGTTTTCTGACCTCCAAGCATAGTTAAGCAGTTAAGACTATTCTTGATCTATACACTTGCCTTTCAGTGTATGTATCGATTACCTAAAACACAACATGTGTACGGGAACAATTGAGTGAACGTGCAAGATTGCACAATTGAGGCAAAACAATACACGACAGGTGCCCACCTGTGGTTTAACCATCGCATCGAGTTTCGGTGTGCGCGTCGGGGGCGACCACGCCTAGATACGACGGCCACGAGGAGGAGGAGGAGGAGGAGGAGGAGGAGGAGGAGGAGGAGGAGGAGGAGGAGGAGGAGGAGGAGCAGTGCAGCGGAAGGAAGATGGAGAGGGGCGGGTGCCTTCACATACCCACCACCCCCGCACCCTCTCTCCCCCCCTAATGCTCCACGCACTGCAGATGCACGGGCATCGATAAGGAGCCTCGGCTGCCAATCCCACCCTCCCTTCCCCCCCTCCCCCCACCCCCCCCAAGCGTCCGCCGTAGTGGGGCGCGGCAGAGAAAAGGGCGGGGAGCGGGATGGCGTTAGCGGGGCCGCCAATAACCGTTGATGGCGCTGGCGATGGCGGCCGTAGCTGGCGCTAGTGCTTGCGGCCAACGGATTGGGGACAGGGCCGCAAGCCATGGGGCGACGAACTAGGCGCGACCGACGAATGTGATACTACACTAATCAGCATGTATGCAATTAGGAAACATTCCTAGGTGGACACTTGTATCTCAGTCACTTTGTGACGCCCAAAAACAACATAACGTTATTCTGTCCCAAATGCGAGTCGCCTTTCAGCGACCATTACTGTATTTTTCATTGGTCAGCGTGAAACGAGCCGACGTCGCTGACGAATTGCAAATTGACCCGTCATTGTTAAAAAATTGCACGCGACTCGAAATGCCCGACACGACCACATGCACCCGGACACCCGACAATGCCGATTTCGCGAGGGAAAAAAATCCCGCGCATCAAAACCCTGCCCCTGCCCGGAGGTTGAAGAAACGGGTGTACAGTCATTTGTGACAACCAATCAAATGCAAACAAATATACATTTTGCCTGGTCGCTAGTGTCGCAATACATTCAATTTTTGTGACGCGCAGTTCACAAAATGTTTCGACGCGACTCGGGAAAAAGGGCATTGAGACACTTGTGTCCACAAAGGAATGTTCACTTATACAATTATTCATAACTCTAACAGCGGAGGGCCGGAGCGCGGGTTACCAGCCAAGCCGTAGGGTTGGGGCGCGATGGGATTAGTGGTCGAGGCGAGTATTGCGAGGTCGTAACGGTTTACTGTTGGGGTACTGTGGCAGGTTTAGGAGTGTACGCTGTAAGGAGGAGCATGAAGTTAAAAAAAAAAAAGTTTTTTCCTTACATAAGTATAATCTTAGGGTACGTTCTGTTGGAAACATATAGTTCGTGCTTCTGATGTGTCGAGCACTACAATGTAAGCGATGCTAACTACAGCGAACTACAGCGAAGTAACAGCGAGTCAACCAAAGCGGTTGACAAAAAGACAACAGCAAGAGGTTAAGCGAAGGTCAAAGGTCAGCGACCTTTGTCAGAACATATAGCTTACTTGTTTCTGTAGGCTATAGTGGGGTATCCCATAGGGGGTACAACCCAATTAGGGTTTCCTATTTGTACTCTCTTCGTTCATAGTCATCTCACTTCTCGTTCGTACTTTCTCATGGAATCAGAGCAGGTCCCTTCCTAGGGCCTGTTCCTAGGGCCCACCGAAGCGCGCCCCGAGGCGCGCATTTTTTTTAGCGACCCTCCGAGTCGCCCCTCCAGTCGTGCCCCCGCTTAGGCCCCTCGTCGGCCCCGCTTAGGCCCCTCGTCGGCCCCTGCTTAGGCCCCTCGTCGGCCCCGCGTACCCCTCGTCGGCCCCGCGTAGGCCCCGCGTACCCCTCGTCGGCCCCGCGTACCCCTCGTCGGCCCCGCGTAGGCCCCGCGTACCCCTCGTCGGCCCCACGTAGGCCCCGCGTAGGCCCCGCGTACCCCTCGTCGGCCCCGCGTAGGCCCCGCGTACACCTCGTCGACCCCGCGTACACCTCGTCGACCCCGCGTACACCTCGTCGACCCCGCGTACACCTCGTCGACCCCGCGTAGGTCCCGCGTACACCTCGTCGACCCCGCGTACACCTCGTTGACCCCGCGTACACCTCGTCGACCCCGCGTACACCTCGTCGACCCCGCGTAGGCCCCGCGTACACCTCGTCGACCCCGCGTAGGCCCCGCCCAGGCCCCGTCTCGGCCCCGTGTCGGGGCCGCGTAGGCTCCGTTGGCCCCGCTTAGGCCCCTATTCGGCCCCGCGCCGGCCCCACCTACGCCCTGTCGGCCCCGCGCTGGCCCCGCTTAGGCCCGCCACCGGCCCCTGCTACAGCCCGCCGCGTCGGCCCTGCCTACAGCCCCCCAGCCCGCCACCGGCCCTGCTACAGCCGCCACCGGCCCCTGCTACAGCCCGCCACCGGCCCTGCTACAGCCCACCACCGGCCCTGCTACAGCCGCCACCGGCCCCTGCTACAGCCCGCCGCCGGCCCTGCTACAGCCCGCCGCCGGCCCTGCTACAGCCCGCCGCCGGCCCTGCTACAGCCCGCCACCGGCCCTGCTGCAGCCCGCCGTGCTGCACGTGAGCAGCCCCAGCAGCCCGCGCCGCCCGTGAGCCCCTACGCCACCCGAGCCGCGCGAGCCGCCTGAGCCGCCCGAGCCGCCCGAGCCGCCCGAGCCGCCCGAGCCGCCCGAGCCGCCCGAGCCGCCCGAGCCGCCTGAGCCACGCGAGCCACCTGAGGAGCCGTGCTGCTGTCCCTGAGCTGTGTTCCTCTGCTGCTGACCTACCCGACTCCTCCAGCCCGGTGAGACTTTCAGCTGCTGCCATGGCCACCCCCAATGTTCTTACTTTTGACGCTGAGGGGAGGGCCATTGACTTTGCCGTCTGGATTGAAGACCTACAGCTGTACTTACTGTGTGATGCGATAGATGAGGTCTCTCTCTTTGACTTTGTCTCTGGAGCTGTCCCTGCCCCGCCTGCTGATGCTGACTCTGCCGTTCGCTCCAAGTGGGCGACCCGCGATGCTGCTGCACGTCTTGCTGTGCGTCGCCACCTCCCTTCCTCTGAGCGTGCCCACTTTAGTCAGTGCAAGACCGCTCAGGCCTTGTACGACGCTGTAGTTGCACGCTACTCCTCCCCTTCCTCCGCTACCCTTAGCCGCCTCATGCTACCGTTTCTCTTCCCTGACCTCGCTTCCTTTCCCACTGTCGCTGACCTCGTTACCCACCTCCGTGCTAGTGACGCTCGCTACCGCGCTGCCCTTCCTGCTGAGTTCCGCGCCGCAAACCCTCCTCCCATGTATATCACTCTCTACTTTCTCGTCACCCGTCTTCCTGAGTCCCTTCGTGTCGTTAGGGACCAGTTTCTCTCTGTCTGTCCCACCACCCTCACTGTCGACCTCCTTGAGGAGTCCCTGCTAGCGGCTGAGAAGAGTATAGTCGCTATAGGGGCCTCTAGGGGTGACCCTCGCACCCCCATCTTTGAGGGGTGTTCTCCTTCCCCCCTGCTGCCCTCTGTCGCCTCTGCTGCTACGGCCGACCTCGCTGGTTTTGAGTCGGTCGATGCGGCGTCTGCCCCCAGCGGCAGACGCCGCTCTGGCAAGGGCAAGGGGGGCAAGGGAGCGGGTGGATCTAGAGGAGGCAGTGGCGGAGGAGGTGGGGGTGGCGGGGGGAGTGGGGGTGGCGGTGGAGGTGGTGGCGGGAGTGGAGGTACTAGTGGCGGCGGTGGAGGCGGAGGTGGCGGCGGAGGTGGTAGCGGAGGAGGCGGTGGGAGCGGTGGGAGCGACGGTCCTGGTGGGGGAGGTGGCGGTGGAGACGGGGGTGGCGGTGGAGGCGGGGGTGGTGATCGAGGCGGGGGTCGGAGTGGCTCGTCCCAGCGGAGCAGCTCTGGGGGTGGTCAGCGCCAGCAGTAGCAGCAGCAGCAGCAGCAGCAGCAGCCGCAGCAGCAGCAGCGCTCTCGCACCGTCCCCGGCCCTCAGCAGCTCCGTGAGTGGTACTTGCAGCGTCAGCGCGGTGGTGCTCTTGGTCCCTGCCCCTACGTTCTTCGCACCGGTGACCGTGCGGGGGAGAGGTGTGGAGGCGCCCACACAGCCCGTCGCTGCTTTGGCCGCCTGACCGACGCCTGGCGTCAGCAGTTTCCGGAGGCCGCTGAGATCCCCCGCTGGGGAGAGCTGTCTAGGGCTGGAGTGGCTATTTATGATCTTGACTTTGATGCTATTCTCTCTGCTATGTATGCTGTGACTGGTAGTGATGAGGATGACTGTTACCGGTGTTTCCCGCCCGACCCGGGCATTGGTACTGCCGCGTCAGGTACTAGTGAGGCTGCTGCTCTAGGTGCCAGTGCGTCTGTTCTCTCAGGTGCTGGTGAGTCTGCCCTCTCAGGTACTGTATCGGCTTCGGCCTCTCACACCTTCACCCTTGACTCTGGAGCGTCTCGCTCCTTCTTTAGGGACCGCACCACTCTCACGCCGCTGAGTCAGCCGGTTGCAGTGTCCCTGGCTGACCCCTCTGGGGGGCCGGTCCTGGCTCGCTTCTCCACTGTCCTCCCGTGTCCGGCGGCCCCCTCTGGCACCCTGACTGGTCTCTACCTCCCCTCGTTCTCGACGAACTTGGTGAGTGGTGCTGACCTCCAGGATGCGGGTGTCCACCAGTTCACCCCTGCTCGTCAGCGGGTGACCCACTGCACGGAGGAGGATACAGGTCGCCACCTGGCTACGTTTACACGTCGGCCAGGGTCGAGCCTGTACACACTGACCACTGCTTCTCCTCCAGGTGCTGAGTCTGGTAGGGTCCCTTCGTCTGGTCAGGTGTTTGCTGCAGCGTCCAGGTCTGGTCCTGAGTCTGCCCCCTGCTCGTGTCGTCGTCTGTCTCACGAGACCCTCCTCTGGCACCACCGCCTTGGCCACCCCTCTCTGCTTCGGCTCAGAGGCATGGCCTCGCGAGTCCTTGTGTCTGGTCTTCCCCGGTCTCTCCCTCCCCTTCCTCCGGGCCCTGGCCCCACCTGTGTCCCCTGCGTCGAGGGGCGCCAGCGTGCTGCCCCTCACTCCTCCCAGTTTCCTCCCACAGAGGCCCCGTTGCAAACGCTTCACATGGACGTGTGGGGCCCAGCCCGTGTCCGTGGACAGGGTCAGGAGCGCTACTTCCTGCTGGTGGTTGACGACTACTCGCGTTACACCACAGTCTTCCCCTTGCGCACCAAGGGTGAGGTCACTGAGGTGCTGATCGACTGGATCCGCGCAGCTCGTCTCCGGCTTCGGAGGAGCTTTGGCTCTGACTTCCCTGTTTTGCGTCTGCACTCGGACAGAGGTGGAGAGTTCTCCTCCGGCCTCCTGAGTGCCTACTGTCATGTGCGAGGCATCCGTCAGACCTTCACGCTTCCGGACTCACCGCAGCAAAATGGGATTGCTGAGCGCCGCATTGGCATGGTCATGGACGTCGCTCGTACGTCCATGATGCATGCGGCTGCTCCCCATTTTCTGTGGCCGTTTGCGGTCAGGTACGCTGCGCACCAGATCAACCTCCACCCCAGGGTCTCTCGACCGGAGACCTCCCCAGCCCTGCTGTGGACCGGGAAGGTTGGCGATGCGTCGGCGTTCCGGGTCTGGGGATCTCGGGCGTTTGTTCGCGACCTGTCTGCGGACAAGCTGTCCCCTCGTGCTTCTCCCTGCGTCTTCCTGGGGTTCCCCCCCGACGCCCCTGGGTGGCAGTTTTACCACCCCACCTCTCGACGTGTTCTGTCCTCCCAGGACGTCACGTTCGACGAGTCGGTGCCCTACTACCGCCTCTTCCCCTACCGCACTCCGTCCCTCCCCCCACCCCCGCTCTTCTTGGTACCAGGTCCCCCCCCGGTAGTCCCCCTCCCCCCTCAGGGTCCTGCCCCTTCAGGTGTGTCCCAGGTAGACGCGGTCGAGCCTGTCGAGGTCACTGGTGACTCTGGTACTGCTGCGGGAGCTGAGCCTGGGGGTGCGGAGTCTGGGGGTGCTGAGCCTGGAGGTGCCGAGTCTGGGGGTGCTGAGCCTGGGGGTGCTGAGCCTGGGGGTGCTGTGCCTGGGGGTGCTGAGCCTGGAGGTGCCGAGTCTGGGGGTGCTGTGCCTGGGGGTGCTGAGCCTGGGGGTGCTGAGCCTGGGGGTGCCGTGCCTGGGGGTGCTGTGTCTAGGGGTGCTGAGCCTGGAGGTGCTGTGCCTGGGGGTGCTTCGTCTCGCCGGGAGCCACTCTCCCCACAGGAGCTGCGTGAGTGGTTTGCCGGGCGCTGGAGGCGTGCTGCTGGTGCTGGTGGTTCTTCGACTGCAGAGGGTACTGCTGCTGCGCGCCCCGCCGGCGCTCGTACTGTGGGTGCTGGAGCTGCTGAGTCTGAGAGTTCTCCTGGAGCTGGTCCTACTGAGGGTGTTGGCGCTGAGCCTGCCGTTGGCGGCCCTACTGACAGTGCTCCTGGTGCTGCGGCTGGAGGTTCTAGAGCTTCTGGTGGTGCTGCTGGAGGTGCTGCTGGAGTGGGTGCTCCTGCCGGGGCTGCTGGTGCTGTTCCTGCTGTTTCTAGCGTCGCCGCGCGGCCCCGACCGTACTTCGTTCCGCTCCTGCAGCAGGTTCTTGGTCTTCCACCTCCTCCTCCTCCCTTAGAGGGTCCGCAGCCTGTCCGGTCACAGCCACAGCTACAGCCTGCCTCCCCTTTGCCTGCTCCTTCTCCCTACGCTGGTCCGACTGGAGGTCTTACTGAGCGTCGTGAGCCTGCGTCTCGTCCCGCGTCGCCTGTTCGTGCTGCTCGCGCTAGTGGTCGCGGGTCGCGTCAGCGTCCTCCTCCTGTCCCTGGCACGCACCGGATGTCACTGCGTCCGTCCACTGCTCCTCTGCGTGCCCCTTTGCCTTCTCCTCCTGCTTCCTCTCTTCCTGCTCTTGCCGACCCGGAGTCGGACGCTCTTCGTGCTGCCAGTCCTACTGTCACGCGTCTCCTGGCTACTGCTGTCACTGACCCCTCCTTCGAGTCGTCTGCTGCGTCTGCCCTTGTCACTGAGCTTGTCGACTTTGCTGCGCGCTGTCGTCTAGACTACGCTGCTCGTCTTGTCACTGAGTCTGAGTCCGCCTGTCCTCCGTCCGTCGGGGGTGAGTGTGCCCTTGGCACGGACGTCCTTGAGGACAGGCAGGAGGAGTTCCAGTGTCTAGCCGCCGCTTCACCTCGTCTCGCAACTGTACTGCTAGCCCCTGAGGGAGACCCGGATGCACCAGACATCCCGACTCCGCGTTCTTACGCGGAGGCGATAGAGGGTCCCTACTCCTCTCAGTGGCAGGCAGCTATGGATGCAGAGATGGCTTCCTGGAAGTCCACAGGCACCTACGTTGACGCTGTTCCCCCTCCTGGGGCGAACATCGTCAGTGGCATGTGGATTTTCAGGGTGAAGCGGACGCCGGGTTCTCCGCCTGTCTTCAAGGCGCGTTACGTGGCTCGTGGCTTCAGTCAGCGGCAGGGGGTTGACTACTTTCAGACCTTCTCCCCCACCCCGAAGATGACCACTCTTCGGGTTCTGCTACACGTTGCTGCTCACCGTGACTACGAGCTGCACTCTCTCGACTTCAGCACAGCTTTCTTGCAGGGCAGCCTGCACGAGGAGATCTGGCTGCGTCGCCCACCTGGCTTCACTGGGTCTTTCCCTCCTGGTACCCAGTGGAGTCTCCGGCGTCCAGTCTACGGTCTCCGCCAGGCGCCACGTGAGTGGCACGACACACTGAGGACTACGCTCGCGGCACTTGGGTTTGCTCCTTCCACTGCCGACCCGTCGCTGTTTCTGCGCACCGACACCTCTCTGCCGCCGTTCTACATCCTCGTGTACGTCGACGACTTGGTCTTTACCACAGCTGACACTGCTGGACTCGCCTACGTGAAGTCCGAGCTGCAGAAGAGACACACGTGCACTGACCTGGGTGAACTGCGCAGCTACCTTGGCTTGCATATCACCCGGGACAGAGCACGCCGCACCATTACCCTGACTCAGTCACACATGGTGCAGCAGGTCCTTCAGCGCTTCGGCTTCACGTACTCCTCGCCTCAGGCCACTCCTCTGCCTACTCGCCACTCGCTCTCAGCTCTGCCTTCGGATGAGTCCGTAGAGTCGAGTGGCCCGTTTGCAGAGCTTGTTGGCTGCCTCATGTACCTGATGACCTGCACACGACCTGACCTCGCATACCCTCTTAGCATTCTCGCACGCTTTGTTGCTCCTGGGAGACACCGACCAGAGCACATGGCTGCAGCGAAGAGGGTGTTGCGCTACTTGTGCAGTACGTCGGGCATGGGACTAGTGCTTGGAGGGCGCAGTCCAGTGGTCCTCACTGGGCACGCAGACGCTTCTTGGGCTGACGACCAGGCTACGCAGCGGTCGTCTCAGGGTTACACCTTCAGCCTTGGTTCCGGCTCTGTCTCGTGGCGGGCCACCCGCTCGTCTTCTGTTCTCGGCTCCAGTTGTGAGGCTGAGATCTACGCTGGGGCTATGGCTGCACAGGAGTTACGCTGGCTCACCTACCTGCTGACCGACCTTGGAGAGCAGCCTCGTTCTCCTCCAGTCCTGTACGTAGACAACAAGGCCATGCTGGCCTTGTGTCGAGAGCAGCGACTGGAGCACAGAACGAAGCACATTGCTCTTCGCTACTTTCTTGCTCGTGAGCTACAGCAGCGTGGACAGCTGCGACTTGCGTACGTGGCCTCTGAGGCCAACACTGCTGATGTCTTCACCAAGGCACTTGCGCCTTGTGATCATCAGCGTTGCTGCACGCAGTTGGGTCTTGTGCCTGTCTTGCCTCACTTGCTCTCCTCTTGACCTTGCTTGTACCTTCACATATATATATACTCTTGCTCTTGTATATCTCTATATATGATCTTGCATGTGAACTGGCCTTGTGGCCTTTGAACTTGTGCTCGGAATGCGTGGTGACTTTGTGATCCACCCTGAGCTTTGCTTTGCTTTGCTTGACTGGTCTTGTGACCCCTTGTTCTCCCCCACTTTGCCTATGGGGGTGTGTCAGAACATATAGCTTACTTGTTTCTGTAGGCTATAGTGGGGTATCCCATAGGGGGTACAACCCAATTAGGGTTTCCTATTTGTACTCTCTTCGTTCATAGTCATCTCACTTCTCGTTCGTACTTTCTCAACCTTTTGACTCGTCAAAAAGTAGCGCAATAGTAAGGACACATAACTGACTCGCTATTGAGACGTTACCCGAGTCGTCGCTGTATCGAAGCGCAACAGCAGTTACAGATAGTTAAACCTTTCTTATTCCTTGTAATCATATAAAGCCTCGTATCTCTTTGCTATTATCAACTGATCTTGTTCTCACACACCATTGCAACGTAGTTCAATCAGCCTTCATTAAACGATTCCGCTAATACATCATTATCCTGAGCCTTAGTCTTGAAAACGATCCAAAGGGCTTTTCTCAGCCCAACATGGTATGAGAGCTTGCAAGACAAGACTCAACTCTGTTTAACTTCCTACAACAACAGAAGGCATGGCAACAAAGAAAGAAAGAAGCTCGTTCACTGAATCTCCCGGCACTACTCCTTCTACACCGCCAGCCTCTGGACTGCAAAGAGAGGGAGGCACAACTCAAAGACTAGCTGCTGAGTCAACTGAAACTCCTGTGAAGGAAGCAATCGGCTTCAACCCAAGCATGATGGAGAAGTTCTTCTCCTTCATGTCGTTCTACGAACAACACCAACAAGCGGCACCTGCACAATCAAACAGCGACAACAACAACGAAGTCACTCCCATAAGTCGAGACGCCGCATCTTTTAACACTAATTGGGCTGCACCCCATATGGGCTACCCCACTACAACTTAAACAACAATTAGCATATAAGTTTGGCACACCCCTATAGGCAATGAGCTATAATGTTCTGACACACCCCCATAGACAAAGTGGGGGAGAACAAGGGGCCACAAGACCAGTCAAGCAAAGCAAAGCAAAGCAAAGCAAGCTCAGGGTGGATCACAAAGTCACCACACATTCCGAGCATAAGTTCAAGGCCACAAGGCCAGTTCACATGCAGGAGTACATATATATAAAGAAGGCTAGACAAGCAAGAGCAGGTATATATATATGTAACAGTACAAGCAAGGTCAAGAGGTGAGCAAGTGAGGCAAGGTAGGCACAAGGCCCAGCTGAGTACAGAAGCGCTGATGGTCACAAGGCGCAAGCGCCTTGGTGAAGATATCAGCAGTGTTGGCCTCAGAGGCCACGTACGCAAGACGCAGCTGACCACGTTGCTGCAGCTCACGAGCAAGAAAGTAGCGGAGAGCAATGTGCTTCGTTCGGTGCTCCAGTCGCTGCTCCCGACACAAGGCCAGCATGGCCTTGTTGTCTACGTACAGCACTGGAGGAGAACGAGGCGGCTCTCCGAGGTCAGTCAGCAAGTAGGTGAGCCAGCAAAGCTCCTTTGCAGCCATGGCTCCTGCGTAGATCTCAGCTTCACAACTTGAGCCAAGAACAGAAGACGAGCGAGTAGCCCGCCACGAGACAGAGCCGTAACCAAGGCTGAAGGTGTAACCCTGTGACGACCGCTGCATAGCCTGGTCGTCAGCCCAAGAAGCGTCTGCGTGACCTGTGAGGACCATTGGACTCTGCCCTCCAAGCACAAGCCCCATGCCCGACGTACTGCACAAGTAGCGCAACACCCTCTTTGCTGCAGCCATGTGCTCTGGTCTGTGTCTCCCAGGAGCAACATAGCGTGCGAGAATGCTAAGAGGGTATGCAAGGTCAGGTCGTGTGCAGGTCATCAGGTACATGAGGCAGCCAACAAGCTCTGGGTACGGGCCACTCGACTCTACGGACTCATCCGAAGGCAGAGCTGAGAGCGAGTGGCGAGTAGGCAGAGGAGTGGCCTGAGGCGAGGAGTACGTGAAGCCGAAGCGCACCATGTGTGACTGAGTCAGGGTAATGGTGGGGCGTGCTCTGTCCCGAGTGATCAACAAGCCAAGGTAGCTGCGCAGTTCACCCAGGTCAGTGCACGTGTGTCTCTTCTGCAGCTCGGACTTCACGTGGGCTAGTCCAGCAGTGTCAGCAGTGGCAAAGATCAAGTCGTCGACGTACACGAGGATGTAGAACAGCGGCAAAGAAGTGTCGGTGCGCAGAAACAGCGACGGGTCGGCAGTAGAGGGAGCAAACCCAAGAGCCGCAAGTGTAGTCCTCAGTGTGTCGTGCCACTCACGCGGTGCCTGGCGGAGACCGTAGACTGGCCGCCGGAGGTTCCACTGGGTGCCAGGAGGAAAAGACCCACTGAAACCAGGTGGGCGACGCAGCCAGATCTCCTCGTGCAGGCTGCCCTGCAAGAAAGCAGTGCTGAAGTCAAGAGAGTGTAGCTCGTAGTCACGGTGAGCAGCTATGTGCAGCAGTACCCAAAGAGTGGTCATCTTCGGGGTGGGAGAGAAGGTCTGAAAGTAGTCAACTCCCTGCCGCTGGCTAAAGCCACGAGCCACGTAACGCGCCTTGAAGACAGGCGGAGAACCCGGCGGTCGCTTCACCCTGAAAATCCACATGCTAGTGACGATGTTCGCCCCAGGAGGGGGAACAGCGTCAACGTAGGTGCCTGTGGACTTCCAGGAAGCCATCTCTACGTCCATAGCTGCCTGCCACTGAGAGGAGTAGGGACCCTTTATCGCCTCTGCGTAAGAGCGCGAAGTCGGGATGTCAAGTGCATCCGGGTCTCTCTCAGGGAGAAGCAGTATGGACACGAGATAAGGTGAAGCAGCGGCCAAGCACTGGAACTCCTCCGGCCTGTCCTCAAGGACGTCCGTGCCAAGGGCACACTCACCCCCAACGGACGGAGGACAGACAGACTCAGACTCAGCAACAAGACTGGCGGCGTAGTCTAGGCGACAGCGAGCAGCAAAGTCGACGAGCTCAGCAACTAGGGCAGACGCAGCAGTGGACTCAAAGGAAGGGTCAGTGACAACAGTAGCAAGGAGACGTGTGACAGTAGGACTGGCAGCACGAAGAGAGTCCGACTCCGGGTCGGCAAGAGCAGGAAGAGAAGACTCAGGAGGAGAAGGCAAAGGGGCACGTAGAAGAGCTGTGGACGGACGCAGAGACATCCGGTGCGTGCCAGGGACAGGAGGAGGACGCTGACGCGAACCGCGACCACTAGTGCGAGCAGCACGGACAGGCGACGCAGGGCGAGACGCAGGCTCACGACGCTCAGCAAGACCTCCAGAAGGACCAGTGTAGGGAGACGGAGCAGGCAGTGGGGAGGCCGGCTGTAACTGTAACTGCGACGGGACAGGTTGTGGACACTCTAAGGGAGGAGGAGGACCAGTAGAAGACGGGAGACCAAGAACCTGCTGAAGGAGCGGAACGAAGTACGGCCAAGGCCGCGCGGTGACTCTAGACACAGCAAGGACAGCACCAGCACCCCAAGTGGCAGCACCAGCACTAGTAGCAGCTCCAGCTCCAGTACCTCCAGCAGCACCAGTAGTACCCCCAGCAGGACCGCCTCCAGGACCGTCAGTAGTAGCCTCCGCGCCAACACCCGCAGCAGCTCCAGCTCCAAAAGTAGCTGCAGGTCCAGCAGCTCCAGTATCCCCAGTACGAGCACCTTCGGGACCCGTGGCACCAGCTCCCTCAGCAGCAACAGAACCTCCAGTACCCGCAGCACCTCCAGCTCCAGCAGCTCGCCTCCAGCGTCGGGCAAACCACTCACGCAGCTCCTGTGGAGAGAGTGGCTCCCGGCGAGAAGAAGCACCCAGAGAACCGCCAGGCACAGCACCAGCAGGCCCAGCTCCCTCAGGCTCCGCACCCCCAGGCTCAGCACCTCTAGGCGTAGCACCCCCAGGCTCAGCACCCCCAGGCTCAGCACCCCCAGGCTCAGCACCCCCAGGCGTAGTACTCCCAGGCTCAGCACCCCCAGACTCAGCACCCCAGGCTAAGCACCCCTAGTCATTGTACCCTCAGGCTCAGCACCCCCAGGCGTAGCACCCACACGCTCAATACCCCTAGAGTCAGCACCCCCAGGCTCAGCACCCTCAGCAGCACCAGAGTCACCAGCGACCTCGACAGGCTCAACAGCGTCTACCTTGGATACACCTGACGGGGCAGGACCCTGAGGGGGGAGGGGGTCTACCGGGGGGGGACCCTGGCACAAGGAAGAGCGGTGGCGGGGGGAGGGACGGAGTGCGGTAGGGGAAGAGACGGTAGTAGGGGACCGACTCGTCGAACGTGACGTCCTAGGAGGACAGAACACGGCGAGAGGTGGGGTGGTAGAACTGCCACCCTGGCGCGTCAGGGGGGAAACCCAGGAAGACGCAAGGAGCAGCACGAGGGGACAGCTTGTCCGCAGACAAGTCGCGGACAAACGCCCGAGATCCCCAGACACAGAACGCAGACGCATCCCCATACTTCCCTGTCCACAGCAAAGTTGGGGTGGTCTCCGGCATGGAGACCCTGGGGTGAAGGTTGATCTGATGCGCCGCGTACCGAACCGCAAACGGCCACAGAAAATGGGGGGCAGCCGCATGCATCATGGACGTACGAGCGACGTCCATGACCATGCCAATGCGGCGCTCAGCAATCCCATTTTGCTGTGGAGAGTCTGGAAGCGTGAAGGTCTGGCGGATGCCTCGTGCACGACAGTAGGCTCGCAGAAGGCCAGAGGAGAACTCTCCGCCTCTGTCAGAGTGCAGACGCATAACAGGAAAGTCTGAGCCGAAGCTCTGCCTGAGCTGGAGACGAGCTGCGCGGATCCAGTCAATCAACACCTCAGTGACATCACCCTTGCTGCGCAAGGGGAAGACTGTGGTGTAACGCGAGTAGTCGTCAACCACCAGCACGAAGTAGCGCTCGTGACCCTGTCTACGGACGCGAGCTGGGCCCCACACGTCCATGTGAAGCGTCTGCAGCGGAGCCTCTGTCGGAGGAAACTGAGAGGAGTGAGGGGTAGCCCGCTGCCGCCCCTCGACACAGGGGACGCAGATAGGGTCAGGCCCTGAAGGAAGGGGAGGGAGGGACCGGGGAAGACCAGAGAGTAGGACACGGGAGGCCATGCTTCGGAGACGAAGCAGGGAGGGGTGACCAAGGCGGTGGTGCTAGAGGAGAGTCTCGTGACACAGGAGGCGACACGAGCACGGGGCAGATTCAGGACCAGACCTGGACGCTGCAGCTAACACCTGACCCGACGCAGCTACCTGACCAGACGCAGGAACTGGAGGAGACGCAGTGGTCAGTGTGTACAGGCTCGACCCCGACCGACGTGTAAACGTGGCCAGGTGTCGGCCTGTCCAAGCGTCCGTACAGTGGGTCACCCGCTAACTCGCAGGAGTGAACTGGTGAACCCCTGCATCTTGTAGGTCAGCACCACTCTCCAAGTTCGTAGAGAACAAGGGGAGATAAAGACCAGACAGGGTGCCAGAGGGGGTTGCCGGACACGGGAGGACATTGGAGAAGTGAGCAAGGACAGGACCCCCAGAGGGGTCTGCCAGGGGGACTGCAATTGGCCGACCAAGCGGTGTGAGTGTGGTGCGGTCTCAAAAGAAGGAGCGTGAAGCCCCCGAGTCAAGTGTAAAGGTGTGGGAGGTCGAAGCCGACGTTGTACCTGAGAGCGCAGACTCACCAGTACCGGAGGAAGCAGACGCAACAGCACCTAGAGCAGCAGCCTCGCTAGCACCAAGAGCAGCAGTCGCAATGCCCGGGTCGGGCGTTAAACACCGGTAACAGTCACCCTCCTCACTTATAGACACAGTATACATAGCAGCCAGAATAGCATCAAAGTCAAGGTCAAAGATAGCTACCCCTGCCCTAGACAGCTCGCCCCAGCGAGGGATCTCAGTGGCCTCAGGGAACTGGTGACGCCAAGCGTCCGTCAGGCGGCCAAAGCAGCGCTGGGTGGGGTGCGCACCCCCACATTGCTCTGTGAAAGTTAGAAGATAGGAGAGGGGCTGCACTAGCAAGAATGAGGATACAAATAGCAAACCCTAGAAGGGTTGTACTCGCTATAGAGCACCCCACTGCAGGCTAGAGCATAAGATAACATTCTGACATGCTCACACGCACGGTCGCCGGTGCGCAGGATGTAGGTGCACGGACCAGTACCCCCACCCCGCTGGCGTGCAGAGTACCACTCACGGAGCTGCTGAGGGGACAGGGTCTCGCGACTGCGCTGCTGGTGCTGGCGCTGGCCACCATCGGAGCCACTCCTCTGCGAAGAGCCACGACCTCCTCCTCCTCCTCCTCCGCCACCGCCTCCTCCACCTCCGCCACCTCCACCACCTCCGCTCCCACCGCCACCGTCGCTGCCGCCTCCGCCTCCACTGCCGCCACCGACACCTCCACCCCCGCCACCACTCCCACCACCACCCCCACCCCCTCCACTGCCTCCACCGCCGCCTCCACCGCCCCCGCTAGCTCCTCCAGCGCCCCTGCCCCCCTTGCCCTGGCCAGAGCGACGCTTCCTACTAGGGGTAGACGCCGCACCGACCGACTCCAGACCAACAAGGTCGGCCGCAGCAGCAGAGGCAACAGAGGGCAAGAGAGGGGAGGGGGAACACCCCTCAAAGATGGGGGTGCGCGGGTCACCACGAGAGGCCCCTACAGCGACTATGCTCTTCTCCGTTGCTAGGAGGGCCTTCTCGAGGAGGTCAACAGTGAGAGTGGTGGGACAGACTGAGAGAAAGTGGTCCCTGACTACGCGAAGGGAGTCAGGGAGGCGGGTGACTATGTAGTAGAGAGTGATGTACATTGGGGGGGGGGGTTCTTGGCGCAGAACTCAGCAGGAAGCGCAGCGTGGTAGCGAGTGTCACTAGTGCGGAGGTGCGTAATGAGGTCAGCGACTGTGGGAAAGGCAGCAAGGTCAGGGAAGAGGTACGGTAGCATGAGGCGGCTCAGTGCAGCAGTGGCAGGGGAGGAGTAGCGTGCAACTACAGCGTCGTACAAGGTCTGAGCACTCTTGTACTGGCTAAAGTGCGCACGCTCAGAGGTAGGCAGGTGGCGACGCACAGCAAGACGTGCAGCAGCATCGCGCGTGGCCCACTGTGAGCGGACAGTGGCATCAGCATCAGCAGCAGGGGCAGGAGAGGCACCAGAGGTGAGGTCAAAGAGAGAGAGACCGTCCGCCCTATCGCACTATAAGAAAAGCTGCAGGTCATCTATCCAGACGTCTAAGTCAATGGCCCGACCCTCAGCGTCAAAAGCGAGGACACTAGGGGTAGCCATGACAGCAGTAGACTAGCAGCGCGAACAGTAGGGTGAGGGCTGTGCAGTGATAGAGGCGCTGCTCTTACCAGACAGGGCGGCTCGGGCGGCTCGGCTGCAGGGCGACTCGGCGGCTCGGTAGCTGGGCGGTAGGCGGCTCGACAGCTGGGCGTCTCGGCGGCTCGGCTGCTGGGCGGCTCGGCGGCTCGGTTGCTGGGCGGCTCGGCGGCTCGGCTGCTGGGCGGCTCGGTGGCTCGGCTGCAGGGCGGCTCGGCGGCTCGGCTGCTGGGCGGCTCGGCGGCTGGGCGGCTCGGCGGCTCGGCTGCTGGGCGGAGCAGCAGCTCGGCTGCTGGGCGGCTCGGTGGCTGGGCGGCTCGGCGGCTCTGCTGCTGGGCGGCTCGGCGGGGCCGCAAAGGAGGCGGCCGAAGGGCCGCTGAGAGGGCGGCGTCTGGGGCCGCTGAGAGGAGGCGGCTGGGCCGCCGAGAGGAGGCGGCGGGGCCCCGGAGAGGAGGCGACGGGGCCGCCGAGAGGAGGCGGCGGGGCCGCTTAAAGGAGGCGGCGGGGCCGCTGAAAGGGCGGCGACGAGGCCGCTGCAGGGGTAGTGGCGGGGCCGCTGAAAGGAGACGGTGGGGCCGCTGAAAGGAGACGGCGGGGCCGCTGAAAGGAGACGGCGGGGCCTCTGAAAGGAGACGGCGGGGCCGCTGAGAAGGGCGGCGACGGGCCGCTGAAGAGGGCGGCGACAGAGCCGCAGGGAGGGCGGCGTCAGGGCCGTGCAAGGGCGGCGACGGGGCCGCTGGGGAAAGGGCGGCGAGGGGCCGCAGGGGGAGAGCGGCGACGGGCCGCGAAGGGCGGCGGATCGGGGCCGCAAGAGCGGCGGATCGGGGCCGCAAGAGGCCGCTAGGGGCCGGGAGGGCGGCTTCGGCGGCGCGTCGCGGCCGTTAGGGCGGCGCGACGCGACCGCCAGGGCAGCGCGACGAGGCCGCTAGGGGCCGCTAAGGGCGACGCGACGGGGCCGTGAGGGGCCTAGTGAGGGCGCGACGGTAAGGAAGGCACACGAGGCGCGACTCGGGCCTAACTGGAGTGCGCTCCGGGCAGGGAAAAAAAAAATTCGTAGTGGTGGGCCCTAGGAATCGTTCCCGTTAGGGAACCTGCTCCGATACCATGAGAAGAAACGAGAATGAATGAACTATGAATGAATTGGGTACAAGTACTAACCCTAATTGGGTTGTACCCCTTATGGGCTACCCCACTATAGCCTACACAATATGCATGAGCTATAATGTTCTGACAACAAAGTCAAGAAGTGAGCAAGTGAGGCCAAGTAGGCACAAGGCCTATAACAGTACAGAAATGCTGATGAACACAATGCTGAAGTGCCTTGGTAAAGATATCAGCAGTGTTGGCCCGATAGGCCACTTAAGCAAGACGAAGCTGTCCACGCTGCTGCGACTCTCGAGCAAGGAAGTATCGCAGAGCGATGTGCTTCGTCATGTGCTCCAGTCTGTGCTCCTGACACAAGGCAATCATGGCCTTGTTGTCAACGTACATAACTGGAGGAGAACTAGGCGGCTCGCCCAATTGGGTTAGCAGGTAGGTGAGCGAGCGTAACTCCTGTGCAGCCATGGCCCCTGCGTAGATCTCAGCCTCACAACTTGAACTAAGAACAGAAGACGAGCGGGTAGACCGCCACGAGACAAAGCCGGAACCAAGGCTGAAGGTCTAACCCTGTGACGACCGCTGCGTAGCCAATTCGTCAACCCAAGAAGCGTCTACGTGACCAGTGAGGACAACTCGGGCCCATCCTCCAAGCACGAGCCCCATGCCCGACGTACTGCACGAGTGGCACGACACATTGAGGATGACGCTTGCAGCTCTTGGGTTTGCTCCTTCGATTGCTGACCTGTCGTTGTTTTTGCGCACCGACACTTCGCTCCCGCTGGCCCTTCCTTTGATTCCACTACTGCGTCTGCCTTAGTTGCTGATCTTGTCGACTTTGCTGCTCGTTGTCGTCTAGACTACGCCGCTAGTCTTGTTGCTGAGACTGAGTCTGTCTGTACTCCGTCCGTCGAGGGTGAGTGTGCACTTCGCACGGACGTCCTTGAGGATAGGCAGGAGGACTTTGAGTGCTTTGCAACTGCTGTACCTCATCTCGTGTCCATGCTGATTGCACCTGAGGGAGACCCGGATGCACCAAACATCCCAACCCCGCGCTCTTACGCAGAGGCGATAGAGGGTCCCTACTCCTCTCAATAGCAGTCAGCCATGGACGCAAAGATGTCATCCTGGAACGGCGTGATCACTGTCCTGCGTGTTCTCCCATATATATAACTCTGCATGTGAACTGGCCTTGTGGTCATTTGCTTGTGCTCAGAATGTGTGGTGACGTTGTGATCCACCCTGGGCTTGACCTTGCTTTGTTCTCTTGCTTGTCCCCCACTTTGCTTATGAGGGTGTGTCAGAACTATGCTCTAGGCTGTAGTGGGGCACTCCTTAAGGGGTACAGCCCAATTAGGTGTTGCATATACAAACCTTGTACTGCTGTGTTTCTAGTCATTCTTCACTCTTGATTTCGACAGTACCATGTTGCGATCAGAAAGTGATCGTTCCTAGGATCACCTCGTGAAGGTTCGCACACGACTAGGTGTTGGTGGTGGGCCCTTGACCTCAATAGCAGAGTGAATGTAAAATGCTTGAGATTGATAAAACATGCAAGTACAAGGAATATAAATAAGAGTACAGAGGAATATCAAGCGTCCTAGCCAGCCATGTACTCTAAGGGGTACATTCCCTTATTACGGCGAGATTTAACCGTGCGACTTGAGGTGGTTACAAAACCGTTCGGGCAGAATCCTTACCACTGCTGCTATTTGATGTCGTCTGCTCGACGGTCTAGATCCTTCCGTAACCGTACGACCTTTCATGCTATTTCTGCCTCGGCAGTGCGTGCTTTGGTTGCTACGGTAAGGAGTGCATAGTGTTGCTTCAATAATTACTATTCGTAACACTCTTTGCTATTATCAGGTTATCTTGTTCTCACACATCTTGCTATTAAACGCTTCCGCTAATACATCATTATCATGAGCCTTAGTCTTGAAAACGATCCTAAGGGCTTTTCTCAGCCCAACACGTTCTTGGCTTGTGTCAGGCAGGCTGACATGAAGCTGTGAAGGGTTTGGATTTGATTGATGATGACCTGGAACGATCGAAGCTGTCGATAGCCTTGTGTCAGGAAACTTGACAGATGCCAAGAACGTACCCTACCTTAGGGTACATTCCTATCCCGTGCCAGACATCAAGTCATGCGGCCTTAATCTCCAATTTGTCTCTTCCGAACTTCCAATCGCCTCAAAATCGAGCCACCTCGGGTCTTCCGAACTGTCAGAATGTTATCTTTGTTCTCTAGCCTGCAGTGGGGTACTCTATAGCGAGTACAACCCCTTAGGGTTTCCTATATGTATCCTGTTACTTGCTAGTGCATCCCTCTCTTTTGCCTAAACTATTCTTGCCTAGCTAGGAAAGACCTAGCTATGGCTCCTACTTCTAACTACCTATTCTCACATGGTTATCAGAGCAATAAGCTCCTGGCCTGTGGGCCCCACCACACTCCTTCCGCTGCAACTTCTACTCTCCCTTTCCGCCGTGCGCCCCGAGGCGAGCGGCGGTTTTCTGCCCGCCGTGCGCCCCGAGGCGCGCGGCGGTTCTCTTCCCGCCGTGCGCCTCGAGGCGCGCGGCGGGTTACTGCCCCGTCACGCCGCGCGCCGCTCCCGGGAGGTGCTGTGACGGGCGATGGGGACCTCCGCGTCGCCCCCTGTCGACCGTCATGGCTTGCGCGCGGCCCGTACAGCCTGCGCGCGGCACGTACGGGCCACGCCAGACTCGTCCGCGGCCCGTACGGGCTGCGCCAGGCTCGCGCGCGGCCCGTACGGGCTGCGCCAGGCCCGCGTGCGGCCCGTACGGGCTGCGCCAGGCCCACGCGCGGCTCGGGCCGCCTGCGCGCGGTTCGGGCGGCTGTGCCAGGCCCGTGGGCGGCCCTTTCCTCGCTGCCCTTGCCCTCCCTGCTGTCCCCCGTGCTTCTACTGGCGCCCCACCCCTCCTACTCCCCATTCTCCTACATTAGGGTTTGGGGGTGAGGGGTATGGGGGTGAACCCACTGTGTGCCGTTCCCTGCTCCTCCTCCTCCTCCGTCTCCTTGTGCTGCAGCTGCCACTGAGGGGGGGTGGACTTGTTGGAGCCGGTGGAGTGGTACAAAGGGGGGGTGAAGGGGGAGTGGAGCTAGGGGTGTAGCAGCGGGTATGTGTCAGGGGGAGTGGGATAGTTTGGGGAAGGTGAATGGAGGTTGCCGTCGTGTCGCCAGCAGCACCTGTAGTCCGGGGAGTTGCTCCGGTAGCCCAGTTGTAGCCACCTGTGCCAGTCGCCTGTGGGTCCATTGCTCGTCTGCCGCTACTTAAGCCGCGGGGCCAGTTACTCCAGTAGTCCGGAGCGTTGTTCCGGTAGCCACTGTGCCAGTGTGCCTCCTGTTGCCCGTGTGTCTGCAGCTTCAGCCGTCGCCTCCTATCTCCTCTCCTCTCACTCCCTCTCCTCCTCACTTGCCCGTTGTGACTACCACTAGCTTTGCTCATAATTGTGAACTTAAACTATTGCTTCTTGAACTTGTGCTCAGAATGTGTGGTGATATTGTGATCCACCCTGAGCTTGTTCTGTTTTGCTTGCTCTGCTGATTACACCCCACTTTGGCTATGGGGGTGTGTCAGAATGTTATCTTTGTTCTCTAGCCTGCAGTGGGGTACTCTATAGCGAGTACAACCCCTTAGGGTTTCCTATATGTATCCTGTTGCTTGCTAGTGCAGTGCATCCCTCTCTTTTGCCTTAACTATTCTTGCCTAGCTAGGAAAGACCTAGCTATGGCTCCTACTTCTAACTACCTATTCTCACACAAACCTCCACTTCGTGTCAAACCTAATGCCTGACACGAGATAGGAAAGCAATCTTATTCAGGTAACCCATTCGTTTCTTCTTGTGTTATAGATCAAGAAAGCTTGCTTGCTGTTCTTGCAAAGGCAACGGGCTTCATTACAATTGCAGTAATACAACATTCTCGTCGAACTATGTATTATACAATTATACAACTAGGGTGGGTGGGTGGGAAGTGGAACTGCAAAGTTGAAGTTGTGGATGGAGGCCGAATGGCCTCCAACCCTCTTTATGTACTCGGCGAATTGTAATTCGCCGTTGCTTTGCTGCGTTACAGGCAGCTGCGCTTTCACAATATACATTTTTAGAAAGTGTTAGACACTTTCGAAAAAAATCATATTTACAAATATATGAAAGCTCGTCTACGCTCGTCAGGAGCTGCACCCCTTCGCGAACAAAAGTCGCCAGCAGCTCGTCTGCATTTGCTGTCAGGGGTGGAGGTACCCGCCATACCGGGCCAGTAGCGGTGGGAGGAACCACAATACCCGTCCACCGTTCCACGCAACGTCGAAACGCGGTACAGTACAGTTGTGCCACCGTTCCATCCACCCACGCGAAGTGCTTTTTGTGCGGTCAACTACCCCCGCCGCTATTTATACCCCATTACGAACTTCCTTCCCACCCACGTACAATATCCAGGTGGCGTTTCTGTTGAGCTAACCCAAGAATCGCAAGTTCAGGATAACGCTCCTAGTTGGCAGAAGTCCTAGAATGGTCTTAGGATGCTAGCGGCGAAGCGGAGGAGAGCGCACGGAACGGCGCAAGGAAGGGTGGTTGAGATAGGGAGAAAATGGGTGCGTTTAGGGTTTCGAGCTCTGCTTGTGCTTCCGTTAACATCCTGACTGCTCCGCGTCGTCCTCGTTTAGCAGCCAAATCTCCCTCCCTTTCCGCCCGCCTTCCCCTCCGCCACCCTCTCGTCCTCTCCTTCCTCCTCCTCCTCTTCCGCTTCCCCCCCGCGCGCGCGCAAGTCCTCCCCTCAACCTTCCGCGTGCTCTCCTTCGTCGACACCTTCTGCGCCTCCCCGCTCGTTCCGCCCGACCGCCGCGAGGATGACCCCGTTATGGGGCCGCTTCCGGGGGGCACGGGCGCGGGGGCCACGGGCGCGGGGGGGACCGGCGCGGGGGGAACTGGCGCGGGAGGTGCGGAGAACACTGGAGCAGGGGGAGTTGGACCGAACTGCACCGTGTCGGTCTCCACAGGGCTGTTACCGTCACGTGCTGATGCGAACGACAGCGACAGTTACAACAGCTCGCAGTGGCGACTCACATACGTTCTCGCAGTGGGTGTGGTCCCTACCGATTTCGACTGGCCCGACCAGACTGTACAGTCTATACGCGTTAACGGGCGTGAAATGCTCACAGCAGGGCCGTGCAGGCCCGTGGGTCGGTGCGGGGGCACCCGCCCGTTCGCGTGTTACATGGGCGACGTGTCGTGGGCTCTGCCTGCCGCCAGTCGCAACCCAGCAAGCAATAACAGCAGCACTGCTGGTAACCCTATCGTCAACGCAACCCTGACCGTTGCAGTAACAGCGTCCGCGGAGGTAGCACAGCCGTGCCGCCTCTGCGGGGGCTTCCAGCAGTTACCCTGTCAGGTGTTACAGGCAGCGGTTCGCCTCACGGCCGTGCTCGTCCCAGTCGCGCTGAAGCAGCCGCAGCCAGGTCAGCCGCTACAGGAGCAGGCTCCCTCTGGGGCCGCCACAGCTGTTGGCTCGGCCACGGCATTTGATTCGTCTACAACTGTAGGCTCGGCTACAGCCACAGGTTCGGGTGCAGCCGCAGGTTCGGGTGCAGCCGCAGCTTCGGGTGCAGGGGCAGGAATGGGAGAGGCGAGTGGAGCAGCTGCGATACCAAGAGCCAGCAGCAGCAGCAGCGATGCTGGTGGTAGCGTTGGCAGTGGTGCTGGTGACAGTGTTGGGGGCGGAGGTGGTACGGCGCTTGTTGCACTGCAAGCGCGTTTGTCCGCGTCACCCGCGTCGTCTGTAGCATCTGTCGCGCCTCCAGCCTCTGTAGCGTCCGCGCCCGCAGTTGCAGTGTCGTTTGTGCGGGGGCCAGGGGGGGTGTCGAAGGTGGGGCGCGCGCGGTTCTCGTGGCAGGTGCTGGAGACGAGAGACGCGCTCTCACCTGCGCGCTGTGACGCCTGCACCTTCCTCTGCAAGGTGCGTCCTCCCATGCTCTCACCCCAGCTCTTCCCCATCCTCTCTTCCCTCACTTGCCCATGCCTCCCCGCCTCCTCCTGTTCCCACCAGTCCTCATTCGCTTCATCGTTGTGCAACGTCCAAGGGTTCAATGCGCCTCTGCAGGCGTCCTCCCCTACACGCCCCTCATCACATGCTTCTTTCCCCCTCTTACCTCCCTCTCTCACCTCCCCCTCTTACCTCCCCGTCTCACCTCCCCTTCTTACCTCCCTCCCTCACCTCCCTCTCTCACCCCATTCTCCTGTCTCCCTCTCCCACCTCTTCTCTCACCTCACCCACCCACCTCACTTCCACCCTCCTCATCTCCTCTCACCCCGCCATCCCCTTCCCTCCCCGACCCCCCCACACTTCCCCTGTCCGTGGGGGTGGTTCACAGCGTGCGGCCTCTCGGACGGGCGGCACCTCTTCACAGTCACGGCGCTCAAGGGCGCTTCAGGGGTCACTGGCACCCGCCTGCCTGCACATGTGGAAAACACGCAACCCCTTTATCCCGCAGGCCCGACCCCCTTGGCTGGCCCCACAACCGGACTCGCTTCCCAGCTTCCCCGGCCCTCGCGGGTGCTTCACAGCGGGCAGCCTCATACAGTCACAGCGCTCAAGGGCGCCCCAGGGGTCACTGGCACCCGCCTGCAGGCGTAGATCCACTCAAACGTCATCCCCTCCCTCTTCCGCCACTCTCCTCCCCGTCCGTCCCTCGCCCCTCCTCCGCCCTCCCCCGTGCGCCCCTCCCCGTCCCCCCGCAGCTAGACGCGCTTCCCAGCTTCCCGTGCCCGCGGGGGTGGTTCACAGCGCGCGGGCTGACGGACGGGCGGCACCGCTTCACAGTGATGGCGCTCAAGGGCGCCCCCGGGGTCACTGGCAGCCGCCTGCAGGCCGCTGCTGCTTCTGTTGGCATGGACGGCGCAGAGGGGGGAGGCGGGGTGGGGGGAGGGAGAGGAGGGGGAGGGGCGCAGGTGGAGGCTCAGGCGCAGGCCACATATGAATGGGTCGTTGGTACGTCTCGCCTTGTCTTTCCTCTTTCTCAGTGCTCTCATCACATTCTATCACTCAGTTCTCACCAATCGCGTTTGCAGAATTCTCGCCCGGGGCAGCTGTGCACCGGTGGGCGGGTGGGTGGGTGCACTAGTGCTTGGGTGGGAGGGTGGGTGGGACGGGTGAGGGGCTGACTGGCTGGCTGTGTGGATACAGGACACCCACTGTATCGCTGATTGCAGCTGCAAAAGGAGAGGCGTAGCTCCCTGTCAAGAGCCCACTCTTGGATATTACACTCTCACACGCCCTTCTCCACCCGTCCCCACTCCTCTCTACCATCCTCTCCTCCCGTGTGCGGCGTGCCCCATCAGACGCAGCCAGTCCAGTGCCAACGCTGACAGTGGACCCGCCACAAGCAAGGGAGGGCGCGGTGCAGATCAGCATAGCCTTCGACAAGCCGTGCCCGGGCCTGCAGTGCAACTCCACTGCCTGCGATGTACGTGATTGCTGCACTTTGTATATGCCTCGCTCCGTTTAGGCGCCCCCAAACACCACAAGTGCGGGGAGGCTCAGTGTGCATCAGCATTTCGTTTGACCAGCCGTGCCCGGGCCTGCAGCGCAATGCCACTGCATGTGATGTACGTGATTGAGTGCTTCTCTACGTACATCGCTCCTGTGAAATTTTAATGGAGCACTTGTTTACATGACGTATTGTTTAGGCCAGCTTTCACTGTTCGTGTACCCTCAGTGTGTACCCCCTTGGTCACATTAGGCTCCCTCCATCCCAACCTTATTCCATCGCTCCCAACCTCCGGTTCTCCCGGCATTTAAACCAACGAGTTCCCTCCTCCCCCCTCTCCCCTCCTCCCCTCCCCTCCGTCCGCACTTCCGCCGTCTCCTTTGGTCGCTCACACGTGTCAGGTGGAGGCATCACCACAGGGCATAGTGAGCATGGACCCCTCGTCGTTCCTGGCCTCAGATGACGGGACCCGATACTCCCTCACTGCCACCCTGCCACCCGCCTCCACCAGTAGTAGTAGCAGCAATACCGGAGGCAGTGCTAACGACTCTACCGACAGCAGCAATTCTACCAGCAATGGCGACAGCAGCAGCAGCAGTAGCAGTGCGAGTGGCGCTGCTGTGACTGTGGCTTTAAGACCAGGCAGCTGTGCTGACTCTAGTGGGAGGGCATGGAGGGCAGGGTTTGACTCGTATGCTGTTATTAGGATAGGTAAGCTCATGACTGGCAGAGTTGCCTAGGTGTGGAGAGATTGGACCACATGCCTAGTGGTGTGGAGAGATTGGACCACATGCCTAGTGGTGTGGAGAGATTGGACCACATGCCTCGGTGCCCCATTCTCCAACGTTCATGTTCGTCCCTCGGTGCTGCTCACCGTGCCTCTCACCGCGCCTCTCACCGTGCCTCTTGCCGTGCCTCTTGCCATGCCTCTTGCCGTGCCTCTCGCCGTGCCTCTTGCCGTGCCTCTCGCCGTGCCTCTCGCCGTGCCTCTCGCCCGACCACTGGAAGTTTAACCCACCCAGCCCTGACCCCCGCCCTACCTCTCCCACTCCCCACTTTTTCCCCTCCGACTGCCAGACCGCGTCCCTCTGGAGGCCACTCTCTTGTGCAACACGCCCATTCCTCCCCCACCTCCTTCCCCCCTCCCGTCTTCTCCCTTTTCCATCTCCAGCCAGACCGCGTCCCTCTGGAAGCCACTCTCTCGTGCGACACACCCTTTGCAGTGGTCAAGTTCTTCACGCAGCTCAGAGCCACGCCACACGTCCAGCCAGCCACTCATTACTACACCCTCGAACCGCACCCAACTCTAACCTCCTCCCATTCCACCCCTTCCATTCCCGCCTTCCAGACCGCGCCCCTCTGGAAGCCACTCTCTCGTGCGACACACCCTTCGCAGTGGTCAAGTTCTTCACGCAGCTCAGAGCCACGCCACGGGTCAGCCAGTCGCCCGTGACGTGCCGGGTGCTCTTCTCCAAGCGCGTCTCTTCCCTCTCCTCCGCATCCCTCGCTGTCGTCAACGCCACCACCAGCGACCCCCAGCCTGTCACTGACCTTGAGTACCAATTCCAGGTGGGTTTCCTTTTTTCCTTTTCTTCTTTCTTTATTTTCGAAAGTGGAACCTTTTTATTGGTTTTACTGTGAGTCGGTCAATGTCAGAGTCAGGCTTTAAGAGTCAGTCAGTCGCCCGTGATGTGACGTGCCGGGTGTTCTTCTCTTCTCCAAGTCAGTCTCTGCCTTGTCATGTCATCCGCATCCCTCGCCGTCGTCAATGCCACCACCAGCGACCCCCAGCCCGTGACCGACCCAATCCAGGTGGGTTGTGTTTCGAGGGGAATACAGGGTACAGCTTCTTTCTAGGTGGGTTGTGGAAAGAGTTCATTCACGGATGATAAGACTTGGACGGGACGGGGTTTACTGTGAGTCAACGCCACCACCAGCGACCCCCAAGCTGTGCCTGACCTGGAATACCAGTTCCAGGTGAGGTGACGTGAGGGTTGTGAAGAGCTGAGCACAGAACCAGTTTGTGGTGTGTTCGGGTACCAGTGGTGGGTGGTGCTGGACATAGGCCATACACACACATGTTGCTCCCTGCTCCCTCGCACCCTCCATCCCACTCCGAGTTACCCTATAGAATTCAACCATCAAGCGCTGTTCCTTGCATGTGATGTGATACCACTGCCACGTGTGGCCCACGCGAGAGGGCCCAGTGGTGGTGGATATATCATATACGGCATGAGGACTTGAGTGCTTCACTGCTTGCATGCTCCCGTGTTCCCCTCGACCACCAATCCTTCCCCTTGCTCCGTCGGTGATGCCATCTGGCAGGTGTGGCTGACGGGCGAGGGGGCAGTGGTGGAGGGCATGCGCCATGAGATGAGGACGTCACCCATGCTGCTCTCCTGCACGCTCTTGCCTACCCTAACCCACCAATCAGTCCTTGCCATTTCTCGCCTTTCCTGATGGCATGTGAGATGGCTGACAGGTGTGGCCGACGGGCGAGGGGTCAGTGGTGGTGGACATACGGCATGACAATGTCACTGATGCTGCCGGCAACACGTGCCAGCCCACACAGCCCTTCTTCTTCTTCTTTGGTCAGTCTTGTCTGCCCTCCACCCACCCCACCCGCCCCACTCTGTCTTGTGCTCTCCATGTCACGCTTTTCTTTTTTCCACCTGCCAGCCCACGCAGCCCACCGCAGTGTGCTCTCCCCCCCACCGCAGTGTGCTCTCCCCCCCACCGCAGCCTGCTCTGTCCATTTGTCGCACTTTTTGTTGTCGCATTTTCTCGAATTCTCAGAACTGCCCTGCACAACCCTTGACTTTCTACTTGGGTGTGAATGCCCCTTCCATACACTTCTGCATTCACATCCTGGCACTTCGCCATCCTCCCTCCATCCCTCCCGCCCTTTCTCCCTCCTTCCCGTCCCCGCTCACTCTAGACACCACGGCACCGTCAGTGCAGCTGAGTGTGAGTGAGAGTAGCGCCACCACGGACTGGGTCTACCCCATCCTCGTCGCCTTCTCAGAGCCCGTGCTGGGCTTTAACACCTCCTCCATCCAGCTCTCCAATGGAGTCATTACATGGTGAGTGAGATACATGTTTGTGGTGTTGCATGGCTGGGGCTATGGGCTGCCATCGCATGGATGAGAGGTCTACCCCATCCTTGTCTGGCCTTCTCAGAGCATGTGGCCAAGTTCAACAGCTCCTCTTGGCAGCTCTTCAATGGGGTCATTATCTGGTGACCGAGATTACTGCCGCTATGGCACAGCAAGCTATGGCACATGCGCATGCGCTGATCACCTGGATTATAGTAGTGCTACGAGCTGACAACGGTGGCAGTGAGCGACGGCGACATGTGTTTGTGTTGTTCTCCTCTCCCTTCATCCGCACCATGCCATCTCCCTTCATCCGCACCATGCCATCTCCCTTCATCCGCACCATACCATCTCCCTTCATCCGCACCATACCATCTCCCTTCATCCGCACCATGCCATCTCCCTTCATCCGCACCATACCACCTCCCTTCATCCGCACCATACCATCTCCCTTCATCTGCACCATACCATCTCCCTTCAACCGCACCATGCCATCTCCCCGCGCTATGTTCCATGCCCCCATCATGGTCTGCCATCTCCCATTCCTGTTCCAGCTGGACAGGGGTTGACAAGGGTTTGGGGCGGTACTACGAGGTGACGGTGGCGGCAGTGAGCGATGGCGATGTGACAATAGTGGTGCCGGCAGCAACTGTGGTGGACATTGCAGGCAACCCCAACTCGCCCTCCAACACCCTCTCCCTCGCTCACTGTGGGTCCACACTCTCTCTCTCTCACACAATAGGTTGACACTCTCCTATTTAGTCGAACCAAGTCAACAGTGGTGGATAATGCAGGGAACATGAACTCACCCTCCAACACACCCTCCCTCGCTCACTGAATGTGCCAACACACCCTCCTCAGTCACTCTGGGTTAACACTCTATCCCTCCTACGCTGTGGGGTAGCACTCTCCCTCCCTCACTCACTGTGGGGTAGCACTCTCCCTCCCTCACTCACTGTGGGGTAGCAATCTCCCTCCCTCAATCACTGTGGGGTAGCACTCTCCCTCCCTCACTCACTGTGGGGTAGAAATCTCCCTCCCTCACTCACTGTGGGGTAGCACTCTCCCTCCCTCACTCACTGTGGGGTAGCACTCTCCCTCCCTCACTCACTGTGGGGTCGCACTCTCCTTCCCTCACTCACTGTGGGGTAGCACTCTCCCTCCCTCACTCACTGTGGGGTATCACTCTCCCTCCCTCACTCACTGTGGGGTAGCACTCTCCCTCCCTCACTCACTGTGGGGTAGCACTCTCCCTCCCTCACTCACTGTGGGGTAACACTCTCCCTCCCTCACTCACTGTGGGGTAGCACTCTCCTTCCCTCACTCACTATGGGGTAGCACTCTCCCTCCCTCACTCACTGTGGGGTAGCAATCTCCCTCCCTCACTCACTGTGGGGTAGCACTCTCCCTCCCTCACTCACTGTGGGGTAGCACTCTCCCTCCCTCACTCACTGTGGGGTAGCAATCTCCCTCCCTCACTCACTGTGGGGTAGCACTCCCCCTCCCTCACTCACTGTGGGGTAGCATTCTCCCTCCCTCACTCACTGTGGGGTAGCACTCTCCCTCCCTCACTCACTGTGGGGTAACACTCTCCCTCCCTCACTCACTGTGGGGTAGCACTCTCCTTCCCTCACTCACTGTGGGGTAGCACTCTCCCTCCCTCACTCACTGTGGGGTAACACTCTCCCTCCCTCACTCACTGTGGGGTCGCACTCTCCTTCCCTCACTCACTGTGGGGTAGCACTCTCCCTCCCTCACTCACTGTGGGGTATCACTCTCCCTCCCTCACTCACTGTGGGGTAGCACTCTCCCTCCCTCACTCACGGTGGGGTAGCACTCTCCCTCCCTCACTCACTGTGGGGTAACACTCTCCCTCCCTCACCTCACTCACTGTGGGGTAGCACTCTCCTTCCCTCACTCGCTGTGGGGTAGCACTCTCCCTCCCTCACTCACTGTGGGGTAGCAATCTCCCTCCCTCACTCACTGTGGGGTAGCACTCTCCCTCCCTCACTCACTGTGGGGTAGCACTCTCCCTCCCTCACTCACTGTGGGGTAACACTCTCCCTCCCTCACTCACTGTGGGGTAGCACTCTCCTTCCCTCACTCACTGTGGGGTAACACTCTCCCTCCCTCACTCACTGTGGGGTAGCACTCTCCTTCCCTCACTCACTGTGGGGTAACACTCTCCCTCCCTCACTCACTGTGGGGTAGCACTCTCCTTCCCTCACTCACTGTGGGGTAACACTCTCCCTCCCTCACTCACTGTGGGGTAGCACTCTCCTTCCCTCACTCACTGTGGGGTAGCACTCTCCCTCCCTCACTCACTGTGGGGTAGCACTCTCCCTCCCTCACTCACTGTGGGGTAGCACTCTCCTTCCTTTACTCACTGTGGGGTAGCACTCTCCCTCCCTCACTCACTGTGGGGTAACACTCTCCCTCCCTCACTCACCGTGGGGTAGTACTCTCCTTCCCTCACTCACTGTGGGGTAGCACTCTCCCTCCCTCACTCACTGTGGGGTAACACTCTCCCTCCCTCACTCACTGTGGGGTCGCACTCTCCCTCCCTCACTCACTGTGGGGTAGCACTCTCCCTCCCTCACTCACTGTGGGGTAGCACTCTCCCTCCCTCACTCACTGTGGGGTAGCACTCTCCCTCCCTCGCTCACTGTGGGGTAGCACTCTCCTTCCCTCACTCACTGTGGGGTAACACTCTCCCTCCCTCACTCACTGTGGGGTAGCACTCTCCTTCCCTCACTCACTGTGGGGTAGCACTCTCCCTCCCTCACTCACTGTGGGGTAACACTCTCCCTCCCTCACTCACTGTGGGGTAACACCCCCCCTCACACGCACTGTAGGATAGCACACCGCTGCTCTCTCCCCGTCCCAATGCACCGCCCTTGTGGGACGGCTCTCCCTTCTCCTTCCCCTCTCTCCTCTCTCTCCCATACAGACGCGCCAGGAGATGCGGGCGCGATAACGGCGTGGGTGGTGACGGCAGTGGTGGGGTGGACGGCGCTGTCCACAGCAGCGGTGTCGCTGGCCGTCACCATCAAGGAGTCCGACCCCACGTCCTCGCCGGGCATCCGCATCGTCTCCAACCGCCCCTTCCGTGCCGTCAGCACGCCCGTCGTGGGCGCGGATCCCTCTCGAAACGTTCTCGTGAGTTGGTGGTGTGCCCAACCAACAGGACAGCCTGGCAGTCAGTCACACCCCACCTCGTCTCCCATCTCCACTCGCCCCTCAGCGCATGGCACTGCTTGTGCAAGTCGTTGCCCTCACACTCACACACAACCTGGGTGGGGGCACACTCACACACAACCTGGGTGGGGGCACACTCACACACAACCTGGGTGGGGGCACACTCACACACAACCTGGGTGGGGGCACACTCGCACACAACCTGGGTGGGGGCACACTCACACTGCTTCTGCTTCTCCTCGGGTCACGCCCCTCCCCCCATTGTCCCCCACAGCGCATGGCTCTGCACCTGCAAGTGTTCGCACTGACGCAGCACCTGGCAGTGCGCGTGCTGCCGCTGTTCTACCGCCAGCTCACAGGCGGGCTGCGCTGGACCTACTTCTACATCCCCGCGCCCTTCAAGGGCTCCTTTGATGGCTGGAAGGGCGTCTACTCCTCTCCCACTGACGCCCCCGGCCAGGACAGCAGCACCCCCCCGCCCTCCTGTGCTCCGTAAGTGCTGGCTGCTACTACAAAGTCATTGGAGTGATGTAAGGGTATCCTGGCATCATAGTATACCCTTTTGGGATCATGTGTTGTTGAGTCATCTTCCGACGATGGGTGGGGAGCGAGTGCATCTCCCTCTGAGGCACCGGGGCAGGGCGACAGCACCGCCCCGCCCTCATGTGTGCCGTGAGCGTAAGTTCTCACTTGATACCCAATCTTCATGCTTCAACACATCCTATGGTTGAGGCGCCTCAATAGGCCCCGGGCAGGACAATAGGCCCCGGGCAGGACAATAGGCCCCGGGCAGGACAATAGGCCCCGGGCAGGACAACAGCACTGCCCCCCCCCCCTGCACTCCTGTGCGCCGTGAGTGCTTCATTGTTTCCCGCCCCTCTCACTTCCGCCCACCCCCCTCTCAACCCCTGCCTCCATCTCTCTCTGTCTCTCCCCTTCTCTCCCCTCCCTTCCACCAGCCACTACCTCGCCACCAAAACAGATTGCTCTCGCTCTTGCAACCCCTCTCAATCCCTTCGTTCTGCCCTCTGTCCCATTGTTCTCCCCCTCCCCTTCCCCCCTTCTCTCTTCTCACCATGTCTCCTCTCCCTTCCACCAGGCACTATCTCGCCACCAAGACGGACAGCTCTGCATCCTCCTCCTCCAACCCCCCTCAACCACGATCAACTCCTCTGTTCTGCCTGCTGTCCCATTGTTCTCTCTCCCCCCATCTCTCCCTACCACACACCAGGCACTACCTCGCCACCAAGGCAGACAGCTCTGCCTCCGCCTCCTCCGCCAACCCCTCTGCCTCGCCACAATCGAAGCTCTCTTTCTGGTCTAAGTTCTTCTCCCCACCACCAGCAGCAGTGGGCAACACAGCAGCTGACAGCACAGCAACACACGCCTCCCTCAACCCGCGCAACCTCCGCCGTGTTCTCTCCTCCTCCTTCCACTTCCTCCTCTCCTCTCTCTCCTCTCCCCCGCCCTCACATTCCCACCGTGTACCCTACTCTCACACAATCCACTCCCCTCGCTCTCTCCCCGACCGCTTCAATACTGCCGACTCCTTGCCGCCCCATGCCCATGCCCATGCCCATGCGCATGCCCACGTGCATGTGCAAGCACGGCAACTAACCAAGTCACATGTGCACATGCAGCATGCCATGTCGCATCCAAGCCTGACGCACGGTCGCAGTTTGGGGTCGTCTCGAGCCCTCCCCTTCCACCCAATCCCCTTCTCGCCCCCACCCACCTTCCACCTACGAGGCATGCCCTTGACCGCCCCCTCTCTCCCCTCCTCCTTCCCCTCCTCCCTTCACTCCGCCTTCCCATATACTCTCTTCCCATTGTCCCTATCGTCTCGTGCGCCCTCCCACTATCATCGCATGCTTCAAGAAACTACCGCCAGCACCACCAGCAACAGCAGCGCAAGCGGTTACAGTGGCTTCAATGCGACTGCTCTTATAGCCCTGGCAGTTGCAGGGGGTGGGACAGGGGGAGACGCAGCAGCAGCAATAGCAGTAGCGAGGGGGTTCGACCCCACGCTGCTGCCGCGGCTGAGCGAGGAGGAGTATGAGTACATGCAGGCGTGGGGCAATGCTTACTACTCGCACTTCCCCAACCTCTTCTACTCCTACCATGGGTGAGCGCGCCTTTTAGATTGCTACATGGCTCATGTCTTGTGTCATGCCCTCAGGCCATGTGTCATGCCCTCATGCCATGTGTCATGCCCTCATGCCATGTGTCATGCCCTCATGCCATGTGTCATGCCCTCATGCCATGTGTCATGCCCTCATGCCATGTGTCATGCCCTCATGTTGTTCCTGAATGCTTTTCCTCTTACGTCCTCACATCCTCAGGTTTGCCCCCTTCTTGTTGGCTCTTCGTTTCTCCCCATCTATTTAACTCGAAGAACCAATTCTACTCCTTTCTTTCTTTCTGCACCCCCCCCCCTTCCTGCCCCCCCTCCCTCCCCCACCCCACCAGCTTTGAGCAGTTCTGCACGGTGCCCTTCTGTTTTGCCTCCTCTTCTTCGCCCTCTCCCCCCCTCTTCCCCCAACCGCCATCGCTCAACCCAACCAAAACCCTCATCTCGCTTCCCATCCCTCTCCCCACTCCCCTCCCCACGCCCCATCTCCCCGCCCCACGGCGCCAGCTTTGAGCAGTTCTGCACGGTGCTATTCTGGTTCGCACTCTTCTTCTTCGCCCTCTCGCTGCTGCAGCTGCTCTTCCAGTGGGCGTGGCAGCACTGGCGCTACCAGTGGCTCTACGGCCTCCTCGACCCGCCGCGCCTGCAGTTCCTCCTGCTCGCGCTCTCCCTGGCGGGCATCTCCTGGGGCTGCACGCTGCTCATCAGGGGCAGCATGGAGCCGGGCGGCACGGCGGCAGGGCTGGCAACGGGGGTCATCGTGCTGTGCCTCTGGCCCGTGCTGTTTCTCATCTTCTCCTTCTCAGTCGTCTGGTACATCGTTGTTCAGGTGGGTTGGGTTGAATTCAGGCGCGGTTCTGGTGGGTTCGAGGGTGGTTCTAGTATGGCTCTGGTGGGGTGAAGAGGAGGAAAGCGTGCTGTGCTGCTACTCTCTGGTTTGAGCTGCGGGCGGGGTGATAGGTCTCCACCTCTGGCCCGTGCTGTTTCTCATCGTCTCCTTTTCAATCGTCTGTTACACTGTTGCCCAGGAGGGTATTGTGCTGTTCAGGCAGGTGAGACGAGGGGGTGTGGTTCGGTGGGTGGGGTGGATGGGTGCATGCGTGCTCTTATCAGTTGCTCAAATGTTGGCTTCTCAGGTCGAGACTCAGACGGCCGAGGCCCGCAAATGGCATTGACCAGCCTACCCTCCCTTCCATGTACCACTCTCCTTCGTGATTTGTTACTTGATTCAAACACCAGTTAAGGCACACATGTTTGTGAGTCCTATGAACACAACCTCACTCTCGCACTCTTCCTCTCCCCCTCCCTTTCTTCTCCGCTCAACTCGCCACTGCTGCAGCAGCAATTTGATCTTTTCTTCGTGCAGGGGATGGCGGAACCGGGCCCCACCCTCATCTGCATCCCCGTCTCCTCTCCTCCTTTCCTTCCCCTCCCCTTCCCCACAATCCTATCCCCCCTCCCTTGCGTAGGAGCAATTCGCGCGCTTCTTCGTGCGCGAGATGACGGAGCCGCGCAACGAGGCGTGCATCGCATCGTTCGCGCGCGCCTTCTGGGCCGCGCTGCGCCAGAAGCGACTCAAAGGCCACTGGGTCACCATCACGCCCTCCCAGAAACACATCCTTCCGAGATTCGGAATATTCTTTGAAGACTTCACAGGTGAGGGGGTGAGAGAATGCTGTAGGGATTGACTGATGAGGGAAGCAGTAAGCATGTGAGACTCTCTGGTGCGGCTGGAGCGGGTCAAGGAAAGGGCCAGTGGGTCACCATCACGCCGTCTCAGAAACACATGCTGCCGTGATTCGCCATCTTCTTTGAAGACTTTACAGGTAGGGCGTGGGAATAGGCGAGGCTGCAGCTCATGTAATGTCTCTCTGATTTAGAGTAATTCCTTACATATCAAGCACCCTTGTCACCTGAACAACTGAACACCTTTTTCCATTCGAAACACGCTTTTACATTTGGACCAACCTTGCTTCTGACATCACTTGGATTTTATTGTTGGTTTATTTGTGTAACTAATCCCCTACGCCCCTCTCACCCCTCCCGTCTCACCGCTGCCTTGTGCCAGTGTGGGGATCTGTGGGCGCCTGGGGTGTGTTCAAAAACTGACTCAGGGCTGCTTCTCATGCCACTTACCGATGTTGTCCCTTGTTTCTCATGCCCCCTCTGCCTCTCTCCCGCGCGCCTTTTTCACCCTTGCGTCGTGCCATACCAGTGTGGGGATCTGTGGGCGCCTGGGGGGTGCTCAAAGACCGGCTGAGGGCTGCCTATGGCACTCTGGACTTTCTTAAAATGGTAAGTGTTGCTGTTTATGGCACTCTGGACTTCTTAAATGGTAAGTGCTGCTGTTTATGGCACTCTGGACTTTCTTAAAATGGTAAGTGTTGCTGTTTATAGCACGCTGGACTTCTTAAATGGTAAGTGTTGCTGTTTATGGCACTCTGGACTTCTTAAATGGTAAGTGCTGCTGTTTATGGCACTCTGGACTTCTTAAAAGGTAAGTGTTGCTGTCTATATGGCACTCTGGCTTTCTAGTATGGGCTGCTGTTCTTAGTTAACGTGACTGTTTGTTCACACTCCCTTATACACACTCCCCTCCGCACACTCCCTTACTAACACTCCCTAACACTTTCTTACGCCCTACCCACACAGCCCTGATCCTATGCACACACTCAATTTAAAGAAGCCTTCGCTCTTCCCTACGTCTCTTTGTCTGTCTGTCTGTCTGTCTGTCTGTCTGTCCGTGTGTGTCCTTGTGTCTGTCTGTCCATGTGTATCCATTTGTCTGCGTGTCTGTCTGTGTGTGTGTCTGTCCATGTCTGTCTGTCTGTCTGTCTCTGTCTCTGTGTCTGTGTCTCTGTCTCTGTGTGTGTGCAGGTGCTGGTGGGAGCGCTGGTGGGAGCATGGAGCCCGGCAGGCAATGCTGTGGCGCAGCAGGCATGCCTGCTCACCCTCGCACTGCTGCATCTGCTCTTCCTGCTCTTCCTTCAGGTGCGTTCTGGACTCACTACAAGCACACTCTTCCTTCAGGTGCGTTCTGGACTCACTACAAGCACACTCTTCCTTCAGGTGCGTTCTGGACTCACTACAAGCACACTCTTCCTTCAGGTGCGTTCTGTACTCACTACAAGCACACTCTTCCTTCAGGTACGTTCTGGACTCACTACAAGCACACTCTTCCTTCAGGTGCGTTCTGTACTCACTACAAGCACACTCTTCCTTCAGGTGCGTTCTGTACTCACTACAAGCACACTCTTCCTTCAGGTGCTGCTATTTGCTGCACGCTCAAGTGAACCACTCTCCTCTAACATCCAATCACCATTCCGCATGTTCCCCTCCCCTCCACTCCACCCCCTCCGCGTGCCCAACAGCCCTTCACAGAGCGAGGGCTACAGGTGGTGGAGTGGAGGCAGTGAGCTCGGCGCGGAGGTGGTGCCGTGCTGTTCTGTTTGCTGATATATCAACCACACTGTACACAACTCAACCACTGTACACCCCTCCTCTCCTTTCCACTCCTCTCCACCCTCCCCAACTGCCCTTCACAAAGAGAGGCTTAAGGTGGTGGAGGTAGTGAGCTCGGGGGCAGAGGCAGTGCTTTCCTTTTTGGGTTATCTGAGCCACATTGTACACAACTCATCTCCTGGTTTCTCCGTTTCTCCCACCCCCCATCAACAGCCGTTCACAGAGCGAGGCCTACAGGTGGTGGAGGCGGTGAGCTCGGGCGCGGAGGTGGTGCTGTTCGCATGTGCACTGGCCATGGCCATCGACTGGGACATGCCTTCCAGCTTCGCTGGCACTCTCGGGCTCGTCATGGCACTCGCGGTCGGCCTCGCCTTCATCGGCCAGCTCTTCAACCAGTCAGTGCTGCCCTGCTGTTCTTTACCTCCCCAGACACTGTTGCTGACGTATGCTGGTATTCACGTGAGTGACACTTGGGCAGCAGATCAGCCGCAGACTCATGCTGCCTTGACTGAAAAAAACTTATTTTCCTTATTTTCATCAACATATCTCATCTCACATATCGTTCCCCTCCCCTTTCTTATTCACCTCAACCCCAATGCCTTCCCCTTCCACGATCTATTATTCGCGTTGCAGCTGGGTGGCACTAGGCCAACAAATCAACCGCATGCTCAACCCACCTGACGACGAGAGAAGCCCGTCTCACCGATCGGACGGGGACGATTTCTCGGATAACGACGACGATGACCTGGACGACGACGACAATGACGAGGATTTCGATGACGAGGATGACGGGAACGGTGACGACGACGAGGATGATGATGACGACGATGATTACGATGATGATGAGGAGGATGATGACGAGGGGGATACAAGCATGGATGAAGCGGAAAGAATACGGCAACAGCAACAACAGCAACAGCAGCAGTAGCGGCAGCAGAATCAAGAGTATTATCCTTCCTCCTCATGTGCCATCCCTTGATTCCCTCCTTCAGCCACTAACATGGCAGCCATATGCTGCCGTAACACTCTCTAACCACTGGTTGACTCCCCAAACTTTCTCCGATCTTGCCTCTGAACTAACAAACTGCTGGCTCTCCCTCGCTGATAGCACCACTGCTGCTGTGCTCTTAGTAAAGCTTGACCGAGTCTGCTTGCTGCAACCACTCGCTGCCTGCAAGCTGATACTTCTCCGACCATACCGGTGGGTTAGTTGCTAATCTTATCCTTATTTATTAATTATACTAATTAGGAATACGTGAGATACCAGTAATGGGGCCTGGATAGAAGTTCAGGATTGTACATATTCTTACACTTATACCCGTCATCGCCCGGATATAAGACATTGTCGAATTGTAAACAGGGGTGTCTTGAATTAGGGTAGATTCTTATAAAGGGTTGTCCTGGTTATAAGAAACCCAAGTGTGTGTACGAGTTTATACGTATGTCTTATAAACGATGGTTGTCTTCTAAACAAGGGGTGTTTTCTACGCGGGTTCTAGCATTAGCAGGGTTCAAGATACACACGAGTAGCACTGCCGTTCCTATCTAATCCCCCTTGGTCACGCCCTCTTTATCTGCACTAGCAGTAGAGGCCTCGTACTGTCTGGAGTCGCGTGCCCGATCCATGAGGTTCTCAGCCAGGGCTGCAGCCCCACGGTAGTTGGGGGCCAACACCTCCAGACCAGTAGCCACGCCGACTTCCCTGAAGCCGCCGGCCTGCAGCTCCTCCTCCTCCCCCCCCCCCCCCCCGCCAGAACCTGCAGCCTCCTCCTCCTCAAGAATGCATGTGTTGTCCACGTGCTCCCCCGCAAAAAGATGTCCTCAGACACGTCAATGGTGCTCTTGGCCTGCATGTGAGCCAACACCAACTTATTCTCGGTCCCATCGAGCTTGTCCGAGATCACACAGGTCTTGAAGGCCTTGACGATGAAGTATCGTGGCACTTGCTCCCAGGCCTCCGCAATCCACTTCAGCAACACGTGGTGCGAGGGCCTCCTAAAGTTTCATGGGTGTAATGTAAGAAGGCAATGAAATGGTGCGTGCCAGTCTATTGTATGAAAACCAGGAAGAATCAGGGGATGAGAAGGCAGATTCAACGTAGCAACTCACTCGCTGGTGACTTTAGGTTCATGCCATATTGCATAAACAACCTGCAGTAGTGAGATCGCAAGGCGATCGGAAGGGGGTGGTGAGGTTGTAAACCCACGTAAAGCCTTTCACACCAGGCGGGCCTTGTAGCAGACATGGTAATTCGTCGTCAGCACCCAGCGGTTCTTCACGACGTTGACTCTGCGCAGGCGCTCCACAAGCTCCCACGTGCCGTTGGCGAGAAGACCCCGTATCTCCTCGTCCATCGCTGCTTTCACCGCCTTGCCCTACAAGCTCTCCAATGCCTCCTTGACCAGCATGGTCACGATAATGTTGCATAGGGTCGGCGTGCATGTCAAGGTCGAGCTCGGAGAGGCCGACGTTGGCTTGCGCATCGTCGAAGATAGTGTTGCAGGCAGCCGTCGGCGGGCAAGCATATCTTTATCGCTCTGGAGCCATGCCAAGGTTGGGACAAGTTAAAGGTCGCGGTCCCGGTTTGTTGACCAAACCTTCGACAACGACGATATTGTTGGACTGCGCCCTTGTTGAAATGCGTATGGAGGTATGCCGTCCAACTAGTGTAAAGGTGTGATCGTAGTCGACGAACTGGGTTTTCTTGAAGCTGCATACAACCCTGTGCGCTTTGTACTTGTCGACTGAGCCGTCCGCAAGTGTTTTGATACGAACACACACATTTCGCGTTGAGATTTTTTCTCCCCTTAGCCAATGCTCGCGGTATCATCTTCCACGTGTCACGCCGTTTGAGTGCAGTTACTTCGGTGGTCATGGCTTCTCTCCACTTCTCAGTGTTGGGGCCCTACAGGGCTTGACGAACAGTTGTAGGCTCGGCAAGCTGCTGGTTACCACAAATGGCAATGGCAAGTCCGAGTATGCATAGCTCAGTGAGATTGGAGTCAGCGGTATTGGTCACTTCGACCACGTTGTCGTCGTCACCAGGGATGTCGCGAATGGTGTCGCGAGAGTCGTTCTAGTTTTGGTATTTTTCCATAGGTGAGTGCATTTCATCAATTTCGTTATTGCGTTGTGCTTGTACAGGTTCATTTGGGTCAGTGACGGTGAAGATGAATGTTGGAGTGCCTCTCCTCTGATTGAATTTTCTGCTGCTGGCTCTGCCACATCAACTTCGTCCTGATCGTTTGCAAAACTATGCTCCCCGTGGAAAAAGTTGTTTGGTGCTTACTGTGTAGTGTGGTGCTGGCGGGATAATGGCAGTGTCATCTTTTCGTAGAAGGTGCAGTCACATGAACGCGTGACCTGGTGGGTGGCAAAGTTGAGGATGGTCCATGTATAGTCTCCTGCTCGATGGCGAGGTGGATGCCCCCATCGGGCTCAATCTTCAAATTTTCCTTTTTAGGCAGTGTGGGGCCGGTACTGTACACATGCAGCCGAAGAACCCTAGCATTTGCGTGTCAGGGTTGTCTCCGGTCCACTCCTTGAAAGGTGAGTTGTTGTCGGGCAGGGTTTTTGAAGAAAGGATGTTCTGTACTTGCACATAATGGGCCATCACGTAGGGCCAATATGCGGTTTGCACATCCGAATGCTTCGCGAGGGCCCTCATAATTGTTGCGAGACTCCTATTGGCTCGTTCGGCCAAGCCAATCTCTGCTGCTTGTGAGCGTAGGGCAACGAAATCATCCTCTTTCTCTCCTCCGCGCAAAACTTTCTGAACCTTTCGTTGACATAATTTGCTACTCCGTCCGTTTAAAAGGCCTTCAGTTTCTTCCCCTCGTATAGTGTCTACGCCATAATTAGCCACAGATAGAAGCACTCAAAGGCGAGCTCATGACTGGATACGTAAGCGGCCCAGATGAACCACGTGGCCACATCGATGAACGTTATGGTGTAGTACTCTCCTTTAAGTCCGCAAGCGGTGAGACACAGAAAGTCGCTATATACCTTGTCCAACGCCTCAAATCATTCGAGACAAGGGACTTTCTCTGGAAAGGGTTTGTGCGCTAGTGCTGCTATCGGGCAGACAGTGCAGGTGGGTATATCCTTTCATGGCTGTAGCTTACTTCCGTTGGGCAGAATTAGCGCGTCTTCCGCGAACACTCTGGTGTTACTCGAATTGTTGAGTGCCTTGATGGAGGGTGTCCAAGGCGTTGATGTCAGACATCTGCTTCAGCACGATACCACTGTACGCGCATATAGTTGCTTTTCCCGAGCTAATATTCCCGATGCCGTTGGTGTTGTTGTTTCGACTGCATGTTCATTAGGCACAAGCACTTGTATGGCTGCGACGTGAAGATTTTCGAGCCTTGTTCCTCAGTACACACCTTTGGATTCATTGACGTTTCCGATGTCAATTGTCATGGGGAGCAGCTGCGGGCCCTGGTACAGAGTCGGAGTCTTATCAGGGCCACCACCTTCTTCGAGTTGTGCGACGATACCTTCTTCGGCGATATCTTTGATTGGTGCTCCCCTTGTGTTGAGGCGGTAGAAGCTGCTTCTGTTGATTGTAACTGTCAAAAGCTTGAGCTAGGCTAAGGAGCCATAGCTAGTTAAAACAAGAATTGGGTATCGAGCAGTTGAGAGAGTCGAGAAGTTTCAACAAAAAGGAGGGGTTTCACTATAGGGCGAGGAGTACAAATAGGCAAGAAGAAAGGTGCACCACCAAACAGAACATTATATAACTACAGTAGTCTACACTACAGGCAGTTACAAAAACAACATATAGAAATATATATTATTCTTGACAGTAACATGGATGAGGTGAGGTCCGAATTCTGGTAGAAGTTCTTTTTCAGCACCAGGTAGTTGTCACATGCTCAGACACGTTGACGATGATTTCCTATCGCATCCCTTCAATAACCTTTGGTTCCTGTTCTTTTGTGCTTGTAGGAGCGGTGCCGCCTTAGCCTTCTTTGCCTTCATCCACGCGTCCGGGCGGAGGTCCTCAGTCTGTTCCTCATGTTTCCCATTCAACGTCTATTGCGTCCTAGCTGGATGCCACGTCCCAGCATGTAGGTTGATCGACACTTAGCCAAATTGCTTGCGCCCATCCTCCTACGGAGGTAACTTCTTCAACTACTTGTGGTCTTGTGCTTGTAGGGTTTGAAGTTGAAGCGACAGGATTGGCGAGTGCACGGCACAGTCCATGTGGGCCGGGTCGTTTCAAGTCTGTCTCCAAGGGATGAGTCCAAGCAGGTGGTGAAGGATGTGCTGAAGGGTCAAGAACAAGAATGCGGTCTTTGTCGCCCATGTTCCGAGGTAAGTTGAAATTGAGCACGAATACACTGTTTTCGCATTTCGCGTTTCTAATGAGTTTTCCCTTTTAGATTAAATGAAATTCTATCTCTAGTGAATGCAGCCGGATACCACATTTCATTAGCTGGGCGGCCGAGAGAGGATTGAAGCGAAGACTCGGCACCACTACTACATCGCTAATGTGAATGGAGAAGTTCGTGTCCTTCGACTCAAGCTGGATTTGTCTCCGGCTTGTCGCCAATATCGTGTGGTTGTGGGCGACGGTGATATCCACGTCGTTGACAAGTCCTTTGCAGCTGAGGATGAACCTGTCAAAGGCGACCATGTATTGTTCGCAGCAGTTATCCAGATACCACATATTAATTTTGTCATTTTTCGTTGCGATGTTTGCAAGGTGCGAAGTAATGTGGTGCTCTCGTATTCCCGTCCCTCGTCGTCTAGTGCGATGCAGGCAGGTGGTGACTTTGCAATCCACTGTGGTGCTTTTCAGTCAAAAGGGATGTGACCGACCTTCATCTCGACATAAGTCGAGTCGTTATCTTCTTCGGCCTCGTCTGACCCTTCTTCGGTAGGTGGGTCCCGGAACATGTCTTCCCAGCTGCAAAAATATCGGTATTGACGGCTGATTCGAGGAGGTCCGTGTCGCATCATGCAACTTAAAACCCGCTTGTGAATAAAGGACAAATAGGTTCATCATTCCTAAAGGTTGGTTGGCTGTAACTTGATTGCTAAGGGAGGGGGCGGATATATACCCAACCTTGGTCATGAACGCAAGCCAGACGAAAACAGTGTCGCAAGGACTCCAATCGACTTCGGCCAACATCGCACAACAATGTTGGCCAACTCCAACCTCCACAAACATGAGTAGCAGAAAAAGAAACCTGTCCAAAAACGCCAACCATTTTTCCCTAGTTTCTTAGATCCGCTAATAGACACGCTATTTACGCGTCCTTGAAGATACACCGCGCTGCACTCACTCGAGAAGCTCATAAAACTAGCGGTACGTTTTGACGAGAGTCTGGTGACGCAACATTGCTGGAAAATGAAATGTCGTGTTCGGAGACACTATGAAATTTCAGGCGGGCCGTGCATGAGGCCATTCATCAAAAAGTGGTGGACAAATCATACGTTTAGGGCCTTTGGAGTGGTAAAACACAATCTGAGGGGGGGGGCCATATTTCCTATCCCTCGTTCTTCCAGCCGCATTTCATTGTCGCGTTTGCATAGCCGCATTCGCGTCGTCGCTTTCGCCCACCCGTAAGAGCGGCTTCGCTTTCGCCCGGCTGCGTTCGCGTCATCGCATTTGCCCACCCGCAAGCGCAGTTTCACCTTTTCCCACCCTCATACGGGCCCTTGCAAGGGTCCACCGTTTTATGTGATGCTATCATTTGCATTCACGTCTGTCTGCCTCCCATCACATGTTCGTGCGTTGCATGCGTGGTCTGAGCGTGTGCAATAACTTGTTTTCGGTGTGGTTTGGATGCTCTGACTATGTGTGAATGTTATTTGGCTTGAGCAGATATCTGAAGTGACTCCTCTGCTCAAGAGCTTTCCGACTTACCGAGAATCGCCGCGATCGGGGCAAGAACAACGAAGTTATAATCGTTCGAAGTTTTGATTGGGATGCAACGACTTTGGGAAGTTGTGAAGTGACTCAATATGGGGTACAGACTTTTGGAGGTTGAGAAATTCGTCCCCATCACTGTAGATGCTGCCAAGTGGCTGGGAGAAACCAAATTGGGTTGGCAAGTGTGGCCAAATTGGATGAGGTGGATTGTGGAGGTTGGGAAAGTGACAAATGTCAAAGTTGGGGTGCCTACAGAGAGGGGAATTGTGTGGCATGTGAGGAAATTAGAACGACAATGAGAATGACTATGGAATGAAAGTGATACAAATATGCAATGCTAGAAATGTGTACCCCATATGGGCAACCCCACTAAAGCCTAGACAACATTATAATTTGACACACCCCCATAGGCAAAGTGGGGGAGAACAAGGGGTCACAAGACCAGTCAAGCAAAGCAAAGCAAAGCTCAGGGTGGATCACAAAGTCACCACACATTCCGAGCACAAGTTCAAGGCCAGAAGGCCAGTTCACATGCAGGAGCACACACACACACACACACACACACACATATATATATATATATATATATATATATATAAGAGGCTAAGCAAGCAAGAGCAGGAGTATATATATGTGACAGTACAAGCAAGGTCAAGAAGTGAGCAAGTGAGGCAAGACAGGCACAAGACCAAGCTGAGTACAGAAGCGCTGATGATCACAAGGCGCAAATGCCTTGGTGAAAACATCAGCAGTGTTGGCCTCAGAGGCCACGTACGCAAGCCGCAACTGACCACGCTGCTGTAGCTCACGAGCAAGGAAGTAGCGAAGAGCAATGTGCTTTGTTCTGTGCTCCAGTCTCTGCTCTCGACACAAGGCCAGCATGGCCTTGTTGTCTACGTACAGGACTGGAGGAGAACGAGGCGGCTCTCCAAGATCGGTCAGCAGGTAGGTGAGCCAGCGTAGCTCCTGTGCAGCCATGGCCCCGGCGTAGATCTCGGCCTCACAACTGGAGCCGAGAACAGAAGACGAGCGAGTAGCCCGCCACGAAACAGAGCCGGAACCAAGGCTGAAGGTGTAACCCTGTGACGACCGCTGCGTAGCCTGGTCGTCAGCCCAAGAAGCGTCCGCGTGCCCAGTGAGGACCACTGGACTCTGCCCTCCAAGCACTAGCCCCATGCCCGACGTACTGCACAAGTAGCGCAACACCCTCTTTGCTGCAGCCATGTGTTCTGGTCTGTGTCTCCCAGGAGCAACATAGCGTGCAAGAATGCTAAGAGGGTATGCAAGGTCAGGTCGTGTGCAGGTCATCAGGTACATGAGGCAGCCAACAAGCTCTGGGTACGGGCCACTCGACTCTACGGACTCATCCAAAGGCAGAGCTGAGAGCGAGTGGCGAGTAGACAGAGGAGTGGCCTGAGGCGAGGAGTACGTGAAGCCGAAGCGCTGAAGGACCTGCTGCACCATGTGTGACTGAGTCAGGGTAATGGTGCGGCGTGCTCTGTCCCGGGTGATCTGCAAGCCAAGGTAGCTGCGCAGTTCACCCAGGTCTGTGCACGTGTGTCTCTTCTGCAGCTCGGACTTCACGTGGGCGAGTCCAGCAGTGTCAGCAGTGGCAAAGACCAAGTCGTCGACGTACACGAGGATGTAGAACGGCGGCAAAGAGGTGTCGGTGCGTAGAAACAGCGACGGGTCAGCAGTAGAGGGAGCAAACCCAAGAGCCGCAAGCGTAGTCCTCAATGTGTCGTGCCACTCGCGCGGTGCCTGGCGGAGACCGTAGACTGGCCGTCGGAGGCTCCACTGGGTGCCAGGAGGGAAAGTCCCAGTGAAGCCATGTGGACGGCGCAGCCAGATCTCCTCGTGCAGGCTACCCTGCAGGAAAGCAGTGCTGAAGTCAAGAGAGTGAAGCTCGTAGTCACGCTGAGCGGCTATGTGTAGCAGCACCCGAAGAGTGGTCATCTTCGGGATGGGAGAGAAGGTCTGAAAGTAGTCAACTCCCTGCCGCTGACTGAAGCCACGAGCCACGTACCGCGCCTTGAAGACAGGCGGAGAGCCCGGCGGCCGCTTCACCCTGAAGATCCACATGCCACTGACGATGTTCGCCCTAGGTGGGGGAACCGCGTCAACGTAGGTGCCTGTGGACTTCCAGGAAGCCATCTCTGCATCCATAGCTGCCTGCCACTGAGAGGAGTAGGGACCCTCTACGGCCTCCGCGTAAGAGCGCGGAGTCGGGATGTCAAGTGCATCCGGTTCTCCCTCAGGGGTAAGCAATACGGACACGAGATGAGGTGAAGCAGCAGCCAGACACTAGAACTCCTCCTGCCTGTCCTCAAGGACGTCCGTGCCAAGAGCACACTCACCCCCGACGGACGGAGGACAGACAGACTCAGACTCAGCGACAAGACTTGCAGCGTAGTCTAGACGACAGCGAGCAGCAAAGTCGACGAGCTCAGCAACAAGAGCAGACGCAGCAGTGGACTCAAAAGAGGGGTTAGTGACGACAGTAGCAAGGAGACGCGTGACAGTAGGACTGGCAGCACGAAGAGAGTCCGACTCCGGGTCGGCAAGGGCAGGAAGAGAGGACTGAGAAGGAGAAGGCAAAGGGGCACGCAGAGGAGCAGTGTACGGACTCAGAGACATCCGGTGCGTGCAAGGGACAGGAGGAGGACACTGACGCGAACCGCGACCACTAGCGCGAGCAGCACGAACAGGCGACGCACGACGAGACGCAGGCTCACGACGCTCAGCAAGACCTCCAGTAGGACCAGTGTAGGGAGAAGGAGCAGGCAGTGGGGAGGCCGGCGGTAACTATGACTGTGACTGGACAGGCGGTGGACACTCCAAGGGAGGAGGAAGACCAAGAACCTGCTGAAGGAGCGGAACAAAGTACGTCTGAGGCCGCGCGGCGACTCCAGACACAGCAGGGACAGCACCAGCACCCGAAGTGGCAGCACCAGCGCCAACAGCACCTCCAGCTCCAGTACCTCCAGCAGCACGAGCAGCACCTGCAGCAGGACCGCCGCTAGGACTGACAGCAGTAGCCTCAGCGCCAACACCCTCAGCAACTCTGACTCCAGTCGCACTCGCAGGCCCAGCAGCTCCAGCAGTCCCAACGCTAGCACCTCCGAGACCGACGGCACCAGCACCCTGAGCAGCCGAAGAAGCACCAGCTCCAGCAGTACGCCTCCAGCGCCGGGCAAACCACTCGCGCAGCTCCTGTGGAGAGAGTGGCTCCCGCCGAGACGAAGCACCCGGAGAACCACCAGGCCCAGCACCGCCAGATGGCACACGAGCAGGTCCAGCGGCCGCGGGCTCCGCACCCCCAGGCTCAGCAGCTCAGGACGCAGCACCCCCAGGCGAAGGACCCCCAGGCTCAGCACCCCCAGTCGTAGCACCCCCAGGCTCAGTACCCCCAGGCTCAGCACCCACTCGCGCAGCACCCCGAGAGTCAGCACCCCCAGGCTCAGCACCCGCAGCAGTACCAGAGTCACCAGCAACCTCGACCGGCTCGACTGCGTCTACCTGGGACACACCTGAAGGGGCAGGACCCTGAGGGGGGAGGGGGTCTACCTGGGGGGGACCTCGCACAAGGAAGTGCGGCGGCGGGGGCAGGGAAGGAGTGCGGTAGGGGAAGAGACGGTAGTAGGGGACCGACTCGTTAAACGTGACGTCCTGGGAGGACAGAACACGACGAGAGGAGGGGTGGTAGAACTGCCACCCTGGTGCGTCAGGGGGGAAGCCAAGGAAGACACAAGGAGCAGCGCGAGGGGACAGCTTGTCCGCAGACAAGTCGCGGACAAACGCCCAAGATCCGCAGACACGGAACGCAGACGCATCGCCTACCTTCCCCGTCCACAGCAGAGCTGGGGAGGTCTCCGACATGGAGACCCTGGGGTGAAGGTTGATCTGATGCGCCGCGTACCGAACCGCAAACGTCCACAGAAAATGGGGGGCAGCCGCAAGCATCATGGACGTACAAGCGACGTCCATGACCATGCCAATGCGGCGCTCAGCAATCCCATTTTGCTGTGGAGAGTCCGGAAGCGTAAAGGTCTGGCGGATGCCTTGCGCACGGTAGTAGGCTCGCAGAAGTCCAGAGGAGAACTCTCCGCCTCTGTCAGAGTGCAGACGCAGAATTGGAAAGTCCGAGCTGAAGCTCCTCCTGAGCTGGAGACGAGCTGCGCGGATCCAGTCGATCAACACCTTAGTGACATCACCCTTGCTGTGCAAGGGGAAGACTGAGGTGTAACGCGAGTAGTCGTCAACCACCAGCAGGAAGTAGCGCTCGTGACCCTGTCCACAGACGCGGGCCGGGCCCCACACGTCCATGTGAAGCGTCTGCAGCGGGGCCTCTGTCGGGGGAAACAGAGAGAAGTGAGGGGCAGCCCGGAGCCGGCCCTCGACACAGGGAACACAGGAAGGACCAGGCCCTGGAGGAAGGGGAGGGAGGGACCGGGGGAGACCAGAGACAAGGACACGGGAAGCCATGCCTCGGAGACAAGGTAGGGAGGGGTGACCAAGATGGTGGTGCCACAGGAGAGTCTCGTGAGACAGGAGGCGACACGAGCAGGGGGCAGACTCAGGACCACACCTGGACGGTGCAGCAAACACCTGACCGACGCAGCTACCTGGCTAGACGCAGTGGTCAGGGTGTAGAGGCTCGACCCCGGCCGACGCGTAAACGTGGCCAGGTGCCGGCCTGTGCGAGCGTCCGTGCAGTGGGTCACCCGCTGACTCGCACGAGTAAACTGGTGAACCCCCACATCCTGCAGGTCAGCACCACTCACCAAGTTCGTAGAGAACGAGGGGAGGTAAAGACCAGACAAGGTGCCAGAGGGGGCAGCCGGACACGGGAGGACAGTGGAGAAGTGAGAGAGGACAGGACCCCCAGAGGGGTCTGCCAGGGAGACTGCAACCGGCCAACCAAGCGGCGTGAGTGTGGTGCGGTCTCGAAAGAAGGAGCGAGAAGCCCTTGAGTCAAGTGTGAAGGTGAGGGAGGCCGAAGCCGACGTGGTACCTGAGAGCGCAGACTCACCAGCACCTGAGGGTGCAGACGCACTGGCACCTAGAGCAGCAGCCTCACCAGCACCTAGAGCAGCAGTACCAATGCCCGGGTCGGGCGGGAAACACCGGTAACAGTCACCCTCATCACTAATAGTCATTGCATACATGGCAGCAAGGATAGCATCAAAGTCAAGATCATAGATAGCTACGCCTGCCCTAGAAAGCTCTCCCCAGCGGGGGATCTCACTGGCCTATGGGAAGTGCTGACGCCAAGCGTCCGTCAGGCGGCCAAAGTAGCGCTGGGTGGGGTGGGCACCCCCACACTGCTCACCCGCGCGGTCGCCGGAGTGAAGGACGTAGGTGCACGGACCAAAACCCCCACCACGCTGACGCTGCGCGTACCACTCACGGAGCTGCTGAGGGGCGGGAATGTCCCGAGAACGCTACTGCTGCTGCTACTGCTGGTGCTGACCACCACCAGGGCTGCTCCGCTGCGAAGCGCAACCCCGACCACCTCCACCTCCTCCACCACCGCCTCCTCCACCTCCGCCACCACCGCCGCCTCCGCTAGCACCGCCGCCGCCTCCGCCGCCTCCGCCTCCACTGCTACCACCGACACCTCCACCCCCGCCACCACTCCCACCGCTACCCCCACTCCCTCCGCCGCCTCCACCTCCACCTCCACCGCCCCCGCTAGCTCCATCCGCGCCCTTGCCCCCCTTGCCATTGCCAGAGCGGCGTCTCCCACTAGGGGCAGACGCCGCACCGACCGACTCAAGACCAACGAGGTCGGCCGCAGCGGCAGAGACGACAGAGGGCAAAAGGGGGGAAGGAGAACACCCCTCAAAGATGGGGGTGCGAGGGTCACCACGAGAGGCTCCTACAGCGACTATGCTCTTCTCCGCTGCTAGGAGGGCCTTCTCTAAGAGGTCAACAGTGAGAGTGGTGGGACAGACTGAGAGGAAGTGGTCCCTGACTACAAGAAGGGAGTCAGGGAGGCGGGTGACTATATAATAGAGAGTGATGTACATGGGGGGGGGGGGTTCTTGGCGCAGAACTCAGCAGGAAGCGCAGCGCGGTAGCGAGTGTCACTAGTGCGGAGGTGCGTAATGGGGTCAGCGACTGTGGGAAAGGCAGCAAGGTCAGGGAAGAGGTACGGTAGCATGAGGCGGCTCAGTGCAGCAGTGGCAGGGGAAGAGTAGCGCGCAACTACAGCGTCGTACAAGGTCTGAGCACTCTTGTACTGACTAAAGTGCGCGCGCTCAGTGGTAGGCAGGTGGCGACGCACAGCAAGACGTGCAGCAGCATCGCGCGTGGCCCACTGGGAGCGAACAGTGGGGTCAGCATCAGCAGCAGGGGCAGGAGAGGCGCCAGAGGTGAGGTCAAAGAGAGAGAGAGACCGTCTGCCCTATCGCACTGTAAGAACAGCTGCAGGTCGTCGACCCAGACCTCAAAGTCAATGGCTCTACCCTCAGCGTCAAACGCGAGGACACTAGGGGTAGCCATGACAACAGTAGACTAGTAGTACCAACTGTAGGACAGGGGCAGTGCAGTGACAGAAGCGCTGCTCTCACCAGACAGGGCGGTTCGGGCAGCTCAGTAGCACAGCAACACGGCAACACGGCTGCTCGGACGGCTCAGCAGCAACTGCGGCTCCGCGGCACCACAGCTCGGCTCCTCAGGTGGCTCGGGCGGCTCGGGCGGCTCGGGCGGGTTGGGCGGCTCGGGCGGCTCGGCTCCTCAGCGGCTCAGGCGGCTCGGGCAGCTCAGGCGGGTCGGGCGGGTCGGGCGGCTCGGGCGGCTCGGCTCCTCAGCGGCTCAGGCGGCTCGGGCGGCTCGGGCGGCTCGGGCGGCTCGGGCGGCGCGGGCGGTGTAGGGCGGTAGGGACGCTGGTAGGGCGGCGGGGCCGCAAGGTAGGTGGCGGGGCCGCAGTGGGAGGGGCGGCGGGGCCGGAGTGAAGGGCGGCGGGGCCGCCGTGAAGGGCGGCGAGGCCGCTGAGAAGGGCTGCGGGGCCGCAGTGAGAGAGGCGGCGGGGCCGCAGAGAAGGGCGGCAGGGCCGCTGAGAAGGGCGGCGGGGCCACAGCGAGAGAGGCGGCGGGGCCGCAGTGAAGGGCGGCGGGGCCGCTGAGACGGGCGGCGGGGCTGCAGCGAAGGGCAGCGGGGCCTCAGTGTGAGGCGGCGGGGCCGCAAGGAAGGGCGGCGGGGCTGCAATGTGAGGCGGCAGGGCTGCAGCGAAGGGCGGCGGGGCCGCAGCGAAGGGCGGCGGGGCCGCTAAGACGGGCGGCGGGGCCGCAGCGAAGGGCGGCGGGGCCGCTGAGAAGGGCGGCGGGGCCGCAGCGAGAGAGGCGGCGGGGCCGCAGCAAAGGGCGGCGGGGCCGCTGAGACGGGCGGCGGGGCCGCAGTGAAGGGCGGCGGGGCCGCAGTGAAGGGCTGCAGGGCCGCAGCGAAGGGCGGCGGGGCTGAATCGATGGGCTGCGGGGCCGCTAGGGCGTTGGGGCCGCTAGGGCGGCTCGACGAAGTGAGAGCCCGTAGCGCGACTCGGGCTGAGCGCGCTTCGGGCAGGAAAAAAATCGATGTGGTGGGCCCTAGGCACAGTTCCTACGGGGGAACCTACTCGATACCATGAGGAAATTAGAACGAGAATGAGAATGACTATGGAATGAAAGTGATGCAAATATGCAACCCTAGAAATGTGTACCCCATATGGGTTACCCCAGTAAAGCCTAGACAACATTATAATTTGACAGCATGGGGTTTCCTTGGTTGGGGACTCTCTTGGGACCTTCCCTCTTGTCTTCCTCATCCCATCCTACCTGGTTGTTGCTACTCCAATCCTCGTTAGTGGAACTTGTGAGATAATTGTGATTGAGTGAACTTTCTTTGGCAGCATACCCCCTAGTGTGCCGAAATTCATAACTCAAGAAATAATTTATATTATTGAACGATTCAAATTGCGAATTGTAGCCACCAACCAGGGCTACTACATATATGAGTTTAGTGAAGTTTTGACCGTGAACGTTTCGTCGATGGCGATTCTTGTGAACTTGACGTCTCTGTCCAGAGTTATAGACCAAAGTTTTTGAGATATTTCGGCCCCTAAATCTTCTAGACTCCGTCCTTAGTCTCCAAAAAGTGGTATCAGAGCTGAACAAGGACCTTGTGGGGAGTCTACTGAAGTGTGAAGACCCTCCTAGACCCACCATGGCCTATGGGCGTGCCTAAGTAAAGTTCTAGAGGTTTGATGTGACTTCCGCTAAGGGGAAACTCTGCCAAAATTTCATTGGCGCCAACACTAGTGGAAATTGTGTGGGACTTCGGTGTGGACAACAAAAGGGGAGCGGGAACATATGATTGGGAGCAAAGGAGATGAGTCAAGGGCGTGGAGAAGCAGGTGAGAAGAGAAGTGAGCCGCCACCTGAGAAAACTGAAACGAGAATGAATAAACTATGAATGAAGTGGGTACAAGTACTAACCCTAATTGGGTTGTACCCCCTATGGGATACCCCACTACAGCCTACACAAAAGCATAAGCTATAATGTTCTGACACACCCCCATAGGCAAAGTGGGGGAGAACAGGGGGTCACAAGACCAGTCAAGCAAAGCAAAACAAAGCAAAGCTCAGGGTGGATCACAAAGTCACCACACATTCCGAGCACAAGTACAAGGCCACAAGGCCAGTTCACATGCAGGAGTATATATATATATATAAGGCTAGACAAGCAAGAGCAGGTATATATATATGTAACAGTACAAGGAAGGTCAAGAGGTGAGCAAGTGAGGCAAGACAGGGACAAGACCCAACTGAGTGCAGAAGCCCTGATGATCACAAGGCGGAAGTGCCTTGGTGAAAACATCAGCAGTGTTGGCCTCAGAGGCCACGTACGCAAGCCGCAAGTGTCCACGCTGCTGTAGCTCACGAGCAAGAAAGTAGCGGAGAGCAATGTGCTTTGTTCTGTGCTCCAGTCGCTGCTCTCGACACAAGGCCAGCATGGCCTTGTTGTCTACGTACAGCACTGGAGGAGAACGAGGCGGCTCTCCGAGGTTAGTCAGCAGGTAGGTGAGCCAGCGAAGCTCCTGTGCAGCCATGGCCCCAGCGTAGATCTCAGCCTCACAATTGGAGCCGAGAACAGAAGACGAGCGAGTAGCCCGCCACGAGACAGAGCCGGAACCAAGGCTGAAGGTGTAACCCTGTGACGACCGCTGCGTAGCCTGGTCCTCAGCCCAAGAAGCATCTGCGTGCCCAGTAAGGACCTCTGGACTGCGCCCTCCAAGCACTAGCCCCATGCCCGACGTACTGCACAAGTAGCGCAACACCCTCTTCGCTGCAGCCATGGGCTCTGGTCGGTGTCTCCCAGGAGCAACATAGCGTGCGAGAATGCTAAGAGGGTATGCAAGGTCAGGTCGTGTGCAGGTCATCAGGTACATGAGGCAGCCAACAAGCTCTGGGTATGGGCCACTCGACTCTACGGACTCATCCGAAGGCAGAGCTGAGAGCGAATGGCGAGTAGGCAGAGGAGTGGCCTGAGGCGAGGAGTACGTGAAGCCGAAGCGCTGAAGGACCTGCTGCACCATGTGTGACTGAGTCAAGGTAATGGTGCGGCGTGCTCTGTCCCGGGTGATCTGCAAGCCAAGGTAGCTGCGCAGTTCCCCCAGGTCAGTGCACGTGTGTCTCTTCTGCAGCTCGGACTTCACGTAGGCGAGTCCAGCAGTGTCAGCTGTGGCAAAGACCAAGTCGTCGACGTACACGAGGATGTAGAACGGCGGCAGAGAGGTGTCGGTGCGTAGAAACAGCGACAGGTCGGCAGTAGAAGGAGCAAACCCAAGAGCCGCAAGTGTAGTCCTCAGTGTGTCGTGCCACTCACGTGGCGCCTGGCGGAGACCGTAAACTGGACGCCGGAGGCTCCACTGGGTACCAGGAGGGAACGACCCAGTGACGCCAGGTGGGCGGCGCAGCCAGATCTCCTCGTGCAGGCTGCCCTGCAAGAAAGCTGTGCTGAAGTCGAGAGAGTGCAGCTCGTAGTCACGGTGAGCAGCAACGTGCAGCAGTACCCGAAGAGTGGTCATCTTCGGGGTGGGAGAGAAGGTATGAAAGTAGTCAACTCCCTGCCGCTGACTGAAGCCACGAGCCACGTAACGTGCCTTGAAGACAGGCGGAGAACCCGGCGGCCGCTTCACTCTGAAGATCCACATGCCACTGACGATGTTCACCCCAGGAGGGGGAACGGCGTCAACGTAGGTGCCTGTGGACTTCCACGAAGCCATCTCTGCGTCCATAGCTGCCTGCCACTGAGAGGAGTAGAGACCCTCTATCGCCTCCGCGTAAGAGCGCGGAGTCGGGATGTCAAGTGCATCCGGGTCTCCCTCAAGGGTAAGCAGTACGGACACGAGATGAGGTGAAGCAACGGCCAAGTAGTGGAACTCCTCCTGCCTGTCCTCAAGGACGTCCGTGCCAAGGGCATACTCACCCCCGACGGACGGAGGACAGACAGACTCAGACTCAGCAACAAGACTAGCAGCGTAGTCTAGACGACAACGAGCAGCAAAGTCGACGAGCTCAGCAACTAGGGCAGACGCAGCAGTGGACTCAAAGGAAGGGTCAGTGACAACAGTAGCAAGGAGACGCGAGACAGTAGGACTGGCAGCACGAAGAGAGTCCGACTTCGGGTCGGCAAGAGCAGGAAGAGAAGACTCAGGAGGAGAAGGCAAAGGGCACGCAGAGGAGCAGTGGACGGACGCAGAGACATCCGGTGCGTGCCAGGGACAGGAGGAGGACGCTGACGCGAACCGCGACCACTAGTGCGAGCAGCACGGACAGGCGACGCAGGGCGAGACGCAGGCTCACGACGCTCAGCAAGACCTCCAGTAGGCTGTGGACACTCTAAGGGAGGAGGAGGACCAGTAGAAGGCGGGAGACCAAGAACCTGCTGAAGGAACGGAACGAAGTACGGCCGAGGCCGTGCGGCGACTCCAGACACAGCAAGGACAGCACCAGTACCCCCAGCGGCAGCACCAACACGAGCTGCACCTCCAGCTCCAGTACCTCCAGCAGTACCAGTACCACCCTCACCAAGACCGCCTCCAGGACCGACAGCAGTAGCCTCCGCGCCAGCACCCGAAGAAGCTCCCGCTCCAGAAGTACCCGCAGGCCCAGCAGCTCTAGTACTTCGAGTACGAGCACCGCCGGGACCCGCGTCACCAGCACCCACAGCAGCAGCAGAACCTCCAGTACCCGCAGCACCTCCAGCTCTAGCAGCTCGCCTCCAGCGCCGAGCAAACCACTCACGCAGCTCCTGTGGAGAGAGTGGCTCCCGGCGAGACGAAGCACCCGGAGAACCGCCAGGCTCAGCACTGCCAGACGCCCCACAAGCAGGCTCAGCTCCCTCAGGCTCAGCACCTCCAGGCGTAGCACCCCCAGGCTCAGTACCCCCAGGCTCAGCACCCCCAGGCGTAGCACCCCTAGGCTCAGCACCCCCAGACTCAGCACCCCCAAGCTCAGCACCAATAGTCGTAGTACCCACACGCTCAGCACCCGCAGAGTCAGCACCCCCAGAGTCAGCACCCCCAGGCTCAGCACCCTCAGCAGCACCAGAGTCACCAGCGACCTCGACAGGCTCGACAGCGTCTACCTGGGACACACCTGAAGGCGCAGGACCCTGAGGGGGGAGGGGGTCTACCGGGGGGGGGGACCTGGCACAAGGAAGAGCGGTGGCGGGGGGAGGGACGGAGTGCGGTAGGGGAAGAGACGGTAGTAGGGGACCGACTCTTCGAACGTGACGTCCTGGGAGGACAGAACACGGCGAGAGGTGGGGTGGTAGAACTGCCACCCTGGCGCGTCAGGGGGGAAACCTAGGAAGACTCAAGGAGCAGCACGAGGGGACAGCTTGTCCGCAGACAAGTCGCGAACAAACGCCCGAGATCCCCAGACACGGAACGCAAACGCATCGCCAACCTTCCCCGTCCACAGCAAGGCTGGGGAGGTCTCCGGCATGGAGACCCTGGGCTGAAGGTTGATCTGATGCGCCGCATACCGGACCGCAAAAGGCCACAGAAAATGGGGGGCAGCCGCATGCATCATGGGCGTACGGGCGACGTCCATGACCATGCCAATGCGGCGCTCAGCAATCCCATTTTGCTGTGGAGAGTCCGGAAGCGTGAAGGTCTGGCGGATGCCTCGTGCACGACAGTAGGCTCGCTGAAGGCCAGAGGAGAACTCTCCGCCTCTGTCAGAGTGCAAACGTAGAACAGGAAAGTCCGAGCCGAAGCTCCGCTTGAGCTGGAGACGAGCTGCGCGGATCCAGTCGATCAACACCTCAGTGACATCACCCTTGCTGCGCAAGGGGAAGACTGTGGTGTAACGCGAGTAGTCGTCAACCTCTAGCAGGAAGTAGCGCTCGTTGTGAGAGTACGACGGCTTATGCCAGCTATGCTTGCTTGCCTCTACTTTATCATGCTATTTCTAGCATGGGAGAATCATATGCATGCATGAATTGCTTGATTTCCTAGGCTAGGTGCTTTCCTATATTTTATTATAGTTATAGCACCGAGCTAGGTTACGTGCACCGAATTCTGGCTTCTCGGTTGCCACCGAATTGCCTTCTACCGAATTCGGTAAGGATCTGTTCGGGACGCTTCGCGACCCGCGGAACCTTCGCGTAACACCTGGTTACGGGGCCTTGTGTCGAGCCTATATATAGCCTCGTGTTGTACCCAGGTAGACATTCAATTCAATTCAATTTGAATCATCTTTTCTGAGCTCGATCCCAGATCCTCACACTCGTGACCCTGTCCACGGACGCGGGACGGGCCCCACATGTCCATGTGAAGCGTCTGCAGCGGGGCCTCTGTCGGAGGAAACTGGGAGGAGTGAGGGGCAGCCCGCTGCCGCCCCTCGACACAGGGGACGCAGGTAGGGCCAGGCCCTGGAGGAAGGGGAGGGAGGGACCGGGAAAGACCAGAGACAAGGACACGGGAGGCCATGCTTCGGAGACGAAGCAGGGAGGGGTGACCAAGGCGGTGGTGCCAGAGGAGAGTCTCGTGAGACAGGAGGCGACACGAGCAGGGGGCAGACTCAGGACCAGACCTGGACGCTGCAGCAAACACCTGACCCGATGCAGCTACCTGACTAGACGCAGGGACTGGAGGAGACGCAGTGGTAAGTGTGTACAGGCTCGACCCCGGCCGACGAGTAAACGTGGCCAGGTGTCGGCCTGTCCGAGCGTCCGTGCAGTGGGTCACCCGCTGACTCTCAGGATTGAACTGGTGAACCCCCGCATCCTGCACGTCAGCACCACTCACCAAGTTCGTAGAGAACGAGGGGAGGTAAAGACCAGACAGGGTGCCAGAGGGGGCCGCCGGACACGGGAGGACAGTGGAGAAGTGAGCAAGGATTGGGCCCCCAGAGGGGTCTGCAAGAGAGATTGCAACTCGCCAACCAAGCGGCGTGAGTGTGGTGCGGTCTCGAAAGAAGGAGCGGGAAGCCCCCGAGTCAAGGGTGAAGGTGTGAGAGGCCGGAGCCGACGCGGTACCTGAGAGAGCAGACTCACCCGCACCTGAGGAAGCAGACTCACTAGCACCTAGAGAAGCAGCCGCACCTGTACCTGGAGCAGGAGACACACTAGCACCGAGAGCAGCAACCTCACCAGCAGCTAGAGCAGCAGGCTCGATACCCGGGTCAGGCGGTACGCACAGGTGACCGGCACGGTCAGCACTAGTAGGCAATGCATACATGGCAGTGAGAATAGCATCATAGTCAAGAGCAAATATATCTACCCTCTGCCTAAGCAACTCCACCCAGTCGGGGAGCTCAGCCTTATTGCCAAACTCGGTACGCGAGGCGTCGCTCAGACGGGCGAAGCAGCGGGACTGTGTGTGACTAGGCGTCCCACAAGACTGACCAGTCCGAGCACTAGTGCGAATCACGTAAGAGCAGCGAACAAAACTGAGAGACCCTCTACTCTGAGCGTACCACTCACGAAGCTACTGGGGCGTGAGAGACGCGCGTGGGGGTCACTGGAGCTGCATCTGGCCGCCGCCAGTAGTAGTAGCAGTAGTAGCGCCGCCACCCCTACAACCCCAACCAGCGTACCACTCACGCAGCTGCTGGGGCGTGAGGGACTCACGCAGACGTCGCTGGGGCTGCATCTGGCTCCGCCAGTAGAAGCAGGAGCAGGAGTAGCAGCAGTAAGGCAGGCAGCCAAGCAAGCGGCAAGCAGCGCGCTAGTAAGGCAGGGGCTCACTAGTGGTGGGAAGAGCAGGCTCGACGACTCGGTGACTCGGCGACTCGGCGGTGCGGGCGGCTCGGGCGGCTCGGCGGCACGGCGGCACTGCAGCAACTGCGGCTCGGCGGCTCGGGCGACTCGGGCGACTCAGCGGTACGGCGGCTCGGCAGCAACTGCATCGCGGCGGCTCGGCGACTCGGCGGCTCGGGCGGCTGAGGTGGCGCTGCGGCTCGGGCGGCTCGGGTGGCTCGGGTGGCTCGGCACTAGCTCGGCGGCGCCGGCGGCTCGGTGGTGACGGCGGGGCCGCTTGGGGACGGCGGCGGGGCCGTGTGGAGCGGCGACGGGGCCAGCAGAGGTGGCGCCGGGGCCGCAGGGTAGGCTACGGGGCCAGTAGAGGCGGGGCCGGGTCGGGAAGAGCGGCGTTGGGGTCGCCGGGGTAGGCGACGGGGCCAGCTGAGGTGGCGCCGGGGCCTAGAAGGGCGGAGCCGGGGCCGTAGGGGCAGGCGATGGGGCCAGCAGAGGCGGGGCCGGGTCGGGAAGGGCGGCGTCGGGGTCGCCGGGGTAGGCGACAGGGCCAGCCGAGGTGGCGCCGGGGCCGGGAAGGGCGGAGCCGGGGCCGGGAAGGGCGGCGCTGAGGCCGCAGAGGTAGGTGACGAGGCCACTAGGGCGGCAGATCGGGGCTGCGAGGGCGGCGGGACGCGGCCGCTAGGGCGGCGCGACGGGGTAGCGGGGCCGCGCGCCTCGGGGCGCGCGCCAGAAAGAAAATCGCCGCGCACCACGGAGCGTGCGACAGATCGAGTAGCAGCGGAAGCAGTAGTAGGGCCCTAGGAACAGTTCCTACGAGGGAACCTGCTCGATACCATGAGAAAACTGAAACGAGAATGAATAAACTATGAATGAAGTGGGTACAAGTACTAACCCTAATTGGGTTGTACCCCCTATGGGATACCCCACTACAGCCTACACAAAAGCATAAGCTATAATGTTCTGACACCACCATCCAAGATTGAGGCGTTGGATGGCTCCAATTACGAGGAATGGAGCGGGCGGATGAGGAGCGTTTTCAAGCGCTACAAGCTGCTAAAACTTGCGATGGGAGAAGAGAAGATTCCTGAGGAAGGAGATGATCAGGAGCGGTGGATCAAGCGGAGCACGGTGTTGTTCGACCTCATCTTGCAATCGGTCAACAACGACATGTTCCAGCACATCAAGGACTTGGCTGAGTTGGACGACTCCGGTCCAAAGGCGTGGAAGCTACTGCGCGACGTGATTCAGCCCAACACGCTGTCCATGGTAGTCGTGCTCGAGAAGGAGCTGGCAACCATCTCCATGCGATCGGGAGATGATGTGAAGCCGGTCCTTGACAAGATCAAGGACACATATACGAGGATGGCAGCAGCGGGCAGCGATGTGTCGCAGATGTAGCAATGCACCAAGATCATCGCGGTGCTCGACAACTAGTTGGACAACCCCATCCCCACCCTCAACGTTCAGCAAGACAAGTGGACGCCTGAGTGGCTACGGCAGCAGATCCTGCAGGAGAACTTCTGCAGGCACCACACGGGAGGTGGTGCTGCCAACAAAACTGCTGAGGGGTATGGAGCTGCAGGAGGCAGCAGAGGAAGAGGGGGAGGGAGAGGCCGATGCCATGGGAGAGGCTCTGGCAGAGGGAGAGGCCGAGGTGACTACAATGAGGGGCATGGGAGCTCTGGTGGCAGGGGGAGCACACAAATGGAGGGTGCCTGCTGGTATTGCACGAAGGCTGGAAATCCACGGTTTAAATGTTTCAGCCGCCCTGAGGGATGGCCGCCCCCAGGCATGAAGCCGCCAAGTGGTGAACATGCACGAGGTGGCGCTGTAGGTGAAAAAGGTAAAGCTGACCCTGTGATGTTCCTTATGGTTGAAGATGTGAAAGGGAGTGAGGATGATGTGGGTTTGGTTGGGAAAGTTGTGATGCACCCCCTCACTCACTGGGTGGTCGATTCCGGTTGCACGAGTCACATGACTCCACGGGCAGATTTGCTTGATGAGGTGAAGCCCCCTGGGAAGATGAAGTTTGTGGCTGCCTTTTCAAGTGCTTTGCTCCCTGTAATTGGTGTTGGGAATGCCAAGGTGATGGGAGCCAAACGGGAGATTGTGGGGCCTGGGAATGTACTGCTAGTTGAAGGTTGGTCCGCTAACCTCCTCTCTGGGCGCCGACTGCAGAAGAGCAAGGCTAAAGTAACCTTCGGCCCAACCAGCTGCAGTGCATAGCTTGGAAAGTTGCTGCTTTGGGATTTGGAGGAGAAGGGCAGCTGCATCAAGGACTTATGGCAGCTGCCCATCATCCCTTGGAATGGGAAACCTCCAGCAACAGCAGCAGCAGCAGCAACGGCAAAGGAAACTACGGGAGGAGAGAAAACTGCACCAATTGATGGGGTCCTAGATGCAGTCAAGAAGGTGCAGCAACCACAGCAGTCACATGGTGAGGTGTTTGCTGGTGTGGATGCGACAGCTGCATGGGCAAAGGCTTCATCTGGGAGTGGTGAGGCCGATTGGGAGACGTGGCACGAGAGGCCGTGTCATGTGAACTTTCCTATGCTGCATAAGTTGGTTAAGGATGGGAGCTTGAAGGGGTTGGAGGTGAAGGGGGCAGCGAAGGAGATTGGGAGCTGCCCTACATGCCTTGAGACCAAATTCACAAAGTTTCCCTTCAGCAGCAGCACAGAACCAGCCAAGTCTCCACTTGCGCTTGTGCACATAGATGTGCTGGGCCCTACAAAGGCCCTTTCTGTCTCGGGGAGCCGCTAATTCTTGACGATTGTGGACGACCACACGCGTGCGGTGTGGGTGTAGCCTCTCAAGACCAAGGGGGAGGTGGCAGCGGCTGTTCTCAAGGAGTGGATACCGAGAGCTCTAAGGGAGAGCGTACACAAGAAGGGGATCCAGCATCAGCTCACGGTGCCCTACAACCCTCAGCAGAATGGCGTGGCTGAGCGGTTCAACCGGACCCTGCAGGAAGGTGTGTCAGAATAATATATAGTTTTATATATTGTTTTGTAACTGCCTGTAGTGTAGATTACTGTAGTTATACAATGTTCTGTTTTGGTGGTGCACCTTTCATTTTGCCTATATGTACTGCTCGCTCTATAGTGAAACAACTCATTCTCTTCCAATTTCTCGACTCTCCTAAACTTACTCGAACTCAACCATGGCTCCTAAGCCTACCCATTGCTAGTATCTTGAAATGCTATCAGAGTGACAAGGTCCTGACCTGTGGGCCCCACTTTAAAGCTTCCGCTGCTACTCTGTGTTTGGCACGCCCCGTGGCGTGCCCCTTATTCCCTTTGAGCGGCCCCGCCACTTCGTCGCGGCCCCGCCACCCCTTGAGCGGCCCCGCCACTTAGTCGCGGCCCCGCCTCCCCTTCGCGCGGCCCCGCCACTTCGTCGCGGCCCCGCCACTCCTTCGAGCGGCCCCGCCACTCCGTCGCGGCCCACCCGCCGCCCTACCTGCGGCCGTCCCGCCGCCCTACCTGCGGCCTACTCGCCGCCCGTACCAGCCCGTCGCCGCCCTTCGCGGCGTCACGTACCGCCCGTACGACGCGCCGCCGTCCGCTGCGGCCCCGTCGCCGCCCGTACCGGCCTGTCGCCGCCCGTCCCGGCCCGTCGCCGCCCGTGCGGTACCCGCCCCAGGCCCCGATGCCACCTGCGGCCCCGCCCTCTTGCGGCCCCGACCCCGCCCCGGCCATGCCCTATCGCCAGCCGCGGCACACCGGGGGCACGTGCACCGCCCCCCCCCCTTTTCCCGTCACCCGTCGCGGCTCCTTCGGGGGCCGCACGCGGCCCCCTCAGGTCGCCTCGACAGGTGACGGGAGGGGCGACCTGAAAGGGGGGGGGAGTCGTCGCCCCCTCTGCCGCTTGCTTTGGCGCCCGGGGAGGCCGTGCGTCGGCCCCCCCCCCCCCCCCCCCTTCCCCCCCCCACCCCTTTCTCCTCCTCCTTTTGTTCCCTCTGCTGCAGCTGCCGCTGGGGGGGAGGGTGTGAGAGTGTGGGGAGCCCGGGGAGGGACTGGGGGTGGCGGGTGTGGGGGTGATGGGTGAGTGTGGTCCCCTGGCCCTACGGCTCCATTCTCCTCTGTTTGTCCCCCCCCTCTGCTGCTCCTGCAGCAGGGGGAGGGGGAGGGGGAGGGGGAGGATGAGGGGATGTATGTGGTGACCAACCAGAGCCTATCACCTCCTCTCCTCTCTCTCCCTCTCTCTCTCTCCTCCTCCTTGCCTGCCCTCTCCCGTACTGCTACGCACTCTTGGTGTACCCCATTATGGGGGCGTTGACTGCACATTCTTCCCTACAGGCACTTATGGGGGCGTGTCAGAATAATATATAGTTTTATATATTGTTTTGTAACTGCCTGTAGTGTAGATTACTGTAGTTATACAATGTTCTGTTTTGGTGGTGCACCTTTCATTTTGCCTATATGTACTGCTCGCTCTATAGTGAAACAACTCATTCTCTTCCAATTTCTCGACTCTCCTAAACTTACTCGAACTCAACCATGGCTCCTAAGCCTACCCATTGCTAGTATCTTGAAAAGGTGCTCGCAATCTCCTTGGGCGTGCAGGGCTGCCGGATCCGTTTTGGGCGACTGCACTGCGGCAGGTCGCCCTTGTGAAGAACAGGGTGCTGGCGACTGTGGGGGACAAACATTGGGTCCCCTAGACCAAGTGGTATGGGAGTGCACCAGCTGTCAACATGCTGAGAACCTACGGCTGCATGGTGGGGTTTTATGTGCCGAAGGAGAAGAGGGGAAAGCTGGAAGCTTCTGGGAGATGGGGTGTGCACTTGGGGCTTGCTAAGGATCACAAGGGCTGGTTGATATGGGACTTGACCAGCTAGCAGCTGAGTGTGTCAAGGGATGAGAAGTTCCTTGAGTCCTTGTACTACAAGGAGTGGAAGCAGCAGCAGCAGAAGCTTCCTACTACACCGCTGATCATTGAGGCCAATGAGGTGCAGCGGCCTTCGAGGAAAGTTAAGGTCACTGTCTCAGAGGAGGAGATTTCTGGAGTGACTGAGGATCGGGGAGAACCTGAGGTGGAGTAGCAGCAGCAGCAGCAGCAGCAGCAAGATGCTCCACCAGGTGACCAACGTCCGCATGACCGTCCTAGGAGGGATGTGTGCCCTCCTAACAGGCTGAACTATCCTAGCTTTGGAAAGCCAAAGGTGGTACGGGTTGGGAGTGTGGCTGAGCAGTGTGATGAGGATGAGATAGCACACTGCTACTGGGCAGCCGTCCCTGAGCCCAAGACACTAGCTGAGGCACTGAGCGGGCCCGATGCTGAAAAGTGGAAGCAGAGTGTGAAGGAGGAGTACGACTCTCTCTTAGAGAATATGACATGGGAGCTGTGTGAGCTGCCTCCTAGGAAGAAGGCAATCTCTTCGAAGCTGATCTTCAGGCACAAGTTCGGACCTGATGGGGAGCTTACCCGCTATAAGTCGAGGCTTGTGGCTAAGGGGTTTCTGCAGACGAAGGGGAAGGACTTCGATGAGAAATTTGCACATGTGCGGAAAGGGACAACAATGAGAGTGTCATTGGCAATGGCTGCAAACCGTGGATGGCGGGTGAAGCAGATGGACATTACCACCGCCAACCTCAATGGGATCATTATGGAGGAGCTGTACATGCTGCAGCCTGAAGGGCTGGATGATGGGAGCGGCAGGGTGTGCAGGCTGAAGAAGGCCATCTATGGCCTGAAGCAAGCTCCTCGTGCATGGTACCACAAGCTAGAGGAGACATTGCTGGCTGGGGGATTCAAGAAGAGCGAGAGTGATCATAGCGTGTTCCTGCTGCAAGAAAAGGACGAGTTCCTTATGCTCCTGGTGTACGTGGACGACATCCTGCTTTTCTCCGAGTCGTCTGCGATGATTGAGAGTATGGAGAAGATACTGGAGATGTAGTTCAAGTGCTCAAAGATGGGAGATGTTAAGCATTACCTTGGGATGCATGTGGAGAGGGGCCTTGACAAGGGAGTGTTGAGGTTGCACCAGAGGAAGTACTGTGAGGGGCTGGCTGAGAAGTATGGGCTACAAGATGGAGGAAAGCCAGCAACCCCACTGTTTTCGGGGTTCACTGTGGAGCTCTGTGCTGATGAGGAGGTGGTGGGTGAGAGTGACAGGAAGCTGTTTCATTCCATGGTTGGGGCGCTCAACTATGCGGCCAACCACACGCGGCCTGACTTTGCCTCTGCAACATCCAGGCTTGCCAGTGTGGTTTCACGCCCCAGTCATGAGCAGCTGGAAGCGTCCAAGAGGTTGGTCCACTATATGAGCGCTACGGCATCAGTGGGCTTGGAGTATAGTGCTGTACGACAGAGGTTGCAGAGGGTTGCGGCTAATTTGAGCAAAGGGGAGATGCTCTTGACCTACTACACTGACGGTAGCTTCAACTCTGTGAAGACGGATGGCACCAGCATTGGAGGCTATGTGTGCCTATTTGGAGGTGGTGCAGTGAGCTGGCGTAGCAAGAAGTAGAACGAGGTGGGGCTGTCTTCATGTGAGACACAGTACATGGCCCTGCATCATGGGGCAAAGGAGGTGGTGTGGCTGAGGCGTTTATTGGAGGAAATCGGAGTGTGTCAGAAGGAGCCAACTGTGATTTTCTGTAACAATAAGTCGGCGGTGAAGCTAGCGAAGAATGCTTGTCTTCATGGGCTGACCAAACACATCAGGCCTAAGTGGCACTGGCTGAGAGGGCTCCTGGATAAGGAGGTGCGTCTAGAGATTGTGAAGACCCATCAGCAGGCGGCTGACATTCTCACCAAGCGCCTGGCTGAAGCTGAGCATTGGAAGGGCATGAAGCTTGCTGGGATGAATGCGCATTGAGGGTGAATGCTTGAGCTATGGCATGTGGGATGATGGTAGGTAGCCAGAGGGGGAGTTTGTTATGTGATGCTATCATTTGCATTCACGTCTGTCTGCCTCCCATCACATGTTCGTGCGTTACATGCGTGGTGTGAGCGTGTGCAAGAACCTTTGTTCGGTGTGGTTTGGATTCTCTGAGTGTGTGTGAATGTTTTTTGGCTTGAGCAGATGTCTGAAGTGACTCCTCGGCTCAAGAGCTTTCCGACGAACCAAGAATCGCCGCGATCGGAGCAAGAACGACGAAGTTATAATCGTTCGAAGTTTTGATTGGGATGCGACGACTTTGGGAAGTTGTGAAGTGACTCAATATGGGGTACAGACTTTTGGGGTTTGGGAAATTCGTTCCCATCACTGTAGATGCTGCCAAGTGGTTGGGAGAAAGCAAATTGGGTTGGCAAGTGTGGCCAACTTGGATGAGGTGGATTGTGGAGGTTGGGAAAGTGACAAATGTCAAAGTTGGGGTGCCTATAGAGAGGGGAATTTTGTGGCATGGGGTTTCCTTGGCTGAGGACTCTCTTGGGACCTTCCATCTCGTCCTCCTCATCCCCTCCTACCTGATTATCGCTACTCCAATCCTCTATTGTGGAACTTGTGAGATAATTGTGATTGAGTGAACTTTCTATGGCAGCATACCCCCTAGTGCGCCAAAATTCATAACTCGAGAAATACTTCATCTTATTGTACGATTCAAATTGAGAATTGTAGCGACAAATGAGGGCTATTACATATCTGAGTTTGGTGAAGTTTTCACGGTGATTGTTTTGTCGACGGCGTTTCTTGTGAACTCGAATTTTCTGTCCAGAGTTATAGACAAACGATTTTGAGATATTTCGGCCCCGAAATCTACTAGACTCTGTCCCTAGTCTCTAACACACTGGCAATCGCCGCATCGCGTTTGTCAAAACATTATAGCTTATGCATATTGTGTAGGCTATAGTGGGGTAGCCCATAAGGGGTACAACCCAATTAGGGTTAGTACTTGTACCCAATTCATTCATAGTTCATTCATTTCCTTGTTTCTTCTCATGGTATCGAGCAGGTTCCCTAACGGGAACGATTCCTAGGGCCCACTACTACGAATTTTTTTTTTCTTGCCCGGAGCGCACTCCACTCAGCCCGAGTCGCGCTCCGTGTGCTCTCCCTACCGTCGCGCCCTCGCTAGGCCCCTCACGGCCCCGTCGCGTTGCCCCTAGCGGCCCTCTTACGGCCCGTCGCGCCGCCCTTAGTGGCCCGTTGCGCCGCCCCTTTCTGCGGCCCATTCGCGCCGCATCCTTTGCGGCCCCGTCCTACCGCCCTCAGCGGCTTGTCGTCGCCTCCTTTAGCGACGTCGCCGCCTCCCCCCTTGCGGCCCGTCGCCGCCTCCCCCTTGCGGCCCGTCGCCGCCTGCTTCAGCGGCGTCGCCGCCTCCCCCTTGCGGCCCGTCACCGCCTCCTTTAGCGGCGTCGCCGCCTCCCCCTTGCGGCCCGTCGCCGCCTCTTACAGTGGCCCCACCGACCCCGCGCGCCGCTCTAGCGGCCTCTTGCGCCGCCCGTCGGCCCCGCTTGCCGCCCTTGCGGCCCTTCGAGCCGCCCGTCGGCCCACCGTGAGCCGCCCTAGCGGCATCGACGCCGCCCTTCCCAGCCCCGACGCCGCCTCGGCTGGCCCCGGCGCCTGCTCCTACGGCCCCGGCGCCTGCTCCTACGGCCCCGGCGCCGCCCTTCCCGGCTCCGACGCCACCTCCTACCAGCCCCACCGCTGTCCCTGATCAGGAGCCGCAGCCGCCGAGCCGCCCAGCGACCGAACCGCCGCGCTGCCGAGCCGCGCAGCAACCGAGCAGCCGAGCCGCCCAGCCGCCGAGCCGCCCAGCAGCAGAGCCGCCGAACCGCCCAGAAGCCGAGCCGCCGAGCCGCCCAGCAGCGGAACCGCCGAGCCGCCCAGCAGTCGAGCAGCCGAACAGCCGAGCCGCCGAGCCGCCCAACAGTCGAGCCGCCGAGCCACCGAGCCGCCCTGCAGCCGAGCCGCCTGCACCGCCGAGCCACCCGAGCCGCCGAGCTGCCCTGCAGCCGAGCCGCCGAGCCGCCCTGTCCGGTAAGAGCAGCGCCTCTACCCCTGCACTGCCCTTACCCTACTGTTCGTACTGCTAGTCTACTGCTGTCATGGCTACCCCTAGTGTCCTAGCTTTTGACGCTGAGGGTAGGGCCAATGACTTTGACGTCTGGGTCAACGACCTGCAGCTTTTCTTACGGTGCGATAGGGCAGACGGCCTCTCTCTCTTTGACCTCACTTCTGGTGCCTCTCCTGCCCCCGCTGCTGATGCAGACGCCACTGTTCGCTCACAGTGGGCCACGCGCGATGCTGCTGCACGTCTTGCTGTGCGTCGCCACCTGCCTACCTCTGAGCGTGCGCACTTTAGCCAGTACAAGAGTGCTCAGACCTTGTACGACGCTGTAGTTGCACGCTACTCCTCCCCTGCCACTGCAGCACTGAGCCGCCTCATGCTACCGTACCTCTTCCCTGACCTTGCTGCCTTTCCCACAGTCGCTGACCTCATTACGCACCTCCGCACTAGTGACACTCGCTACCGCGCTGCGCTTCCTGCTGAGTACTGCGCCAAGAACCCCCCCCCATGTACATCACCCTCTACTACATAGTCACCCGTCTCCCTGACTCCCTTCGCGTAGTCAGGGACCACTTCCTCTCAGTTTGCCCCACCACTCTCACCGTTGACCTCCTGGGGCCACCGGAGACTGTTAGTGATGAGGGTGACTGTTACCGGTGTTTCCCGCCCGACCCGGGCATTGAGACTGCTGCTCTACGTGGTGGTGAGGCTGCTGCTCTTGGGTGCTAGCGAGGCTGCTGCTCTAGGTGCTAGTGCGTCTGCTTCCTCCGGTGCTGGTGATTCTGCGCTCTCAGGTACTGCGTCGGCTTCGGCCTCCCACACCTTCACACTTGACTCTGGGGCTTCTTGCTCCTTCTTTCGAGACCGTACCACACTCACGCCGCTTGGTCGGCCAGTTGCAGTCTCCCTGGCAGACCCCTCTGGGGGTCCTGTCCTTTCTCACTTCTCCACTGTCCTCCCGTGTCCGGCGGCCCCCTCCGGCACCCTGTCTGGTCTTTACCTCCCCTCGTTCTCTACGAACTTGGTGAGTGGTGCTGACCTACAAGATGCGGGGGTTCACCAGTTCACTCCTGCGAGTCAGCGGGTGACCCACTTCACGGACGCTCGGACAGGCCGACACCTGGCCACGTTTACACGTCGGCCGGGGTCGAGCCTGTACACACTGACCACTGCGTCTCCTCCAGTCACTGCGTCTGGTCAGGTAGCTGCGTCGGGTCAGGTGTTTGCTGCAGCGTCCAGGTCTGGTCGTGAGTCTGCCCCCTGCTCGTGTCGCCTCCTGTCTCACGAGACTCTCCTCTGGCACCACCGCCTTGGTCACCCCTCCCTGCTTCGTCTCCAAAGCATGGCCTCCCGTGTTCTTGTCTCTGGTCTTCCCTGGTCCCTCCCTCGCCTTCCTCTGGGGCCTGGCCCTACCTGCGTCCCCTATGTCGAGGGGTGGCAGCGGGCTGCCCCTCACTTCTCCCAGTTTCCTCTGACAGAGGCCCCGCTGCAGACGCTTCACATGGACGTGTGGGGCCCAGCCCGCGTCCGTGGACAGGGTCACGAGCGCTACTTCCTGCTGGTGGTTGACGACTGCTCGCGTTACACCACAGTCTTCCCCTTGCGCAGCAAGGGTGATGTCACTGAGGTGTTGATCGACTGGATCCGCGCAGCTCGTCTCCAGCTCAGGCGGAGCTTCGGCTCGGACTTTCCTGTTCTGCGTCTACACTCTGACAGAGGCGGAGAGTTCTCCTCTGGTCTTCCGCGAGCCTACTGTCGTGCACAAGGCATCCGCCAGACCTTCACGCTTCCGGACTCTCCACAGCAAAATGGGATTGCTGAGCGCCGCATTGGCATGGTCATGGACGTCGCCCGTACGTCCATAATGCATGCGGCTGCCCCCCATTTTCTATGACCGTTTGCGTTCCGGTACGCGGCGCATCAGATCAACCTTCAGCCGAGGGTCTCCATGACGGAGACCTCCCCAGCTTTGCTGTGGACGAGGAAGGTTGGCGATGCATCTGCGTTCTGTGTCTGGGGATCTCGGGCGTTTGTCCGCGACTTGTCTGCGGACAAGCTGTCCCCTCGTGCTGCTCCCTGCGTCTTCCTGGGTTTCCCCCCTGACGCGCGAGGGTGGCAGTTCTACCACCCCACCTCTCGCCGTGTTCTGTCCTCCCAGGACGTCACGTTCGACGAGTCGGTCCCCTACTACCGTCTCTTCCCCTACAGCACTCCGTCCCTCCCCCCCCCACCGCTCTTCCTTGTGCCAGGTCCCCCCCCGGTAGACCCCCTCCCCCCTCAGGGTCCTGCCCCTTCAGGTGTGTCCCAGGTAGACGCTGTTGAGCCTGTCGAGGTCGCTGGTGTCTCTGGTCGTGCTGAGGGTGCAGAGCCTGGGGGTGCTGACTCTGGGGGTGCTGAGCGTGTTGTGAGAATAAGCGAACAGGAATAAATGAACTAGCAGTGAAATGAGTACAAGTAGGAAACCCTAGAATTGTGTACCCCCTATAGGCTAACCCACTGTAGCCTACACAAGCATAACATATATAATGTTTGACACACCCCCATAGGCAAAGTGGGGGAGAACAAGGGGTCACAAGACCAGTCAAGCAAAGCAAAGCAAGCTCAGGGTGGATCACAAAGTCACCACACAGTCCGAGCACAAGAGCAGGGCCAGAGGCCAGTTCACATGCAGGAGTACAGACATATATAAAACTAGACAAGCAAGAGCAGGTAGATATATATGTCACAGTACAAGTGAAGTCAAGAGGAGAGCAAGTGAGGCAAGACAGGCACAAGACCCAGCTGGGTGCAAAAGCGCTGATGGTCACAAGGCGCGAGTGCCTTGGTGAACACATCAGCAGTGTTGGCCTCAGAGGCCACGTACGCAAGTCGCAACTGACCACGCTGCTGCAGCTCACGAGCAAGGAAGTAGCGGAGAGCAATGTGCTTCGTTCTGTGCTCTAAGCGCTGCTCTTCACAGAAGGCCAGCATGGCCTTGTTGTCTACGTACAGCACTGGAGGAGAACGAGGCGGCTCTCCAAGGTCAGTCAGCAGGTAGGTGAGCCAGCGAAGCTCCTGTGCAGCCATGGCCCCGGCGTAGATCTCAGCCTCACAACTGGAGCCGAGAACCGAAGACGAGCGAGTAGACCGCCACGAGACAGAGCCGGAACCAAGGCTGAAGGTGTAACCCTGTGACGACCGCTGCGTAGCCTGGTCGTCAGCCCAAGAAGCGTCCGCGTGGCCGGTGAGGACCACTGGACTCCGCCCTCCAAGCACTAGCCCCATGCCCAACGTACTGCACAGGTAGCGCAATACCCTCTTTGCTGCAGCCATGTGCTCTGGTCTGTGTCTCCCAGGAGCAACATAGCGTGCAAGAATGCTCAGAGGGTATGCAAGGTCAGGTCGTGTGCAGGTCATCAGGTACATGAGGCAGCCAACAAGCTCTGCATACGGACCACTCGACTCTACGGACTCATCCGAAGGCAGAGCTGAGAGTGAGTGGCGAGTAGGCAGAGGAGTGGCCTGAGGCGAGGAGTACGTGAAGCCGAAGCGCTGAAGGACCTGCTGCACCATGTGTGACTGAGTCAAGGTAATGGTGCGGCGTGCTCTGTCCCGAGTGATCTGCAAGCCAAGGTAGGTGCGCAGTTCACCCAGGTCTGTGCACGTGTGTCTCTTCAGCAGCTCGGACTTCACGTAGGCGAGTCCAGCAGTGTCCGCTGTGGCAAAGACCAAGTCGTCGACGTACACGAGGATGTAGAACGGCGGCAGGGAAGTGTCGGTGCGAAGAAACAGCGACGGGTCAGCAGTAGAAGGAGCAAACCCAAGAGCCGCAAGCGTAGTCCTCAGTGTGTCGTGCCACTCACGCGGTGCTTGGCGGAGACCGTAGACTGGCCGTCGGAGGCTCCACTGGGTGCCAGGAGGGAAAGTCCCAGTGAAGCCAGGTGGACGGCGAAGCCAGATCTCCTCGTGCAGGCTACCCTGCAAGAACGCAGTGCTGAAGTCGAGAGAGTGAAGCTCGTAGTCGCGCTGAGCGGCTATGTGCAGCAGCACCCGAAGAGTAGTCATCTTCGGGGTGGGAGAGAAGGTCTGAAAGTAGTCAACTCCCTGCCGCTGACTGAAGCCACGAGCAACGTACCGTGCCTTGAAGACAGGTGGAGAGCCCGGCGGCCGCTTCACCCTGAAGATCCACATGCCACTGACGATGTTCGCCCCAGGAGGGGGAACCGCGTCAACGTAGGTGCCTGTGGACTTCCAGGAAGCCATCTCTGCATCCATAGCTGCCTGCCACTGAGAGGAGTAGGGACCCTCTACGGCCTCCGCGTAAGAACGCGGAGTCGGGATGTCTAGTGCATCCGGGTCTCCCTCAGGGGCAAGCAGTACAGACGTGAGATGAGGTGAAGCAGCCGCTAGACACTGTAACTCCTCCTGCCTGTCCTCTAGGACGTCCGTGCCAAGAGCACACTCACCCCCGACGGACGGAGGACAGACAGACGCAGACTCAGCAACAAGACTAGCAGCGTAGTAGAGACGACAACGAGCAGCAAAGTCGACGAGCTCAGCGACTAGAGCAGACGCAGCAGTGGACTCAAAAGAGGGGTCAGTGACGACAGTAGCAAGCAAACGCGTGACAGTAGGACTGGCAGCACGAAGAGAGTCCGACTCAGGGTCGGCAAGCGCAGGAAGAGAGGACTCAGGAGGAGAAGGCAAAGGGGCACGCAGAGGAGCAGTGGACGGACGCAAAGACATCCGGTGCGTGCCAGGGACAGGAGGAGGACGCTGACGCGAACTGCGACCACTAGCGCGAGAAGCACGAACAGGCGACGCGGGACGAGACGCAGGCTCACGACGCTCAGCAAGACCTCCAGTAGGACCAGTGTAAGGAGAGGGAGCAGGCAGCGGAGAGGAAGGCTCCAGCAGGGACTGCGACTGGACAGGCGGTGGACCCTCTACTGGAGGAGAAAGACCAAGAACCTGCTGCAGGAGCGGAACGAAGTACGGCCGAGGCCGCGCGGCAGCTCCAGACTCAGCAGGGACAGCACCAGCACCCTCAGCGATAGCACCAGCGCCACCCACACCTCCAGCGGCAGGACCAACAGCAGTAGGCTCAGCACCAACGCCCTCAGCAGCTCCAGCTCCAGGAGGACCCGCAGGTCCAGCAGCTCCGGGACCGGCAGCACCCGCACCCTCGACGGTCGAAGAAGCTCCAGCTCCAGCTCCGGCAGCACCTCCAGACTCAGCAGTACGCCTCCAGCGGCGAGCGAACCACTCGCGCAGCTCCTGTGGAGAGAGGGGCTCCCGGCGAGACGTAGCAGCAGGAGAAACCCCAGGCTCAGCAGCTCCAGACGCAGCACCCCCAGGCTCAGCAGCTCCCAGCTCAGCACCCCCAGGCTCAGCAGCTCCCGACCCAGCACCCCCAGACCCAGCACCTCCAGGCACAGCACCCCCCGGCTCAGCACCCCCAGGCTCCGCACCCTCCGCAGTAGCACCCTCAGGCCCAGCACCCCCAGCAGTAGCACCCCCAGGCTCAGCACCCCCGCGCACAGCACCCCCAGAGTCAGCACCCCCAGGCTCAGCACCCGCAGCAGCACCAGAGTCACCAGTAACCTCGACCGGGTCAACGGCGTCTACCTGGGACACACCTGAGGGGGCAGGAACCTGAGGGGGGAGGGGGTCTACCGGGGGGGGGAACCGGCACAAGGAAGTCCGCGGGAGGGGGGAGGGAAGGAGTGCGGTAGGGGAAGAGACGGTAGAAGGGGAATGACTCGTCGAACGTGACGTCCTGGGAGGACAGAACACGACGAGAGGAGGGGTGGTAAAACTGCCACCCTGGGGCGTCAGTGGGGAAGCCAAGGAAGACACAGGGAGCAGCACGAGGGGACAGCTTGTCCGCAGACAAGTCGCGGACAAACGCCCGAGATCCCCAGATACGGAACACAGACGCATCGCCAACCTTCCCCGTCCACAGCAAGGCTGGGGACATCGCAGGCCGAGAGACCCGGGGGTGAAGGTTGAGCTGATGCGCCGCGTACCTCACAGCAAACGGCCACAGAAAATGGGGGGCAGCCGCATGGATCATGGACGTACGAGCGACATCCATGACCATGCCAATGCGGCGCTCAGCAATCCCATTTTGCTGTGGTGAGTCCGGAAGCGTGAAGGTCTGGCGGATCCCCCGTGCACGACAGTAGTCTCGCAGAAGGCGAGAAGAGAACTCTCCGCCTCTGTCCGAGTGCAGACGCAGAACAGGAAAGTCCGAGCCGAAGCTCTTCCTGAGTTGGAGACGAGCCTCGCGGATCCAGTCGATCAGCACCTCAGTGACCGCACCCTTGCTGCGCAAGGGGAGGACTGTGGTGTAACGCGAGTAGTCGTCAACCACCAACAGGAAGTAGCGCTCGTGACCCTGCCCACGGACGGGGGCTGGGCCCCACACATCCATGTGAAGCGTCTGCAGGGGAGCCTCTGTCAGGGGGAAGTGGGAGGAGTGAGGAGTAGCCCGGAGGCGACCCTCGACACAGGGGACACAGGAAGGTCCTGGCCCGGAGGGGAGAGGAGGGAGAGACTGGGGAAGACCAGAGACAAGGACACGGGAAGCCATGCTCCGAAGACGGGGCAAGGAGGGGTGGCCAAGACGGTGGTGCCACAGGAGAGTCTGGTGAGACAGGAGGCGACAAGAACAGGGGGCGGACTCAGGACCTGACCGAGACGCAGCAGCAAGCACCCGACCTGACGCAGCCACCTGACCAGACGCAGGGACAGGAGGAGACTCAACGGTCAGGGTGTAGAGACTCGACCCCGGCCGACGCGAGAAAGTGGCCAGGTGTCGGCCTGTGCGTGCCTCCGTGCAGTGGGTCACCCGCTGACTCGCAGGAGTGAACTGGTGAACCCCCACATCCTGCAGGTCCGCGCCACTCACCAAGTTCGTAGAGAACGAGGGAAGGTACAGACCAGACAGGGTGCCCGAAGGGGCAGCCGGACACGGGAGGACAGTGGAGAAGTGAGACAGGACAGGACCCCGAGAGGGGTCAGCAAGGGAGACTGCAACCGGCCGGCCGAGCGGCGTAAGGGTAGTGCGGTCTCGAAAGAAGGAGCGAGAATCCCCGGAGTCAAGTGTGAAAGTGAGGGAGGACGAGGACGACGCAGTACCTGAGAGCGCAGTCTCACCAGTACCTGAGAGCGCAGACGCACTGGCTCCTAGAGCAGTAGCCTCACAAGCACCTAGCGCAGCAGTACCAATGCCCGGGTCGGGCTGGAAACACCGGTAACCCTCATTCTCCTCACTATAAGTCACAGCATACATAGCAGCAAGGATAGCATCAAAATCAAGATCAAAGATCGCTACACCAGCCCTAAGAAGCTCATCCCAGCGAGGGATCTCACTAGCCCCAGGGAACTGCTGACGCCAAGCGTCCGTCAGGCGGCCAAAGCAGCGCTGGGTGGCGTGGGCACCCCCACACTGCTCACCCGCGCGGTCGCCGGAACGAAGAACGTAGGTGCAGGGACCAGTACCCCCACCCCTCTGACGCCCAGCGTACCACTCACGAAGCTGCTGAGGCGGAGGGATGTCCCGCGAGCGCTGCTGCTGCTGCCGCTGCGAGCGCTGGCCACCACCACCGCCGCTACGCTGCTGGGTACCACCCCGACCAGCTCCACCTCCTCCACCACCACCGCCTCCTCCGCTGCCGCCTCCACCGCCTCCACCTCCACCGCCTCCACCTCCGCCGCTGCCTCCACCACCACCGCTGGCACCACCACCACCGTCTCCGCCGCTGCTGCCACCACCACCACCACCCCCGCCACTAGTCCCGCCGCCACCCCCACTCCCTCCGCCGTCACCGCCGCCACCGCCACCGCCCCCTCCAGCTCCACCCGCGCCCTTGCCCCCCTTGCCCTTGCTGGAGCGACGTCTCCCACTAGGGGCAGACGCCGCGCCGACCGACTCAAGACCAAGCAGGTCGGCAGCAGCAGCAGAGGCAACAGAGGGCAGCAAGGGGGAAGGAGAGCACCCCTCAAAGATGGGGGTGCGAGGGTCACCACGAGAAGCACCTACAGCGACTATGCTCTTCTCCGCTGCGAGGAGGGCCTTCTCGAGGAGGTCGACGGTGAGGGTGGTGGGACAGACTGCAAGAAAGTGGTCCCTGACGACGCGAAGGGAGTCAGGGAGGCGCGCGACTACGTAGTAGAGAGCGATGTACATGGGGGGGGGGGGGTTCTTAGCGCAGAACTCAGCAGGAAGGGCGGCGCGGTAGCGAGTGTCACTAGTGCGGAGGTGCGTAATGAGGTCAGCGACAGTGGGAAAGGCAGAGAGGTAAGGAAAGAGGTAGGGAAGCATGAGACGGCTCAGTGCAGCAGTGGCAGGGGAGGAGTAGCGCGCAACTACAGCGTCGTACAAGGTCTGAGCACTCTTGTACTGACTAAAGTGCGCAAGACGTGCAGCAGCATCGCGGGTGGCCCACTGAGAGCGGACAGTGGGATCAGCATCAGCAGCAGGAGCAGGAGAGGCGCCAGAGGTGAGGTCAAAGAGAGAAAGGCCGTCTGCTCTGTCGCACTGTAAGAACAGCTGCAAGTCGTCTAACCAGACCTCAAAATCAATGGCGCGACCCTCAGCGTCAAAAGCTAGGACACTAGGGGTAGCCATGGCGACGACAGCGAAGCAGTGCAAGCAGTAGGGAAAGAGCTCGCAGTGACAGTGGGACTGTGCTCACCAGGCAGGGCAGGTCGTGCAGCTCTGCAGAAAGGCGGCTCGGCGACCGGGCGGCTCGGGTGCACAGCGGCTCGGCTCCCGGGCGGCTCGGCGGCTGGGCGGCTCGGGCGCAGGGCGGCTCGGCTCCCGGGCGGCTCGGCGGCAGGGCGGCTCGGGTGCAGGGCGGCTCGGCTCCCGGGCGGCTCGGCGGTAGGGCGGCTCGGGTGCAGGGCGGCTCGGGTCCCGGGCGGCTTGGCGACAGGGCGGCTCGGGCGTTGGGCGGCTCGGCTCCCGGGCGGTTCGGCTGCACTGCTGCCCGACTGCTGCAGGTGTGGCGGCGTGGCCGCGTGAGAGAGCCGGGGCGGGGACGCGTGAGGGCCGGCGGCGGGGCCGCGTGAGAGCCGGGGCGGGGCCGATTCAGAGCCGGCGGCGGGGCCGCAAAAGAGCCGGCGGCGGGGCCGCTTGAGAGCCGGGGCAGGGGCCGCGTCAGGGCCGGCGACGGGGCCGTAAGAGAGCCGGCGGCGGGGCCTGGAGAGGGCCGACGGCGGGGCCACGTGAGAGCCGGGGCGGGGCCGCAAGAGAGCCGGCGGCAGGGCCGAGTGAGAGCCGTGGCAGGGGCCGCGTAAGAGCCGGGACGGGGCCACGGAAGAGCCAGGGCGGGGCCGCGACAGAGCCGTCGGCGGGGCCGCGTGAAAGCCGGGGCGGGGCCGCGGGAGAGTCGGCGGCGGGGCCGTAGGAGAGCCGGCGGTGGGGCCGCGTAGGAGCCGGGGCGGGGCCGCGCGAGAGTAGGCGGCGGGGCCGCGTAAGAGCCTGGGCGGGGCCGCGACAGAGCCGGCGGCGGGGCCGCGTGAAGGCCGGGGCGGGGCCGCGTAGGAGCCGGGGCGGGGCCGCGTGAGAGCAGGCAGCGGGGCCGCGTAAAGGCCGGGGCGGGGCCGCGACAGAGTCGGCGGCGGGGCCGCGTGAGAGCCTGCGACGGGGCCGCGTAAGGGAGGGTGGCGGGGCCGCGTCAGTGGAGGCGGCTGAGCCGCAGGGGAAAAGGCGACCCGAGGGGTCGCTAAAAAAAATCGCGCCTCGGGGCGCGCTTCGGTGGGCCCAAAAAAAAACGGTCCTTAGAAGGACCCGCTCTATACCATGTGAGAATAAGCGAACAGGAATGAATGAACTAGCAGAGAAATGAGTACAAGTAGGAAACCCTAGAATTGTGTACCCCCTATAGGCTAACCCACTGTAGCCTACACAAGCATAACATATATAATGTTTGACACGTGTGGGTGCTATGCCTGCGGGTGCTGAGCCTGAGGGTACTTCTCGAGCTGGAGCTACTGAGGGTGTTGGCGCGGAGGCTACTGCTGTCGGTCCTGGAGGCGGTCCCGCTGGGGGTACTACTGGTGCTGCTGGAGGTACTGGAGATGGAGCTGCTGCTGGTGCTGGTGCTGCCGCTGGGGGTACTGGTGCTGTCCCTGCTGTGTCTAGAGTCGCCGCGCGGCCTCGGCCGTACTTCGTTCCGCTCCTTCAGCAGGTTCTTGGTCTCCCGCCTTCTATTGGTCCTCCTCCCTTAGAGTGTCCACAGCCTGTCCCGTCGAAGTTACAGTTACAGCCGGCCTCCCCATTGCCTGCTCCGTCTCCCTACACTGGTCCTACTGGAGGTCTTGCTGAGCGTCGTGAGCCTGCGTCTTGCCCTGCGTCGCCTGTCCGTGCTGCTCGCACTAGTGGTCGCGGTTCGCGTTAGTGTCCTCCTCCTGTCCCTGGCACGCACCGGATGTCTCTGCGTCCGTCTACAGCTCCTCTGCGTACCCCTTTTCCTTCTCCTCCTGAGTCTTCTCTTCCTGCTCTTGCCGACCCGGAGTCGGACTCCCTTCGTGCTGCCAGTCCTACTGTTACGGGTCTCCTTGCTACTGTTGTCACTGACCCTTCCTTTGAGTCCACTGCTGCGTCTGCCCTAGTTGCTGAGCTCGTCGACTTTGCTGCTCGCTGTCGCCTAGACTACGTCGCCACTCTTGTTGCTGAGTCTGAGTCTGTCTGTCCTCCGTCCGTCGGGGGTGAGTGTACCCTTGGCACGGACGTCCTCGAGGACAGGCAGGAGGAGTTCCAGTGCTTGGCCGCTGCTTCACCTCATCTCGTGTCCGTACTGCTTACCCCTGAGGGAGACCCGGATGCACTTGACATCCCGACTCCGCGCTCTTACACTGGGACTTTCCCTCCTGGCACCCAGTGGAGGCTCCGGCGGCCAGTCTATAGTCTCCGCCAGGCACCGCGTGAGTGGCACGACACACTGAGGACTACACTTGCGGCTCTTGGGTTTGCTCCCTCTACTGCCGACCCGTCGCTGTTTTTGCGCACCGACACTTCTCTGCCGCCGTTCTACATCCTCGTGTACGTCGACGACTTGGTCTTTGCCACAACTGACACTGCTGGACCCGCCCACTTGAAGTCCGAGCTGCAGAAGAGACACACGTGCACTGACCTGGGTGAACTGCGCAGGTACCTTGGCTTGCAGATCACTCGGGACATAGCACACCGCACCATTACCCTTACTCAGTCACACATGGTGCAGCAGGTCCTTCAGCGCTTCGGCTTCATGTACTCCTCGCCTCAGGCCACTCCTCTGTCTACTCGCCACCCGCTCTCAGCTCTGCCTTCGGATGAGTCCGTAGAGTCGAGTGGCCCGTACCCAGAGCTTGTTGGCTGCCTCATGTACCTAATGACCTGCACATGACCTGACCTTGCATACCCTCTTAGCATTCTCGCACGCTATGTTGCTCGTGGGAGACATAGACCGGAGCACATGGCTGCAGCAAAGAGGGTGTTGCGCTATTTGTGCAGTACGTTGGGCATGGGGCTTGTGCTTGGAGGGCAGAGTCCAGTGGTCCTCACTGGGCACGCGGACGCTTCTTGGGCTGACGACCAGGCTACGCAGCGGTCGTCACAGGGTTACACCTTTAGCCTTGGTTCCGGCTTTGTTTCGTGGCGGGCTACTCGCTCGTCTTCTGTTCTCGTCTCCAGTTGTGAGGCTGAGATCTACGCAGGAGCCATGGCTGCTCAGGAGCTTCGCTGGCTCACCTACCTGCTGACTGACCTCGGAGAGCCGCCTCGTTCTCCTCCAGTCCTGTACGTAGACAACAAGGCCATGCTGGCCTTGTGTCGGGAGCAGCGACTGGAGCACAGAACAAAGCACATTGCTCTCCGCTACTTTCTTGCTCGTGAGCTGCAGCAGCGTGGTCAGCTGCGTCTTGTGTACGTGGCCTCTGAGGCCAACACTGCTGATATCTTCACCAAGGCGCTTGCGCCTTGTAACCATCAGCGCTTCTATACTCAGCTGGGCCTTGTGCCTACCTTGCCTCACTTGCTCACCTCTTGACCTTGCTTGTAATGTTACATATATATATATATACACTTGCTCTTGCTTGTCTAGCCTTTTTATATATATGTACTCCTGCATGTGAACTGGCCTTGTGGCCTTGAACTTGTGCTCGGAATGTGTGGTGACTTTGTGATCCACCCTGAGCTTGCTTTGCTTTGCTTTGCTTGACTGGTCTTGTGACCCCTTGTTCTCCCCCACTTTGCCTATGGGGGTGTGTCAGAACATTATAGCTTATGCATATTGTGTAGGCTATAGTGGGGTAGCCCATAAGGGGTACAACCCAATTAGGGTTAGTACTTGTACCCAATTCATTCATAGTTCATTCATTTCCTTGTTTATTCTCAGCGTTCACCCAGCCACAAATGCGCACTCACGCGTGTGAGTCTACGAGAGCGCGTTCGCGCCATCTCGTGTGCCACAGCCGCATTAACACCGTCGTCTTTGTCACACCGTATTCCAGCCTCACTCCCGCTTCTGCATTCCCCCTGCAGCATCCCTTCTGTCGCATTCCCTTTGCCCCATCCCCCTTTCCGCATCCCCCCTGGCGCATTCTCCCTACCGCATTCCCCCCTGCCGCATTCCCCCTTCCGCAACCCCTCTTTCGCATTCCCCCGCAGCCTTCCCTCTTCCGCAACCCCCATTCCGCATTCCCCCTGCCGCGTTACCCCTTCCGCAATTTTCCTTCCCCATTCCCCTGCCACCTTCCCCTTGTCGCATTCCCCTACCGCATCCCTCCTTTTGCATTCCCCCTGCCGCATTCAACATGTCGCATTCCCCCCTGCCGCCTTCCACCTTCCGCAAACCCCCTTTCCGCATCCCCCCTGCCGTATCCCCCCTTTTGCATTCCCCCTGCCGCTTTCCCCGTGCCACATTCTCCCTGCCGCATCCCCCATTCCGCATTCCCAGCCGCAATCTCCTTGCAGCATTCCCCCTGCCCCTTCCACATTCCCCCTTCCGCAATCCCCCTCCCACATTCCCTTAGCCGCATTCCCCATTCCGCAACCCCCCTTCCACATTCCTCTGCAGCCTCCCCCCTCCCCGCCAAATACTCACTCCTCCCAGCCTCACCCTCACTCCCTTGTGCTCCCTGCCTCATGCTCACTCACTCGTGCTCCCTGCCTCATACTCACTCCCTCATGCTCCCTACCTCATACTCACTCCTCATTCTCACAGGGGCCAGGCAAACGGCATTGCCTCTTCTGCTCCCCTCCCCCACCCCCACATCCCTCTCCTCCCTCTTTTGCTTTCCACCAGGTGCACGATAAGGGACACATGGGCGTGGAAGTTGGCGGTGCCTAGTCTGCTCCCCTCTGCCACCCTCACCCCCACATCCCTCTCCTCCCTACCTTTTCTCCCCATCAGGTGCGCGGCGTCACTCACAAAAGCCTATTAGTCGGCATTGCCTTGAGTACCAGGCTACCGAGCTCTCGCCCCCATATTCTTCCACAAGGAAGTCCTCCACATCATACTTGGCCTCTCCTCACTCCATCCATTCTCTTCCTCTATCCTAGCGCCTCTGTGTCTGGCCATATACCGGCAGTAGCACGCGCTACTGCTGCTCGCCCTCCTCAGTGCTGCCATCAACAGTTTTTTTGGATTCACAGGCTGCTGCTTGAGTGGTGGAGTTGGTGGGGCGCCGAGTGCGTGCACTTCGCTCGGATTGTTCTGGACTTGTAGATCGGAGGGGGAATTCAAACAAGGTGAGTGTCAGAATGGTTGAATGAAAAAACAAGTCAGTTGTCTAAGGCTAAATCCCCTCACATGGTGAGTATAAAAAATGGTTTACTGTTGGGGTGAGGCTGGTGGTAGAACCAATTGCACGGATGCTGCAACCCTTCCCATCCACCCACCTTTCCAGCCCGCTCGACCACACCAACACTCTCGTTTGAGACGTCCCAAAAGCTAGCACGCTCGTTGCTGCTATGCTATTCATTTGTCCATACTAGCCGGCCACGTCATTTGCCATTTTCATCCACCCAACCTCGAGCACACACCCACCCTCGAGCTCCCCCTTTCATTCGCCCACCCTTGAGCTCCCAACTTCATTCACCCTCGAGCTCCCCGTGCTGCTGCCTTGTCATGATGCTGGCCAATGCTGTGTGCCATGCTAAAGTGCAGCATGGGTTATGGCATGCTGTTGTCCTTGCTGCTGCCTCTTCATGGTGCTGCCCCATCCTGCATGGCATGCGGACTTGAGCTGCACCGAGGTAGTCCAATGCTGAAGTGCACTACAGTTGGCCATATTAACATGGCCAATCATTTGCCCTTTCTGTGTGGTGTTTCATGATTACGTCTAACAGCCTACAATGGTGCCTCGTACCAACACTAGCTCCGAACCCTGAGAGGTGACAGGTCGGGAAATACACGACATTATGCTAAGTCATGGAACTCTCTAACTGTCGATTTCGAGACATCTCCACGAGCCAATAGCTCTCTTGCGAAGTGGGGCTACACTTCTTTTTTATGGGAAGCAAATAGCATCTTGCGGTGACTTGATGTATTTGTACACGTTGGCCGCACCGCGCCTCACCAAATGGCTTATGGCGATTGGGGCTACGAACGGTGTGTGAGAGGTTTGGATACGCAATCTAGAAAATGATTTTAGAACTTGTGGGTTTAGAAACGCATTGAACAGTTGCCACTCCAAGACTCACCACCAGTTGCTTTCCTTATCCATTGGAATCAACCATGAACTAAAGGACCAGAGACACCGGAGATTGCACGCAAGCAACTTTGTGCACATGCCCAGGAGTTGCAGTTTGGTGGTGAGGACGTGGTGGGAAGGGCAGGAGCGCTCTTGTCTAGTATGCGCAGTTGTCCAGAACACTGGTTTTCATGATTGTTTTTTCAACAGTGAAGGAATCATGTGAAACGCCACCGAATTTAACCATGGCTGGCCGTGTCATGGTGACACATACAAGCTTCTCAAAGACACGGGTGATGATGGGTGAAATGAGGATGTGTGTATATGGTTGGGTGGGTGGAACGGTCAGTGAATTTCAAATGAAGATGCAAAAATGTTTTCCCCCTCATGTATCTAACACGGGAATCGCTCGAAGGACTACACCCAGCAACGGAGGGGCAACTTGCTCCCGATGTTGAGGATGCGGTGCTCGAGCTCGAGGAGGACATGCTGCCGCTTCCTGAACAAGAAGTCAACATCGTACGCGCCCCCACCCTTATCTCTGAGGTGGTCCATGAGAGTCTGATTACTCAAGGGGAATCGACCATTGGACGTGTGGTGGTTGACGGGTTGCTCGATTGCCCGACACGTTCTTCCCTAGCATCAGAGGCAATTGGGCAAGGGGGAATAGGAGGGGGGTGTGATGGCGTTGGGATTGGGTTGGAGAGCATTCCAGAGGGTCAGCATGAGGATGACATTCCCCCACATTCTGAGATTGAGCCGCACATGCGGACGTCAAGGTTCAAAACCCATCAAGATAGGTGAACAATGGATTTGTCCGGGCTGACCCCCCTGCTGCCCCGCCATGTTGCTACCACATGCTGCGTGGAATACTTGCGTACATGTGCAGCTACGACATGCCGCAACAGCCCTTGCTGCCTTGCCGTGTTGCTGTCCCATGCTGCGTGGCATACTCGTGTGCATGTGCAGCAATGACCTGCCGCTGCCCTTCCTGACAATAAAACCATGTTGCTGCCCTAGGCTGCATTAAATGCATGACCTCAGCTGCAGCAACCTGAATTTTTCCATTCGCCTTGCTGCCCTCAATCGTGTTACTGTATCATATGGCAAGGAAGATGCAACTGTAGTGGAGAATCATCCCTGGACAGGCACATCGCCCCCTCGTGGTTGGCCGGTGTTGCCAAGCGTTGCTGAGCTTGCACGCGGCGTGGTATGTCTACATGATCCGCTGTTGATCGTGTGTGTCTTCATGACATTGTTTATTGGGTGCTCTGTGATCGCCGGTTGCAACGGTCGAATGAGGTTACAGTCCTGATAGTGTTGATCAACCTGTTTAGGCTTGGCATAGGGATGCATAAAATGTGGCGAAACCCTTGAGTTTTGATCCACAGACCGGAGTAGTAGGGATAGCAGTGAGGGAAACAAGGGCCGTGAATGCCGCCTGCAGCGTCGAGATTCATGGGTGTGTTTGTGCTTGCAGGCTTGGGGTATCAGGCGGTGTAGGAGGTTAGTCGTACTCTTGGGTTATAGATACCATCACATAAAAGTTTCTATCGATACATAGGTTTGTGGTGTAGTATACACATAGCGGTATTTAATTCCATATAAGTAAAATCAAACATAAGTTTGTTTGAATAGCCAATAAAAAAGCCAGAGAGGGGCAGTGGTGTACTACGTCGTTTATGGATCGTATTACAAGGAAGGTAATGCATTGTGTGACCATCTCGAAATGGCTAGATGTATGTCATCTCCTGCCCTTGAAAAGATAGACGTGGGTAAGAGGAGCTTAAATAGATTGGGTTATTTCTGATGAGGGGGTGGTCCTTCAAGGCAGCGATCATTGATCAGGGGATCAAATATTAAATGGACGTCTAGCATAGATGTTGGAATTGACTAGACGCTTTGTGCAGGACACCATTGATGCTAAAAAGTTATCGTTGCGTGCAGCCGAATGCAAGAGTGTGGAGGATGTTTGGCTTGTCGCCCCGTAGCATTTGTGGGGCTGGTTGCAAGAGCGTGGGTACAAGGGGCGGCTTACCCATGGCTCCACCAGAGACTCACTCGTGCGTGCCATATGAGAGTTGTTGGGCACATTCAAGTATATAAATATGAGAACCACAGCTGCAACCTGGAAGTTTCAAGATATGCGAAAGCTTCTTCGGTTATGTCGGAAGGGGCTAACTAGTGCAGAGGGAGGCGGGAAGGAGAACAAGGGAGGCGGGAAGGAGAACAAGGGAGGCGGAGAGGAGATTGGGGAAGGATGCACTTCGAAAAGGCAATGGTGTGAGGGAAAATCTGGGTTCGCATTTGCTTTAACGAACGTTCACGTTCACACTTGTGGAGAGGGTGGGCGTGTGGATGTAGGTGGTCAGCCATCATCAACTCCCACATCGGGGAATATTGTAGTAGAGGTGATATGTGACGGCAGTATCGCAAATGGGGAGGGGGCGGTTGGAGGTGGGAAAACGGCTGGAGAGGGAGGTGGCGTGATGGTGGAAAGAGGGCACATAGAGGATTTGAGGTGGGAGGATGTCAGCGGGTTGGTGTTCGGACAAGCTCAAAGGCGTCTTTCTTCCTCATCCAGGCTTCCGTGTAAGGCAGGGTTCACACAGCAGACGAGGAGGCTGATTTGGAGCACATGACAGAGACGTCCGAGGCCCCGACATCAGGTACGATGGTCTGGACATGCTGGCCTAGGCGGGATGCTGGCTTTGATGGAGTGCTAAGGGAAGTTTGCATGGCTCAGGGATGGTTACAAGAATTGACCTGATGTTGAGGGTCAGGGTGGGTTTCGTGGGGTGGTGCGACATTTTTGCCAGGCGCAAAGTTCGTTCCTTGTGTTTTTACCCAATTGTGATCAATGCTTACTCATGCGTTTCTCATGTGCAACACGTTGCGTGGACATACATGAAATGGCCGCGGGCGATGAGGATGCAGCTGAACCCGAGTCGCCTCCTCGTCATTGGCAAGAGAGGGGTACTAGGAAGAGGCGGCGGGGGGAGTTGGAGGGGGCGGATAACGATGATTTGACCATGGATGATCTCATCGAGGGGGTGACTGTTGGGCAGCACTTATGTGTTCATTTCCACCACGTCATGGTGTGCAATGCGACACTTGCAAAAGAGGGGTTCTCCATGATTGCTGAGGATGTGGCATCCGAGCTCGCTATGGCTGCTGACCATTGGGTGGGTCTACATACCTGTTGTGCTACATGTGACGTCCTTCCCAGTTGCGTGAGGGACAAGTGGGGGCCTGAGAGTGCCGTGGCTCTCAGACCCACATGGCTGTGAAGGAGTGGTTGACCACTCACTACAGCGCGGAACAGATGCTCTACGTCTTGGGGGTGGAAGCCGATTAAGTGAATCATGTCAAACTTATATGCTTTAGTCTGTGTAGGCTGTAGTGGGGTAGACAATAAGGGGTACAACACTTTAAGGTTTTCCTACTTGTACCCACCTCTTTGCTAGTTGATTCGTTCCTCGTACTTTTCTCACATGGTATAGAGCGGGTTCCCTAATGGGACCGGTTTTTTTTAAGGGCCCACCACTTGAAAACTTTTTTTCTGCCCTGCCCGAAGTGCGCATCGCCTCGCCCTGCCGTCGCGGCCCTTAGCGGCCCGCCCTACCGTCGCGGCCCTTAGCGGCCCGCCCTGTTGCCCTTAGCGGCCCACCCTGCCGCCCTTAACGGCCCGTCGCCGCCCTGCCGCGAACCGCCCTGCCGCCCTTAAGCGGCCCGCCTTGCCGCCCTTAGCGGCCTGTCGCCGCCCTTAGCGGCCCTTAGCAGCCCGTCCGCCCTTTTGTCGCAGCTCTGCGCGGCCCGCCCGCCCGTCGTCGCGGCCCTCCACGGCCCGCCCGCCTCGTCGTCGCGGCCCTTACCCTGCAGCAGCCGCCGAGGCCCTGTGGCCTGCAGCAGCCGTCGCCCCTGCTGCCGCCGTAGAGGCTCTGCTGCCGCCGTAGAGGCTCTGCTGCCGCCGTCGAGCCTGCAGCTGCCGGTGCGACCGCCGCTGTCGTTGCCGCTGCAGCCCCACCGTCACGGCCCTGCCCTGCCGCCCTGACGCGGCCCTGACCTGCCGCCGAGTCGCGGCCCTGCCCTGCCGCCTTGTCGCGGCCCCTACCTTGCCGGCGCGCCACGGCCCTGCCCCACCGGTCGCGGCCTCTACCCTCCCCTCCCGCTAGTGGTAAGCGCACCGTCGCACCCGCGCCGCCTTGTCGAGCCGCGCCGCCCTGCCGAGCCGCGCCGCCCTGCCGAGTCGCGCCGCCCTGCCGAGTCGCGCTGCTACTGCTGCTGCTGCTGCTAGGCTACTGCTGCTGCTCCTACTGACATGGCTAGCCCTAATGTCCTTACCTTCGATGCTGAGGGTCGAGCGGTTGACTTCAAGGTCTGGGTCGATGATCTGTAGCTGTTTCTGCAGTGCGATTCTAAGGACGAAGTCTCACTGTTCGATCACACGTCCGGCGTCTCTGTTGCACCTGCGGCCGATGCTGACAGTGCTGTTCGCTCGCAGTGGACCACGCGCGATGCTGCTGCCCGTCTTGCTGTTCGTAGTCACATGCCATCTGCTAAGCACGCGCACTTTAGCCAGTACAAGACCGCTAGGACTCTGTACGACGTTGTTGTTGCGCGCTACTCCTCCCCTGCCACTGCAGCCCTTAGCCGCCTCATGCTGTCGTACCTGTTCCCTGACCTAGCTGCTTTCGCCACAGTCGCTGACCTCATTACGCACCTCCGCACTAGTGACACCCGCTACCGTGCTGCGCTTCCTGCCGAGTTCTGCGCCAAGACCACCCCCCCCCCCCCCCTATGTACATCACTCTCTACTACCTCGTCACCTGCCTCCCTGACTCCCTTCGCTCGGTCAGGGACCACTTCCTCTCCTGTTGCCCCACCACGCTCACCGTTGACCTCCTCGAGGAGCGCCTCCTTGCAGCTGAGAAGAGTATAGTCGCTGTAGGAGCCTCTCGTGGTGACCCTCATGCCCCTTTTCATTGAGGGGTGCTCCTTCGTTCCCCTTTTGCCTTCAGTTGCCTCTGCTGCTGCTGTCGACCTCGTTGGCAACGAGTCGGTCGGCGTTGCATCTACTCCTAGTGGGAGGCGCCGCAGCGGCAGGCGCAAGGGGAGCAAGGGTGCTGGAGGAGACGGCGGGGGCGGCGGTGGTGGCAGTGGAGGCGACGGAGGGGGTTGGGGTGGAGGTGGGGGTGGTGGCGGGAGTGGGGGCTTTGGTGGCGGCGGTGGAGGTGGAGGCGGCGGCGGCATTGGCAGTCGGGGTGGAGGAGGCGGCAGCGGCGGTGGGGGTGGTGGCGGCGGTGGTGCTGGTCGTGGTGGCCCTGTGCAGCGGGGAGGCCATGGTGGTGGCCAGCGCCAGCACCAGCAGCGTTCTCGTGAGACCCTGTCGCCCCTGCAGCTTCGTGAGTGGTACGCTGGGCGTAGGAGGTCTAGGGGTGCTGGTCCTTGTGCTTACGTTCTCCGCACCGACAAGCACAGTGGGGAGACGTGCGGAGGGCCGCACGCAACGCAGTGCTGTTTTGGCCGCCTGTCTAACGCATGGCGAGCACAGTTTCCTAACGCCACGGAGCTCCCTCGCTGGGGTGATCTGCTTAGGTCGGGGGTTGCTATCTTTGATCTTGACTATGATGCTATCCTTGCTGCTATGAATGCTGTGACTATTAGTGCTGAGGGTGACTGTTACCTGTGTGTTCCACCGGACCCGAGCATTGAAGCTACTGCTCTAGGTGCTAGTGAGTCTGCTGCTCCAGGTGCTGGTAAGTCTGCTCTCTCAGGTACCGCGTCGGCTCAGGTCTTGCACACTTTCACCCTTGACTCGGGTGCTTCCCGCTCCTTCTCTCGCGACTGCACCACACTCTCGCCGCTCAGTCCGCCAGTGGCAGTCTCTCTGGCTAACCCCTCTGAAGGTCGGTCCTTGCACACTCCTCCACGATTCTGCCGTGTCCGGCGGTCCCGTCTGGCTCTCTGTCTGGCCTCCACCTCCCCTCATTCTCCACGAACTTGGTGAGTGGAGCTGACCTTCAGGACGCGTGGGTTGACCAGTTCACTCCTGGAGGTCAGCGAGTGACCCACTGTTTGTGTACTCGGACAGGTCGGCACCTGGCCACGTTCACCCGTCAGCCTGGGTCGAGCGTGTACACCTTGACTACCGTGTCTCCTCCGGTTGCTGAGTCTGGTCAAGTCGTTGCGTCAAGTCAGGTGTTTGCTGCAGTGTCCCGGTCTGGTCTTGCGTCTGCCCCCTGCTCCTGTCGCCTCCTGTCTCACCAGACTCTCCTCTGGCACCACCGCCTTGGTCACCCCTCCCTGCCTCGTCTCCCAGGTATGGCCTCCCGTGTCCTAGTCACTGGTCTTCCCCGGTCTCACCCTCCCCTTCCCCCGAGGCCTGCCCCTACCTGCGTTCCTTGCGTCGAAGGGCGGCAGCGCGCCGCTCCTCACTCCTTCGAGTCCCCTCCAACAGAGGCTCCCCTGTAGACTCTTCACATGGACGTGTGTGGCCCAGCGCGCGTCCGTGGACAGGGTCACGAGCGCAACTTTCTGCTGGTTTTTTACGACTACTCGTGTTACACCACAGTCTTCCCCTTGCGCCACAAGGGTGAGGTCACTGAGGTGCTGATCGACTGAATCCGCGCAGCCCGTCGCCAGCTCAGCGAGAGTTTCGGCTCGGACCTTCCTGTTCTGCGTCTGCACTACGACAGAGGTGGAGAGTTTTCCTCCGACCTTCTGAGGGCCTTCTGTCGTGTGGAGGGCATCCGCCAGACGTTCACGCTTCCGACCTCTCCACAGCAGAATGGGATTGCTGAGCGCCGCATTGGCATGGTCATGGACGTCGCTCGTACGTCCATGATCCATGCGGCTGCTCCCCATTTTCTGTGGCCAATCGCGGTTCAGTACGCGGTGCATCAGATCAACCTCCAGCCCCGAGTCTCCATGCCAGAGACCACACCTACGCTGCGGTGGATGGGGAAGGTTGGTGATGCGTTGGCGTTCCGTGTCTCGGGATCTCGAGCTTTCGTCCGCAACTTGTCTGCGGACAAGCTGTCCTCCCGTGCTGTTCCCTGCGTCTTCCTTGGCTTCCCCCCTGACGCGCCTGGTTGGCAGTTTTACCACCCCACCTCGCACCGTGTTCTGTCCTCTCAGGACGTCATGTTTGATGAGTCGGTTCCGTACTACCGTCTCTTCCCCTACCGCACAGCCCCCCTCCCCCACCCTGCGGCTCTTCCTCGCTCCAGGTCCTCCCCCGGTAGACCCCCTCCACCCTCAGGGTCCTGCCCCCTCAGGTGTGTCCCAGGTAGACGCATTCGAGCCTGTCAAGGAAGCTGTTGACTCTGGTGCTGCTAGGGGTGCTGAGCCTGCGGGTGCTGGGTCTGGGGATGCTGAGCCTGGGCATGCGGAGCCTGGGGGTGCTGAGTTTGGGGGTGCTGAATCTGGGGGTGCGGAGCCTGAGGGTGCTGAGCCTTGGGTTGCTGAGTCTGGGGGTGCGGAGCCTGATGGTGCTGAGCCTGCGCGTGAGGAGTCTGGAGGTGCTGAGCCAGGAGGTCCTTCGGGTGCTTCGTCCCGGCTAGAGCCACTCTCTCCCCAGCAGCTGCGCGAGTGGTTTGCGCGTCACTAGAGCCGTGCTACTAGAGCTGGTGGTAATACGGGCGCTGGAGGTTCTGCTGCTGCTGGAGCTGCTGGGGGTTCTGGAGCCATAGGTCCCGAAGGTGCTCGTACTGGAGGTACTGGAGCTGCTGGGCCTAGTAGTACTACTGGAGCTGGAGCTGCTGGAGGTGATGGAGCTGGCGGTGCTGCTGGAGCCGGTGCTCCTGAGCGTGCTGGAGTTGGCGATACTGGAGCTGCTGGAGGTGCTCCTGGAGCTGATGGTTCTGCTGGAGTTGGAGCTGCCATTGGGGGTGCTGGTGCTGTCCCTGCTCGTTCTGGAGGCACTATGTGACCGCGGCCGTACTTCATTCCGCTCCTTGAGCAGGTTCTTGGTCTCACGCCTTCTACTGGTCCTGCTCCTTCCTTCGAGTGTCCACTGCCGGTCCACTCGCAGTCATAGTTACAGCCCGCCTCCCCCCTGCCTGCCCTTTCTCCTTACACTGGTCCGACCGAAGGTCTTGCTGAGCGTCGTGAGCCTGCGTCTCGTCCTGCGTTGCCTGTTTGTGATGCTCTCACTAGTCGTTGTGGTTCACGTCAGCGTCTTCCTCCTGTCCCTGGCACGCACCAGATGGCTCTGCGTCCTTCCACTGATCCGCAGCGTGTCCCTCTGCCGTCTCCTCCTGCGTCCTCTCTTCCTGCCCTTGCTGACCCGGAGTCTGACTCACTTCGTGCTGCTAGTCCCACTATAATACGTCTCTTGGCCACTGTTGTCACTGACCCTTCCTTCGAGTCTACTGCTGTGTCTGCTCTTGTTGCTGAGTTTGAGTCTGTCTGTCCTCTGTCCGTCGGGGTTGAGTGTACCCTTGGCACGGAAGTCCTTGAGGAAAGGCAGGAGGAGCTCCAGTGTTTTGCTGCTATTTCACCTCATCTCGTATCCAGGCTGCTTGCCCCTGAGGGAGACCCGGATGCACCAGACATCCCGACTCTGCGCTCTTACGCAGAGGCGGTTGAGGGTCCCAACTCCTCTCAGTGGCAGACAACCATGGACGCAGAGATGGCTTCTTGGAAGTCCACTAGCCCCTACGTCGACGAGGTTCCCCCGCTTGGGGCGAACATTGTCGATGGCATGTGGATTTTCAGGGTGAAGCGGCCGCCAGGTTCTCCGCCTGTCTTCAAGGCGCGTTACGTGGCTCGAGGCTTCAATCAGCGGCAAGGAGTTGACTACTTTCAGACCTTCTCTCCCACCTCAAAGAAAACCACTCTTCGGGTACTGCTGCACGTCGCTGCTCAGTGTGACTACGAGCTTCACTCATTTGACTTCAGCACAGCCTTCCTATAGGGCAGCCTGCACGAGGAGATCTGGCTGCGCGTCCCACCTGGCTTCACTGGGTCGTTCCCTTCAAGTACCTAGTGGAGCCTCCGGCGGCCAGTCTACGGTCTCTGCCAGGTGCCTCGGGAGTGGCACGACACATTGAGGACGACCCTTCCGGCTCTTGGCTTTGCTCCTTCTACTGCTGACCCGTCGCTGTTTCTACGCACCGACCCTTCGCTGCCGCCATTCTACATCCTCGTTTACGTCGAGTACTTGGTTTTTGCCACTTCTGACACTAAGGCATTGACTCTAGTGAATTCGAAGCCGCAGAAGAGACACACGTGCACAGACCTGGGTGAGCTGCGCAACTATCTTGGCTTGCAGATCACTCGAGACAGAGCACGCCGTACCATCACCCTGACTTCTTCTCACATGGTGCAGCAGGTAATTTAGCACTTCGACTTCCAGTACTCCTCGCCACAGTCCACTCCTCTGCCTACCGGTCACTTACTCTCTGCTCTGCCTTCGGATGAGTCCGTCGAGCCGAGTGGCCCGTGTCCAGAGCTTGTGGGCTGCCTCATGTACCTAATGACCTGCACTCGTCTTAACCTTGCTTACCCTCTTAGCATCCTGGAACGCTACGTTGCGCGCGGGAGACACCGACCAGAGCACTGGAAGGCACCTAAGAGGGTTATGCGCTACTTGTGCACTACGTCGGGCATGGGGCTTGTGCTTGGGGGACGGGGTCAAGTTGTTCTCACTGGTCACGCAGACGCTTCTTGGGTTGACGACTTGGCTACACAGCGGTCGTCACAGGGTTACACCTTCAGCCTTGGCTCCGGTTCTGTCTCGTTGCGGTCTACCCGCTCGTCTTCTGTTATCAGCTCCAGCTATGAGGCTGAGATCTACGCAGGGGCCATGGCTACACAGGAGCTACGCTGGCTCACCTACCTGGTGACCGACTTGGGCGAGGCGCCTCGTTCTCCTCCAGTTCTGTACGTTGACAACAAGGCAATTCTTGCCTTGTGTCGCGAGCAGAGACTGGAACACAAAACGAAGCACATCGCTCTTCGCCACTTTCTTGCTTGAGAGCTGCAGCAACGTGGTCAGCTTTGTCTTGTTTACGTGGCCTCTCAGGCCAACACCACTGAAATCTTCACCAAGGCACTTCAGCCTTGTGATCATCAGTGGTTCTGTACTGTTCTAGGCCTTGTCCCCACTTTGCCTCACTTGCTCACTTCTTGACTTTGCTTGTACTGTGATCTCTATATATACACCTGCGTGCTTGTTGTGATCACTGTCTTGTTTGTTCTACTCTATATAACTCTGCATGTGAACTGGCCTTGTGGCCGTTTGCTTGTGCCCAGAATGTGTGGTGACGTCGTGATCCACCCTGAGCTTGCTTTGCTCTTCTTGGCTGGTCTTGTGACCCCTTGTTCTCCCCCACTTTGCCTATGGGGGTGTGTCGAACTTATATGCTATAGTCTGTGTAGGGTGTAGTGGGGTAGAGAATAAGTGGTACATCACTTTTAGGTTCTCCTACTTGTACCCACCTCTTTACTAGTTGATTCATTCCCCATACGTTTCTCACAAATCATTCCACTCTCATATGCAAGTATGCCTCCAAGCACGTGAGGTTCTTAGGGAGCATGGAGGCCTGCATTGCACTGGCCGTGCTCGACCGGAACAACACAGTCAATCAAGTGGTCAAAGATTACAAAACATGGCTCCGACTTGCTACATAGGTTAGGCGTGGTAAGAAGGTTCGTATTCCAGGCCTTATGGACTGGAAAGGGGTCGACGGCATCATGCGCGATTGGACTGCTTCCCAGGGGAGCCTTGAGCCTACTCTGCCGCGTGTTACACCCAATTCAAAGGCACTCGAGTCCGTTCCCTAGCATGGCAGTGTAGGCATTTTTTCTACCCCGCCTCCAGCTACAGTGTTCAGTCCAGGCCAGGAATCAACCAGTAGCACCACCTCATGGTCCAAGCAGCGCCGCCGAACCATGTGTATCCCACGCCCGTACTGTGCACGTTGTCGTCTCACGTGTAAGCCCAGCGGTTCCATTTGTTGCCTATCTTCATGCCTTCAAAACTACATATCATGCTAAACCCTGTTAGACATGTATAATAACTTCTGTTGCTATACTGTTTTTTATATTCATATGAGTCCATGCTGCGGTGATCAAGTCCATGCTCCATTGTGTACACTACGGAAACGTGCAAGATGCCACAAAGTTGAGAAATACTTGATCTATACTATGAGTCTACCCGAGAATTATAATCTTTTTGTACGCTTCCTTTGGATGCCTCACTCCTTATTGCTTCGTGCACCATCCATGCCAATTCTTGTTTTTTGTAGGTACATGGACTACGAGGTCAGTACGGAGCCACTGCCCAAATCCTGACTGGAGGAGGATGAGAGGGAGAGGGAGAGGCAGCTGGAGAGAGTGCGGAGCAAGAAGATTAAGAGAGCGTGGCTGTCTCCTCTAGCGGTGAAGGTACAACGAAAATTGGTGCAGTACGAGGAGGAGGGAAAGGGGGTGAGGGTTTGAAAGAGGGTCCGAGGAAGGGTGAGGGAGGAGAGGGGAACAAGCAAAGTGGTTTGGGTGGCCGGGGGAAGAGGGAACAAGGTAGGGGCAGTGGGAGTGGAGGGGAGAGGAGGGGTGGAGGTGGGATAGAAGGGAGAGGAAGTGGTGAACAACGGAGGAGTGGAGAGAAAGCTGTGAAGAGAAAGGAAGCGGTGCGAGGGAGAAAGCGAGGAAGAGGGGGAAGGACACAAGAAAAGAGAGGATGTTAGAGAAAGTGAGGGAGAGAGGAAGGAGAGGAGGGGGACTAGCAGGGCGGAGGAGAGGAGAGGAGGTTGGGAGGAAGAGAGAGCGGCAGGAGGGAAGTGGAGGTGGGGAGGTGGGGGATCAGGGGGAAGAATGCTCGGAGAAGGAAAAAAGGGGAGAAGGGGAGGAGGCCGAGGATGAAGAGGATAAAAAGGAAAGGGGAAGGAAGAGGAGGATGAGGAGGTAGAGGATAAGGAAGAGGATAAGGAGGAGGAATACGAGGAGGAGGAGCAAGAGGTGCAGGTACGGAAGGGCTTTGATGGGCGCAGGGGTGCAGACGAGACAATGGGAGTAGATAGTGGTGGTCCTGGGAGCAGTGCGGTTGCTTCGCATAGGAGAAGTGGTGGTGGTGCTGCTGGTGGTCGTGCTACGGCTGCAGGGAAGGATGTGCAAGGAAAGGGAGGGGTTGAAAGGAAGGAGTTGGGAAGAGGTGGCAGGGAGGCAAACGGGAGCCAAGTGAGTAAGGGGCATTGGGAGATGTGGGAGCATAGAGCACGTAAGGGAGGGGAGAAGGACATAGGAAGGGTGAGAGGGGCATATCTGGCCATGCTGCTTGTGGCAACGTGCCGCCGCTACGCACTTGCCAGGGAAGAAGGGAGAGGAAGGAAGGCAGGAGCATGGAGGGGATGCGGAGCGGGGGCAATGACCCTCAGATATCACAACATTGTCGGCTCTGGAATGCTGGTGCATCAACTGCGAACCCCACATCTCTTGAAGGCACATTGTGCTCACGTCGTCTTTCAGCAAACCAGATTCTAAAAGTTTGGATCCTGCTGGGAGTGTGAGGGGAAGCTATGGCAGAGTTGGGGGCTGTGAATGGCAGCGGTAGAGGAAGGAAACGGTAGCGTGAGAGGAAGGGACATGGGTGGATGACGGGTTGGTTAATGGATGCATGCGCTAGAATGGATTTGAAGCATGGGGGGATGGGAATGACATAGTGAGGGGATGGGAGATGGCAACGCAGATGGAATGTATAAACAACAGGGAGGGCAAGGGAACACCCTCGTGAGGGGATGGGAATGAAAGATTGTGGGCTTGGGAATGACAGCAAAAGAATGGAAGAGTAACGGGCATGGAATGGATTCGTTCGGGCAAGGGAATGGAAGCGTCTGGGGAAGCGAGATTGCAAAGGGGGGGGGGGTGGGGGGGAGAAGGAGGGGGGGATAGGAATGCTCAAGTGGGGGAGGGATTGGAAGTGGGAGAGAAGGGGAATCGGGAGGGGTATGGGAAGTAAATGAATGCAGGATAGGAAGTGTGAAATGGAAGAGAGAGGGGAATTGGATGGAAGAGGGAGAATGTAATGGTAGCGTGAGGGGTAGGGAGTGGCCGCGTTTGGGGTAGGGAGATGGCAGTGAGGAAGGGGGGGGGGGGGGGGGGGGGGGGAGGAAAAGGCCGCACATGCGTTTGGCCGAAACATCCCCCGTGATGTCGGTCCGCGCTGCCACTACTGTCACCGCTGCGTATTCACTTTCTGACCTCTGAATCAGCCCTGCCTCCAGCAGTTCCTTGCACTTGAATGCGCATACCTCCACGTTCCTGGGGCTCATCCTCCTCTTATGGTGGTACACGGGTGATTCGTTGCTAAGCAGGATACGCATCTCCTGCACCTTTCATTGGCCAAGCTCTTTCAGTGTGAACGCGAAAGTTCCTCTGTGTTCCTTCAGTATCTCTCAGGGCCGCGGCTGCCTCTGTCCCCAATCCATCGCCTATCTCCCATTCTCCTTCTCCCGTTCCTTTGTCTCCCTCTTCTTCGGTCACTCGTACCTCCTTTTCTCCACCTCCGTCCTCCTGGCCCATCTCCACTGCCATGAAGGACCATCCTTCCATCATCCTCTCGGTGCGATGGGTTTCAATGCTCTCCAGCTGCAGCCTCCTCCACGCTGCTTCCCTCTTGTCTTGATAGCGCAGGCTACCTTCCAACCCCCTTTGCACCACCTTCATTTTCAGGTGCATGCGAATGGTTTCTAGGATCCAGGTCATCACGTTCAGGTCCATCGCCCTGCCCAGTGACGTGCGTTCAGGTGCATGCGGATGGTTTCCAGAATCCAGGTCTCCTCTGTGCTTCCGTTACCTCTGGATGTGCCCTCGCCCCCCATTTGTGCCCCATCGCCCCCCATTTGTGCCCCATCGCCAACTCCCTCTCTTCTGCCGTTGGTGCCTCCCATCTCCACATGTGGGAGTCATACACCATCCCCGGGCCTCCATCACAAAGCCCCGCGCATCTGCGAAGAAGACCAAGGTTGGCTACGCTCTTCTACGCTCTCCCGGCACGTTACACTGGTACCGAGCTGGGTGATCTTCGGTTGTGACCGACGCCGGGACTCTATTTGGTCCCGGTATGTCCTTCACCAGACTGGGATGTGGCCTATGCATCTGGGCCAGCAAGTGCCTCAGGAGCACTTCCAAAACTCCGTTCTGCTAACACCTCCTTGGCCGGTGAGCTCATGACCCCAGCTGGGCCGCGTCTGCCAGCACTCCCCTCCCCAGCACCTCTTGAATCTCCTCGAATGCGTGTCTCACTGGTTCCCTCCTGTCGTCAGCCATACTCACGCTCTCTAAAATGAAGACAATCTCCCTTTCCCTCTGCTGTAATATGCGCAACACTCTCTCCAGGTCTCTGAACGAGGCTCCCCTGGGATCGTCCATTCCTCTCCCTTCCCTAGCTCTCGAGTATCCCTGACATTCCCACCCCTCCACCACTAAGTCGATCAGCCGCCATTTCTCCAGCTGCTGTTCCGTAATGTCTCGAACGTCATGTACGATCACTTCCTCCGCGGTTGGGATGGCGGTAATCAACATCTGCAGCGGATATTCCTCCAGGAGCTTGAACGCGTAGTGTCTTGCCATCTTACGCACGGCTGGGTCCTTCTCCTCGTGTATCCACCGCCCCACGAAGCATCACGCCTTTAGTGCCGTGGCTAGCCCCGTTCCAATGCCCCCATACATTTCCAGGATGCACAAGGCTCCGTCCAAGCACCACGTCTTGCTCACCCGCTCCTTTAGGTCCGTCACTCTCCTCCCCGTCTCGTACTGCTCGATCCTCCGTTGTCCCTCTTTGGCATATTCTTGACACGTCCAATCGTCCAAGTCCTTGGACTAGTCCGCTTCTTCTACTTGGTAAGTCGCCCTCGGTTCTTGTTTCACGAAGCGGACCGACAGCGTTCCCACCGAGCTCACTGGGTCCCAATATTACGCCTGATACAGCATCTTCTCCTGCTAGGTGCATATCGTTGCCCCCACCTTGTACAATAATTTCATCCCAACCAACACATCGTAGTCTTTCGACTGTGACACTCCGCATTTCAGGCGAATGCAACACTCCTCCGTGCCGGGTAGTAGTCTGATCTCCACGGATCTCTTGGTAAGCAACATCTATTTCGGCTCTCCTCCTTCTGTTGGCTCCTGGTTTGGGCATCCGTTCCAACCGTGCCTACACCTTCCTGATCTCTGTCCGTAGGTATTTATTGGACAGACCCTCTGTCTTGGCCCTTCCGTGGTAGCAATCGTTCGAGCGGTGCCCCCTTCTCCCGCATCGAACGCACGTTGGAGCGCTCGGATAGTCTTGCTTCAAATGCTTGGGCTCCCCACAGGTATGGCATCGCCTTGGGTCGAAGCGGTCTCGCGTGCTCCTCTCTCCTTCTAGCATGGCTACAGCTGCCCAGCTCATCCTAACCTTCTGATTCGCTAGTCCGTCATCTAAATCTAGCAGCTGTTGAGCGTGCTCCGTCCGCTTCGCGACGCCGTACACTTCTTTCAGGGTCACATCTGTGCTGATCCCATACAATGCCGTACGTACAACAGGTCTCAATTCGTCGTCTAATCCCCGTAAAAATTTCTGCACCAGCACGCATTCGTCGTGCTTCTCCAAACCTTCTGCCAATTCCTGCAGCCGATTGAAGTAGGACAGCAGCAACTCCTCCTTTCTCCTGCGGAACTCTTTGAATTCTTCCAGGCGAGCCTTCGTTTGGCCGACGAATTCTCTCTTCAGCAGCTGTACAAATCGGTCAGTAGGGTTCTTAAATGAGCCCGTGTGCCAATTCCTCTAGCACTTCGCTCCGCACCATCCGGTAAAACATCTCGGCTTCTCCCGCCAAGGTCACTACCATCTTGCGGAAGAAGTCTTGCGGGTCAAATCCGTCCCACTCCTAGCAGTAGCTGTCTCTAGTTGCATAACATAGTTCTTCAACGTCAGCCCTACGCTTGGAATCCCGGTGTACCGGTCTGCCACTTCTACTTTCGGCACCTATGCGGTTCTCCATCAGCGTCCTGGCCGTAGGCCTTTGTCGTCTTCTCCATACATTCAGATAGCGGCCTGGCTAGCTACCAGCTCTTGGTGCGCTCGCGGGCTGGGTCGGATGTCTCGGCCTTTGTTACCCCACTGGCGCGGCGTCATCGTGATGTTCTCCCATATTTCCGGCATAGTCAGCAGCGATTCTTTGTTGCTCCGGGCGTTCCATCGGTCTTGCGCTTCTCGGCCACTTAGCGTCTGGCGGCATGGTCCGTGGGTCTGATGCTGGTGTTCGCTTAGCCTCGCCTTCTTGCCTAGTATCATTCCGTTCACGCTGATGTGGCGTCCGATAAGTCGGCGAATCGCTGCGTCTAGATGTGGGCTCACTCCTTTCCTCGGACCTTATGCTACTTGCGTGCGCGCCATCCTATCGTTTCTTGCGCCATCTCCATCGTTCGTCTGGGGTAGCTGAAACCAGATCTTAGGTGTATGTTATCACTCATACCTTGCTTGTTTGTAAAAATGTCTGAGTAACGTACGGCATTGGTTCGGCTGGCTGACGGTTGCTTGAACTGGCTTCCCTAGCTAGGATAGAAAACGCCCTTTAGCTAATTGAGACAAACAAGCAAGTAGTTGGAGCATGGCCCACTGCTCTCCTAAGGGCGTATCTCAGTTCGGGTCATAAGGCCACTTAGGGTCATGCGCGATTTCCGCATGACCCAAACTACTGAAAACGCCACCTTGGGTCATCCGATCTCCTATGACCCTCAGAGTGTCGCGCGGCGTTGTTATGCAAAATCGCCCGCCTAAGACCAGACACCTCCAATGGCTGGAAGCCGGAACAGTCCGGAAGATCATGAGTGACACCCACGCAGTACCATGCGACACCCACCGAAAAAAATCAATCGTCAAAATTCCCGGCGTGAATCCCCAAATGTTGGGAGCGCGCCGCGGGAAATTTTTGACACATCGAGGGTCATCAGGGTCAATTTGCCGAGTTGTTGTGTGCAGAGGTGTAGGACATGGGACATTGCCGACTTGTGACAATCGAGTGACGACCGTATAAAAGATGGCAGTAAAACCAGAATCGTGCAACCAGGTCATTGGTTGGGGGTGGGTCATGCACGTCAGTCAGCCAACACCTACACATTGACCCTAAGCCGTGGCCGCGCACGGCTAGGCAGGCCACTTCGGGTCATGCGCAATATCCGCATGACCCAAATAGTAGCATGAATAGTGTTCATGACCCGAACTGAGTTACGCCCTAAGTACAATCCTAGAACTTACCGATGTCTCTGCTACCATTGATACTTTTCGGATGCTTCCCGCTTAGGATGGGTAGCCCTAGGTTCGGTTCTCGCCTTGCCTTTGTTCTCGCTACCACTTTCCTCCTATACTACTCTGTCAGGCAATTATATCAAGGTTCCATATACACTGAACGAAATAATTGTCCTTATGGATTCGATATGTAGAGTAAGTGGCGTCCAATCGTAAAATAAACATGTATTCTATTGTACAAATTGCATACAGGGCTCGTGTCATGTGTTACCAGTTTGTGTAGGCGCCCTCTAGCCTGTCAAACGATGGAGCTCTAACGAGTAAGCTTTTCTCTCTCGACACCCCATACGGACAAATCCTTCCAAAATGTCTCGCACATTATTTCGAGCGCAGTTAGATCTAGTTTCGTTAGGTACTGAGGCGATAACGGGCGTAGTCTACGATCTTACCTTAGTGCTATCTCCCCCGCAGCATGAAGCGCCTTAGTGTGGAGAAGCAGAAGCGCATCATGCAGCTAATTCAAGAGGGGCGTAGTTACCACCAAATCGTTAAGGAGATGGGTGTTTCGAAGTCCGCCGTCCATGACGAGCTCCTCCGCCACGTCGGTCCGCAAACATACGACGAGCTAGTGCCGTCACCGGCAAAACTTGGTCGGCCGCGCAAGCTACCTGAGCAAATCGCGCAGATAGTCGTAAGGTCGATAGTTTTATGTGAATCGAAATCCGCCGAGGCAACCGCGGGAATGATTGCTTCTACACATGGCATCAGTGTCACTCGCGCCACTGTTTGAAACACTCTTACGCGGCACAGAGTTAAGGCGACTGAAAAGCCGTCTAAGCCTAGACTATCCGAGAAAAACATCAACGACCGCAGGCAGTGGGCCAAGGACCATCAGCACTGGACGATGGACGACTAGAAACGCGTCATTTGGAGCGATGAAACAAAGGTCTGCCGGTTTAGTAGCGACGGACGAAGTTGGGCCTGGATTAGACAGGACTGCCCCATGGAGCCGCACCATGTGAAACAGACCGTCAAGCATGGCGGCGGCTCCATCATGATTTGGGGGTGCATGACATACAACGGCGCGGGTTTTATGTGCAAGATAGAGGGAAGGATGAACGGGGAGTTGTACCGTTCAATCCTGCAAGACGGGCTTCAACAGACTAAAGAGCATTACGAGCTGAATCCCGAGGCAGTCGTGTTCCAGCATGACAACGACCCCAAGCATACGTGCAAGCTGGTGAAAAATTACCTTGCAGAGCAGCCGTACTCTGTTCTCCCATGGCCCGCATCTAGTCCGGACCATAACCCTATAGAACACCTATGGGTTTACTTGAAGAAGCTGCTGGTTGCTTACCCCCGCCCACCTGCAGGCATTCTCGAGCTGTGGGACAGAATTCAAGTGGAATGGGAGAAAATCCTCGCGGCCTGTTGCAGTGAATTGATCGACATCATGCCCAGGCATGTGCGCGCTGTGCTCAAGGCCAAGGGTCGCTGGACCAAGTATTAGATTCAGCCTGGTTTGCATGCGTGACTGTATTTGTAAGAAACTGTCCATATGACACTGTTTGCCTAATTCCTTTCCTGCAGATTGCCGAGCCGAGTTAATGGCCATGTAGCCTTGTGTTTCCACATACAACCCTCCGGGTTTTAACCTTGTGGCGCCCTTTGATTAAGGCTTAAACACGGTAGCAACTAATGCACATTTTCCATCCATATATCTTGGCATGTGGACAATTATTTCGTTCAGTGTATCCTACTGCCTCTACTTCTGCCTTTATTGATTATGTGACACAGGCCATCATGATTCCATTTGGGTCGGACGGAATCATAGGTTCGGTAAGAATTTCATGGGTGATCACCCTGACGGACATTAAAGAATCCTAACGTACGTGATCAAGAAGGCGTGACTCACCTTCTTGTTGTTGTGAAGAAATGAGGAATGAAGAAGAGAGGAGGGGTTGCACTAGCAGCAGTTGGCATACATATAGGAAGCCTTAATTGGGTTGTACTCGCTATAGAGTACCCCACTGCAGGCTAGACAATTATAACATTCTGACACAACCCCATAGCCAAAGTGGGGTGTAATCAGCACAACAAGCAAGCAAAACACAAGCTCAAGGTGGATCACAATGTCACCACACATTCCGAGCACAAGTTCAAGAAGCAACAGTTTAAAGTTCACAAATGTAAGCAAAGCTAGAGGCTATCACCGAGGGCAAGTATGGAGGAGGAGGGACTATGAGAGGAGAGGAGGTAGTGGGCGGCAGCTGAAGCTACTGGCACACAGCGCAACTGGAGCAACTGGCACACGGGCAACTGGAGCAACTGGCACACTGGCAACTGGAGCAACTGGCACACGGGCTACTGGAGTAACTAGCTCCGCGGCTAACTCTGAGCGGCAGGAGCAACGGACTCACGGGCGACTGGAGCAACTGGCTCACGAGCGACTGGCGCAACGGGCTCACGGGCGACTGGCGCAACGGTCTCACGGGCAGCTGGAGCTGTGGGCTTCAGGGCGGCCACCCCCTTTCAACCTCCCCAAACTATCCCACCCCCCTTTTACACACCCCCTGCTGCACCCTATGTTCACTCACACCCCACCCCCTAGCACCACTCCGTCGACTCCCACACACCCACCCCCCTCAGCGGCAGCTGCAGCAGTGGGAGACAGAGGAGGAGGAGGAGGAGGAGCAGGGGAGACCACACACCCACCACCCCCTACTCACCACCCCCAAACCCTAACACAGGGTAGGGCGGGATGGCGGGTAGGGAGGTTACGGGGGGGGGAAGGGGGGGGCCGACGCGCGGCCTCCCAGGGCGCCAAAGTAGGCGGCAGAAGGGGCGACGCTCGCCCCCCCCCCCCCCCCCGGCGCGCGGCCCCCTCAGGTCGCCTCGACAGGCAACGGGAAAAGAGGGGAGGGGGTGGTGCACGGGTCCCCAGTGCGCCGCGCCAGGCGACGAAGCATGGCTGGGGCGGGGCCGGGGCAGGGTCGGGGCAGGGCCGGGGCAGGGCCGGGGCAGGGCCTCGGTAGGGGCGCCGACGGGGCCGCAAAGGGCGGCGACGGGGCCGGTAGAGGCGGCGACGGGGCCGCGAAGGGCGACGGGGCCGCTAGAGGCGGCGACGGGGCTGCGAAGAGCAGCGACGGGGCCGCTAGGGGCGGCGACTGGGCCGCGAAGGGCGGCGACGTGGCCGCGAAGGGCGGCGACGGGGCCGTTAGGGGCGGCGACGGGACCGCTAGGGGCGGCGACGGGACCGCTAGGGGCGGCGACGGGGCCGCGAAGGGGCCGCGAGGGGCCTAGAAGGGCGGCGACGGGGCCACTAGAGGTGGCGACGGGGCTGGTAGAGGCGGCGACGGGGCCGCGAAGAGCGGCGACGGGGCCGCTAGGGGCGGCGACGGGGCCAAGAAGGGCAACGACGTGGCAGCGAAGGGCGGCGATGGGGCCGCTAGGGGCGGCGACGGGACCGCTAGGGGCGGCGACGGGGCCGCGAAGGGGCCGCGAGGTGCCTGGAAGGGCGGCGACGCGCCGCGAAGGGGCTGCGAGGGGCCGAGAAGGGCGGCGACAGGGCCGCGAAGGGGCCGCGAGGGGCCTGGAAGGGCGGCAACGGGGCCGCGAAGGGGCCGCGAGGGGCCTAGAAGGGCGGCGACGGGGCCGCGAAGAGTAGCGCGAGGGGCACGCCACGGGGCGTGCAACACACAGAGTAGCAGCGGAAGCAGTTAGTTGGGCCGACAGGCCAGGAGCGTAGATGCTCTGATAGCATGTGAAGAAATGAGGAATGAAGAAGAGAGGAGGGGTTGCAATAGCAGCAGTTGGCATACATATAGGAAACCCTAATCGGGTTGTACTCGCTATAGAGTACCCCACTACAGGCTAGACAATTATAACATTCTGACAGTTGTTAGTTGCGCTGGCGAACACCGCCTAGTAGTACTTCCAGCTCGTTTCCCGTGCCTCATTACTTTGTAACGGCGGGTCCTGTAACGTTTCCACTAATAGAAAGGGTATTTACCCATTTATAAATAGGTTCTAGTACAAAACAGAGAGTAGTAGCTCCTGGAAATGACCAAGTCTGGAGAGTGCTAGGGGATCCAGTAACAAACTGTGGAAGGTAACTTGAGAGAGAGACAATCGTTTTCCAACTTGGGAAAGGAATGGAGAATGAGCTTGGCAGCCTCATGTCTATTCCTGAGGATTTCCTCTCCGCCCTGGGCGCCACGCTTCCCGAGCTGATCAAGTTCCACTTTCGAACAATGTTCGATACCGTCGTGCGCATCGAGTGCTTCACGGAGGAAGGCCTTTTGCGCCTCTTTCAGGGATGCACGTGCCTTGAGGACCTCATTTTGGAGTGTCCGCCGGCTCTGCCTGCCATTCCCGCCGCCATCAGCGCCCTCGCGCGCCTCACCCACCTGCACCTCGCGGCGCACGTGCACTGCCTCCTAGACGCCTTCACGTGCTTCACCGCTACACACGTGCGTACTGCACTTGCTCGACCTGAAACACCTACCTCCGGGCTTCGGCAGCTTGACGTGTCTCCTATCCTTGCACCTCGATGGGTGTCAATCTCTCACTTCACTCCCGGAATCGTTTTGGGAGCTTGCGAATCTAGACCGCCTTTCCATCAGTGGATGCAGCAGGTTTCGCCCGCCAGGTTCCTTCCCTGCCCTGGCATCGCTCAAGAAGTTGAAGGTGAAGCGTTGCGAAGCGCTCTCCCCGCTCCCAAGAGATTTTGGGCAGCTTCAAGCGCTGGAAAGCCTGGTTATGGAGGAGGTGGGTAGGATCACAGGCCATCCTGAATCTGTGGGGCAATTGCAGCGCCTGCACTCCCTTTCCATCGACGACTGCCACGACCTCTTGTCGCTGACCACCTCCCTGCCCCACCTGTCATCACTCACCCATCTGCACCTCAACGCGCCCGACCTTTTGCTGCTGCCAGATGGCATCGGCCGCTCTTTACACCTCCGAGCATTCAGCCTGTTAGCCAGCTGTAACGTATTACCCTAACTATCGAGCTAACAACCATCGATCTCTCTCTAAGTCTATTGTTGAGAAGTTCTCTCGACAATGGAAGAGTTGGAGAAGATGGTTGAGTTGGTTGGGTTGAAACTTGGTTTGGGTTTGCCAAGCCTCAACTTTGGAGGTTTGGAACATTTCCAACTCAACCAAGAGAATGTTGAAGGTTGGAATCCCAACCAATCAGAAACTGCCAAACAAGTGTTACAATCTACTCTATCCTAAACACAACCATTGAATGGTTCTAAGTTGGGTTTTCCAACCCAACACAATTGCCACATAGGCTCGAAGCCTAGGAACCATCCCACCATGGAAACCATGGTTGGGATAGTTCCCCAAGGGGTGTATTGAGGGGGTCTGAGCTAAGCAAGCTAATTTCTCAACCTCCCACTCCAGGTAAACAATTGGAAATGGGATTGTTTTGCCTAAGTCCTTGAGAGCTCTCTCACAAGCATTCCTACACAATTCTCTCAAGCCTTTTCAACAACTCCTTCAAGAAGATTGACACCTCCAAGGCTATTGGGAGCTAGTTAGAGCTTCAACTTGTGTTGAGATTTATTATAAAAGCATTGTAACTCCATTATAATAGCCTTGGGTGTTACATTGGTATCTAGAGCAAGGTTCTTCCTTGGCCTTGTGTGGCCATTTGCTACTTTGATTTTTTTTTTTTTTTTAAGAGGATCCTAGCTTGTGGATCTAGGATTTCATCCAAGGAGCTATCAAGATCTTGAAGATATTGAAGAAATTTCAAGATCTACAAAACCATCTTCAAGATCTACATCTTCAACTTCAATTTCTTCAAACCACCATTGGAGCTACAAGATCTACAAAAAGCTCCCCTTCTTCATCAACATTGTGAAGAAATTTGAAGAGATTCATTTCTCTTACCCACTTTTGGTGGAAGACTCAAATCTACCTTTAGTAGAAGAGTGTATCTTCAGATCTACAAGGACTTGTTGAGGATTACTCTTTTGAGTATATCTTGCTCTATCATTGAGGTGATAGAGAGATTTAGCAAACAAGTCAATCTTAAGAGATTCTGTATTGGATTATTCTATAAGGATAATCAGATTTCTTAAAGATTATTATAAGATCTGTTGAGATCTCCTCTCCTTAACCTGTTTCATGGCTTCTGGTCAAGAGATGGATGCTACTGAGGAGGTGCCCATTGCTGGCAATGAGGGAGATAATGTTGCTGTTGCTGCTGACATAGATCTCAACCTTGAGGACTTTGTGGTTGACATGGAGATTAATGGAAGTGAAGCTGACCTTGAGGCTGATGCTGAAAATGAGGATGAGGCTGGCTCTGATGAGGGTTTTTCCAATGAGACTGAGAACATTGCTGTCAAGCTCCAGACTCAACTCACGGAGCAGAATGTTCTCGTTGGAGTGCAACAGTGCCGCATCCGAAACTTGGAGGCTGATTCTGTTAAGCTTCAGGCCTTGATTGAGCAGCTGACCAGGGAGGTACAGTCGATCCCTAAGGAGAACGACACCTCCAGCTTCATTCAGGACCTGCAGACTACTCTCCAGTTCGTGCAGGATCAGCTCAAGAAGCAAGAGAAACACATCTCTGTGCTTCAGGCCCAGTACAGGGAGATCCGGCGTGGAAACCTCTACCAGCCTGCTCCTGCAGCAGAGTGAGTTGCCAACACCACTAACAGCCGGGCTGCACCTGCTGATGCTCCTTCTGCTATTCCCCCTCCTACTGGAGCACGTATTGAGCCTCCTACTGCAGCAGCAACTACTTTTGGCTCCTGCCCTTCGGCCCTGCCTCGTTTTGTCCATGGCAAAACTGACGTTGAGACTTGGCTCTCCATTGCGGAGGACTTTATGTCCATCCACAATGTGCGTAGCGAGGCTCGCGTGGTCGCTGCGACCCTTGCCCTGGACGACACTGCGAGCAAGTTGGTGTATGCCAACAAGCGCCACGCAGAGGCTAATGGCCATCCTTTTGGCTGGGAGGAGCTCAAAGCTGCCATGCTGGCGGCATTCCTAAGTCAGCCCCCGGCGCTCGAGGTGCGTAGCGGCCTGGAGAACATCCAGTGCGGTGACCAGCCTGTACGCGAGTACGCCAAAGAGTTTGAGAAAACTCTGTCGCTGCTGAAGACTGCTCTTCCTGAGAGCGAGGTCATCCACCAGTTCTTCAAGGGACTCCCTGAGCACATCAAGCGTGTGCATGTTGTGCGTGGGGAGCACCAGTGGAGGACCTACAAGGAGTGCAAGGAGCAGGTCATTGACACGGATGTGAATTTCCGTGCGTACATGACTCACGCTCGTGCTCAGCGGCAGCCTAGTGCCGAAGGCCCTAGGGGGGGTGGTAACAGGACTCAGGCACACAGGGGCAGTGGCTCTTGGAAGAGGCCCTATCAGCAGAAGGGGGAATCCTCTGGGACTCAGTCCAAGAGGGCCCATGCTGGGCCTGCCAAGGATCCTTAGGATGAGAATAAGCCCCCGGCGGGCTACCGCATCTGTGGCAAGCTCGGGCACAAGTCCTATCACTGCCGTTGGAGGAAGTCCGTCAAGAACTCCGGCAAGCCCAACCAGGGCAAGAAGTCGGATGGTTCTGGCCCGAAGGATTTCCCGAAGTCCAACTAGGGGGTGGGTACCTAGTTGGTGAGCGAGATCGAATAGATGAGGCTTATGTCCTTCGTGATGAGAATTTGCTAAAGCTAGAGAAGCTTGCATCATGCAAAATCGCTTGTTTGTATGCCTCTTCTATTAATGAAAAATCTGTTTTTAAAACTCGATCGTACCCACTTGAAAACATTTCAATTGAATTTTTGAGAGATAAATTTTCAATCATCTCTTGCTCGTTATGGATTGCTGGCAAGCTTCTCTGTCACATCTGTGTCAATGACCGTTGCCAGCAATCATGGATATTGTGGACCGTTGTGTCCAAGAGCATCCGCTCACGTCAGTGGGATTGGTGACTCGAATCGTGAAAGGAGAGTTGTTCCGCCGATTTCATGAATGGCATATCCTCGCAACATGGGACAAAGGGCACCATGTTTGGTGGACCACATCCCAAAGGTTTGGACGTGCTCACAACAAATTTAGGGTGTACTATCGACCTCCTAAACTTGTTGTCGCTTGTCCCATCCGTCCAAGATTCCAACAGAATCTACTGTTATCTGGACGCATGAATGGAGACGAAGCAAGGGTTCTCGTCGATACAGACGCGTTGGTCTCCCTTGTTGATGAAACTTGGGTTACGACACGCAACGTCCTCGTTGTAGGACCGTCATGTCCCATCCGCTTGGGTGACGATCGTGTCATTCCAAGTAAAGGACAGACACATATCGACATGAATGTACAGGACTATAGCGAAGCAGTTCGTGTGTATGTCCTACCACTTTTGTCAGGTGTCGACCTCATCCTGGGCATGGATTGGTTGCGAGCCAACGAAGTCATTCTAGACTTCCAGTACAACATTGTCTCGTTCATCAAGAACGGAAAGGCAACTCAGTGGCAAGTCAATGATACTTTGCCCACTGAAACATAGACGCCTAAACGTCCCAGCGTGCTGTGTGTGTTGGCCAACCAACTCGGGCATTCTGTTAAGTCGGTTGATACACTGTTCGTGGTACAGCTTGAGAATGCTGAGGCCTCGGAACCAGCAATTGAGAATTTCCCTCCTCAGATGCAAATTCTGGCAGAGGAATTTAAGGAAGTGTTTGAAACCATCCCTGATGGACTTCCGCCTGACCGCGCAGTGGGTCACACCATCCCTGTTGAACCAGGAAAGGTTCCACCCTTTCGACCTCTGTATCGCCTCAGTCCAGCTGCGTACGAAGAGGCCAAACAACAGATCGAGGAATACCTCAGAAAAGGATGGATTGAATCCAGTGCATCCCCTTACGAAGCCCAATTTTGTTTGTTAACAAGAAGGGCGGAGGATTACGCATGTGCGTAGATTATCATGCCTTGAACAAGATTACGGTGAAGAACAGATACCCTCTACCACGAATTGAGGATCTGTTCGATCGGCTCCAAGGAGCTCAGTGGTTCAGTGCGCTGGACTTAGCTCAAGGGTATCATCAGCTACGAATCACCGAAGAAGATGTTCCAAAAACGGCTTTCAGAACGCCGTTCGGACATTTTCAGTGGCGCGTGTTAAGTTTTGGCTTGACAAATGCTCCCGCGTCATTTCAGCGAGCAATGAATGATGTGTTTCGGGAAGCACTTGGCCAATTTGTCCTGGTATACTTGGATGACTTCCTCGTGTACTTGGAGACTGAAGAAGAACACACGCAACACCTGAAATGGGTGTTAGGAAAACTGCGAGAGCATAAATTCTTTGCTCGATTGTGGAAGTGTCACTTCTACAAACGCGAGTTGGAATACCTTGGTCACTTGGTAGGCAACGATGGCCTCAAAGTCGATCCAAAGAAAGTGGCGGCAGTCCAACAGTGGCCCGTTCCACAGGACGTGGGACAGGTCAGATCATTTCTCGGACTTGCGAACTATTTTCGCCGTTTCTTGGAAAATTATTCCTCCGTAGTCGCTCCACTGACTGCCCTCACTCGTAAGGGTAATGCTTGGCAGTGGACCGATCAATGCCAGAAGGCATTTGAGGAGGTGAAAACCATGCTGACCAATGCTCCAGCGCTGGCTTTGCCAGACCCGTCCAAGCCCTACGAGGTGGTAACTGATGCCTCGACAGTAGGGATTGGAGCAGTTCTTTTGCAAGAAGGACGCCCCGTGGCATTTGAGAGTAGAAAGCTTTCACCAGCTGAACAGCGCTATACAACTTCCGAACAAGAATTGTTGGCAGTTGTGCATGCGCTACGAACATGGAGATGTTATCTCGAAGGTGTTGACTTTGTGGTCACGACCGACCACTGTCCGAACACCTATTTTGCCACTCAAGCCACACTCACCCGTCGTCAAGCTCGATGGGCTGAACTCCTTAGTGGGTTCACCTATGATATTCGATATCAAGCGGGCTCGACGAACATGGCTGATCCTCTGAGCAGACAGCCGATTGGTGCAGCAACGGGTGTTGATAATACTGAACATAAAGCAGTGTTTGCTGCTTGTTTCAACATCCTCGCAGCTGCTCGAGTGAGTGAGATTGCCTTTGGTGGTTTTCTGAAACGCGTTCGCGCAGGGTATGATATTGACCCTTGGTTTCGAAACCCACAGAATACGAAGGATCTCTTGTGGGAGCATGAGCTCTGGTGGCACAAGAAAGAAATTGTTGTCCCACATGTGGGAAACCTGCGGAATGATATTCTAGCAGAGGTGCACGCCACTAAGTATGGAGGACACTTGGGTGTCAAGAAAACCCGGTGGGCCCTCAGTGATGTATACTGGTGGCCGGGATTGGGCATTGAGGTCCAGCATTTTGTAACTCGCTGTGACACGTGTGCGCGGCACAAGCCAAGCACACAGAAGCCTGGTGGTTTGCTTCAACCACTCGAGATTCCCGATGAACCTTGGGAGAGGGTATCGATGGATTTTATCACCGATCTCCCCAAGACGCGAGATGGTCATACAGCGATACTAGTGTTTGTAGATCGCTTGACCAAAATGGTGCACTTCGTGCCCACGACGACTGACGTGTCCGCAGAGGATACTGCAAAGTTGTTCGTGACGCACGTTTTCCGCTTACACGGTTTGCCTCATGTGATGGTGTCTGACCGAGACCCGCGCTTCACAAGCCGGTTCTGGCAAGAGGTCATTAAGACACTCGGAACGAAACTCAAGATGTCGTCTACGTTCCACCCGCAAACGGATGGACAGACAGAGCGGACCAACCGCACTCTTGAGCAAATGCTTCGTTCTTTCATAAGCCCAACTCAGGACGATTGGGATGAATTGTTGCCAGTCGTGGAATTCGCTGTAAACAATTCTGTGCATGAAAGCACCCATGAGAAACCCTTTGTCTTGAACTGTGGTCGGCACCCCACAACCCCCGCGACGCATGGGATTAAGAACCTCAAAATTCCTGCCGCAAAGGACTTTATTGGAAATCAGCAAGCGGCATTGAAGTCCGCTCGCCATTGGCTGCAGCTTGCCCAACAGAGGTAAAAGTCCTATGCCGACATGAAACGCCGGGAAGTCGTTTTTGCAGTTGGCGACAAAGTATTACTGAGTACGAAGAACATTCGTCTCAAGATCCCGGGAGCACGAAAGCTTTTCCCTCGTTGGATTGGGCCCTTCAAGGTGATCGCGCGTGTTGGTGAGGTCGCATATAGGCTCAAATTGCGTGCGACATTGCAGATTCACAACGTCTTCCACGTGTCTCTGTTGAATAAGTACGTTGCAGAAGGCAAGTAATTACCGCCACCAACCATCGCTCTCGAGGAGGAACTCTTTTACGAAGTCGAGCGTGTGCTAACGCACCGTGATCGACAACGCGGCCGCAAAACTGTTCGTGAGTTCCTAATTCAGTGGAAAGGCTATGGGCCGGAACACAACTCTTGGGAGCCTGAGGAACACTTGATCGAAGCAGCGGTTCAAGCGTATATGGAAGACCTTGCTCTACGAGCAGGCCCACAACCAGTGGACGGGGTTGACACTGGTCGTAATGTGGTGCGCCGTGCTCGAAGCACTCGTTCTCAGAAGCACCCTAGGGCAACAGGGACGTTGCCACCTAGGGGGGGAGGAGTGTAACGTATTACCCTAACTACCGAGCTAACAACCATCGATCTCTCTCTAAGTCTATTGTTGAGAACTTCTCTCGACAAAGGAAGATTTGGAGAAGATGGTTGAGTTGGTTGGGTTGAAACTTGGTTTGGGTTTGCCAAGCCTCGACTTTGGAGGTTTGGAACATTTCCAACTCAACCAAGAGAATGTTGAAGGTTGGAATCCCAACCAATCAGAATTTGCCAAACAAGTGTTACAATCTACTCTATCCTAAACACAACCATTGAATGGTTCTTAGTTGGATTTTCCAACCCAACACAATTACCACATAGGCTCCAAGCCTAGGAACCATCCCACCATGGAAACCATGGTTGGGATAGTTCCCCAAGGGGTGTATTGAAGGGGTCTAAGCTAAGCAAGCTAATTTCTCAACCTCCCACTCCAACTAAACAATTGGAAATGGGATTGTTTTGCCTAAGTCCTTGAGAGCTCTCTCACAAGCCTTCCTACACAATTCTCTCAAGCCTTTTCAGCAACTCCTTCAAGAAGATTGACACCTCCAAGGCTATTGGGAGCTAGTTAGAGCTTCAACTTGTATTGAGATTTATTATAAAAGCATTGTAACTCCATTACAATAGCCTTGGGTGTTACACCAGCCGCTTCACACACCTGCCAGGCTCGTTAACCCTCGCCACGGCCCTCCAACAGCTTGTGCTTCACAGTCTGCACTTGCTCACGCCTCTTCCTCGTGCCTTGGGAAACCTCAGCAGCCTGTGGGCGCTCGAGATTGTGGAGTGCAGTGAGCTGGTGGGGCTGCCCACCTCGATGTGCCCGCTGTCGTCCCTCACACACATGATAATGAGTGAATGCCCCGCACTGGCAACGCTGCCACATGCCATGGGCCTTGGCCTGCATTGCGTGCAAGAGCTCACTCTCAAGTGCAAGAAACTCACCCACCTGCCTCCGTCCTTCTTCCGGCTGACCGCGCTTGAACAGCTAAGCATCGTTCACCTGGCGCGCGTGAAAGGGCCCCTGCCAGGCGGCTTCAGCTGCTTCACACGCCTAAGGGAGCTCTCTCTCCTTGCCATGCCGCACCTCACAGCCCTCCTGGCGTCACTGGCTGCCCTCGCCCCCACACTCACCAGCCTCCATGGGGCGTGCTGCTGCGAGTTAGAGGTCGTGGCGGAGGAGCTCAGCCAGCTAACCATGCTTCACACGCTCACCCTCACGCGTCTGGATAACCTGAAATAGCTCCCGCGATTGCTGCTTGAGCTGCTTCGGCTGCAGGAAGTAGTGGTGGATAGGTGCAGTAAACTAGAAGAGACCATTAGCGGTGTATCTTGGTTGGCAACATCTGCAGTAGCCGCAGCATCACTGGTGGCAGCACCTATACGGAGTAGAGTGCAGTGTCTACACTGCTTTTATCATCAAACTCCCAACTAGTAGATTCTCCACTGTGTAGTATGCTATCTTGAGCAGGCATTCAGATTGCCTCCCATGATTTCATTTGTGCAAGTCCTTCCCTTACCCCATCCCTCATCTCTTACTCTCTGCTGCCTTGTTTTGCCTACTACATTCCCTCTATCCCCCTCTCCTCCCCACACCTCTTCACCCTCCATGACCCTGTCATTCCTTCCCTGTACATACCTTTGCCCCACTTCTCATCCATCTGTGTTCCCATTAACTCCCCTTCTTCACTTTCCCACACGCCGAGCCAATCCAGTGCTCGAGACTCAGGCCCTGCAGGTAATACCCCGCAGCTTGGAACAACGGGGCTCGTGTCGGATTGCATGGTCTGCGAGCGCAGCTTGGCTTGTAACATTACTGCATTGTGTAATGTGTTCTTCGTCATGCTTGTAACGCTACTGCATTGTGTAACACGTTCCTAGTCATGCTCGTAACATTACTGCATTGTGTAACGTGTTCTTCGTCATGCTCGTAACGTTATGGCATTGTGCAACGTTTTCTTCGTCATGCTCGTAACGATACTGCATTGTGTAACGTGTTCTTCGTCATGCTCGTAACGCTACTGCATTGTGTAACGTCTTCCTAGTCATTCTCGTAACGTTACTGCATTGTGTAGTGTGTTCTTCCTCATGATCGTAACGTAACTGCATTGTGTACCGTGTTCTCCGTCATGCTCGTAATGTTACTGCATTGTGTAACGTGTTCTTCATCACGCTCGTAACGCTACTTCATTGTGTAACGTATTCCTGGTCATGCTCGTAACGTTACTGTATTGTATAGCATGTTCTTTGTCATGCTCGTTGTGGAGATAACTACTACAACGGGAGCTAGACTACGGGCTAAGCACAAGTGCTCGTGTGATCTCTGCGTTCGTTGGTCCTTAGTCGGTTTCCTAGTGCACACACAGCTTGCTAGTTCACAGGGAGAATTGGCAAGAGTTTCACTAGAGAAAGTTGACAACAATGGTACAATGAAGTTGGCATGGCAAGACTACATCAGAGCTAGCATTCAGGTCGGTCGACTGCCAGCACAGCATGGTCGACCGCGTTCCAGCACGACTTGGTGGACCGCGCTCCAGCAGTGCAAAGTCGAAGGCATGCCAACGTTGCAAATTGACGGCGTGCCAGCGTTGCTCCCATAGAACAGCATCGCACCAGCTTCGCAGGTGCTCGCAGATGATTGGCGTGCTAAGCCTGGTCATCTGCACAACACACACACCAAGTCAGCCCGACGCTGACGATTGCATCTGATCAGCCACGTCGACCTCGGGATACCATCACCGAGGTCGGACTCGCCAACTTCGCCCGGGTGACCGTCGCACTCCTCTGCAAAACCTCGTCACCCAGATAACCTGGTCGACCGGGCAACCACGTCGACCAGCTGCTCCCGTACGTGCCCGTCGACCTCCCAAGTTGACGGCCACCTCCAAGTCGACCTCACCAGGTCGACCACTCCCCTGGTCGACCAACTCCACGTCGACCAGCGCAGTTGTCAGCCGACCGCCCAAGTCGGCTACCCGAAGTGGGCGTCAAACGCCCAACTGCTCGGCGTCTAGAGTTGAGGTCGACATCGGCCCCTCCTCCATCGACCACCAGGTCAGGTCGACCACCAGCAGGTCGACAAGCAAGCCATGTCGACCAGCCACCAGGTCGACCAGCAGTCCTGTCAGCCGACCACCCAAGTCGGCTGCCCCCAAGTTGACGTCACCATGTTGACGTCCTCCGCAGGTCGACTTCCCAGGTCGACCTCCCGGAAGTCGGCGCCATCTTGAAGTCGGCGCCCATGTAGTGGCTCCCGTGCAGGTCGACCTCCTCATCAACCAGCTCGCCCACTGCTGCAGGTCGGCTGCTCCCCTCACACCCGACCACGAAGTCGGCTCCGCCCAAGCGCGGACGGGGCCAACACACAACTCCCGTTGACACTCGTAACACTACTACATTGTGTAACGTGTTCCTAGTCATGCTCGTAACGTTACTGCATTGTGTAGCGTGTTCCTAGTCATGCTCGTAACGTTACTGCATTGTGTAACGTGTTCCTAGCCATGCTCGTAACGTTACTATATTGTGTAACGTGTTCCTAGTCATGCTCGTAACGTTTCTGCATTGTCTAACGTGTACTTCGTCATGCTCGTAACGCTACTGCATTGTTTAACGTGTTCCTAGTCATGCTTGTAACATTACTGCATTGTGTTACGTCTCCATCATGCTCGTAACGCTACTGCATTGTGTAACGTGTTCATAGTCATGCTCGTAACGTTACTGCATTGTGTTACGTGTTCTCCATCGTGCTCATAACGCTACTGCATTGTGTAACGTGTTCCCAGGTATGCTCGTAACATTACTGCATTGTGTAACGTGTTCTCCGTCATGCTCGTACGCTACTGCAGTGTCTAACATGTTCCTAGTCATGCTCATAACATTACTGCATTGTGTAACGTGTTCTTCATCATGCTCGTAATGCACAGACTGTTTTCTAGGCTTCTTTAAACGCTTCAAGACCAAACATTTCAATCTTATAAAATTTAGATGTGTAAAGTGATGGTGTTGTTTAAAGTGCATGGAACATCAATCTACACGAAATAAGAAGTAAAAATGTCTTCATACTCTTACGGTAGGTAATGTGCCCGTTTATTAGTATATCGTGTATGATACCGTCGCTCGCCTTACCGAGCCGTATTCCAGACGGGTGCAGAGGAGTGAAGTGGACTTCCCTAACTACGAAGGTTTGACCCTAGCTGTGTGACAGATGCACTTATTCTATTCCACGAGTACATGTGGCGCACAGACGACGGCATGCCAGATACGAGGAGCATGTACGGACTTCCCTCTAGGCGCTGCTATCAAGAGCTCACACACTCGCGCAGGCGCGGACTGCCGCTTCCAGTAGCATCCCAACCTTCGCTTTCTCTTATCGGTAGTGTGCAGCAGCCGCGGTGTGCGCTCGTCCTGCCCTGACGGACGCTGAGCAAAATCGTGTGGGGTGTTAATGGGTCGACCTGAGTATGTATCCGGCGAGAAGGAGCGAGATGGCGATGCAGTAACGACGCGCGGAGAGAGCCGTGAGGAGGACAAGGAGAGAAGACCCCAGGAGGAAGGGGCTGAGGGGGGAGGGATAGCGGAGGAGGAAGGGGCGGAGGAGGAAGGGGCGGAGGGGGGAGGGACAGTACAGGAAGGGGGTTCAGGGGACGAGGAGAGTAATGACGAGTTGGGGCATGAACGGACGGCTGCGATTGAAGTCAAGGTTGTAAAGGGAGAAATGGCGGGACAAGACAATCACGATGATGACGATAGCGATTCGGACGATGCGCCCAAGGAGTTCACTCTGTCACAAGTGCGCGCCCACCGTCACAGTCTCCCCCCTGCCTGTCGCTGTGTTCCGCCTTATCCTCTTGTCACTCTACTGCGTCTGAACCTATTGGCGCATCTTTGAATAGAATCCTCAAACCCTAACCCCTCGCTGTACCTCTCCTCTCCCCGCCCTACCAGGGACGCGAACGGGTTTCGCAGCAGCGCCAGCAGAAGGCGGAAGCCCGCCGCATATGAGTACACACTACGTTGGTTGCAATAAGCCGCGTCTTTCATTTGAGCTTTTTCCTCCGCCGATGTGTCCCCTGCCGTTGCATCGCTCGTCCAGGTCCTCTACCCGCCGCCCCACCCTGCAGGGTTGCCAAGGCTGATTGAAAGGTTCGGCAAAAGAGAGCAGGCTTGGCAGCGAAGGGAGAGGAGGGGGAGGGAGGGGAAGAGGGAGACAGTGAGGAGCGGCGGAACAAGGAGGTGGGGGGGGAGGCGAAGCGCAGGCGTAAGCAGGAGGGGCGCGCGGAGAGGCGCACGCGGCAGAAGGGGGCGGCGGAAGGGGCAGACGAGGCGGCGGGCTCTTTGGTAACCGCAGAAGCAAGGGACAGTGCTCGAGAGGGGTCGGATGGGGAGGAGGCGAGGGCCGGCGATGGCGAGGGGGAGGGAGGGGCGCTGGGGAAGGGCGCGGTGGAGGGGGGTGACTTTCTTCTCGCTGACGTGATTGCTGCCGTCACACTGCGCCAGCACCCCAGGTGAGCTCACAGTATGGGGATGCTTTGGAAGATAGGGAATGGGACGGGGGAGTAGGGGGTCCGCAAGGGATAGGGGAATCTATATCCCTTGGATCGGTGATGGTGGTGAAAATCACTATGATATCGTCTTAACCCACACTCCATGCTGCCTTTCCTCACCTTCTTTCCTTCACTCTAACGTTACCCCCCCCAAACCTCCATACGCCATTCTCTGCCTCTCCTCCAACCATAGCCTCAGTCAACCCATTGCCCCCACCTGCGCCCTCTCCATCCCCCATACTGCACTATGACAGCATTGTAGTGGTCCAACCAAAGCCACCTGCTGCATTGCCCCAACCCCTTTCTCCTCTGCACAACCCTCTCATTGCACTTCCCATCCCCCCCTCCCGCTCATCCCCCTCTTCTCCCCCTGGTTTTCGAGCAGGTCCGACGGGGCCATAGTGATCCAGGCGGGGGCGACGGCCCCAGAGGGCGAGGAGGAAGCGCGGGCCATCATGCGCGCCACGCTGAGCTTTCGGCTCAGGGTAATGTTTAGGCGGCGGCAGCGGTCGGTGGCGGCTCTGGGGTTTGTGGACCCCAAGGCGCTCAAGGTGGCAGGGCAGTGGTGCGCCCACAAGCACCTCGTGGCCGAAGGTGCTGGCACGTAGGGGGGTGTGGGGGCGCGGAGGGCGGGCGGCAAGACGAAGGGGCGGGGCCATGGTGGCGGGCAAGGTGGGCGACGATGAGGGGATGAGGATGTCAGTAGATCTGCACTGTGGATGCCCGATTGATCCTGGAGAGGGTTACAGGCGCGTTCGCCTGGGGGGTTATGGGCGCACTCACCCGCTACTGAAACAATCCCTTTTATCCCAATGGTCTAGTGGTTGGGATTCTGACATGGTATCAGAGCGGTCTCGGGTTCGATTCCCGGTGTATGCACATGTAGGCCGTTGCCGCTGTGCTTAGTTCTGGGCCTCCCAGTGTGGGGGGGTGTCAGTAGATCTGCACTGTGGATGCCCGATTGATCCTGGAGAGGGTTACAGGCGCGTTCGCCTGGGGGGTTATGGGCGCACTCACCCGCTACTTAAACAAGCCCTTTTATCCCAATGGTCTAGTGGTTGGGATTCTGACAGAGGAGATGAAGGGATGCTATGTAGTGTGGGTGGGAGTTTGAGGGAGGCCAAGGGGAGCAGAGGCGAAGGGAGGTGGTGTGATGGTGGAGCGGAATGATCATGGAGTTGGATTCAGAGCAGGTTGGCGAGATCTCCACTGTAGCTATTGTCCCAATTGGTCCCAACATGCCTCTATTGGTCCTGACATGCCTGTATTGGTCCCGACATGCCTCTATTGGAATAGGTCCCGATTGCACACTGAGAACACATGGTGGTGGTGGGCTACATACGACCGCAAGGTCGGATGCAAGTATGTATACTGTTTTGCATCGATAGAACAGAGGAAGGGAATTTTTGAAAATAATATTTCATTTGGCTTCTGGCAATCATGACGTACTGACATTTGGAAACATTGCATTCCTTGCATGATTTGCATCCGCCGGCCACAAATTGTTTATCGTCACCCCCCGGATATAAGCGCAGGCCTCGGATAAGCGCCCAGTGCTTATAATGAGCATATGGCGCTTATATCCGGTCCTCGATTATAAGCGCATACTTTTGGGCTTACGGATTATAAGCGCATACTCCTGGCTTACAGATTGTCAGTGCCACCTGTTTTTAATGATTTTACTAATTAGCATGTTTTCAATATACTTTACATCACAGTAGTTCACTAAAACAATTTCATATCTACGGCTACTTTCTAAAACATACAAGATATCTACCTACGAGGGCCAAATACAGGCTACAGAAGATGTCCTACATCTACTCTAGTTATCAGCTGTGGTGGGGTCATCTGGGTCCCGGAGTCCGACTCAGGCTCCTCAACATTGTTGCAGCAGAACCCATCTGCTGCAATCTCATCATCCATCTCGACTTCGCCCTCGAGCTCGTCCCGCCTGTGTTGCAGGCAGAGCTTGTCCTGAGACCCATCCAGGGCGTTGCTGATGCTGCACGTGAGAAATGCCCGTTGGAAATTGCAGCAAGTTTCAACAACACTTGTGTTGGTGGCATAAAAGAAAAAACTATAGCAGCTAAATGGGCAGGCATTAAGGAAATCATCCTAAATGCTGGGAATAAAAATGATGTCCAGGAGATTAAATTAAGCTATCTAATTGGAATCACCTTCCATTATGTACTTACCGTTGAAGAAGTAATTTCGTCTGCTTTGCAGAAAAAAGTGGCAAAAAATGTGATACGGCTATTGTAGAGTTCCTTGGGCACGGACTTCCACTTGAGCGTCGGCTCGGGTGGTGGCTTCTTTATATTGCCTGCCATGAAATACCAGACAACAAGAGTCAGAAGGGTTAATAAAACCGGTAAACAAACAAACATATGGGCGGCATGTCTCACCTACGGCACCGATGCGGTCGGGCTCGGGCAGGTAAGCGTCGAACGCTGAGCAGCCAGGAGGGAGGAGAAGCTGCAGAACCCCCTGATGTGGAACACCGATGACAGGCGGATCAGGAGGGGACCAAAGAACGGGAGGAACGGGAGGCGCCGGGGGAGTCGGAGAGTTAGGAGGTGTTGGAAGAGTGAAAGGAACGGGAGGCACGACTGGGTGTGTTGGAGGGACAGGCGCAGGGCGCCTCTACCATTGCGAATAGTCATGGTTGTCTCTGTTGGAAACAAGTAATTTAAGCGCTTCTGTTGTGTGTCGAAACACTGAGTCGCAAACGAGGCGAAGCACAACGAAGCATCGGCAAGTCAACACTTGGAGGTTGAGAAGAAAAGCAACCGCTGGAGGTTACGCGAAAGTCAAAGGTCAGCGACCTTTAACCTGACAAATACAGCGCGGCAGCAAGGACAAACAACTGACTCGTTACTAAGCAGTTGTCCGAGTCGGCACTGTATCGAACCGCAACAGCAACAGTAAAACAGTTATTAGTTGTATCTCTTCGTATTCCTTGTACTCTTATAAAAGCCTTATATTTCCTTGTCTTAATCAATTTACTTTGCCCTCACATACCAGCGCAAGGTGGTTCAAGGACTTATCAGTAAACGCTTCCGCTATTACAACTTCCTGCTCAGAGTTTAGCCCTGCAAAGATCCTAAGGGATTTTTCTCAGCCCAACATGGTATGAGAGCTATCAGGGCAAACTCAACCACTATCAAGACACCTACAACAACAGAAGGCATGGCAACACAAAAGGAGAGAAGTTCCTGTAATGGTTCTCCCGGCACTACTCCTACCCCACCTCCTGCCTCTGGCCTACAGACAGAGGAGGGCACGGCAACAAAACAAGCAGCTAGGTCCCCCGAAACTCCCGCAAATCGAGCCGCGGGCTTCGACCCAAGCATGATGGAGAAGTTCTTCTCCTTCATGTCCTTCTACGAACAACACCAGCAAGGGGCACCTGCGCAGTCAAACATCAGCAACAACAACTACGATGTGACACCGATGAGTCTCGACGGTTCATCCTACGCGCGAGGAAATCAGCAACAGCAACCTACCTTTGCCCCGTACGAACCCCAGCGCGGTTCCGTCAGCTTCATGCCGCGCCAGCAGCCTTCACCTAAGCAAGAGAAGACATTGGATGCACTTCACGTTCGGTCGCAGTTTGCACACGTCCTAAAACTGCAAACGTCAAGGCCATTCGACGGTAAAGAATTCTTTACCTGGTCATTCGAGTTCGAGCTGATGATGGAAGGCGCGCAAATACTTGGATTCTTCGACGGGTCCCTGCCATACCCAACACACGGGACGCAATATGACAAGCAGCAGTACAGATATCAGTCCATGATGGGGTACACAATTCTACTGCGCAACATTACACCGAACCAGCAGCAGAACATCCGGTCCTATCGGGGATACGGCAACTCCGCCGAGCTTGCGTACAACCACTTGAAGAACCTGTATCAAGCAACAGACAGCGTCTATCAGAGTCGTTTAATGGCACAGCTGACAACAGTGGAAATGAAGCCTGGCGAAAAGGGAATGGCGTATATCAACCGTTGTCGCGAATTGCGCGACAAACTTCTTCGATGCGGAGGCTCAATATCTGAAGACGCCTTTGTGGCAGTCATCATCGGCGGCCTCGGTCCTCAATGGCACTCCACACGAGCCATCCTCCGAGCCCACGGGAAAATATCTGAAGCAGCACTTTGCGCCGAGATTCACGCTGAGCAGCAAAACATGGACATGCAAGAGGAGCGGCACAAGAAGAACAAGTCAGTACCCGAGTTTGCGTTCAACACTCAACGGCGCTACAACAACAACAACAACCAGCACCAATTAAAACCCGTACCTCCATTTTGTCAGAATATGTTGTTTGTGTAGCCTGCAGTGGGGCACTCAATAGTGAGTACAGCCCCTTAGGGTTTGTTATTTGTATCCTGCTGCTTGCTAGTTCCATCATTCCTTCTCAATTCTATTCGTGCACACAATCCTAGCTCGCACTTGGCGCCTCCTCGTTCTAGTCCTACTGTGGCCTAGGCTTCTAAGCCTAGGCCGTACTGCTACTATCTTTGACATGGTATCAGAGGGCGGCATGTCTGCCGCCTTCCTGTGTATGGGCCCACCACCCGCTTCCGCTGCCGTACTGTCCGCCGCGCGCCACGTGGTGCGCGGCGGCGAAACCCTAATTTCTGCCCGCCGCGCGCTCGGGGCGCCTGGCGGGTTTCCCTTCCGTGGCGCCCGTCGTGGTGCTCTTGGGGGGGCCTCCGCGGTCCCCTCCCGTCGAAGCGCCCGTCGAGGCGCTCTCGGAGACCCGCGCGGCCTCCCCTCCCGTCGCCCGTCGAGGCGACCTCGGGGACCCGCGCGGCCTCCCCTCCCGTCGCCCGTCGAGGCGACCTTGGGGGCCCGCGCGGCCTCCCCACCAGTCGCCCGGCGTGGCGACCACGGGGGCCGTGCGCGGCGCCCTCCCCGTCACCCGTCAAGGCGACTTCGGGGGCCGTGCGCGGCCCTCCCCGTCGCCCGTCGAGGCGACTTCGGGGGGCCCGCGCGGCGCCCTCCCCGTCGCCCGTCGAGGCGACTTCGGGGGGCCCGCGCGGCGCCCTCCCCGTCGCTCGTCGAGGCGGCTCTGAGGGCCCGTCGCGGCGCCCTCTCTAGTGCCCATCGCGGCGCCCCGGGGGAGGGCCGCGCGGCTCCCTTTCTCGTCGCCCCTCGGGGCGCCCTGGGGGCCGTGCGTTTCCCCCCCCCCCCCCCCCCCCTCCCCCCCCCCCCCCCAGCTCCTCCTACCTCTCACCTGCAGCGGCCGCCCCTGGAGCCGCCCGCCACTGCAGCAGCCGCCCCTGGAGAAGCCCGCACCTGCAGCAGCCGCCCCTGGAGCAGCCCGCACCTGCAGCAGCCGCCCCTGGAGCAGCCCGCACCTGCAGCAGCCGCCTCTGGAGCAGCCAGTGCCTGCAGCAGCCGCCCCAGGACCCGTGCGAGCCGCCCCTGCGGAAGCCCGTCCCGTTTCCCCCCCCCCCCGTGCTGCCCATTGCTCCCATTCCGCCGTGCGTTCCGCGGTGGTGGGGGTGTGGGGTGGCAAGCATGGGGGTGAGAGGTGTGGGTTCTTCCCTCCTCCTTTTTCATCTCCCACTGCTGCAGCTGCCGCTGAGGGGGGTGGAGGTGTGGGAGCTGTGGGGAGTGGAGCTAGGGGGGTGATGAGGGAGTGGAGCTAGGGGTGAAACTGGGGGTGTGTGTAGGGGGGTGTGGGACTGTTTGGGGAGGTTCAGTGGAGGCTGCTGTCTTGTCGTCCGCAGCACCTGTAGTCCGGGGCGCACTGTCGTGGTAGCCCAGAGAGCCTGCTGCGCCTGTCGCCCGTGGGTCCGTTGCTCCTGTAGCTCCTCGTAGCTCGTGAGCCAGTTACTCCAGTAGTCCGGGCAGCTGTCCCGGTAGCCACTGTGCCAGCCGCTCCTGTTGCCCGTGTGTCTGCAGCTTCAGCCGTCGTCTCCCATCTTCTCTCCTCTCACAGTCCCTTCTCCTCCTCACTTGCCCGCTGTGACTACCACTAGCTTTGCTCATAATTGTGAACTTTAAACTGTTGCTTCTTGTAATTGTGCTCAGAATGTGTGGTGACATTGTGATCCACCCTGAGCTTGTTCTTCTTTGCTTACTGTGCTGATTACACCCCACTTTGGCTATGGGGGTGTGTCAGAATATGTTGTTTGTGTAGCCTGCAGTGGGGCACTCAATAGTGAGTACAACCCCTTAGGGTTTGTTATTTTTATCCTGCTGCTTGCTAGTTCCATCATTCCTTCTCAATTCTATTCCTGCACACAATCCTAGCTCGCACTTGGCGCCTCCTCGTTCTAGTCCTACTGTGGCCTAGGCTACTTAGCCTAGGCCGTACTGCTACTATCTTTGACACATTCTGTCATATTTGCAAGACATCAGGGCACCCTCGCACACACTGCCCGAATCGACAGCAGTCAACTCCGCCGCAAAGCCAACTTCGTCCTTCAACTAGTCAAGTGGCATCCACACAGGCGCACCCCCCGAGTCAACTCCAGTCCTCAATGACATCAACGACGCAATCTGCACAAGGAGCAAGAAACATCGTCAGCTGCATCGCAAGATTAACCGATTCCTGCATCACCGAATCACCACCGCATTACTCACCAGAAGAGCAACGCAATAATAGCACCCCTCGTCGTGAATCACTTCAGCCGAACCCGACGTACGCAGCCATCGCCCAAAGCGAGCCGTCCGGGAAAGATGCCTGGTTCTTGGATAGTTGCTGCGGACAACACATGTGCTCCTCGGGTCGTTTCGTCCAACGAGAACATCAACTCCAACGCGAAGTCATAATCACCGTCGCCAACAACCAAAACCTGCGCACAAGACGACAAGGCATAGTTCAACTTCAGTCACGGGAGACGAACGTTATACCGCAGATGTCAAAAGTTTTAATCGCGGAGGGACTCGGCTACAACTTACTCAGTGTCAGTCAGCTGATGGCGAAAGGCATTCACCTCGAAGCAGACAACACCAACCAAGAATTCAAGGTGTACCACGGGAGAGGCGGACTCTATATCGCGAAAGCGGTGTTGAAGAACAACGTCTTCGTCCTCGAATTCGTTCTGGACTTAGGCACCGCCGACAGCGACGCCATCGACAACTTTACTATTTGGACACACCTGCCGGATCTTGATCCCGACTTCAGTCCGAGCGGCTTCTGGCATTCGCACACTATACCTGAGGCAGAATGAACAAGGTCATTAGCAACGATTCAACACAAGGCAGCAGCAGAGACAACACCGGCAGCAGCAGAAACAACAACGGCAGCAGCAGAGACAACAACGGCAGCAGCAGAGACAACACCGACACCACTCGCTGGCCCCTCAACGGCACCGGTCTTCGTTGACGACACTCCTCCGACACCTGTGCAACAACTGGCTCCTGCTCAACAAGAAGTTCATCGAAGCGCCAACTTCACTGCTGGCTTCTACTCAAACTCCGACGTGAGCAGGCGCTCACCCGGACATCGCGCCGACGCAGATATCTGGCATGCACGAATGGGACATCCAAGCAACACGGTGTTAAATAACACGATCAAAGCGGGCGTGCTTGACAAAGACTCACTGCTTCTAACCAACGGAAGCAAACTTCGACGAGCCCGCAGAACGTGCTTTACTTGCCCCGAAGCCGACTTACCGCATCAGCCGTTCGTATCTCACCACAATCCTAGTGCTCCAACTTACGCGCCTCTGGAGAAAGTGTACAGCGACATCCTGTACAATCGCGAACCTGGACAAGGAGCATTTGTTACACCATCACGTTCATCGACGCCGCCACTCGCTATGACTGGCATCTCAACCTTCCAAGCCGCGACATGGCCTTCGAAGCCTTCGTTGCCTGGCTCCCAGTAGCAGAACGGGAATCAGGAGTTCAGCTAAAGAGCTTCCAGTCTGACGGGGGGGGAGAATACACCTCACAGAGGTTCAAGCAGTACTTGGTAGAGAGAGGAATCAAACGTTGGTTGCAATAAGCCGCGTCTTTCATTTGAGCTTTTTCCTCCGCCGATGTGTCCCCTGCCGTTGCATCGCTCGTCCAGGTCCTCTACCCGCCGCCCCACCCTGCAGGGTTGCCAAGGCTGATTGAAAGGTTCGGCAAAAGAGAGCAGGCTTGGCAGCGAAGGGAGAGGAGGGGGAGGGAGGGGAAGAGGGAGACAGTGAGGAGCGGCGGAACAAGGAGGTGGGGGGGGAGGCGAAGCGCAGGCGTAAGCAGGAGGGGCGCGCGGAGAGGCGCACGCGGCAGAAGGGGGCGGCGGAAGGGGCAGACGAGGCGGCGGGCTCTTTGGTAACCGCAGAAGCAAGGGACAGTGCTCGAGAGGGGTCGGATGGGGAGGAGGCGAGGGCCGGCGATGGCGAGGGGGAGGGAGGGGCGCTGGGGAAGGGCGCGGTGGAGGGGGGTGACTTTCTTCTCGCTGACGTGATTGCTGCCGTCACACTGCGCCAGCACCCCAGGTGAGCTCACAGTATGGGGATGCTTTGGAAGATAGGGAATGGGACGGGGGAGTAGGGGGTCCGCAAGGGATAGGGGAATCTATATCCCTTGGATCGGTGATGGTGGTGAAAATCACTATGATATCGTCTTAACCCACACTCCATGCTGCCTTTCCTCACCTTCTTTCCTTCACTCTAACGTTACCCCCCCCAAACCTCCATACGCCATTCTCTGCCTCTCCTCCAACCATAGCCTCAGTCAACCCATTGCCCCCACCTGCGCCCTCTCCATCCCCCATACTGCACTATGACAGCATTGTAGTGGTCCAACCAAAGCCACCTGCTGCATTGCCCCAACCCCTTTCTCCTCTGCACAACCCTCTCATTGCACTTCCCATCCCCCCCTCCCGCTCATCCCCCTCTTCTCCCCCTGGTTTTCGAGCAGGTCCGACGGGGCCATAGTGATCCAGGCGGGGGCGACGGCCCCAGAGGGCGAGGAGGAAGCGCGGGCCATCATGCGCGCCACGCTGAGCTTTCGGCTCAGGGTAATGTTTAGGCGGCGGCAGCGGTCGGTGGCGGCTCTGGGGTTTGTGGACCCCAAGGCGCTCAAGGTGGCAGGGCAGTGGTGCGCCCACAAGCACCTCGTGGCCGAAGGTGCTGGCACGTAGGGGGGTGTGGGGGCGCGGAGGGCGGGCGGCAAGACGAAGGGGCGGGGCCATGGTGGCGGGCAAGGTGGGCGACGATGAGGGGATGAGGATGTCAGTAGATCTGCACTGTGGATGCCCGATTGATCCTGGAGAGGGTTACAGGCGCGTTCGCCTGGGGGGTTATGGGCGCACTCACCCGCTACTGAAACAATCCCTTTTATCCCAATGGTCTAGTGGTTGGGATTCTGACATGGTATCAGAGCGGTCTCGGGTTCGATTCCCGGTGTATGCACATGTAGGCCGTTGCCGCTGTGCTTAGTTCTGGGCCTCCCAGTGTGGGGGGGTGTCAGTAGATCTGCACTGTGGATGCCCGATTGATCCTGGAGAGGGTTACAGGCGCGTTCGCCTGGGGGGTTATGGGCGCACTCACCCGCTACTTAAACAAGCCCTTTTATCCCAATGGTCTAGTGGTTGGGATTCTGACAGAGGAGATGAAGGGATGCTATGTAGTGTGGGTGGGAGTTTGAGGGAGGCCAAGGGGAGCAGAGGCGAAGGGAGGTGGTGTGATGGTGGAGCGGAATGATCATGGAGTTGGATTCAGAGCAGGTTGGCGAGATCTCCACTGTAGCTATTGTCCCAATTGGTCCCAACATGCCTCTATTGGTCCTGACATGCCTGTATTGGTCCCGACATGCCTCTATTGGAATAGGTCCCGATTGCACACTGAGAACACATGGTGGTGGTGGGCTACATACGACCGCAAGGTCGGATGCAAGTATGTATACTGTTTTGCATCGATAGAACAGAGGAAGGGAATTTTTGAAAATAATATTTCATTTGGCTTCTGGCAATCATGACGTACTGACATTTGGAAACATTGCATTCCTTGCATGATTTGCATCCGCCGGCCACAAATTGTTTATCGTCACCCCCCGGATATAAGCGCAGGCCTCGGATAAGCGCCCAGTGCTTATAATGAGCATATGGCGCTTATATCCGGTCCTCGATTATAAGCGCATACTTTTGGGCTTACGGATTATAAGCGCATACTCCTGGCTTACAGATTGTCAGTGCCACCTGTTTTTAATGATTTTACTAATTAGCATGTTTTCAATATACTTTACATCACAGTAGTTCACTAAAACAATTTCATATCTACGGCTACTTTCTAAAACATACAAGATATCTACCTACGAGGGCCAAATACAGGCTACAGAAGATGTCCTACATCTACTCTAGTTATCAGCTGTGGTGGGGTCATCTGGGTCCCGGAGTCCGACTCAGGCTCCTCAACATTGTTGCAGCAGAACCCATCTGCTGCAATCTCATCATCCATCTCGACTTCGCCCTCGAGCTCGTCCCGCCTGTGTTGCAGGCAGAGCTTGTCCTGAGACCCATCCAGGGCGTTGCTGATGCTGCACGTGAGAAATGCCCGTTGGAAATTGCAGCAAGTTTCAACAACACTTGTGTTGGTGGCATAAAAGAAAAAACTATAGCAGCTAAATGGGCAGGCATTAAGGAAATCATCCTAAATGCTGGGAATAAAAATGATGTCCAGGAGATTAAATTAAGCTATCTAATTGGAATCACCTTCCATTATGTACTTACCGTTGAAGAAGTAATTTCGTCTGCTTTGCAGAAAAAAGTGGCAAAAAATGTGATACGGCTATTGTAGAGTTCCTTGGGCACAGACTTCCACTTGAGCGTCGGCTCGGGTGGTGGCTTCTTTATATTGCCTGCCATGAAATACCAGACAACAAGAGTCAGAAGGGTTAATAAAACCGGTAAACAAACAAACATATGGGCGGCATGTCTCACCTACGGCACCGATGCGGTCGGGCTCGGGCAGGTAAGCGTCGAACGCTGAGCAGCCAGGAGGGAGGAGAAGCTGCAGAACCCCCTGATGTGGAACACCGATGACAGGCGGATCAGGAGGGGACCAAAGAACGGGAGGAACGGGAGGCGCCGGGGGAGTCGGAGAGTTAGGAGGTGTTGGAAGAGTGAAAGGAACGGGAGGCACGACTGGGTGTGTTGGAGGGACAGGCGCAGGGCGCCTCTACCATTGCGAATAGTCATGGTTGTCTCTGTTGGAAACAAGTAATTTAAGCGCTTCTGTTGTGTGTCGAAACACTGAGTCGCAAACGAGGCGAAGCACAACGAAGCATCGGCAAGTCAACACTTGGAGGTTGAGAAGAAAAGCAACCGCTGGAGGTTACGCGAAAGTCAAAGGTCAGCGACCTTTAACCTGACAAATACAGCGCGGCAGCAAGGACAAACAACTGACTCGTTACTAAGCAGTTGTCCGAGTCGGCACTGTATCGAACCGCAACAGCAACAGTAAAACAGTTATTAGTTGTATCTCTTCGTATTCCTTGTACTCTTATAAAAGCCTTATATTTCCTTGTCTTAATCAATTTACTTTGCCCTCACATACCAGCGCAAGGTGGTTCAAGGACTTATCAGTAAACGCTTCCGCTATTACAACTTCCTGCTCAGAGTTTAGCCCTGCAAAGATCCTAAGGGATTTTTCTCAGCCCAACATGGTATGAGAGCTATCAGGGCAAACTCAACCACTATCAAGACACCTACAACAACAGAAGGCATGGCAACACAAAAGGAGAGAAGTTCCTGTAATGGTTCTCCCGGCACTACTCCTACCCCACCTCCTGCCTCTGGCCTACAGACAGAGGAGGGCACGGCAACAAAACAAGCAGCTAGGTCCCCCGAAACTCCCGCAAATCGAGCCGCGGGCTTCGACCCAAGCATGATGGAGAAGTTCTTCTCCTTCATGTCCTTCTACGAACAACACCAGCAAGGGGCACCTGCGCAGTCAAACATCAGCAACAACAACTACGATGTGACACCGATGAGTCTCGACGGTTCATCCTACGCGCGAGGAAATCAGCAACAGCAACCTACCTTTGCCCCGTACGAACCCCAGCGCGGTTCCGTCAGCTTCATGCCGCGCCAGCAGCCTTCACCTAAGCAAGAGAAGACATTGGATGCACTTCACGTTCGGTCGCAGTTTGCACACGTCCTAAAACTGCAAACGTCAAGGCCATTCGACGGTAAAGAATTCTTTACCTGGTCATTCGAGTTCGAGCTGATGATGGAAGGCGCGCAAATACTTGGATTCTTCGACGGGTCCCTGCCATACCCAACACACGGGACGCAATATGACAAGCAGCAGTACAGATATCAGTCCATGATGGGGTACACAATTCTACTGCGCAACATTACACCGAACCAGCAGCAGAACATCCGGTCCTATCGGGGATACGGCAACTCCGCCGAGCTTGCGTACAACCACTTGAAGAACCTGTATCAAGCAACAGACAGCGTCTATCAGAGTCGTTTAATGGCACAGCTGACAACAGTGGAAATGAAGCCTGGCGAAAAGGGAATGGCGTATATCAACCGTTGTCGCGAATTGCGCGACAAACTTCTTCGATGCGGAGGCTCAATATCTGAAGACGCCTTTGTGGCAGTCATCATCGGCGGCCTCGGTCCTCAATGGCACTCCACACGAGCCATCCTCCGAGCCCACGGGAAAATATCTGAAGCAGCACTTTGCGCCGAGATTCACGCTGAGCAGCAAAACATGGACATGCAAGAGGAGCGGCACAAGAAGAACAAGTCAGTACCCGAGTTTGCGTTCAACACTCAACGGCGCTACAACAACAACAACAACCAGCACCAATTAAAACCCGTACCTCCATTTTGTCAGAATATGTTGTTTGTGTAGCCTGCAGTGGGGCACTCAATAGTGAGTACAGCCCCTTAGGGTTTGTTATTTGTATCCTGCTGCTTGCTAGTTCCATCATTCCTTCTCAATTCTATTCGTGCACACAATCCTAGCTCGCACTTGGCGCCTCCTCGTTCTAGTCCTACTGTGGCCTAGGCTTCTAAGCCTAGGCCGTACTGCTACTATCTTTGACATGGTATCAGAGGGCGGCATGTCTGCCGCCTTCCTGTGTATGGGCCCACCACCCGCTTCCGCTGCCGTACTGTCCGCCGCGCGCCACGTGGTGCGCGGCGGCGAAACCCTAATTTCTGCCCGCCGCGCGCTCGGGGCGCCTGGCGGGTTTCCCTTCCGTGGCGCCCGTCGTGGTGCTCTTGGGGGGGCCTCCGCGGTCCCCTCCCGTCGAAGCGCCCGTCGAGGCGCTCTCGGAGACCCGCGCGGCCTCCCCTCCCGTCGCCCGTCGAGGCGACCTCGGGGACCCGCGCGGCCTCCCCTCCCGTCGCCCGTCGAGGCGACCTTGGGGGCCCGCGCGGCCTCCCCACCAGTCGCCCGGCGTGGCGACCACGGGGGCCGTGCGCGGCGCCCTCCCCGTCACCCGTCAAGGCGACTTCGGGGGCCGTGCGCGGCCCTCCCCGTCGCCCGTCGAGGCGACTTCGGGGGGCCCGCGCGGCGCCCTCCCCGTCGCCCGTCGAGGCGACTTCGGGGGGCCCGCGCGGCGCCCTCCCCGTCGCTCGTCGAGGCGGCTCTGAGGGCCCGTCGCGGCGCCCTCTCTAGTGCCCATCGCGGCGCCCCGGGGGAGGGCCGCGCGGCTCCCTTTCTCGTCGCCCCTCGGGGCGCCCTGGGGGCCGTGCGTTTCCCCCCCCCCCCCCCCCCTCCCCCCCCCCCCCCAGCTCCTCCTACCTCTCACCTGCAGCGGCCGCCCCTGGAGCCGCCCGCCACTGCAGCAGCCGCCCCTGGAGCAGCCCGCACCTGCAGCAGCCGCCCCTGGAGCAGCCCGCACCTGCAGCAGCCGCCCCTGGAGCAGCCCGCACCTGCAGCAGCCGCCTCTGGAGCAGCCAGTGCCTGCAGCAGCCGCCCCAGGACCCGTGCGAGCCGCCCCTGCGGAAGCCCGTCCCGTTTCCCCCCCCCCCCGTGCTGCCCATTGCTCCCATTCCGCCGTGCGTTCCGCGGTGGTGGGGGTGTGGGGTGGCAAGCATGGGGGTGAGAGGTGTGGGTTCTTCCCTCCTCCTTTTTCATCTCCCACTGCTGCAGCTGCCGCTGAGGGGGGTGGAGGTGTGGGAGCTGTGGGGAGTGGAGCTAGGGGGGTGATGAGGGAGTGGAGCTAGGGGTGAAACTGGGGGTGTGTGTAGGGGGGTGTGGGACTGTTTGGGGAGGTTCAGTGGAGGCTGCTGTCTTGTCGTCCGCAGCACCTGTAGTCCGGGGCGCACTGTCGTGGTAGCCCAGAGAGCCTGCTGCGCCTGTCGCCCGTGGGTCCGTTGCTCCTGTAGCTCCTCGTAGCTCGTGAGCCAGTTACTCCAGTAGTCCGGGCAGCTGTCCCGGTAGCCACTGTGCCAGCCGCTCCTGTTGCCCGTGTGTCTGCAGCTTCAGCCGTCGTCTCCCATCTTCTCTCCTCTCACAGTCCCTTCTCCTCCTCACTTGCCCGCTGTGACTACCACTAGCTTTGCTCATAATTGTGAACTTTAAACTGTTGCTTCTTGTAATTGTGCTCAGAATGTGTGGTGACATTGTGATCCACCCTGAGCTTGTTCTTCTTTGCTTACTGTGCTGATTACACCCCACTTTGGCTATGGGGGTGTGTCAGAATATGTTGTTTGTGTAGCCTGCAGTGGGGCACTCAATAGTGAGTACAACCCCTTAGGGTTTGTTATTTTTATCCTGCTGCTTGCTAGTTCCATCATTCCTTCTCAATTCTATTCCTGCACACAATCCTAGCTCGCACTTGGCGCCTCCTCGTTCTAGTCCTACTGTGGCCTAGGCTACTTAGCCTAGGCCGTACTGCTACTATCTTTGACATATTCTGTCATATTTGCAAGACATCAGGGCACCCTCGCACACACTGCCCGAATCGACAGCAGTCAACTCCGCCGCAAAGCCAACTTCGTCCTTCAACTAGTCAAGTGGCATCCACACAGGCGCACCCCCCGAGTCAACTCCAGTCCTCAATGACATCAACGACGCAATCTGCACAAGGAGCAAGAAACATCGTCAGCTGCATCGCAAGATTAACCGATTCCTGCATCACCGAATCACCACCGCATTACTCACCAGAAGAGCAACGCAATAATAGCACCCCTCGTCGTGAATCACTTCAGCCGAACCCGACGTACGCAGCTGTCAGAACATATCTATAGCTTATACTGCTGTGTAGGCTGTAGTGGGGTATCCCATAGGGGGTACAACCCAGTTAGGGTTTCATATTTGTACTGCTTTCATTCATAGTTCATCCATTCCTGTTTTCCTACTATCACATGGTATAGAGCGGGTCCTACCTTAGGACCGTTGTCTGGGCCCACCGACGCGCGCCCCGAGGCGCGCCCTTTTTTTTTAGCGACCCCTCGGGTCGCCTTTTCACTCGCGGCCCCGCCGCCTCCTCTGACGCGGCTTTGCCGCCTCCCCTGACGTGGCCCCGCCGCCTCCTTTAACGCGGCCCCGCCGCCTCCCTTGACGCGGCCCCGCCGCCTCCCTTGACGCGGCCTCGCCGCTTCCCCTGACGCGGCCCCGCCGCCTCCCCTGACGCGGCCCTGCCGCCTCCCTTGAAGCGGCCCCGCCGCCTCCCTTGACGCGGCCCCGCCGCCTCCCCTGACGCGGCCCCGCCGCCTCCCCTGCCGAGGCCCCGCCGCCTCCCCTGACGCGACTCCGCCGCCTCCCCTGACGCGGCCCCGCCGCCTCCATTGACGCGGCCCCGCCGCCTCCCCTGACGCGGCCAAGCCGCCTCCTCTGACGCGGCTCCGCCTCTGCTGCCGACGGCCCCGCCGCTGCACTCTACGGCCCGCCGCTGCACCCTGCCGGCCCGTCGCTGCTCCTGCCGGCCCGCCGCTGCACCCTGCCGGCCCGCCGCTGCTCCTGCCGGCTCGCCGCTGCACCTACCGGCCCGCCGCTGCACCCATCGGCCCGCCGCCTCTTACGGCCCGCCACTTGCACCTGCCGGCCCGCCGCTGCACCTGCCGGCCCGACGCTGCACCTGCCGGCCCAACGCTGCATCTCCCGGCCGAGCCGCCCCAGCAGCCGAGCCGCCCGGGACCCGAGCCGCCCTGCCGCCGAGCCGCCCGGGAGCCGAGCCGCCCTGCAACCGAGCCGCCCAGCCGCCGAGCCGCCCGGGAGCCGAGCCGCCCTGCACCCTAGCTGCCCAGCCGCCGAGCCGCCCGGGAGCCGAGCCGCCCTGCGCCCGAGCCGCCCAGCCGCCGAGCCGCCCGGGAGCCGAGCAGCTGTGCACCCGAGCCGCCCGGTCGCTGAGCCGCCTTTCTGCTGACTGCACGACCTGCCCTGCCTGGTGAGCACTGTCCCACTGACACTGCGAGCTCTTTCCCTACTGCTTGCACTGCGTCGCTGTCGTCACCATGGCTACCCCTAGTGTCCTAGCTTTTGACGCTGAGGGTCGCGCCATTGATTTTGAGGTCTGGTTAGACGACCTGCAGCTGTTCTTACAGTGCGACAGGGCTGACGACCTTTCTCTCTTTGACCTCACCTCTGGCGCCTCTCCTGCCCCTGCTGCTGATGCTGATCCCGCTGTCCGCTCTAAGTGGGCCACCCGCGATGCTGCTGCACGTCTTGCTGTGCGTCGCCACCTCCCTACCTCTGAGCGTGCGCACTTTAGTCAGTACAAGAGTGCTCAGACCTTGTACGACGCTGTAGTTGCGCGCTACTCCTCCCCTGCCACTGCTGCACTGAGCCGTCTCATGCTTCCCTACCTCTTTCCTGACCTCTCTGCCTTTCCCACTGTCGCTGACCTCATTACGCACCTCCGCACTAGTGACACTCGCTACCGCGCCGCCCTTCCTGCTGAGTTCTGCGCTAAGAACCCCCCCCCCATGTACATCGCTCTCTACTACGTAGTCGCACGCCTCCCTGACTCCCTTCGCGTCGTCAGGGACCACTTTCTCGCAGTCTGTCCCACCACTCTCACCGTCGACCTCCTCGAGAAGGCCCTCCTTGCAGCGGAGAAGAGCATAGTCGCTGTAGGTGCTTCTCGTGGTGACCCTCGCACCCCCATCTTTGAGGGGTGCTCTCCTTCCCCCTTGCTGCCCTCTGTTGCCTCTGCTGCTGCTGCCGACCTGCTTGGTCTTGAGTCGGTCGGCGCGGCGTCTGCCCCTAGTGGGAGACGTCGCTCCAGCAAGGGCAAGGGGGGCAAGGGCGCGGGTGGAGCTGGAGGGGGCGGTGGCGGTGGCGGCGGTGGCGGCGGAGGGAGTGGGGGTGGCGGCGGGGCTAGTGGCGGGGGTGGTGGTGGTGGTGGCGGCAGCAGCGGCGGAGACGGTGGTGGTGGTGCCAGCGGTGGTGGTGGAGGCAGCGGCGGAGGTGGAGGCGGCGGAGGTGGAGGCAGTGGAGGCGGCAGCGGAGGAGGCAGTAGTGGTGTAGGAGGTGGAGCTGGTCGGGGTGGTACCCAGCAGCGTAGCGGCGGTGGTGGTGGCCAGCGCTCGCACCGGCAGCAGCAGCAGCGCTCGCGGGACATCCCTTCGCCTCAGCACCTTCGTGAGTGGTACGCTGGGCGTCAGAGGGGTGGGGGTACTGGTCCCTGCACCTACGTTCTTCGTTCCGGCGACCGCGCGGGTGAGCAGTGTGGGGGTGCCCACGCCACCCAGCGCTGCTTTGGCCGCCTGACGGACGCTTGGCGTCAGCAGTTCCCTGGGGCTAGTGAGATCCCTCGCTGGGATGAGCTTCTCAGGGCTGGTGTAGCGATCTTTGATCTTGATTTTGATGCTATCCTTACTGCTATGTATGTTGTGGATTATAGTGAGGAGAATGAGGGTTACCGGTGTTTTCAGCCCGACCCGGGCATTGGTACTGCTGCGCTAGGTGCTTGTGAGGCTGCTGCTCTAGGTGCCAGTGCGTCTGCGCTCTCAGGTACTGGTGAGACTGCGCTCTCAGGTACTGAGTCGTCCTCGTCCTCCCTCACTTTCACACTTGACTCCGGAGCTTCTCGCTCCTTCTTTCGAGACCGCACTACCCTTTCGCCGCTCGCCAGGCCGGTTGCGGTCTCCCTTGCTGACCCCTCTGGGGGTCCTGTCCTGTCTCACTTCTCCACTGTCCTCCCGTGTCCGGCTGCCCCTTCGGGCACCCTGTCGGGTCTGTACCTTCCCTCGTTCTCTACGAACTTGGTGAGTGGAGCGGACCTGCAGGATGGGGGTGTTCACCAGTTCACTCCTGCGCGTCAGAGGGTGACCCACTGCACGGAGGCTCGCACAGGCCGACACCTGGCCACGTTCTCACGTCGGCCGGGGTCGAGTCTCTACACCCTGACCGTTGAGTCTCCTCCTGTCCCTGCGTCTGGTCAGGTGGCTGCGTCGGGTCAGGTACTTGCTGCTGCGTCCCGGTCAGGTCCTGAGTCTGCCCCCTGTTCTTGTCGCCTCCTGTCTCACGAGACTCTCCTGTGGCACCACCGTCTTGGCCACCCCTCCTTGCCCCGTCTTCGGAGCATGGCTTCCCGTGTCCTTGTCTCTGGTCTTCCCCAGTCTCTCCCTCCTCTCCCCTCCGGGCCAGGACCTTCCTGTGTCCCCTGTGTCGAGGGTCGCCTCCGGGCTACTCCTCACTCCTCCCACTTCCCCCCGACAGAGGCTCCCCTGCAGACGCTTCACATGGATGTGTGGGGCCCAGCCCCCGTCCGTGGGCAGGGTTACGAGCGCTACTTCCTGTTGGTGGTTGACGACTACTCGCGTTACACCACAGTCCTCCCCTTGCGCAGCAAGGGTGCGGTCACTGAGGTGCTGATCGACTGGATCCGCGAGGCTCGTCTCCAGCTCAGGAAGAGCTTCGGCTCGGACTTTCCTGTTCTGCGTCTGCACTCTGACAGAGGCGGAGAGTTCTCTTCTCGCCTTCTGCGAGACTACTGTCGTGCACGGGGAATCCGCCAGACCTTCACGCTTCCGGACTCACCACAGCAAAATGGGATTGCTGAGCGCCGCATTGGCATGGTCATGGATGTCGCTCGTACGTCCATGATGCATGCGGCTGCCCCCCATTTTCTGTGGCCGTTTGCGGTGAGGTACGCGGCGCATCAGCTCAACCTTCACCCCCGGGTCTCTCGGCCAGCGATGTCCCCAGCCTTGCTGTGGACGGGGAAGGTTGGCGATGCGTCTGTGTTCCGTGTCTGGGGATCTCGGGCGTTTGTCCGCGACTTGTCTGCGGACAAGCTGTCCCCTCGTGCTGCTCCCTGTGTCTTCCTTGGCTTCCCCACTGACGCCCCAGGGTGGCAGTTTTACCACCCCTCCTCTCGTCGTGTTCTGTCCTCCCAGGACGTCACGTTCGACGAGTCAGTCCCCTTCTACCGTCTCTTCCCCTACCGCACTCCTTCCCTCCCCCCTCCCCCGGACTTCCTTGTGCCGGTTCCCCCCCCGGTAGACCCCCTCCCCCCTCAGGTTCCTGCCCCCTCAGGTGTGTCCCAGGTAGACGCCGTTGACCCGGTCGAGGTTACTGGTGACTCTGGTGCTGCTGCGGGTGCTGAGCCTGGGGGTGCTGACTCTGGGGGTGCTGTGCGCGGGGGTGCTGAGCCTGGGGGTGCTACTGCTGGGGGTGCTGGGCCTGAGGGTGCTACTGCGGAGGGTGCGGAGCCTGGGGGTGCTGAGCCGGGGGGTGCTGTGCCTGGAGGTGCTGGGTCTGGGGGTGCTGGGTCGGGAGCTGCTGAGCCTGGGGGTGCTGCGTCTGGAGCTGCTGAGCCTGGGGTTTCTCCTGCTGCTGCGTCTCGCCGGGAGCCCCTCTCTCCACAGGAGCTGCGCGAGTGGTTCGCTCGCCGCTGGAGGCGTGCTGCTGAGTCTGGAGGTGCTGCTGGAGCTGGAGCTGGAGCTTCTTCGACCGTCGAGGGTGCGGGTGCAGCCGGTCCCGGAGCTGCTGGCCCTGCAGGTCCTCCTGGAGCTGGAGCTGCTGAGGGCGTTCGTGCTGAGCCTGCTGCTGTTGGTCCTGCCGCTGGAGGTGTGGGTGGCGCTGGTGCTGTCGCTGAGGGTGCTGGTGCTGTCCCTGCTGAGTCTGGAGCTGCCGCGCGGCCTCGGCCGTACTTCGTTCCGCTCCTTCAGCAGGTTCTTGGTCTTTCTCCTCCAGTAGAGGGTCCACCGCCTGTCCAGTCGCAGCCCCTACTGGAGCCTTCCTCTCCGCTGCCTGCTCCCTCTCCTTACACTGGTCCTACTGGAGGTCTTGCTGAGCGTCGTGAGCCTGCGTCTCGTCCCGCGTCGCCTGTTCGTGCTGCTCGCGCTAGTGGTCGCAGTTCGCGTCAGCGTCCTCCTCCTGTCCCTGGCACGCACCGGATGTCTTTACGTCCGTCCACTGCTCCTCTGCGTGCCCCTTTGCCTTCTCCTCCTGAGTCCTCTCTTCCTGCGCTTGCGGACCCTGAGTCGGACTCTCTTCGTGCTGCCAGTCCCACTGTCACGCGTCTGCTTGCTACTGTCGTCACTGACCCCTCTTTTGAGTCCACTGCTGCGTCTGCTCTAGTCGCTGAGCTCGTCGACTTTGCTGCTCGCTGTCGTCTCGACTACGCTGCTAGTCTTGTTGCTGAGTCTGCGTCTGTCTGTCCTCCGTCCGTCGGGGGTGAGTGTGCTCTTGGCACGGACGTCCTAGAGGACAGGCAGGAGGAGTTACAGTGTCTAGCGGCTGCTTCACCTCATCTCGCGTCTGTACTGCTTGCCCCTGAGGGAGACCCGGATGCACTAGACATCCCGACTCCGCGTTCTTACGCGGAGGCCGTAGAGGGTCCCTACTCCTCTCAGTGGCAGGCAGCTATGGATGCAGAGATGGCTTCCTGGAAGTCCACAGGCACCTACGTTGACGCGGTTCCCCCTCCTGGGGCGAACATCGTCAGTGGCATGTGGATCTTCAGGGTGAAGCGGCCGCCGGGCTCTCCACCTGTCTTCAAGGCACGGTACGTTGCTCGTGGCTTCAGTCAGCGGCAGGGAGTTGACTACTTTCAGACCTTCTCTCCCACCCCGAAGATGACTACTCTTCGGGTGCTGCTGCACATAGCCGCTCAGCGCGACTACGAGCTTCACTCTCTCGACTTCAGCACTGCGTTCTTGCAGGGTAGCCTGCACGAGGAGATCTGGCTTCGCCGTCCACCTGGCTTCACTGGGACTTTCCCTCCTGGCACCCAGTGGAGCCTCCGACGGCCAGTCTACGGTCTCCGCCAGGCACCGCGTGAGTGGCACGACACACTGAGGACTACGCTTGCGGCTCTTGGGTTTGCTCCTTCTACTGCTGACCCGTCGCTGTTTCTTCGCACCGACACTTCCCTGCCGCCGTTCTACATCCTCGTGTACGTCGACGACCTGGTCTTTGCCACAGCGGACACTGCTGGACTCGCCTACGTGAAGTCCGAGCTGTTGAAGAGACACACGTGCACAGACCTGGGTGAACTGCGCAGCTACCTTGGCTTGCAGATCACTCGGGACAGAGCACGCCGCACCATTACCTTGACTCAGTCACACATGGTGCAGCAGGTCCTTCAGCGCTTCGGCTTCACGTACTCCTCGCCTCAGGCCACTCCTCTGCCTACTCGCCACTCACTCTCAGCTCTGCCTTCGGATGAGTCCGTAGAGTCGAGTGGTCCGTATGCGGAGCTTGTTGGCTGCCTCATGTACCTGATGACCTGCACACGACCTGACCTTGCATACCCTCTGAGCATTCTTGCACGCTATGTTGCTCCTGGGAGACACAGACCGGAGCACATGGCTGCAGCGAAGAGGGTATTGCGCTACCTGTGCAGTACGTCAGGCATGGGGCTAGTGCTTGGAGGGCGGAGTCCAGTGGTCCTTACCGGCCACGCGGACGCGTCTTGGGCTGACGACCAGGCTACGCAGCGGTCGTCACAGGGTTACACCTTCAGCCTTGGTTCCGGCTCTGTCTCGTGGCGGTCTACTCGCTCGTCTTCGGTTCTCGGCTCCAGTTGTGAGGCTGAGATCTACGCCGGGGCCATGGCTGCACAGGAGCTTCGCTGGCTCACCTACCTGCTGACTGACCTTGGAGAGCCGCCTCGTTCTCCTCCAGTGCTGTACGTAGACAACAAGGCTATGCTGGCCTTGTGTCGAGAGCAGCGCTTGGAGCACAGAACGAAGCACATTGCTCTCCGCTACTTCCTTGCTCGTGAGCTGCAGCAGCGTGGTCAGTTGCGACTTGCGTACGTGGCCTCTGAGGCCAACACTGCTGATGTGTTCACCAAGGCACTTGCGCCTTGTGACCATCAGCGCTTCTGCACCCAGCTGGGTCTTGTGCCTGTCTTGCCTCACTTGCTCTCCTCTTGACTTCACTTGTACTGTGACATATATATATATACCTGCTCTTGCTTGTCTAGCTTTGTATATATGTCTGTACTCTTGCTTGTGAACTGGCCTTTGGCCTCACTCTTGTGCTCGGACTGTGTGGTGACTTTGTGATCCACCCTGAGCTTTGCTTTGTCTTGCTTGACTGGTCTTGTGACCCCTTGTTCTCCCCCACTTTGCCTATGGGGGTGTGTCAGAACATATCTATAGCTTATACTGCTGTGTAGGCTGTAGTGGGGTATCCCATAGGGGGTACAACCCAGTTAGGGTTTCATATTTGTACTGCTTTCATTCATAGTTCATCCATTCCTGTTTTCCTACTATCACAGCAGCCATCGCCCAAAGCGAGCCGTCCGGGAAAGATGCCTGGTTCTTGGATAGTTGCTGCGGACAACACATGTGCTCCTCGGGTCGTTTCGTCCAACGAGAACATCAACTCCAACGCGAAGTCATAATCACCGTCGCCAACAACCAAAACCTGCGCACAAGACGACAAGGCATAGTTCAACTTCAGTCACGGGAGACGAACGTTATACCGCAGATGTCAAAAGTTTTAATCGCGGAGGGACTCGGCTACAACTTACTCAGTGTCAGTCAGCTGATGGCGAAAGGCATTCACCTCGAAGCAGACAACACCAACCAAGAATTCAAGGTGTACCACGGGAGAGGCGGACTCTATATCGCGAAAGCGGTGTTGAAGAACAACGTCTTCGTCCTCGAATTCGTTCTGGACTTAGGCACCGCCGACAGCGACGCCATCGACAACTTTACTATTTGGACACACCTGCCGGATCTTGATCCCGACTTCAGTCCGAGCGGCTTCTGGCATTCGCACACTATACCTGAGGCAGAATGAACAAGGTCATTAGCAACGATTCAACACAAGGCAGCAGCAGAGACAACACCGGCAGCAGCAGAAACAACAACGGCAGCAGCAGAGACAACAACGGCAGCAGCAGAGACAACACCGACACCACTCGCTGGCCCCTCAACAGCACCGGTCTTCGTTGACGACACTCCTCCGACACCTGTGCAACAACTGGCTCCTGCTCAACAAGAAGTTCATCGAAGCGCCAACTTCACTGCTGGCTTCTACTCAAACTCCGACGTGAGCAGGCGCTCACCCGGACATCGCGCCGACGAAGATATCTGGCATGCACGAATGGGACATCCAAGCAACACGGTGTTAAATAACACGATCAAAGCGGGCGTGCTCGACAAAGACTCACTGCTTCTAACCAACGGAAGCAAACTTCGACGAGCCCGCAGAACGTGCTTTACTTGCCCCGAAGCCGACTTACCGCATCAGCCGTTCGTATCTCACCACAATCCTAGTGCTCCAACTTACGCGCCTCTGGAGAAAGTGTACAGCGACATCCTGTACAATCGCGAACCTGGACAAGGAGCATTTGTTACACCATCACGTTCATCGACGCCGCCACTCGCTATGACTGGCATCTCAACCTTCCAAGCCGCGACATGGCCTTCGAAGCCTTCGTTGCCTGGCTCCCAGTAGCAGAACGGGAATCAGGAGTTCAGCTAAAGAGCTTCCAGTCTGACGGGGGGGGAGAATACACCTCACAGAGGTTCAAGCAGTACTTGGTAGAGAGAGGAATCAAACGGCTCATCTCCCTTCCCTACGCTCACCAACAGCAAGGCGTAGCAGAAAGGATGAACAGGACACTCCAAAACACCATGCGTAATGTGAGGATCTGGGATCGAGCTCAGAAAAGATGATTCAAATTGAATTGAATGATCACCTGGGTACAACACGAGGCTATGTATAGGCTCGACACAAGGCCCCGTAACCAGGTGTTACGCGAAGGTTCCGCGGGTCGCGAAGCGTCCCGAACAGATCCGTACCGAATTCGGTAGAAGGCAATTCGGTGGCAACCGAAAAGCCAGAATTCGGTGCACGCAACCTAGCTCGGTGCTATAACTATAATAAAATATAGGAAAGCACCTAGCCTAGGAAATCAAACAATTCATGCATGCATATAATTATCCTATGCTAGAAATAGCATGATAAAGTAGAGGCAAGCAAGCATAGCTGGCATAAGCCGTCGTACTCTCACACGTCCCCCCCTCAAAGCTGGGTGGCGTGAGATACACCCTGCTTGACAAGATAGTCCTTGAGAGCACGGCGTGCGTGGCCCATATCAGCTTCTGCAACCCAACTGTCCTCAGTGGGGTCGTATCCCTTCCAGCGTATCAGGAACTCGAGGGTCTTGCCGCCGCGGCGCCGATGAGAGAGAATGCGCTCGATCTCGTACTCGGGTTCATCCTGCATGAGAACAGGTGGTGGTGGCGGTAGTTGCCGTCCCTGGAACTGTTGGTTGGGGTCCTTGTAGGGCTTCAGTAGCTGGACATGGAAAGCGTTGTGAAGCTTCCATGTATCTGGTAAGCGCAAGCGGAATGTAACTGGTGTCACCTGTGCCTCAACAAGAAAAGGACCACAGAAGCGAGGCCGAAGTTTGGATGGGAGGTGAGACAGGTTCAAGTTGCGCGTGTCAAGAAGTACCTGATCTCCGACTGCTACTGAGTGATCACGTCGCTGACGATCGGCATACTGCTTCTGGTAGGTCTGCATCGTGGTGAGTCGTCGCTGAGTCTTCTCCCATAGCTGCTGCATGGTGGTGACGAAGTCATGTGCGGCTTGGACGTGTGCCGGTGTAGTTTGCTGCTGTGGTGTGAGTGGTTCACGTCCGTAACACAGGAAGAAAGGAGTTTTCCCTGTGGCCGCATGGGATGCGTTGTTGTAAGCGAACTCTAGAGTTGGTAACTGTGTGTCCCAGTGGCTGACGTCGTCCTTGCAAGCTGTGCGCAATAACTGTTCAACCACTTGATTGAGTCGCTCTGTCTGTCCGTCAGTCTGGGGGTGGTATGCTGAAGACATTGCAAGCTTTGTCCCCAACAGTCCCATGAGGTCCTTCCTGAACTTACTCGTGAATTTGGGGTCTCTGTCTGAGATGAGTGTAGCGGGGATGCCGTGGATGGTGATGATGCGGTCGAAGAAGAGTCGAGCAGTTGCTTCAGCTGTAGCTGTGGCGTTGGTCGGTATGAAGTGACCCATTTTGGAGAACTTATCGATCACCACGAGGATGGAATCATGTCCCCGTGAGGTCGAAGGAAGTCCTGTAATGAAGTCGAGGCTAACGACCTGCCATGGCTGCTCCGGTACGGGTAGAGGCTGAAGTAACCCTGCTTTTTTCTGCTTGCTACTCTTCATCCGCTAGCACGTGTCGCAAGAGGTGACGAACTGCTGCACGTCTGCTGCCATCCCGGGCCAGTAGTAATACTTCGCTAGCCCTGCTAACGTCTTGTTGCTCCCGAAATGTCCCGTGTACGGTACGTCGTGAAACTCCTCCAATAGGATCTGCCGTAGCGGGGCGTAACTCGGTACCCAAATCTTTCCTGAACCCTTCCTTATAGCTAACTCTTTCTCCCACTGTAATAGCTTCTTACTGAGGTAGGCGATGGGCAGCAAACTGCGTTTGCTTCCACCACGTAGTCTCTGTCTGGATCCGGTAGAATGAGTACTGGCGCTGTAGTCAGTGCTGTCTGTTTGTTCAGTGCGCGGTAGTCGATGCACATCCGTAAACTACCGTCTGGCTTTGGAGTGAAGAGAACTCTGGTGCACCGTAGGGAGAGGTGGATGGGCGGATCAGTTGTCTGTCCAGTAGATACTCTATCTGTTTTTCATGTCTGTCAGTTCAGTTGGACTCAGTCGGTATGGTGCACGTGAGACGGGTTTCGCACCTGGTTCCTCCACGATCTCGTGCTCGTGGGTGCGTGCTGGAGATACGCCTGTGGGTAGGTCGTCGGGCATTATATCCTTGTACTGCTCCAAGACCTCCTCCTCTGCTGCTGCTATAACCAGTGCTAAGTAACCCGTGTTACTCTCGTTCACTGTCCGTTCGAACCATGCCAGTGTCGTTTCAGGAACGCTCCCTGTATCTGTCAAGCTTCGCAGCTCCACTCGTTTCCCGTTGTTGTAGATGCACGTTTTCCGGTTGACCCAGTCGACCTTGGGGTTGAACCGCTTCAGAAAATCTTGCCCCAAGATGAAATCTAATCCCTTGATGTTCGTGATCGGCAACGTCGGCTTCCACCTCAACGCCCCTATCTGCAGCTGCAGTGTTGACTTTCCGTGGATGGGAAGCTTCGTACCTTCCACCATCGTTGCTGTAAACTGGGTTTCTTCTTAGGATTCTCCAATTTTCTCCAAAGTCCCGCGGTCGCACACCTAGTGGGACGCACCACTGTCCACCAGGGTCTGGAGGCGACGCCCGTTGCAGATCACCTCGAGTACTAGTGGTTGCTGCTGCTCCGAGTATCCGTAGATGGTATCGCTTATAGGATCGTAGGGTACGTCGAATATGTTATCCCTAGGTCCTGCGCTCAAAGATGCAGCTTCAGTATCAGTTTTCAACTGAGAAAGGTTAGAAGGATTTATCCGAGGCCGATTTGGCTTCTCTTGGGCCTGGAACCTTCCACTAAGCCTTTGCAGCTGTGTAGGCTTCATTTGTGGGGAACAGGGAGCCTTTAAACAGTGCTGCTGGGAGAGAATATTAACTCCTCGGAACGCTCGACCCGTATTAGCGCTCTGGAGTAGGGTCCCCATAATACCCGGTACCGGTTTAATTTCTGACTCTCCCTTAATAAAGGCTTGAAACCCACGAGAAGTAATATTCTTACTTGTCGGGGTATACGGCTGGAGTTTCCCGGTCGGTGCTGGGTCTTGTTTCGCGGATCCTCCATTAGTCTCGGCGATTTCCCCTGGTGCCGGCTGGTCGTGACGTTTTAAATTTGCGCCACCATATTCTCCTTTTTTCGCCCTCTCCGAAGTTGCCACGTTGTCCGTTTTCTGCTTCGGGGGTGCCTCACTGTTCTTGTCCTTCAGCTCCGCACACCTTCTCTTCATTTTCCAACACGCCAAGATACGATGTCCTGTAGCGCCGCAAAATTTGCACGTCTCATTATTTGCTAGCCGCTGCTCCACATCGCCCTCGTCGTTCTCCATCGGGTTGGCAGTCGTGGGTGGTGCCAATCGCCCCATGCCACTAGTTGGCTTGTTGCGTCCTGTTCCGTAGTAGCTACTGTTCAACGTGTCGAACTGTTCGATCAGTGCTGCCGGAACCTGCGCCCACGTCCCCTCGCCTTGGACTATTCTGTTGTTGATCCACTCTAGAGCTGGGCCTCGTAACAGTGTTGCTGCGAGCCATATGCGCATTGCGTCTTTTGTCGGGGTCGTGCATCTAACGGCTTCGAAGTAAATTTCGAGTTCAGCTACAAATCGACGAACGTCGTTCCTTTTTACTGTAGGATCGAACGCCTCCAGTAGCATCAGCTTCACTGCTTCGAAGTTAACTGTAGCTGCTGTCGTTGTCGCATGTAGAATTGTCGGTGTAGCCGCTGCTGCTGCTGCTGCTACTGTTGTCGCTGCTGCTGTGGCGGTTGCCGACTGGTTCGCAAGGAGTTTTTCGAGTCGTGGGAGCGCTGCACGTATTTGCTTATGCTCAGCACGTAACTCCGCGATTTTCTGTACTGAAATATCTCCTTTTCCCTCCATTTGGCGATCTACAGGAAGATGCGCGACGAAAATAATCGAATTCTAGGTGCTGGTCGACTTACTGCGAGTCAAATTGACTGTAGAGTCGACGAGCGCAAATTCTGTAGGTTGCGTAAATCTCCCTTAGGCGAAATTCGCGTCCGATCTTGGCCGTTGAGGAAAAAATCGATCCGACGCTCCAAATTCCAACTGTTTTGGGCGAAATTCTCTGGGCCGTTGAGATGAAACTCGATCGAACGGTCGAAACTCCAACCTTTCCACCAGTAAATCTGAGGGGTGTTCGAAAACCGAATCGAGGGGGACTTAGAAAAATTGCGCGGAACTGGTTTTACATACCCGTATCGGCGCTTTCGTCGTCGCCCCCGCGGTTTTTAAAGGCCGGAACTAAGTGGTTGAAGACCTCGCGTGTAAACCCGCTCTGATTACCAAGTGTGAGGATCTGGGATCGAGCTCAGAAAAGATGATTCAAATTGAATTGAATGATCACCTGGGTACAACACGAGGCTATGTATAGGCTCGAAACAAGGCCCCGTAACCAGGTGTTACGCGAAGGTTCCGCGGGTCGCGAAGCGTCCCGAACAGATCCTTACCGAATTCGGTAGAAGGCAATTCGGTGGCAACCGAAAAGCCAGAATTCGGTGCACGCAACCTAGCTCGGTGCTATAACTATAATAAAATATAGGAAAGCACCTAGCCTAGGAAATCAAGCAATTCATGCATGCATATAATTATCCTATGCTAGAAATAGCATGATAAAGTAGAGGCAAGCAAGCATAGCTGGCATAAGCCGTCGTACTCTCACACGTAAGCTGCTACGTGGCATGCGGCTACCCAACCACCAATGGCCCGAAGCAATGGACCCGGCTGTCATGCTGCACAACTTGCTCTCATCATCATCGCTCCCGAACAACGCATCACCGCACGTGCTATGGACAGGAAAAGAGGGCAGCACAAAAATGTTGAGAATTTTCGGCTGCATCATACAGTACCGACCCCCAGCTACACGAGCCGGCCGATTCTCCCAACGCGCACAGTGGGGTCTAGACCTGGGCATTGAAAATAATTACAACGCATGGAAGATTTTCGACGTCCACTAAAAGGAAACAGTAGCAGCACGTGATGTCATTTTCTACGAGCGAATCACACTTCCGACGTACCTTGCCAACTTGGAAGAAGACCGGGACCCCACAGGTGGTTTTCATGGTGACCGAGCCTTCGCCTCGACAGCAGACGAAGCTGACTGGGACGAGCAGAACGTGGATGAAGCCTCGGAAGAAGCCGGACCTTTTCCTTACTGCTCCGTCGACGTCCCGATGGACGACGAAAATCCTCGCGAAAGCATCAACGCTAAAACCTACTACCACTTCGCCGACAATGGTTACGTTACACCCGCGCAAGTCAACACCGACGAAGCAGAACGCATAGGTCCCAATTTCATACCTGACCCAGAACCTAGAGACGAAGCAGCTTATCCCAAGAACACAACTGTGAGAGTACGACGGCTTATGCGAGCTATGCTTGCTTGCCTTTACTTTATCATGCTATTGTCAGAACATTATAGCTTATATATATTTGTGTAGGCTATAGTGGGGTATCCCATAGGGGGTACAACCCAATCAGGGTTTCCTATATGTGCTCACTTCATTCATAGTTGATTCATTCTCGTTCACTTCTTCTCATGGTATCGAGCAGGTTCCCCTGTGGGAGTGCACTCCGGGCTCTCTCGCACTCTGTCGACTGGCCTTTAGCCGCCCGCGCGCTGCCTGTTCAGGCCTCACGCCGCCAGCGCGCCGCCCTAGACGCTAGCGCGCCGCCCGTCCAGGCCCTGTGCAGCCCGCGTGCCGCCCTTTGCAGCTCGCGCGCCGCCCTTAACAGCCCGCGCGCCGCCCTTAGCAGCCCGCGCGCCACCCTAAGCGGCCCGCGCGCCGCCCTAATCCGCCCGCGCGCCGCTCGCTTGGCCCCAGGCAGCCCACGCGCCGTCCGCGCGTCGCCCTTAGCCGCCCGACAAGCCGCCCGTGGGCCGCCCGTCAGCCGCCCGTAAGCCGTCAGTGCGCCGCCCGACGCGCCGCCCTCGGCTGCCCGTGAGCTGCACCGCCCGTGCGCCGCCCGTCAGCCGCCCTCAGCCGCCCTCGGACGCCCGTGAGTCGCCCGTGCAGCCGCCCGTGCAGCCGCCCGTCAAGCCGCCCGTGCAGCCGCCCGTGCAGCCGCCCGTCGTGCCGCCCGTGAGCCGCCAGTGCCGCCCGTGCAGCCGCCCGTACAGCCGCCCTTGAGCCGCCCGTGAGCAGCCCGTCACGACGCCCGCGCCGCCCGTGTCACCCGCGTCACCCGAGCCGCGCGCGCTGCCCGAGCAGCAGAGCCGCCCAAGTTGCCCGTGCCGCTGAACGCCCGAGCCGCCCGAGCCGCCCGAGCCGCCCTAGCCGCCCGAGCCGCCCGAGCCGCCCGAGCCGCCCAAGCCGCCCGAGCCGCCCGAGCCGCCCGAGCCGCCTACGGTGCCGAGCGCCGGGTCCTGTGGGGCTGCTGCTACTCCTGGGCCGGCGGAGTTGCTGAGCTGCCGTGTTGCTGTTCTACTGAGCTGCTCGACCCTTCCTCTCTGGTGAGACTGTCGGCTGCTATCATGGCCACCCCTAGTGTCCTGGCCTTTGACGCTGAGGGTCGCGCCATTGACTTTGCGGTCTGGGTCGAGGACCTGCAGCTGTACTTGCAGTGCGATTCAGTAGACGACATCTCTCTCTTTGACTTTGCCTCTGGCGCTGTCCCTGCCCCTCCTGCTGATGCTGACCCCACTGCTCATGCTCAGCCGTCTCATGCTACCTTACCTCTTCCCTGACCTTGCTGCCTTTCCTACAGTCACTGACCTCTTTACCCACCTGCGCGCTAGTGACACTCGCTACCGAGCTGCGCTTCCAGCTGCCTTCTGCGCCGAAAACCCCCCTCCCATGTACATCACCCTCTACTTTCTAGTCACCCGTCTCCCTGAGTCCCTTCGTGCTGTTAGGGACCAGTATCTCTCTGTCTGTCCCACCACCCTCACTGTCGACCTCCTCGAGAAGTCCCTACTAGCGGCCGAGAAGAGCATAGTCGCTGTAGGGGCCTCTCGTGGTGACCCCCGCACCCCCATCTTTGAGGGGTGTTCTCCTTCCCCCCTGTTACCCTCTGTCGCCTCTGCTGCTACGGCCAACCTCGTTGGTCTAGAGTCGGTCGGTGCGGCGTCTGCCCCCAGCGGTAGGCGCCGCTCTGGCAAGGGCAAGGGGGGCAAGGGAGCGGGTGGAGCTGGCGGGGGCGGTGGCGGAGGAGGTGGGGGCGGCGGGGGGAGTGGGGGTGGCGGTGGAGGTGGGGGCGGGGGTGGAGGTACTAGTGGCGGCAGTGGAGGCGGAGGTGGTGGCGGAGGTGGCGGTGGAGGTGGCGGTGGGAGCGGCGGGGGCGAGGGTGGCGGTGGCGGCGGTGGCGGCGGAGGCGGGGGTGGCGGTGGTGGAGGTGGTCGGAGTGGCTCGTCCCAGCGGAGCAGCACTGGGGGTGGTCAGCGCCAGCAGCAGCAGCAGCAGCGCTCTCGCGACGTCCCCGCCCCTCAGCAGCTCCGTGAGTGGTACTTGCAGCGTAAGCGTGGTGGGGCGTTCGGTCCCTGCACCTACGTCCTTCGCACCGGCGACCGCGCGGGTGAGCTGTGTGGGGGCACCCACACCGCCTGCGCTGCTTCGCCCGCCTGACCGACGCTTGGCGCCAGCAGTTTCCGGAGGCCTCTGAGATCCCCCGCTGGGGAGAGCTGTCTAGGGCTGGTGTAGCTATCTTTGATCTTGACTTTGATGCTATCCTTGCTGCCATGTATGCTGTGACTGTTAGTGATGAGGGTGACTGTTACCGGTGTTTCCCGCCCGACCCGCGCATTGGTACTGCTGCGTCAGGTGCCAGTGAGGCTGCTGCTCTAGGTGCCAGTGCGTCTGTGCTCTCAGGTACTAGTGAGTCTGCACTCTCAGGTACTGTGTCGGCTTCAGCCTCTCACACCTTCACCCTTGACTCTGGGGCGTCTCGCTCCTTCTTTCGGGACCGCACCACTCTCACGCCGCTTAGTCGGCCGGTTGCGGTGTCCCTGGCTGACCCCTCTGGGGGTCCTGTCCTGTCTCGTTTCTCCACAATCCTCCCGTGTCCGGCGGCTCCCTCTGGCACCCTGTCTGGTCTCTACCTCCCCTCGTTCTCTACGAACCTGGTGAGTGGTGCTGACCTACAGGATGCGGGTGTCCACCAGTTCACTCCTGCTCGTCAGCGGGTGACACACTGCACAGAGGCTAGCACAGGTCGCCACGTGGCTACGTTTATACGTCAGCCAGGGTCGAGCCTGTACACACTGACCACTGCTTCTCCTCCAGGTGCTGAGTCTAGTAGGGTCTCTTCGTCTGGTCAGGTGTTTGCTGCAGCGTCCAGGTCTGGTCCTGAGTCTGCCCCCTGTTCGTGTCGCCGTCTGTCTCACGAGACCCTCCTCTGCCACCACCGCCTTGGCCACCCCTCCCTACTTCGGCTCAGAGGCATGGCCTCCCGTCTTCTTGTGTCTGGTCTCCCCCGGTCCCTCCCTCCCCTTCCTCAGGGCCCTGGCCCTGCCTGTGTCCCCTGTGTCGAGGGGCGCCTGCGTGCTGCCCCTCACTCCTCCCAGTTTCCTCCGACAGAGGCTCCGTTGCAGACGCTTCACATGGACGTGTGGGGCCCTGCCCGCGTCCGTGGACTCGGTAACGAGCGCTACTTCCTGTTGGTGGTTGACGACTACTCGCGTTACACCACAGTCTTCCCCTTGCGCAGCAAGGGTGATGTCACTGAGGTGCTGATCGACTGGATCCGCGCAGCTCGTCTCCAGCTCAGGCAGAGCTTTGGCTCGGACTTTCCTGTGTTGCGTCTGCACTCGGACAGAGGCGGAGAGTTCTCCTCTTGCCTTCTGCAAGCCTACTGTCGTGCGCGAGGCATCCGCCAGACCTTCACGCTTCCGGACTCACCGCAGCAAAATGGGATTGCAGAGCGCCGCATTGGCATGGTCATGGACGTCGCTCGTACGTCTATGATGCATGCGGCTGCCCCCCATTTTCTGTGGCCGTTTGCGGTCAGGTACGCGGCGCATCAGATCAACCTCCACCCCAGGGTCTCTAGGCCGGAGACCTCCCCAGCCCTGCTGTGGACGGGGAAGGTTGGCGATGCGTCGGCGTTCCGGGTCTGGGGATCTCGGGCGTTTGTCCGCGACTTGTCTGCGGACAAGCTATCCCCTCGCGCTGCTCCCTGCGTCTTCCTGGGGTTCCCCCCCGACGCCCCTGGGTGGCAGTTCTACCACCCCACCTCTCCACGTGTTCTGTCCTCCCAGGATGTCACGTTCGACGAGTCGGTACCCTACTACCGCCTCTTCCCCTACCGCACTCCGTCCCTCCCCCCGCCCCCGCTCTTCTTGGTACCAGTTCCCCCCCCGGTCGACCCCCTCCCCCCTCAGGGTCCTGCCCCTTCAGGTGTGTCCCAGGTAGACGCGGTTGAGCCTGTCGAGGTCACTGGTGACTCAAGTGCTGCTGCGGGAGCTGGGTCTGAGGGTGCTGAGTCTGGGGGTGCTGAGCCTGGGGGTGCTGAGCCCGGGGGGTGCTGAGCCTGGGGGTGCTACGCCTGGAGGTGCTTTGCCTGGGGGTGCTGAGCCTGGAGGTTCTTCGCCTGGAGGTTCTCCGGGTGCTTCGTCTCGCCGAGAGCCACTCTCCTCACAGGAGCTGCGTGAGTGGTTTGCTCGGCGCTGGAGGCGTGCTGCTGGTGCTGGAGGTTCTTCTGCTGTTGAGGGTGCTGCTGCCGCGGGTCCCGGAGGTGCTCGTACTTGGAGTACTGGGGCTGCTGGGCCTGCGGGTTCGCCTGGAGCTGGTGCTGCTGAGGGTGTTGGCGCTGAGACTACCACTGGTGGTTCGACTGGCGGTGCTCCTGGTGCTGCTGGAGTTTCTGGGGCTACTGGAGGCGCTGCTGGGGTTTTTGGAGCTAGTGGAGGTGCTGCTGGAGGTGCTGCTGGAGCGGGTACTCCTGCTGGGGGTACTAGTGCTGTCCCTGCTGTTTCTGGCGTCGCCGCGCGGCCCCGACCGTACTTCGTACCGCTCCTGCAGCAGGTTCTTGGTCTTCCACCTTCTCCTGGTCCTCCTCCTCCTCCCTTAGAGGGTCCACAGCCTGTCCAGTCACTGCTACAGCCTGCCTCCCCTTTACCTGCTCCTTCTCCCTACGCTGGTCGGACTGGAGGTCTTACTGAGCATCGTGAGCCTGCGTCTCGTCCTGCGTCGCCTGTTCGTACTGCGCGCACTAGTGGTCGCGGTTCGCGTCAGCGTCCGCCTCCTGTCCCTGGCACGCACCGGATGTCTCTGCGTCCGTCCACTGCTCCTCTACGTGCCCCTTTGCCTTCTCCTCCTTCTTCCTCTCTTCCTGCTCTTGCCGACCCGGAGTCGGACTCTCTTCGTGCTGCCAGTCCTACTGTCACGCGTCTCCTTGCTACTGCTGTCACTGACCCTTCTTTCGAGTCTTCGGCTGCGTCTGCCATTGTCAGTGAGCTCGTCGACTTTGCTGCGCGCTGTCGTCTAGACTACGCTGCTGGTCTTGTCGCTGAGTCTGAGTCTGTGTGTCCTCCGTCCGTCGGGGGTGAGTGTGCCCTTGGCACGGACGTCCTTGAGGACAGGCAGGAGGAGCTTCAGTGTCTGGCCGCCGCTTCACCTCATCTCGCGTCTGTACTGCTAGCCCCTGAGGGAGACCCGGATGCACTAGACATCCCGACTCCGCGCTCTTACGCGGAGGCGATAGAGGGTCCCTACTCCTCTCAGTGGCAGGCAGCTATGGATGCAGAGATGGCTTCCTGGAAGTCCACAGGCACCTACGTTGACGCTGTTCCCCCTCCTGTGGCGAACATCGTCAGTGGCATGTGGATTTTCAGGGTGAAGCGGCCGCCAGGTTCTCCGCCTGTCTTCAAGGCGCGGTACGTGGCTCGTGGTTTCAGTCAGCGGCAGGGAGTTGACTACTTTCAGACCTTCTCCCCCACCCCAAAGATGACCACTCTTCGGGTACTGCTGCACCTTGCTGCTCACCGTGACTACGAGCTGCACTCTCTCGACTTCAGCACTGCTTTCTTGCAGGGGAGCCTGCACGAGGAGATCTGGCTACGTCGCCCACCTGGCTTCGTTGGGTCTTTCCCTCCTGGTACCCAGTGGAGTCTCCGGCGTCCAGTCTACGGTCTCCGCCAGGCGCCGCGTGAGTGGCACAACACACTGAGGACTACGCTGGCGGCTCTTGGGTTTGCTCCCTCCACTGCACACCCGTCGCTGTTTCTGCGCACCGACACCTCTCTGCCGCCGTTCTACATCCTCGTGTACGTCGACGACTTGGTCTTTGCCACAGGTGACACTGCTGGACTCGCCTACGTGAAGTCCGAGCTGCAGAAGAGACACACGTGCACTGACCTGGGTGAACTGCGCAGCTACCTTGGCTTGCAGATCACCCGGGACAGAGCACGCCGCACCATTACCCTGACTCAGTCACACATGGTGCAGCAGGTCCTTCAGCGCTTCGGCTTCACGTACTCCTCGCCTCAGGCCACTCCTCTGCCTACTCGCCACTCGCTCTCAGCTCTGCCTTCGGATGAGTCCGTAGAGTCGAGTGGCCCGTATGCAGAGCTTGTTGGCTGCCTCATGTACCTGATGACCTGCACACGACCTGACCTTGCATACCCTCTGAGCATTCTTGCTCGCTATGTTGCTCCCGGGAGACACCGACCAGAGCACATGGCTGCAGCGAAGAGGGTGTTGCGCTACTTGTGCAGTACGTCGGGCATGGGGCTAGTGCTTGGAGGGCGGAGTCTAGTGGTCCTCACTGGGCACGCAGACGCTTCTTGGGCTGACGACCAGGCTACGCAGCGGTCGTCACAGGGTTACACCTTCAGTCTTGGTTCCGGCTCAGTTTCGTGGCGGGCTACCCGCTCGTCTTCTGTTCTCGGCTCCAGTTGTGAGGCTGAGATCTACGCCGGGGCCATGGCTGCACAGGAGTTACGCTGGCTCACCTACCTGCTGACCGACCTTGGAGAGCCGCCTCGTTCTCCTCCAGTCCTGTACGTAGACAACAAGGCCATGCTGGCTTTGTGTCGAGAGGAGCGACTGGAGCACAGGACAAAGCACATTGCTCTCCGCTACTTTCTTGCTCGTGAGCTACAGCAGCATGGACAGTTGCGACTTGCGTACGTGGCCTCTGAGGCCAACACTGCTGATGTCTTCACCAAGGCACTTGCGCCTTGTGATCATCAGCGCTGCTGCACGCAGCTGGGCCTTGTGCGTGTCTTGCCTCACTTGCTCACTTCTTGACCTTGCTTGTACTTTTACCTATATATACTCTTGCTCTTGCTTGCTTGCCTCTTGTATATCTCTTTATATGATCTTGCATATGAACTGGCCTTCTGGCCTTTGAACTTGTGCTCGGAATGTGTGGTGACTTTGTGATCCACCCTGAGCTTTGCTTTGCTTTGCTTGACTGGTCTTGTGATCCCTTGTTCTCCCCCACTTTGCCTATGGGGGTGTGTCAGAACATTATAGCTTATATATATTTGTGTAGGCTCTAGTGGGGTATCCCATAGGGGGCACAACCCAATCAGGGTTTCCTATATGTACTCACTTCATTCATAGTTGATTCATTCTCGTTCACTTCTTCTCTGCTATTTCTAGCATAGGATAATTATATGCATGCATGAATTGCTTGATTTCCTAGGCTAGGTGCTTTTCTATATTTTATTATAGTTATAGCACCAAGCTAGGTTGCGTGCACCGAATTCTGGCTTTTCGGTTGCCACCGAATTGCCTTCTACCGAATTCGGTAAGGATCTGTTCGGGACGCTTCGCGACCCGCGGAACCTTCGCGTAACACCTGGTTACAGGGCCTTGTGTTGAGCCTATATACAGCCTCGTGTTGTACCCAGGTGATCATTCAATTCAATTCGACTCAATTCTCATTCTCTTTTGTGAGCTCGATCCTAGATCCTCACACAAGGTAATCAGAGCGGGTTTACAAGCGAGGTCTTCAACCGCTTAGTTCCGGCCTTTAAAAACCGCGGAAACGACGACGAAAGCGCCAATACGGGTATGTAAAACCAGTTCCGCGCAATTTTTTGATTCGGTTTTCGAACACCCCTCGGAGTTTCTGGTGGAAAGGTTGGAGTTTCGACTATTCGATCGAGTTTCATCTCAACGGCCCAGAACATTTCGCCCAAAAAAATTGGAATTTGGAGCGTCCGATTGATTTTCTCCTCAACGGCCAAGATCGGATGCGAATTTCGCTCAAGGAAGATTGACGCGACCTACAGAATTCGCACTCGTCAATCCTTTAGTCAACTTGACTCGCAGTAAGTCGACCAGCACCTTGAATTTGAATTTTTTTCGTCGCGCATCTTTCTGTAAATCGCCAAATGGAGGGGAAAGGAGAAATTTTGGTACAGAGAATCGCGGAGTTACGTGCTAAGCATAAGCAAATACATGCGGCGCTCCCATGACTCGAAAAACTCCTTGCGAACCAGTCGGCAACCGCCATAGCAGCAGCGACAACAGTAGCAGCAGCAGCAGCGGCAACACCGACAATTCTACAGGCGACAACGGCAGCAGCTACAGTTAACCTCGAAGCAGTGAAGCTGAGGCTACCGGAGGCGTTCGATCCTACAGTAAAAAGGAACGACGTTCGTCGATTTGTAGCTGAACTCGAAATTTACTTCGAAGCCGTTAGATGCACGACCCCGACAAAAGACGCAATACGCATACGGCTCGCAGCAACACTGTTACGAGGCCCAGCTCTAGAGTGGATCAACAACAGAATAGTCCAAGGCGAGGGGACGTGGGCGCAGGTTCCGGCAGCACTGATCGAACAGTTCGACACGTTGAACAGTAGCTACTACGCAACACGATGCAACAAGCCAACTAGTGGCATGGGGCGATTGGCACCACCCACGACTGCCGACCCGATGGAGAACGACGAGGGCGATGTGGAGCAGCGGCTAGCAAATAATGAGACGTGCAAATTTTGCGGCGCTACAGGACATCGTATCTTGGCGTGTTGGAAAATGAAGAGAAGGTGTGCGGAGCTGAAGGACAAGAAGAGTGTGGCACCCCCGTAGCAGAAAACGGACAACGTGGCAACTTCGGAGAGGGCGAAAAAAGGAGAATATGGTGGCGCAAATTTAAAACGTCATGACCAGCCGGCACCAAGGAAAATCGCCGAGACTAATGGAGGATCCGCGAAACAAGACCCTGCACCGACCGCGAAACTCCAGCCGTATACCCCGACAAGTAAGAATATTACTTCTCGTGGGTTTCAAGCCTTTATTAAGGGAGAGTCAGAAATTAAACCGGTACCGGGTATTATGGGGACCCTACTCCAGAGCGCTAATACGGGTCGAGCGTTTCGAGGAGTTAATATTCTCTCCCAGCAGCACTCTTTAAAGGCTCCCTGTTCCCCACAGATGAAGCCTACACAGCTGCAAAGGCTTAGTGGAAGGTTCCAGGCCCAAGAGAAGCCGAATCAGCCTCGAATAAATCCTTCTAACCTTTCTCAGTTGAAAACTGATACTGAAGCTGCATCTTTGAGCGCAGGACCTAGGGATAACATATTCGACGTACCCTACGATCCTATAAGCGATACCATCTACGGATACTCGGAGAAGCAGCAACCACTAGTACTCGAGGTGATCTGCAACGGGCGTCGCCTCCAGGCCCTGGTGGACAGTGGTGCGTCCCACTCGGTGTGCGACCACGGGACGTTGGAGAAAATTGGAGATTCCTCAGAAGAAACCCAGTTTACAGCAACGATGGTGGACGGTACGAAGCTTCCCATCCACGGCAAGTCAACACTGCAGCTGCAGATAGGGGCGTTGAGGTGGAAGCCGACGTTGCCCATCACGAACATCAAGGGATTAGATTTCATCTTGGGGCGAGATTTTCTGAAGCGGTTCAACCCCGAGATCGACTAGGTCAACCGGAAAACGTGCATCTACAACAACGGGAAACGAGTGGAGCTGCGAAGCTGGACAGATACAGGGAGCGTTCCTGAAACGACACTGGCACGGTTCGAACGGACAGTGAACGAGAGTAACACGGGTTACTTAGCAATGGTTATGGAAGTAGCAGAGGAGGAGGTCTTGGAGCAGTACAAGGATATAATGCCCGACGACCTACCCGAAGGCGTACCTCCAACACGCACCCATGAGCACGAGATCGTGGAGGAACCAGGTGCGAAACCCGTCTCACGTGCACCATACCGACTGAGTCCGACTGAACTGACAGACATGAAATAACAGATAGAGTATCTACTGGACAGACAACTGATCCTCCCATCCACCTCTCCCTACATTGCACCAGTTCTCCTCACTCCAAATCCAGATGGTAGTTTACGAATGTGCATCAACTACCGCGCACTGAACAAACAAACAGCACTGACTACAGCGCCAATACTCATCCTACTGGATCCAGAAAGAGACTACGTGGTGGAAGCAGACGCTAGTGACCAAGCAGTCGGAGCAGTACTGATGCAGCATCTGAAACGCAGTTTGTAGCGCATCGCCTACCTCAGTAAGAAGCTGTTACAGCGGAAGAAGGACTTAGCTGTAAGAAAGGGTTCAGGAAAGATTTGGGTACCGAATTACGCCCCGCTACGGCAGATCCTATTGGAGGAGTTTCACGACGTACCTTACGCGGGACATTTCGGGAGCAACAAGACGTTAGCAGGGATAGCCAAGTATTACTACTGGCCTAGGATGGCAGCAAATGTGCAGCAGTTCGTCACCTCATGCGACACATGCCAGCGGATGAAGAGCAGCAAGCAGAAAAAAGCAGGGTTACTTCAGCCTCTACCCGTACCGGAGCAGCCATGGCAGGTCGTTAGCCTCGACTTCATCACGGGACTTCTTTCGACCTCACGAAGGCATGACGCTATACTCGTGGTGATCGACAAGTTCTCTAAAATGGGTCACTTCATACCGACCAACGACACAGCTACAACTGAAGCAACTGCTCGCCTCTTCTTCGACCGCATCATCACCATCCACGGCATCCCCGCTACACTCATCTTTCACAGAGACCCCAAATTCACGAGTAAGTTCTGGAAGGAGCTCATGGGATTATTGGGGACTAAACTTGCGATGTCCTCAGCATACCACCCACAGACTGACGGACAGACAGAGCGACTCAATCAAGTGGTTGAACAGTTACTGCGCACAGCTTGCAAGGACGACGTCAGCCACTGGGACACACAGTTACCGACCCTAGAGTTCGCTTACAACAACACGTCACATGCGGCCACAGGGAAAACTCCTTTCTTCATGTGTTACGGACGGGAACCACTCACACCACAGCAGCACACCACACCGGCACACGTCCAAGCCGCACATGACTTCGTCACCACCATGCAGCAGCTATTGGAGAAGACTTAGCGACGTCTCACCACAGAAGCAATCGGAGATCAGGTGCTTCTTGACACACGCAACTTGAACCTGTCTCACCTCCCATCCAAGCTTCGGCCTCGCTTGTGTGGTCCTTTTCTCGTTGAGTCATAGGTGACACCAGTTACATTCCGCTTGCGCTTACCAGATACATGGAAGCTTCACAATGCTTTCCATGTCCAGCTACTGAAGCCCTACAAGGACCCCAACCAACAGTTCCAGGGACGACAACTACCGCCACCACCACCTGTTCTCATACAGGATGAACCCGAGTACGAAGTGGAGCGTGTTCTCACTCATCAGCGCCGCGGCGGCAAGACCCTCGAGTTCCTAATACGCTGGAAGGGATACGACCCCACTGAGGACAGTTGGGTTGCAGAAGATGATCTGGGCAACGCACGCCGTGCTCTCAAGGACTATCTTGTCAAGCAGGGTGTTTCTCATGCCACCCAACTTTGAGGGGGGGACGTGTGAGAGTACGACGGCTTATGCCAGCTATGCTTGCTTGCCTTTAATTTATCATGCTATTTCTAGCATAGGATAATTATATGCATGCATGAATTGTTTGATTTCCTAGGCTAGGTGCTTTCCTATATTTTATTATAGTTATAGCACCGAGCTAGGTTGCGTGCACCGAATTCTGGCTTTTCGGTTGCCACCGAATTGCCTTCTACCGAATTCGGTGAGGATCTGTGCGGGACGCTTCGCGACCCGCGGAACCTTCGCGTAACACCTGGTTACAGGGCCTTGTGTCGAGCCTATATATAGCCTCGTGTTGTACCCAGGTGATCATTCAATTAATTTCACATTCTCTTTTCTGAGCTCGATCCTAGATCCTCACAACAACACTTCCCCGCTACATACAGAGTGGACTCCAAATACTCGGCCTCGTCACCGCGGTCCACGGCACCGCGATTCATAAGGAGCCTGCCACAGTTCAGCAAGCTCTGGGGGGGGAGCATAGGGAAAAATGGCATAAAGCCATGGACAGGGAGTTAAAGGCGCTAGAAGAGCGCAACAGCTGGAAAGTAGTTCCCATCGGCGTGGCACGAAACAAGACAATCCTTACTGGAAAATGGGTCTTCCGTGTAGAGACAAAGGCAGACGGCACTATCGACAAATTCAAGGCATGCTGGGTTGTACGTGGCTTTGACCAAGAGCACGGATGCGACTTCACTGAAACATTCGCTCCAGTCAGCCGACATACCTCATTGCGAATTCTCCTCGCAATAGTCGCTATGAAGAAGAAGCTGCGGCAGATCGACGTCGCCAACGCTTTTCTCTACGCATCTGTTGACGCCGAAATCTTCATCGAGCTACCACACAGTTCCAACGGAGACCCTAACCAAGTGTGTCAACTGTTGAAATCCCTGTACGGCATTAAACAAGCCCCGAGACTGTGGCAACAGTACCTACATGCTAGACTCATCCGCATCGGATTCCGCCAACTACCGCACGACCACGGCATGTACCGGCTCACGAAAGGCGACGACTACATTCTGCTCATCGTCTACGTGGACGATTTGCTCTACATCGGCTCGACCGACGTCGTCACTACCTGGTTCGAAGGGAAGCTGCAAAAGGTGTTGAAATGAATGAACAGGAATGATGAACTAATAGTGAAATCAGTACAAGTACCTAACCCTAAAATTGTGTACCCCCTATAGGTTAACCCACTGTAGCCTAAACAAGCACAACATATATAATGTTTGACACACCCCCATAGGCGAAGTGGGGGAGAACTAGGGGTCACAAGACCAGTCAAGTAAAGCAAAGCAAAGCAAGCTCAGGGTGGATCACAAAGTCACCACACATTCCGAGCACAAGTTCAAGGCCACAAGGCCAGTTCACATGCATGAGTACATATATATATAAGGCTAGACAAGCAAGAGCAGGTATATATATATGTAACAGTACAAGCAAGGTCAAGAGGTGAGCAAGTGAGGCAAGACAGGTACAAGACCCAACTGGGTCCAGAAGCGCTGATGATCACAAGGCGCAAGTGCCTTGGTGAAGACATCAGCAGTGTTGGCCTCAGAGGCCACGTACGCAAGCCGCAACTGACCACGCTGCTGTAGCTCGCGAGCAAGGAAGTAGCGGAGAGAAATGTGCTTTGTTCTGTGCTCCAGTCTCTGCTCTCGACACAAGGCCAGCATGGCCTTGTTGTCTACGTACAGCACTGGAGGAGAACGAGGCGGCTCTCCAAGGTCGGTCAGCAGGTAGGTGAGCCAGCGAAGCTCCTGAGCAGCCATGGCCCCTGCGTAGATCTCAGCCTCACAACTGGAGCCAAGAACAGAAGACGAGCAAGTAGCCCGCCACGAAATAGAGCCGGAACCAAGGCTGAAGGTGTAACCCTGTGACGACCGCTGCGTAGCCTGGTCGTCAGCCCAAGAAGCGTCTGCGTGACCAGTGAGGACCACTGGACTCCGCCCTCCAAGCACTAGCCCCATGCCCGACGTACTGCACAAGTAGCGCAACGCCCTCTTCGCTGCAGCCATGTGCTCTGATCGGTGTCTCCCAGTAGCAACATAGCGTGCCAAGATGCTAAGAGGGTATGCAAGGTCAGGTCGTGTGCAGGTCATCAGGTACATGAGGCAGCCAACAAGCTCTGGGTATGGGCGACTCGACTCTACGGACTCATCCGAAGGCAGAGCTGAGAGCGAGTGGCGAGTAGGCAGAGGAGTGGCCTGAGGAGAGGAGTACGTGAAGCCGAAGCGCCGAAGGACCTGCTGCACCATGTGTGACTGAGTCAGGGTGATGGTGCGGCGTGCTCTGTCCCGGGTGATCTGCAAGCCAAGGTAGCTGCGCAGTTCACCTAGGTCTGTGCACGTGTGTCTCTTCTACAGCTCAGACTTCTCGTAGGCGAGTCCAGCAGTGTCAGCTGTGGCAAAGACCAAGTCGTCGACGTACACGAGGATGTAGAACGGCGGCAGAGAAGTGTCGGTGCGTAGAAACAGCGACGGGTCGGCAGTAGAGGGAGCAAACCCAAGAGCCGCAAGCGTAGTCCTCAGTGTGTCGTGCCACTCACGCGGTGCTTGGCGGAGACCGTAGACTGGCCGCCGGAGGCTCCACTGGGTGCCAGGAGGAAAGGACCCAGTGAAACCAGGTGGGCGACGCAGCCAGATCTCCTCGTGCAGGCTGCCCTGCAAGAAAGCTATGCAGAAGTCAAGAGAGTGTAGCTCGTAATCATGGTGAGCAGCTATGTGCAGCAGTACCCGAAGAGTGGTCATCTTCGGGGTGGGAGAGAAGGTCTGAAAGTATTCAACTCCCTGCCGCTGACAGAAGCCACGAGCCACGTAGCGCGCCTTGAAGACAGGCGGAGAACCCGGCGGCCGCTTCACCCTGAAAATCCACATGCCACTGATGATGTTCGCCCCAGGAGGGGGGACAGCGTCAACGTAGGTGCCTGTGGACTTCCAGGAAGCCATCTCTGCATCCATAGCTGCCTGCCACTGAGAAGAGTAGGGACCCTCTATCGCCTCCGCGTAAGAGCGCGGAGTCGGGATGTCAAGTGCATCTGGGTCTCCCTCAGGGGTAAGCAGTACGGACACGAGATGAGGTGAAGCAGCGGCCAAGCACTGGAACTCCTCCTGCCTGTCCTCAAGGACGTCCGTGCCAAGGGCACACTCACCCCCGACGGACGGAGGACAGACAGACTCAGACTCAGCGACAAGACTAGCAGCGTAGTCTAGACGACAGCGAGCAGCAAAGTCGACGAGCTCAGCAACTAGGGCAGACGCACGAGTGGACTCAAAAGAAGGGTCAGTGACGACAGTAGCAAGGAGACGCGTGACAGTAGGAGTGGTAGCACGAAGAGAGTCCGACTTCGGGTCGGGAAGAGCAGGAAGAGAGGACTCAGGAGGAGAAGGCAAAGGGGCACGGAGAGGAGCAGTGGACGGACGCAGAGACATCCGGTGCGTGCCAGGGACAGGAGGAGGACGCTGACGCGAACCGCAACCACTAGGGCGCGCAGTACGGACAGGCGACGCAGGGCGAGACGCGGGCTCACGACGCTCAGCAAGACCTCCAGTAGGACCATTGTAGGGAGAAGGAGCAAGCAGTGGGGAGGCGGGCTGTAACTGTAGCCGTGACTGGACAGGCTGTGGACACTCTAAGGGAGGAGGAGGACCGAGAGAAGGCGGGAGACCAAGAACCTGCTGAAGGAGCGGAACGAAGTACGGCCGCTGCCGTGCAGCGACTCCAGAACCAGCAGAGACACCAACGCCAGGGTCCTCCGCACCAGCAGTAGCTCCAACGCCCGACTCCACAGCACCAGTAGCAGCACCAGCTCCAGGGTCCTCAGCACTTGCAGCAGCTCCAACGTCCGGGTCCTCAGTACCAGCAGCAGCTCCAGCACCAAGGTCCTCCGCACCAGCAGCAGCTCCAACGCCCGACTCCACAGCACCAGCAGCAGCACCAGCTCCAGGGTCCTCGGCACCAGCAGCAGCTCCAACGCCCGGGTCCTCAGTACCAGCAGCAGCTCCAACGCCCGGGTCCTCAGCACCAGCAGCAGCACCAGCGCCCGGGTCCGCAGCACCAGCCATAGCTCCAACGCTCGGGTCCGCAGCACCTGAAACAGCTCCAACCTCTGGGGCCGCAGCACCAGCAGAACCAGTAGAGTCTCCAGCACCAGTAGCACCACCAACAGCACCGGATTCCGCGACACCAGGCGCACCACTCCAAAGAGTGCAGCGCCTCTCGTACCACTCACGGATCCGCTCATGAGAGGGGAGCTCCCGGCTAGGAGGAGAAGCACCAGCACCAGTCCCAGTAGTACGCCTGGCTCCAGAGGTACCTCTCCTGAGGCTGCAGTACTGGAAGTACCACTCACGCAGCTGCTCCGAGGAGAGGGCTCCGCCAGGTGTAGGACCCTCAGGCTCAGGACCTCCAGACTCAGAACCCCCAGACTCCGGACTCTGCAGCTCAGCACCCCCAGGCTCAGTACTCCCAGGCTCAGCACCCCAAGGCTCAGCACCCCCAGGCTCCGCACCCCCAGGCTCCGCACCCCCAGGCTCTCCACCCCCAGGCTCCGCACCCCCAGGCTCCGCACCCCCAGGCTCAGCACCCCCAGGCTCCGCACCCCCAGGCTCATCACCCCCAGGCTCCGCACCCACAGCAGGACGAGAGTCGACAGCTACCTCAACAGGCTCAACCGGGTCTACCTGAGACACACCTGAGGGAGCGGCACCCTGAGGGGGGAGGAGGTCTATGACAGCAGCACCTGGCGCGAGGAAGAGAGGCAGGGGGGGGAGCGGGGCAGTGCGGTAGGGGAAGAGCCGGTAGTAGGGGACAGACTTGTCAAAAGTGACGTCCTGAGAGGGCAAGACTCGGCGTGAAGTGGCGTGGTAAAACTGCCAACCAGGCGCGTCCGGGACAAAGCCGAGGAAGACGCAGGTAACAGCACGAGAGGAGAGCTTGTCCGCAGACGTATCGCGGACAAAAGCTCGAGATCCCCAGACCCGGAAACGCGACGCATCGCCAACCTCCCCCGTCCACAGCAGTGTGGGCGAGGTCTCCGGCAAGGAGACATGGGGCCAGAGGTTGAGCTGATGCGCAGCGTACCGGACCGCAAACGGCCACAGAAAGTGGGGGGCAGCCGCATGGATCAAGGAGGTACGGGCGACCTCCATGACCAGGCCAATGCGGCGCTCCGCAACCCCATTCTGCTGTGGTCAGCAGAATGCCGGAAGCGTGAACGACCGCTCAATGCCGTGCTCAGCACAGTAGGCTGCCAAGAGGTCGTAGGAGAACTCACCACCTCTGTCAGAGTGCAAGCGCAGGACAGGATAGTCCGAGTGGAAACGCTTGCTGAGCTGGAGACGGGCTCTGCGGATCCAAGGGATCAAGACATCAGGGACCTCACCCTTGGTGCGCAAGGGGAAGACCGTGGTGTAGCGCGAGTAGTCGTCAACAACTATCAGGAAGTACCTCTCCTGACCCTGACCACGGACGCGGGCTGGGCCCCACACGTCCATGTGGAGCGTCTGCAAGGGAGCAGTCGTCGGGGGAAACGAGGAGTGAGGAGCGGCGCGCTGCCGCCCCTCAACGCAGGGAAGACAGGGAGGATCAGGCGAGGGTGGGAGGGGAGGGAGGACTCTGGGAAGACCGGAGACAAGGTACCGGGAGCGCATGGCACGAAGGCGCTGCACAGACGGGTGGCCAAGTCGGTGGTGCCAGAGGACAGTCTTGTGCGCCAGAGAGCGACACGAGCAGGGGGCAGACAGCTGACCTGACGCGGACACAGACGCAGACGCAGCGACCTGAGGGGACTCAGTGGTTAGTGTGTACAGGTCCGACCCCGGCTGCCGAGTGAAGGTAGCCAAGTGGCGGCCCGTACGAGCACACGTGCAGTGTGTCACACGCTCGTAGGCAGGGGTGAACTGGTGAACACCCCCGTCCTGGAGTGCACTACCAAGTTTGTAGAGAACGAGGGGAGGTGGAGACCTGACAGCATGCCCGACGGGACCGCAGGACAGGGAAGGACAGTGGAGGAGGTCGCAATGACCGGACCCCCAGAGGGGTCAGCGAGGGAGACAGCAACTGGCCGAGCAAGCGGCTCAAGGGCAGTGCGGTCACGAAAGAAGCAGCGAGAAGCACCTGAGTCCAGTGTGAAGGTGTGCAGTGCTGCAGTCGACTTAGTACCAGGGGGGGCAGACGCACAAGCACCTAGAGCAGTGGCCTCACCAGCACCTCGGGTAGTAGACACGCGAGTACCTGGAGCGGCAGACGCACTAGTCCTAATGCCCGGGTCGGGCGGCACACACAGGTACTCAGCACCCTCTCCACTAGTAGACATCACATACATAGCAGTGAGAATAGCATCAAAGTCTAGAGCATAGATATCAATCCCCTTCTTCAGGAGATCAACCCAGCGGGGCAGCTCAGTGGCCTGAGGGAACTGAACACGCCAAGCGTCGTTGAGACGAGCGAAGCAGCGCTGTGTGGCGTGCGGTCCCCCACACGGCTGACCAGTGCGGTCACCAGTGCGAATGACATACATGCAGCTAAAGCCACCCCCCCCCCCCCCCCCCCCCCCCCCGTGCTGACAGTACCACTCACGGACTTCCTGGGGCGACGGAGTGTGCTGCTGGCTCTGGCCACCGCCAGCGCCTCCACGACCACCACCACCGCCGCCACCTCCTCAACCACCCCAACCCCTGCCGCCGCCGCGTCCACCGCCACCCCCACCACCGCCTCCGCCTCTGCCACCTCCCCCGCCGCTGCCGCCACCACCCCCACCGCTGCCACTAGCCCCTCCAGTCGCGCCACCACCCCCACCGCCGCCACCGCCCCCACCACCGCCTCCCCCGCTGTCACCGCCACCGCCCTTGCCCCCTTTGCCCTTGCCGCTGCGGCGCCCGCTCGAAGCAGACGCAGTCCCGACCTTCTCAGCACCAAGGAGGTCGACAGCAGCAGAAGAGGCAACAGAGGGAAGAAGGGGGGAAGGAGAACACCCCTCAAAGAACGGGGTACGGGGGTCGCCACAAGAGGCACCTACAGCGACTATGCTAGCCTCAGCTGCAAGGAGTTCCTTCTCGAGGAGGGCAATGGTGAGCTCAGTGGGGCAGCGAGCTAGGAAGTGGTCCCTGACTGAGCGCAGAGTGTCAGGGAGGCGGGTGACTAGGTGGTAGAGAGTGAGCCAGAGTGGGGGTGGGTTCTTGGCAAGGAACTCATCAGGCATGGCGGCGCGGAAGCGAGCCTCACTAGTGCGGAGGTGCGTAATGAGGTCAGCGACTGTGTGGAAAGAGGCTAAGTCGGGGAACAGGTAGGGAAGAGAGAGACGGCCTAGTGCAGCAGAGGCCGGTGAGGAGTAGCGGGCAACGACAGCAGTGTACAGTGCCTGTGCAGTCTTGTGCTGCCCAAAGTGCTCGCGCTTATCTGTTGGCAGGAAGTTGCGAATAGCGAAGCGAGCGTGGGCGTCACGAGTCTGCCACTGTGAGCAGGCAGTGCTGTCAGCAGTAGCAGCAGGAGCAGGAGCATGGCCTAGGGCGTGATCGTACAGTGAGATATCCTCCTTGGCAGTGAGCTGTAGGAAGAGGTGTAGGTCATCTAGCCAAGTTTCGAACTTCACTGGGCGGCCCTCAGCATCGAAAGCAAGTACAGGAGGGCTAGCCATAGCAGTAGTAGGAATAATAGCAGTAGGGGCACCCCAAAAACAGTAGGCAGTGCGACTCAGGTAGGGCGGCTCGGTCCAGTACGGGCGGCGCGGCTCGGTTCAGGAAGGGCGGCACGGCTAGGTTCAGGCGGCGCGGCTCGGTTTGGGCTGGGCGGCTCGGTTCGGGCGGCTCGGTTCGGGCGGCTCGGTTCGGGCGGCTCGGTTCGGGCTGGGTGGCTCGGTTCGGGCAGGGTGGCTCGGTTCGGGCTGCTCGGGTCGGGCGGCTCGTTCTGGGGGGGGGGGGCGTTCGGGGCCTCTAGGGGCCAGCGCGGGGCCGTAAGGGGCCGCTAAGGGCGAGCGCGGGGCCGATCAGGGCCTCTAGGGGCGAGCGCGGGGCCGTAAGGGGCCGCTAAGGGCGAGCGCGGGGTCGTTCGGGGCCTCTAGGGGCGAGCGCGGGGCCGTAAGGGGCCTCTAGGGGCGAGCGCGGGGCCGTAAGGGGCCGCTAAGGGCGAGCGCGGGGCCGATTGGGGCCTCTAGGGGCGAGCGCGAGGCCGTAAGGGGCCGCTAAGGGGCGGCGCGCGAGTCGCTAAGGGGCGGGTCGCGGGTCGCGGGGCCTTAGAGGGCCGTGAAAATCGAGGCGCCCTAGGGCGCAGGTAGGTAGGTAGGTAGGTAGGTAGTGGTGGGCCCTAAAAAAATCGGTCCTAGGAAGGACCTGCTCTATACCATGTTGAAATGAATGAACAGGAATGATGAACTAACAGTGAAATCAGTACAAGTACCTAACCCTAGAATTGTGTACCCCCTATAGGCTAACCCACTGTAGCCTAAACAAGCACAACATATATAATGTTTGACAAAAGGACCTCACTCTCACGATCGCATCCACCGTCACGCAATACCTCGGCCTCAACATCCAAGAAGAAGAGAACGCAATCTACATCAGTGCTGCGAAGTACGCCGACACCATCGCCAAACGCTTTGGACTCACCCCAACCGTCCTCTCAACGCCATATCGCTACACTACCGGAAATCACAAGGAAAGCTCCACTCCACTTAAGCCCGCCGGCATACGCGACTACCAACGAAAGCTGGGATGCCTCCTCTTCGCGGCCGTCACCTGCCGACCGGACCTATCGTACTCGGCAAGTCAGCTCGCCACCTACCTCAAGAAACCTGAAGCGAAGCACATGGCGGTGCTCGACCACGCACTTCACTACCTCGTCAGCGCCCGAACAATCGGCTTAACTTATCACAAGAACGGAACCACGACACCTAAGCTGATCGACCATGCCGGCGACTCTGACAACAGGCGCTCACGCACCAACTTCGTCTACCGATTCGAACCTATCGGGCCCATCTCGTGGCAGTCGAGCAAACAAGAGTTAATTGCTCTCTCCTCAGCTGAAACAGAATATATTGCACTCTGCTCAGCCACAAAGGAAGGACTGTACCTTCGCGAACTGCTGAAAGAAGCGAAGCTGGCTCAGTTACCTAGCTTCTCTCTGTTTTGCGACAATCAGTCAGCAATCCGCATCGCGATCAAAAACGGATTCGCGAAAAGGACGAAGCACATCGCCCTGCGATATTTCTGTCAGAACATATATGTAGCTTATGCTGTTGTGTAGGCTACAGTGGGGTATCCCATAGGGGGTACAACCCAATTAGTGTTTTGCTATTTGTACCCAACTCTTTCATAGTGCATTCATTCTCGTTCTATTTTCCACATGGTATCGAGCAGGTTCCCCCGTGGGAACTGTGCTTAGGGCCCACCACTTTTAAACTTTTTTTTTCTGCCCGGAGCGCGCTCCGGGCCCTCGCTCTCACTCTTTCGGCCTGCCCTGAGCCGCCCGCGCGCCGCCCGTCCCGACCCCTAGCCGCTCACGCGCCGCCCGTTCAGGCCCCTAGCCGCCCGCGCGCCGCCCGTCCCGGCCCCTAGCCGCTCGCGCGCCGCCCGTTCAGGCCCCTAGCCGCCCGCGCGCCGCCCATCCCGGCCCCTAGCCGCTCGCGCGCCGCCCGTTCAGGCCCCTAGCCGCCCGCGCGCCGCCCGTCCCGGCCCCTAGCCGCTCGCGCGCCGCCCGTTCAAGCCCCTAGCCGCCCGCGCGCCGCCCGTCCCGGCCCCTAGCCGCTCGCGCGCCGCCCGTTCAGGCCCCTAGCCGCCCGCGCGCCGCCTGTCCCGGTCCCTAGCCGCTCGCGCGCCGCCCGTTCAGGCTCCTAGCCGCCCGCGCGCCGCCCGTCCCGGCCCCTAGCCACCCGCGCGCGCCCGTCCCGGCCCCTCACCGCCCGCGCGCCGCCCGACCCGGCCCCAGGCCGCCCTGTGCCGCCCGCCCCGGCCGCGCTCTCCTGTCTCGGCCCCTCGGCTCCAGGACGCCACCCGTCCTGGCCCCTCACCCGTCCCGGCCTCACACCGCCCGTGCGCCGCCCGTCCCTGCTGCACGCCGCCGTCCCGGCCCCCCACGCCGCCCGTTAGCCGCCGTGCAGCCTGAGCCGCCCGAGCCGTCTGCGCAGCTGAGGAGCCGAGCCGCCCGAGCCGCCTGTGCCGCTGACAGCCTGAGCCGCCCGAGCCGCCCGAGCCGCCTCCCCCCCCCCCCCCCCCCCCCCCCTTTTCCCGTCGCCTGTCGAGGCGACCTGAGAGGCCAGCTGGGGGGTGGCAGGTGTGTGGTCTCCCCTGCTTCTCCTCCTCCTTCGTCTCGTGCCTCCCAGCAGCCGCGCCGCCCTGCAGCCGAGCCGCTCTACACCCGAGCCTCCCAGCAGCCGCGCCGCCGGGTCGCCGAGCTGCCGAGCTGCAGTTGCTGCCGAGCCGCCCTGCCGCCGAGCCGCCCGAGTCGCCCGAGCCGCAGAGCCGCCGTGCTGCCGAGCCGCTGAGTCGCCGAGCCTACTCTACCCACCACTGGTGAGCCCCTGCCCTGCTAGCACGCTGCGCGTCGCCTGCTTGCCTGCCTGCCTCCCTTTTTGGCTTGCCTGGCTGCCTCCCTTACTGCTGCTACTCCTGCTCCTGCCTCTACTGGTGGAGCCAGATGCAGCCCCATCGACGTCTGCGTGAGTCCCTCACGCCCCAGCAGCTGCGTGAGTGGTACGCTGGTTGGGGCTGTAGGGGTGGTGGCGCTACTACTGCTACCACTCCTGCTGCTTCTACTACTGGTGGCGGCCAGATGCAGCTCCCGCGACCCCCCCCGCGCGTCTCTCACGCCTCAGCAGCTTCGTGAGTGGTACGCTCAGAGTGGAGGGTCCCTCAGTTCTGTTCGCTGCTCTTACGTGATTCTCACTGGTGCTCGGAATGGTCAGCCTTGTGGGACACGTAGTCATACACAGTCCCGCTGCTTCGCCCGTCTGAGCGACGCCTGGCGTACCGTGTTTGGCGACGAGGCTGAGCTCCCCGACTGGGTGGAGTTGCTTAGGCAGAGGGTAGATATATTTGCTCTTGACTATGATGCTATTCTCACTGCCATGTATGCATTGCCTACTAGTGCTGACCGTGCTGGTCACCTGTGCGTCCCGCCTGACCCGGGTATAGGACCTGCTGCTCTAGCTACTGGTGAGGCTGCTGCTGCTCTGGGTGCTAGTGAGTCTCCTGCTCCAGGTACAGGTGCGGCTGCTGCTCTAGGTGCTAGTGAGTCTGCTTCCTCAGGTGCGGGTGAGGCTGCGCTCTCAGGTACCGCGTTGGCTTCGGCCTCCCTCACCTTTACACTTGACTCTGGGGCTTCTCGCTCCTTCTTTCGGGACCGCACCACACTCACGCCGCTTGGTCGGCCGGTTGCAGTCTCCCTGGCTGACCCCTCTGGGGGTCCTGTCCTCGCTCACTTCTCCACTGTCCTCCCGTGTCCGGCTGCCCCCTCGGGCACCCTGTCTGGCCTGTACCTCCCCTCGTTCTCGACGAACTTGGTGAGTGGTGCAGACCTGCAGGATGCGGGGGTTCACCAGTTCACTCCTGCGAGTCAGCGGGTGACCCACTGCACGGACGCACGCACAGGCCGGCACCTGGCCACGTTCTCGCGTCGGCCGGGGTCGAGCCTCTACACCCTGACCACTGAGTCTCCTCCTGTCCCTGCGTCCGGTCAGGTAGCAGCGTCAGGTCAGGTGTTTGCTGCTGCGTCCAGGTCTGGTCCTGAGTCTGCCCCCTGTTCGTGTCGCCTCCTGTCTCACGAGACTCTCCTGTGGCACCACCGTCTTGGCCACCCCTCCTTGCCCCGCCTTCGGGGCATGGCTTCCCGTGTCCTTGTCTCTGGTCTTCCCCAGTCTCTCCCTCCCCTTCCTTCGGGACCAGGACCTTCCTGTGTCCCCTGTGTCGAGGGGCGCCTCAGGGCTGCTCCTCACTCCTCCCAGTTTCCCTCGACAGAGGCTCCTCTGCAGACACTTCACATGGACGTGTGGGGCCTGGCCCCCGTCCGTGGGCAGGGTCACGAGCGCTACTTCCTGTTGGTGGTTGACGACTACTCGCGTTACACCACAGTCTTCCCCTTGCGCAGCAAGGGTGCTGTCACTGAGGTGCTGATCGACTGGATCCGCGAGGCTCGTCTCCAGCTCAGGAGGAGCTTCGGCTCGGACTTTCCTGTTCTGCGTCTGCACTCTGACCGAGGTGGGGAGTTCTCTTCTCGCCTTCTGCGAGACTACTGTCGTGCACAGGGGATCCGCCAGACCTTTACGCTTCCGGACTCTCCACAGCAAAATGGGATTGCTGAGCGCCGCATTGGCATGGTCATGGATGTCGCTCGTACGTCCATGATGCATGCGGCTGCCCCCCATTTTCTGTGGCCGTTTGCGGTTCGGTACGCGGCGCATCAGCTCAACCTTCACCCCAGGGTCTCTCGGCCCGCGATCTCCCCAGTGTTACTGTGGACGGGGAAGGTCGGCGATGCGTCTGCGTTCCGTGTCTGGGGATCTCGGGCGTTTGTCCGCGACTTGTCTGCGGACAAGCTGTCCCCCCGTGCTGCTCCCTGTGTCTTCCTTGGCTTCCCCCCTGAAGCTCCAGGGTGGCAGTTCTACCACCCCTCCTCTCGTCGTGTTCTGTCCTCCCAGGACGTCACGTTCGACGAGTCAGTCCCCTTCTACCGCCTCTTCCCCTACCGTACTCCTTCCCTCCCCCCCCCACCCGACTTCCTAGTGCCAGTTCCCCCCCCGGTAGACCTCCTCCCCCCTCAGGTTCCTGCCCCTTCAGGTATGTCCCAGGTAGACACAGTCGAGCCAGTCGAGGTTGCTGCTGAGTCTGGTCCTGTTGCGGGTGCAGAGTCTGGGGGTGCTACGCCTGCGGGTGCTGAGCTTGGGGGTGCTGCTGCTGGGGGTGCTGAGCCTGGGGGTGCGAGGCCGGGGGGTGCTGAGCTTGGGGGTGCTGCTGCTGGGGGTACTGAGCCGGGGGGTGCTACGTCGGGAGCTGCTGAGCCTGGGGGTGCTGAGCCTGGAGGTGCGGAGCCTGCGACTGCTGGACCTGGGGGCTCTCCGGTTGCTCCGTCTCGGCGGGAGCCGCTCTCTCCACAGGAGCTGCGCGAGTGGTTTGCTCGCCGCTGGAGGCGTGCTGCTGGAGCTGGAGCTCCTTCGACTGCTGAGGGTGCTGGTGGTGCCGGTCCCGGAGCTGCTGGGCCTGCGGGTCCTACTGGAGCTGGAGCTGCTGAGCCTGGGGGTGCTGAGTCTGGAGCTGCTGAGCCTGGGGGTGCTGAGTCTGGAGCTGCTGAGCCTGGGGGTACTGAGTCTGGAGCCACTGAGCCTGGGGTTTCTCCTGGTGCTGCGTCTCGGCGGGAGCCCCTCTCTCCACAGGAGCTGCGCGAGTGGTTTGCTCGCCGCTGGAGGCGTAGTGCTGGAGCTGGAGCTTCTCCGACCGTCGAGGGTGCTGGTGCCGCCGGTCCCGGAGGTGCTACACCTGCGGGTCCTACTGGAGCTGGGGCTGCTGAGGGCGGTGGTGCTGAGTCTGCTGCTAAGTGTCCTGACGGTGGTTCTGCTGCTGGTGCTGCTGGAGGTACTGCCGCTGGAGGTGTTGGTGGCGCTGGTGCTGCCGCAGAGGGTGCTGGTGCTGTCCCTGCTGAGTCTGGAGCTGCCGCGCGGCCTCGGCCGTACTTCGTTCCGCTTCTGCAGCAGGTTCTTGGTCTTTCTCCTCCGGTAGAGTGTCCACAGCCTGTCCAGTCGCAGTCACTGTTGGAGCCTACCTCCCCACTGCCTGCTCCCTCTCCTTACACTGGTCCTACTGGAGGTCTTACTGAGCGTCGTGAGCCTGCGTCTCGTCCCGTGTTGCCTGTTCGTGCTGCCCGCGCTAGTGGTCGTGGTTCGCGTCCGCGTCCTCCTCCTGTCCCTGGCACGCACCGGATGTCTCTGCGTCCGTCCACTGCTCCTCTGCGTGCCCTTTTGCCTTCTCCTCCTGAGTCCTCCCTTTCTGTGCTTACCGACCCAGAGTCGGACTCCCTTCGTGCTGCCAGTCCTACTGTCACGCGTCTGCTTGCTACTGTCGTCACTGACCCCTCTTTTGAGTCTACTGCTGCGTCTGCTCTTGTCGCTGAGCTCGTCGACTTTGCTGCTCGCTGTCGTCTAGACTACGCTGCTAGTCTTGTTGCTGAGTCTGCGTCTGTCTGTCCTCCGTCCGTCGAGGGTGAGTGTGCTCTTGGCACGGACGTCCTAGAGGACAGGCAGGAGGAGTTCCAGTGTCTGGCTGCTGCTTCACCTCATCTCGCGTCTGTACTGCTTGCTCCTGAGGGAGACCCGGATGCACTAGACATCCCGACTCCGCGCTCTTACGCGGAGGCCGTAGAGGGTCCCTACTCCTCTCAGTGGCAGGCAGCTATGGATGCAGAGATGGCTTCCTGGAAGTCCACAGGCACCTACGCTGACGCGGTTCCCCCTCCTGGGGCGAACATCGTCAGTGGCATGTGGATCTTCAGGGTGAAGCGGCCGCCGGGCTCTCCACCTGTCTTCAAGGCGCGGTACGTCGCTCGTGGCTTCAGTCAACGGCAGGGAGTTGAATACTTTCAGACCTTCTCTCCCACCCCGAAGATGACCACTCTTCGGGTGCTGCTGCACATAGCCACTCAGCGCGACTACGAGCTTCACTCTCTCGACTTCAGTACTGCGTTCTTGCAGGGGAGCCTGCACGAGGAGATTTGGCTGCGCCGTCCACCTGGCTTCACTGGGACTTTCCCTCCTGGCACCCAGTGGAGCCTCCGACGGCCAGTCTACGGTCTCCGCCAGGCACCACGTGAGTGGCACGACACACTGAGGACTACGCTTGCGGCCCTTGGGTTTGCTCCTTCTACTGCTGACCCGTCGCTGTTTCTGCGCACCGACACTTCACTGCCGCCGTTCTACATCCTCGTGTACGTCGACGACTTGGTCTTTGCCACAGCGGACACTGCTGGACTCGCCTACGTGAAGTCCGAGCTACTGCAGAGACACACGTGCACAGACCTGGGTGAACTGTGCAGCTACCTTGGCTTGCAGATCACTCGGGACAGAGCACGCCGCACCATTACCTTGACTCAGTCACACATGGTGCAGCAGGTCCTTCAGCGCTTCGGCTTCACGTACTCCTCGCCTCAGGCCACTCCTCTGTCTACTCGCCACTCGCTCTCAGCTCTGCCTTCGGATGAGTCCGTAGAGTCGAGTGGCCCGTACCCAGAGCTTGTTGGCTGCCTCATGTACCTGATGACCTGCACACGACCTGACCTTGCATACCCTCTTAGCATTCTTGCACGCTATGTTGCTCCTGGGAGACACCGACCAGAACACATGGCTGCAGCGAAGAGGGTATTGCGCTACCTGTGCAGTACGTCGGGCATGGGGCTAGTGCTTGGAGGGCGGAGTCCAGTGGTACTTACAGGTCACGCGGACGCTTCTTGGGCTGACGACCAGGCTACGCAGCGGTCGTCATAGGGTTACACCTTCAGCCTTGGCTCCGGCTCTGTCTCGTGGCGGGCTACTCGCTCGTCTTCGGTTCTCAGCTCGAGTTGTGAGGCTGAGATCTACGCAGGGGCCATGGCTGCACAGGAGCTTCGCTGGCTCACCTACCTGCTGACTGACCTTGGAGAGCCGCCTCGTTCTCCTCCAGTGCTGTACGTAGACAACAAGGCCATGCTGGCCTTGTGTCGAGAGCAGCGTCTGGAGCACAGAACGAAGCACATTGCTCTTCGCTACTTCCTTGCTCGTGAGCTACAGCAGCGTGGACAGTTGCGGCTTGCGTACGTGGCCTTTGAGGCCAACACTGCTGATGTGTTCACCAAGGCACTCGCGCCTTGTGACCATCAGCGCTTCTGCACCCAGCTGGGTCTTGTGCCTGTCTTGCCTCACTTGCTCTCCTCTTGACTTTACTTGTACTGTCGCATATATATACCTGCTCTTGCTTGTCTAGCTTTATATATATATGTGTGTACTACTGCATGTGAACTGGCCTTGTGGCCTTGCTCTTGTGCTCGGACTGTGTGGTGACTTTGTGATCCACCCTGAGCTTTGCTTTGCTTTGCTTGACTGGTCTTGTGACCCCTTGTTCTCCCCCACTTTGCCTATGGGGGTGTGTCAGAACATATATGTAGCTTATGCTGTTGTGTAGGCTACAGTGGGGTATCCCATAGGGGGTACAACCCAATTAGGGTTTTGCTATTTGTACCCAACTCTTTCATAGTGCATTCATTCTCGTTCTATTTTCCACAATTTCTTCGTGAAAGACGAAATCGAGAAGGGGAGACTCGAACTGTCCTACTGCCCCACATCCGAGATGGCAGCCGACTACTTGACCAAGAAGCTCGGAAAACAGAAGTTCGAGTACTGCATGCTGCTGACTGGACAAAGCCACGTCACCAATAGCGACACTCCAGAAGCGAAGGGGAGTGTTGGAATCAAGTCATTCAAGCGCTTCTGTTGTGTGTCGAAACACTGAGTCGTAAATGAGGCGAAGCACAACAAAGCATCGGCAAGTCAACACTTGGAGGTTGAGAAGAAAAGCAACCGCTGGAGGTTACGCGAAAGTCAAAGCTGAGCGACCTTTGACCTGACAAATATAGCGTGACAGGAAGGACAAACAACTGACTCGTTACTGAGCAGTTGCCCGAGTCGGCACTGTATCGAACCGCAACAGCAACAGTAAAACAGTTATAAGCTGTATCTGTTCGTATTCCTTGTACTCTTATAAAAGCCTTGTATTTCCTTGTCTTAATCAGTCTACTTTGCCCTCACATACGAGTGCAAGGTGGTTCAAGGACTTATCATTAAACGCTTCCTCTATTACAACTTCCTACTCAGAGTTTAGCCCTGCAAAGATCCTAAGGGCTTTTTCTCAGCCCAACAGTCTCTAGTAGCAGGTTGGCGGCAGAACAGGAAGTGCGTGCCTGGAAGGCCCGCCATGGCCATGGCAAGCCAAACAAAAGAACAAAACTGGAGAGAATGTGGAGAATGAGGGCCGTATGAAACCCTCGCCCGAGACCCCTCCAGTTTCGCGGCCCAGCCTCCTCTACGGGGAAGGGGTGGCCACGAGGGCTCTCGTTATCAGGGTAAAATACACTTTTTGCACTGACTGGCGGCCGCTTTATTTCAGTTACCCTTTCCCGAGCAGGGTAGTGGGATTTTTACCCTAGGCCATTAAGAGTAATTTTTTTTTTACCCTTTGAAATACAGCGTGCCTCAAATTTTTCCCTGACTGTACAGGGTACTTTTTCAGTTACGCTGATACGGATTTCTTGCAAGCGAGGATTTCAAACGTTAACAGAATGCAAAACGGACAACAAGACCAACAGTCGCAAATAACAATTTCACCCCCAGGTGGAGTCACGCGAATTTCCACGCGTCCTGTCGCGAAAGTACCACATTGGTGGAACTGGCAGCCACCGTGCCAGCGCAACACGGAATCAAGGCCGGAGCAGCATTTGACAACTGCCCCACTTGTCTAGTAGCGCGCCGACAGGACAGCGGGGCTGCCATCCTCCTTTCGTGCTGAACAGGGCACCTCCTGGCAGCCACAAGTGACCACCGTGAGCCATGCAATTACGTGCTCCGGGGTCATCACAGGTGTTGGAGGAGGGGGTCGTTTTTTCCAGAACACCCCATCTTTCTCATCCTTCTCATACCCTCGGTGTGAGAACCACCTACTCGGAGGTCTCTCACTTGTGGTAGTCATGCCTGCCGAGCAAACTCCTCAATCTCCCGCTGTAGTGCGTAATGGCCTTTCTGTGCTGGGAGTTATTCCTCCCCCTGCTGAGACCTACAGCGTGCCCATCTCGCCGTTGCCACCACCCGCTTCTCCCGTGCGTAGTGTGGGTACTGTTGACCCGTTCGAGCCGTCGTCGACTCCTGCTGGCTGGGAGTTGCACCCGTCAATTGTTCTCGTGCCAGGCGTCTAGACCCTCCGCGGTGTTCACCGTCCACTGTGAACAGCACCCCGGGGAAACGCCCGCGTGTGGGAGCGAAGTACACGCAGCAGCGGCTATGGGGAGCCCCGCCACCCCGAAAAGAAGCTTCACCGCAATGTCCAGTAGCTCCCCAAGACGAGACTTCTGCTAAAACTATCGGTGATGTTCTCTACGATACCATAAAGCATCGCTTTGAGACGGAGTGGAAGGGTAAATTCAAGTGGTTGCGTCTTATTCGGATGCCTAACGGAGAAGCAAAACTCAAGTGTGACATCTGTGTGCAGCATGGCGACCCCGCAGCTCACACTAGCTACGGTGTGAGAGGTGAAGGTGGCCGCGATCTGCAGATAGGAAGCGTCCGGGCCCATTCCTCAACACGAGCCCACAAGAGCGCAGTCAAGAACCAAGAAGAAGCTGCAGCTGAGAAGGAGAAACATGCGAAACTAACTCGGTGGCAAACAACTGACGCGTCTACGCGTCATATCATTCGCGTGCTTCATATTGCCCTATTTATCTGCAAGGCGGATGCACCAATCTCGATGTTCATCCCGCTCTACTGGTTCTTGGCAAAGGAAGGCCTTCCAGACCTTCCGAACGGTGGCGGATATGGCGCCTATTACACTGAGTAAGAGCATGTTTTTTTAACAGTAGCCACGGGTGATATTCACATATACCGATGTTGTTCTCTGTTGTTATGTGCAGATATGGCTTCAGAGAGAATCTCAGGGCCATCTCAACGTACCTACAAGAAATGCAACGATCGCACTTGCTGGAGTCGCCTTGGATTGGCTTGTCCCTGGACGAGAGCACAGACCGAATCCACGGCAAACATCTAATCGTTTACGCTACTTTTTTTCGTGGCACGGGTGTGGTCAACGAGTTCATAACGCTCATCACCGTTGACCGTGCTGATGCAGCCTCTCTGACCTCTGCTGTGGTGCAGTACCAGACAGGGATTGGCTTGGATCTCAAGAAGATCTCTGCCATTTCAACGGACGGTGCTAGTGTCATGACAGACAAGAACAGCGGGGTTGTCGCCCGTCTGCGCATGAGGATCCCGCACCTTTGTGTCGCTCATCGGTGAGTGTCTCTCCGTGCACTCGGTGGGAAAGCGATGCACCATTTTTAACTTCATTACTCAGAACTCGTACTTTGTTTACTTGACAGGGAGGGTCTAGCCGCAAGCGATGCCGCGGATGCTGTGCCAGAACTTTACATGGTTGACGACGTCATCCGTGGCTTTGCAGATCTCATCTCGCGTTCCAACGTCAAGTACGAGAAGTTTCATAACAATCAGCATGTTTTCTACAAGACGAACCTGGAGGCACAAGGGATACACACCGTTCGCTGGCTGTCACGTGGTGAGGCCGTCCGACGCTTCCTCGAGATCCTGCCTGCTGCCATCGTGGTGCTCAAAGAGTACAACAATGACCTGTACAAGATTGCCACGTCATTCAAGTTTCAGTGGTTGCTCCGGCTGCTTGCTGACGTGTTGTGGGAGCTGAACCATCTGAACCAACGGTTCCAACAATGGCAGGTAAACGAATCTGAAGTATATAGACTGCTTACGCCCAGAAAGGTGTGTCGCTAACCCTGTCGTCTGTACTGTCCGAACACATCGACGTCACGCTCGTGTCTCATCTCGTGGACCAGACACGAATGCGCATGAAGAACCGGTACTTAAACTTTTCGCCGGATCATCACTTCGGGAGTGGAGAGAAGATGACACTGAACAACTTCATTCAGCGCCATCAGAAGATGGACAAGCGGGAGGTGAAGGCAGAGGGCGTGGACAGCGACGGCAACCCCGTGAAATTCGGCTACACGCTGCACGAGAATCCCATCGAAGGGCAGGAGACGGACGGAGATGTAACGGCTTGTTTCGAGCTATCGCTGAAGTTTGTGCGTGCTGTCGACAAGGAGCTGGAGTGGCGGATGAAGGACCTGGAGGAGCTGGAGGGGTGTAAGCTATTTCGGGCAGCCTCATACGTACCTGACGACGCCAAACGTGTGGAAAACTTCAAAAAAAGGCTGGCTAAACTGCACAAGCTCTACAGGAAGAAGCTTCCAGGCATGCTCGTAGACCTCATGGTGTATACCTGACTGCTGTTTTCCCATTCCCTCCAGCGTTGTTTTCCCATCTGCTTCTGCTGTGTTCTCTCGTAACAATCGGCACACTCTCATATCTTCTCGTCTGGTCGCTTGTGTATCTCCTGGATTGTTTTGTTTAATCTTCCCCCTTCCACCCGATTGCTGCGAGTATAGCCCCGTTTAAACCCATACCCGTACAACAGGATTCAACTACACCAGAGCACAGAGCGAGCTCTGGATGTTCACCTCAACAATGTACTCGCAACACAACAACGAGGACTTTCACCAGGCACTCGGGAACATGCTTCGTGACAACGACTGGCAGCACTCGTTCCCGAACTTGATGAAGATGTGGCAGGCAGTCGACGCTGAGCACGGTCGAGTGCGAGAGGGGGTTCAGCAAGCAGAATTTGATCAAGACCTGTCCCCCGCCACATGGAGTCAAGGTGGTGCTGTGCTACACCTGAAGCGGCAGCACGAGGTGGGGGGGGATGTGGGCGAGCGATGGTGGCAGGGCGTGCAGCACACGCCCGAAGCCCCTGAGCTGAGCACCATAGTGCTGCGCCACCCTGCCCTGCGCACACACCTCCACGCCCTTCCCCCAATCTGCTGCGCCCTCCCCTCCCTCTGTCAAAACCGCGTCCTCACTGCCTGCAGTGCGCGTTGCCACGAGCGTCATCCGTCCCTGCCACCGTTGCCCCTGCCCGCCCTCCACGGTGGCCTGGCCGCTGTCTTCCTCCCCCTGCTCCCCCTCCTCCCTGCTGCCCACGTGCCACCGCTTCACCACCTTCCACTCCCCTGCCTCGCCTGCCCCACACGTCCTGCTGCCTCCCTCTGCACTCATGCGCTCTTGCTCCTCACCCAAGCCCTCGCCCGAGCAGCTGCTCTTACCAAGGCAGCACACGCACGCGTCATTTGAGCCATGGGCATGCTCCATCAACACACGTGCCTCGCCGCGCGACAGACGAGCGCGACGTGGACGGCAGGGCAGCAGCAGGCGCAGGCAGTCAGAGACGATGCCGTTGTGGCCGTCATCACGCCCAGAGCTGTGCAGAAACGTCACCTGCACCACACGCCATGCGTGGGATGGGTTGCTGTCACATGCGTGGGAGGGGCTGGATCCGGTGGACAGTGGTGGGGTGTGGTGGTGTGGGTGGCATAGCTTGGCGTGGGTGACGATGCCGACATGTGTGGCACGTGTCGTGCCGAAGAATACCTGCCAGCCGGTGAGGCATGCACCATGGGAAGGTGAGCGGCAGCGGCAGGTGATCTTTTAGTCGATTACACAAAACAAAAGGAAGCGGGTGTGCCAGCAGAGTGGCGATGCATCAGTCGGGTGCTGTGCAGTGTGAGGTACGTATGGTGAGTTGGGAGGGTGTGGAAACAGATGTGTGGCACAGATGGGGACAGGTGAGAGGCGAGGGAAGAGGCAGGGGTTGCAGTGGGATGGCGTACCAGATCGCCTCGAGCGATGCGGTCCACACAGACTGGCTCACAGAAGGCCTCCTGCAGGCATGGCAGGGAGAGACGGGTGCGGAGTGAGGCAAGGAAGGCGGATGAGAGCAAAGATGAGCACGCAGTGTGGAAGGTGAATGGCGTGGAGGATGAGGGCCATGAGGAGGTGCCTCCCCGTGAGTGGAAGCAGACGCACTGACCTGCTGAAAGGCGTCTCGCGGCACCCACACTCCAGCCGATGCATATGCTCGCTGCACTGCATGCCACCATGCCACCACACCCACCATGCCACCACACCCACCATGCCACCACACCCACCATGCCACCACACCCACCATGCCACCACACCCACCATGCCACCACACCCACCATGCCACCACACCCACCATGCCACCACACCCACCATGCCACCACACCCACCATGCCACCACACCCACCATGCCACCGCACCCACCATGCCACCACACCCACCCACCATGCCACAGCGCATCCACGAAGAAAAATCCAGAAGAGAAGGGCGAGAAAAAGTCGAGCTTTCGTAAGAAAGAGCAGTTGCTGCAAGCAGTGGCATGGAAGTTGAGCACAGAATAGCCGCAGCACAGCATGCCATAGCAGGGCAGTGCACACAGGAGAAGCAACCACGGCCCTCACCCGACGATACACACAGGCGATGGCAGACGAATGAGAGCGCACAGCATGAGCACTCGCCGCACACTCAGCCAGCTTGCATGGTGCGCTACAGCTGTGCCACACATCGCTACCGCCCTGCTGCTGCGACCACTTGTGAGTCACACGTCACGTGGTCAAAGGGTGACAGGGTGATAGGGTTATGGGTCGGGGGCAGCGTTGCCACCCGGCGCACTTCCTTAGCTTTTCCACCGCAACCACTGCAGTCAAGGCAGCTGCGCTCTGCGCTCCGCGCTGTGCGCGTGGGGCGGCGCCATGAGGCGAGGCGAGAGGCAAGGGGAGGCACGCACCGAGGCCGCTGCAGTCGAAGTGCGGCCCCGTGGTGCCGCCCCACAGGTACCGATCGCCCTCCGCCCTCGCCGCCTCCGCGAATGCAACCGCCGCCTCTCTCTCCCCCGCCAAGTCCGCCTCTTCCCCCACGCCCACCCCCATGTCCCCATTCTCTGCCGTGCCTCCGCCTTCACACTCCCCTCCTCCGCCCTTCCGCCTGTCCCTATCCACCGCATCGCCTGCCTCTAGCGTTTCACTCTCTGAGCCAATGGACAAGCGACGGATGGCGCCTTCCGCCACGTCAGCAGCCGATATCCACCCGGGATACGCGTCCTCGCACAAGCGGATCGGAATGGCGCCCCGCGCCACGTCGGACCCCAACGGTCGCTGTGCCACGTGGGAGCCGGAATGAACGGCCGCGATGTCCGGATCACAAAGGCGGGCTTCGATCGAGGCGGCGGCGAGAGCGACGAGGCGGCGGCCCGTCCACGCCTGCGTGGCGAGGCGCGTGCAGCGCGGCGAGTCGAAGACGTCGAGGCGCGGGTGCGCCACCTCGAATAGATGGTGGTCCGTCTGCGACAAGAGCACGATCGTCGCCGCATCCATGGCGGGCCAAGTCAGGCGACGCGAGGCGAGGCAAGGCGAGGGGAGGCGGAACAGACGCCAGTAGGGTGAAACGCGGGCGTGCGACGGAACGGGATGGATGAGAGCACGGTGCTGCGTCCACCGCGTGACACGGCTCTGCTGCTTTGCTGCTTCACTCAGGCGTGGAACAAGTAGCGGTCAGGCAGGGTTGCGTGTGATCACTGATCGCCGAACGTGCGCCTGGTCAAGGGCAAATTAATTAGGGCGCGGAACATTTGCGTTCACTCGGGCTTTCGAACGAGATTAAACAAGTGGTTACATGTTGAAATGAACGTTGTAGTGCCAGCAGAACAGCTCCACTATCTACAGTTTTCTTTGCCACTTTACCGAAACATGTTATATTCGCGATATAACTGGGGTACCACTATTTAGCGTCTTTAGAAATTTCGCCCCAAATCCGCCATCCACATTTTGGCGCCTCGCCGTGGGGTGATCGGTCGTGCTCTCGGTTCGCATCTCGACACGATCGGATTCCATTCAATCGTCCCATCCCTCAACAAATGTAGCTTCGTTTTTTTAAACTAGATCTGTTACAGTCATGGTAACCCGGAAACTACCTTCAGGTCCTCAATCGAATCTGCCGAGCACCCGCGCCCGAAATCAACAACAAAACCCTCACCCCAGCTTTTCTTTGTCAATCATTTGTGTTGAACAATCAGCAACACACGGTTACCAGCCACTACGACAGCGGCGAGCAATGCAGGGCGACGAATCGGACGGCGCGATCGCGGGCGAGAGAGTGGCCGCGCTGAGAGCGGTGCAAGCGCGCCGGCAGGAGCTGCTGCAGGCGCTGCGAGCGTTGGATGAGGAAGATCGACGGTTGAGACTAGGCGAGGGGCGAGAGACGGAGGGGCGAGAGACGGAAGGGGAGAGACGGAGAGAAGGGGGAGACGACGGAAAGCGAAAGCAGGAGACTCAGGAAGCGGACTGCGGGGAAGCGGGCGGAGGGAAGCGCAGCGGCGGAGTGGAGAGCGCGAGCGGAGCGGAATCGAATGCGCGCTCGCCGGCTGCTGACGGCCCCGCGATTGGGGCGGCGCAGGGGGAGAATGGGGGGAATAGAGACGATGGCGGGTTACCAAAGGGAGGCGCGGAACTTGAGGGAGCGGGGACAGAAGCGGCTGGCGGGGTGGGCGAGGGGGGGCGCAGCTTCGAGGCGGAGCACGCGTTGAGCGCGCGGGAGGTGCAGCGCTACTCGCGGCAGCTCATGCTGCCGTCGTTCGGCGTCGCAGGTGCGCGGCGCGTGGCAAGTCACACTGCCTCTCACTGCCTCACACTGCCTCTCACTGCCTCTCACTGCCTCTCACTGCCTCACACTGCCTCTCACTGCCTCTCACTGCCTCACACTGCCTCTCACTGCCTCACACTGCCTCTCACTGCCTCTCACTGCCTCTCACTGCCTCTCACTGCCTCTCACTGCCTCTCACTGCCTCACACTGCCTCTCACTGCCTCACACTGCCTCTCACTGCCTCTCACTGCCTCACACTGCCTCTCACTGCCTCTCACTGCCTCTCACTGCCTCACACTGCCTCTCACTGCCTCTCACTGCCTCTCACTGCCTCTCATTGCCTCTCACTGCCTCTCACTGCCTCACACTGCCTCTCACTGCCTCTCACTGCCTCACACTGCCTCTCACTGCCTCTCACTGCCTCTCACTGCCTCTCACTGCCTCTCATTGCCTCTCACTGCCTCACACTGCCTCTCACTGCCTCTCACTGCCTCTCACTGCCTCTCACTGCCTCTCACTGCCTCTCACTGCCTCACACTGCCTCTCACTGCCTCTCACTGCCTCTCACTGCCTCACACTGCCTCTCACTGCCTCTCACTGCCTCTCACTGCCTCACACTGCCTCTCACTGCCTCTCACTGCCTCTCACTGCCTCTCATTGCCTCTCACTGCCTCACACTGCCTCTCACTGCCTCACACTGCCTCTCACTGCCTCTCACTGCCTCTCACTGCCTCACACTGCCTCTCACTGCCTCTCACTGCCTCTCACTGCCTCTCACTGCCTCACACTGCCTCTCACTGCCTCTCACTGCCTCTCACTGCCTCTCACTGCCTCTCACTGCCTCTCACTGCCTCTGCACATTCTTCTGGCCGCCATTTCTCTACCCTCTGCCTCCCTACCCTATCCCCAACCCGAAGCCCTTCCCCCGGCCCCCCTCCCCCCTCTTCCCCCTCTTCCCCCTGACCCCACCAGCGCAGCAGCGGCTGAGGCGCGGGTCAGTGCTGGTGGTGGGCGCGGGCGGGCTGGGGTCGCCTGCTGCGCTCTACCTGGCGGCGTGCGGTGTGGGTGCGTGCGGGGGGGCGATGGGTGGGGGCAGTGAGGGTGGTGAGGGCAGTGGGGCAGGGCGAGTGGGGGGACAGTGCGGGCGGGTAGTGGGGGCAGTGGGCGAGTGTGACGTGGATGTTGGTGGTTGCTGCAGGTGGCACCGTGTTATGGTGCTGGTTGGCTTGCGGGACGGCGAGTGGGCGCTCCATGCCTGTGCAATGACGTGCTCACCCTTCCGTGTCTCCTCTCTTGCTCACTCCCAGTGTAACACGTTGTGTTCTCATGCATCCCGATCCCACATGCCATTCCACACGCATTGCTGCTCGCCCGGTGCGTGTTTTGCTGTGGCATGGCACGGAATGGCATGGCATGCAGGGCGCATAGGCATCGTGGACAGGGATGACGTGGAGCTGTCCAACCTGCACAGACAGGTGAGATGAAACGCACAGACAGGTGAGATGAAACGCACAGACAGGTGAGATGAAACGCACAGACAGGTGAGATGAAACGCAGGCAGGTGAGATGAAACGCAGGCAGGTGAAATGATAAGAAGAGGCAGAAAGCCATTTCACTCTTTCACAGTTGCTGTGTGTCAAATACTTGCTGGCCTTGGCGCTTCCCTGTGCTCTCTCATCCGTTGCATGCCTCCACTCACCCCTTGCCCCATCAACCGTTCCCCATGCGGCCTCCACCACTGCCCTCTTTGCCTGCCTGCCTGCCTGCCTGCCTGCTTGCCTGCCTGCCTGTCTGTGGGTGAGGGGTGCAGATCATCCATTCGGAGGTGGCGGTTGGTCGCCCCAAGACAGAGTCCGCTGCTGCTGCCTGCACCAGGTAATGCTGAGCTGGCACCAGGTGATGTTGAGCTGGCACAAGGTGATGCCGAGCTGGCACCTGAGCTGGCACCAGGTGATGCTGAGCTGGCAGCAAGTGAGGTTGTGCTGGCAGCAGGTGGCAGCTTGAAAATATTATGTGTGTCTGCCAAGTGAGTGGAGAGCACAATGATGACCCGCCCACTGAGCGCACAATGATGACCCGCCCACTGAGTGCACAATGATGACCCGCCCACTGAGCACACAATGATGACCCGCCCACTGAGCGCACAATGATGACCCGCCCACTGAGCGCAGCACAACATGGGGCACGGGGCATGGGTTGGGCCTCGTCTCTTCTGAGGCGGCCATGGCTGTTCATCACAGCTGTGCACGAGAGCATGTGGTGTGTGCGTGGTTGTGTGTGTATGTGTCGGTGCATGGGTTGTGGGTGGGTGGCTGCATGCATGCATGCATGGGGGAGCAGGTTGAACTCGGACATCACAGTGGAGACGCACAGCCACGGCTTCACACCCGCCAATGCTGTCCACCTCGTCTCCAGGTATTCCCTCTCCCCGCCATGCCTCTCCCCGCCATGCCTCTCCCCGCCATGCCTCTCCCCTCCATGCCTCTCGCGTTCTGACCGTCCTGCTGCCCGCACCTCCGCATGGCGTGTGAAGCAGCGCAGCGCCATCTGAGTGCGTCATTCCCTCATTCCATCTCGCCCACACCTGCTCAGCTCCACACCATGTCCCACCTTCTCCCTCCCTCCATCCTCCATGCCTCCTATATACCGACCTCCTGCCGCCCTCATACCTCCCTCATCCGTCCTCATCACCCCCATCTCCGCCATCATCCGCCCTGCCCCATCCGCCACCCCCCGTGCCATCCCAGCTACGACGTGCTGCTGGACGCGTCTGACAACGTGGCCACGCGCTACCTCGCCAGCGACGCTGCCGTCGCCGCCCGCAAGGTGTGAGGCCGCCACACGGGTGAGCGCAAGGTGTGAGGCCGCCACACGGGTGAGCGCAGTGGGAGAGTGCAGCATTGCGGTGAATGAGCTGATATTGAACTTGGAAGTGGTAGGTGGCACAGGCATGCAAGGCGAGAGCAGATAGCATCAAGTGAGCGTCGCATCGCTGCTGTTCCATCTTCTTTCCATCTTCCTCCAACTGGGCATCTGAGTTGCCATGCTCTGGGTCCACTTGATGTGTGTTCATCTTCACACTCTCACCGTCTTGGCAACCCCCTGCCGCCCGCCTTGTGTGCGTGCCTCACATCTCTCCTGCGCCCCCCTGTGCCCGGGTGCAGCCGCTCGTGTCAGGAGCAGCGCTGGGCACTGAAGGCCAGGTGAGGCGCACAAGGGCGGGCAGGTGGTGCGGGGAGGTGGATGGGTTTGGAGGAGGGTAAGGGATGGGGGATGGGAGCATGGAGAGGTGGGGCAGGCGAGAGGGCTGTCAGGGGGGCTGCAAGCGGGGCTGCCAGGGGGGCTGGCGGGAGGGCTTGGGTGCGTTTAGCAAGGCGGGGTGAAGGCGGGAGTGTGGGAGGTGTGGGTTGGGGGCAGGCGTGGGTGGAGAGCAGCAGCGCACTCTGAGGCCGCCCCTTTGTTTCTTCCCAGCCTTACCTCCTTGCCGCTTGCTGCCGTTCGCAACAGCCGGATAGACAAACTCTTTCTCTCCCTGTTCCTCTCTTGACTCTTTCTCCTCTATTCTCTCTTCCTGCATCTCCTCTTTCCTATTCCCCCCACACGCCCCCCCCTCCCCCGTTGCTCCCTGCTACCACTGCACCGTGCCTCATGCTGCACTCCATGCCACTGCAGTCCGGCCTATTTCCCACCGTGCAAGTTCCCTCTCGTCCACTATCCCCCCCCCTCCCCCCCCTCCTCCCATCAGATCACGGTGTACGGGGCCTCGCCCACGGCGCCGTGCTACCGCTGCCTCTTTCCCTCGCCGCCTCCCACCTCCGCCTGCCAACGCTGCTCCGACAGCGGCGTGCTGGGCGCAGGTGAGTGATGGGCGCAGGTGAGTGATGGGCGCAGGTGAGTGATGGGCGCAGGTGAGGGGTGCAGGTGAGTGGTGCAGGAATCACGGTGTGTTTCTTCC